>JAQFVV010012524.1:685215-1340215 GCA_028023455.1 Epiperipatus broadwayi
TTGGATGTATATATTTTAAAGAAAATAATGTAAACTAAAATTTGTAAACCACATGCATATCCTTTGTCTGTTTTACCCCCCCCCCCCCCAATTACAATTTTCAACTTATTTATACTAACTTCAATTCATCTGCATGTGGTGGAATAGTTATAAATGTAACCTTTTCTTGTTATATTCAATAAAGTCCTTTTGAAAGATAATAATAATAATAATAATAATAATAATAATAATAATAATAATAATAATAATAATAATAATAATAATAATAATAATAATAATAATAATAATAATAATTATTATTATTATTATTATTATTATTTCAGACCTCCTAATGCACACTTTATGCCACTTTGCATTTAGTAATGTCATTAATTTTAGGATATCATCTTCTAAGTTCACATTTTGGATCTTTTTATATGTGTCATGATGTACAAAATTGTAACAAAATATTTAATGTCACACAACTCTACATTATATACTGCTGTTTTACCAGCATACATTTTTTTTATAAACAAGGCAAAACTATACAGTACTGCCACCCTGTGCCAACCAGAGTAATCAATGGATGCCAGAAGGCTTGTGCATAAAATCCCTATATAATGCCTGCCTACTCATCCAATATCCCCAGAAACTAGTTTCTGGCTTGTGGCCTTCATCACTGAGGAGCTTTGGATCTGAGAGCACTACACCTAGATCTTAGGATCTAATGCAACCCTCCAGCACCCCACCTTTTATCTCTACTTAACTACAAAACTATGAGAATGAAATTGAAAACACAAAAATATTTTCAATATAAGCTCAATAGCTTATTTAGTCTTATGGGTCTGAACTCAGTTCAGCACCCATACATTTTGGTGTCTTTGGCTCTTTAACAACCATAGCCACCACTATCCTATTAGGCAGAATTGGTGTTCAACCATAAAGCTAGTATAAGAGATAGTGATCATGTGATACATTTTTTTAATACTTCTATACCATTTACTGTAAGCTTTAGTAGGTAATAGATGTCAGATGTTAGTGCCTAATAAATCTCTATTTTATGATGGCCTATCCAATATTTTCCAGACTAGTTTGAAGTTTATCACTGTCATCAGTAATGAGCTTTGGATTTTGAAACAGTGCACCCACACTTTTAATGTTTAATGCATCTTCCTTCTGGTAGCTATCATTTATCTCTCTGTTAATCAAGCTATCAGCCTAAACTTCAAAACATGTTCTCAGTCTTAGCTAATTTGCTTGTATAGTCATATAGTCCTGTATACAAACTTCTCAACAATATCCCAAACTTATTTACTGGCTCTTCTATTTTAATTTAAGCATTTAGAGTAAGTTGTGATTTTTTTCCAATCATATATTTGAATTTCCAATGGTGGAAAATATGTTTCTTATAGTATTTTTAAATATTTATTATCTACTCGTTAATTCAAACATTTCAAAATTATTTTTATGAACTTTTTTAAATTCATAATACTATTTTTTTATCACTTTTTGGTAGTAATATACTAATAAAATTTAATTAATCAAAAATTATATCTGACAAATCTAATACTTTTATGCACCATCTTATATATTTTAAATGTGATTAAAATGTTTCATGCTTTTCAGCTTCCATGAATATTAATATTCCTTCTTTTAACTCTTATTAGTTGATTTAAAATTTTACCTCTTGTTAACTTTCTGTATTGGATGGTAAATACTCCTATCTATATTTCATAGAATAACAAATATCTTTAAATATATGTGTTTTAGGGATCTTGATTTTATATAATTGACTATTTCTACTGTTTATCTTAAAACAAGGTCTCATTTTTCAGGAAGTGTTTTAGCCATGAATACTTCTTGATATAGAAAGCAGTGGATAAATATAATATTTGAATTTAATTTTTTAACATGGGAAATAAAAGCTCTTTCTGTTCTAATCGTAGATTTCACACACACTGTACAGATACCAATGTATAATTTCAGGAAATATTCCATTTTCAAAGAATGAATTTACTAATTGAAATATATCTTATTTAATTGTTTTTTTCTTCCGTATGTCATAGCATCGGCCGGGAGGCGAACCCGCAACAACCGTCTGAAACAACTGCTTGCTTGCAAGGTGGTTACGCTGACCTCTCAACTAACATCTGGAAATGTATTAATGAATAGAAATTGATTAATTATTTAATTATTCTACTTTCATTAATGAAGTGAATAAATCTAATTAATTGTGCCATTCCAGTAATATTGCAAAGAGAATTTCAAATTACTGTTATATTTATGAAATTACTTGTAATATTCTGTGACATATCTATTATTCTTTTTTCTATTTGTAGTATCTAATAAAAGAATTTTAGATATGTTTTAGCTACTTGTTATCCAAAAATTTCTCAGGCAGGTGCAAACAATTTTTCAGCAGTTAGGTATGATTTGAAGTTTTTTGTAATTAATTCAGCTATTTCATATAATACCATTTGAGTGTTATCTGATACCTTAATTTCCTTTTCAGAATATTTTCTATGTACCTCGCATTTATAATACTTTTTAAAAATAGGTTTCAACTTTAGAGAAAAGTTTTGCATGAAGTGTGATAAAGTGGTGCTGCGATTTATTAGCAACCATGAACTGTTCAGATTTATTTCACTGTGAATTCGTGATTATTTATTAAGCACATAAAAAGTATGTAAATGCTTTTAGAGAAAGGGTTTAACCTTTATCATATGCAGCTTGAACGCTTATAATAGTCAAACAATGTCTTTTTTAAACATTCACAATATATATGGTAAAGGTTAAAACCTTTCTCTACAAGTATTCATGGCAAACTGTACCCAAAAGACAAGGATTGTTTTTGTTTTCCATCCAAGTTAGAAAACTCTTATTAAAATACCTGACCATTTTTTTTTTAACATTGGTGTTACATTCCTGTTAATCATCCTTGTCTGCAAATAATTTTTCTTATTTTTAGTCATTATTCTCATTTGTATTTTTAAAAACTTTTCAAATGTCCACTGATGAACTAATAAAACTATTATTATTAAGAAATATTTGTTAAAGTAAATATCTTTCATATATAAAAAATTCAATAAAATTACTTTCTTGCTTTTCTTTTTAAAAACTTTATTTATTTACACGAACCCATATAGATTGCAATACATTATGTGCATGTTTCCGTTTCATGTAAATAAATACAATTTTTAAAAAGAAAAAGGGAAAAAATAATTTCATTTGATTTTTATATATGAAAGTTCATTTGGAATCATATTTGTAAAGGAAAAAGGATTGTATTATTATTAATTTTTTATTAATAATGATGGTGATGGTTTTAAAAAATAATTAAAATAAATATGTTAATAGTATTATCTTTTGTCACAAAATAATGATAAATTATTACATAGATTTAATAATAAATATTACAAGAAAAATATAAAGGAGAGGCATCACACAAAATACAGTAATTCACAATATATTTGTAACTATGAAATGGTATTATCAGACATTATGCATTGATACATGCATAGATTAAGATGAACATGTCACATAAGAAAGTTTCAACTTTTTTTATTTTTTAACATATATACATTATGATTATACATTTTTATGATTTTGGAATCTCAATAGTAATATGTTATGTAGAAAGCTCGCAAAATAAGCTTTTAATAAGCTTTGAGAATATCTCCAATCCCAGATCGGTTTCTGCTACTGGCATTATCAGTGAGGTGCTAAGATATTCAAACATTAGATTAAAAATACCAGGATAAGCCCAGCACATTATCTAATGTATAACTATTAAGTAGAAAATCTGAAATTTTCGGACATCCATATGTCTTCCAATCCAGCTATCTAACTTAAATAGCCTATGGGACTGAACTAAGTTCAGATACACCATATATTAATAGATATAACAATATAAAATTGCCAAAAGCTTAATAGCAAAAAAAAAAATTAAAAAAAAAAAATCAAGTCAGATGTCACATGACCTAATTTAATAAGCTTATATTTACAAATGTTATATATAGAGCTCACAAAATAAACTCTTAACAAGCTTTGAAAATATCCCCAACTCTAGACCAGCTTCTGCTACTGGTATTGTCAGTGATGTGTTAGGATATTCAAGCATTAGATTAAAAATACCAGGATAAGCCTAGCATGTTATCTAATATATAACTATTAAATAGAAAATCTGAAATTTCCAGACATCCATGTCTTCCAATCCAGCTATCTAACTTTAATAGCCATAAAGCATCTGAACTTATTTTAGGCCCATATGGCTATTTAAGTTAGATAACTGGATTTTAATATGTTGTATATTGTAAGTTTTATCATGGCTTACCACAAGAGCTCTCACAATGCACAATTGTTCTGCAGAGTGGATGTTGAAGATATCTGTTCTCTGGTATTGCTATTTTAAATTTCTTAATTATATCAAATAGAATAGGTATTAAAAAATTTTTATAAAACGTTTTTGTATCAATCCTTTTATATATATTTCTTCTTAATTAGCATAGCATTTGGATAGCTATAATTTCTTGGGAAGTTGAACTCTTTCAGAAAGAAAAAATTAAAGTAGTTAAAGTTGAAAGCCAGCACCATGTTTCATGAATTTGATTGTAGAGTCATGTTGTAATTCATCTATAATTAAAACCCTTAGTGATTTTTTTAAATATCTGTGTTCTGGAATTAGATTGGCCATAGCTGTTTATAAGTAATTGAATGAATGACATTGCTTATTATCTTGATATGTTTGTTTACCAAATTGAATAATGTATAAAATGGTTTCTGAAAAATGCAATAATTTTTTGATGTCTCTGATTTAATTTTTCGCCAAAATGTAAAAATTGCATATTTCCAACATTTGATCGGTCATAAGGTTAGTTCAGTAATAAACTTTTTTTAGTTACCACTTATTATCACAAGTTTCACATAGTGTTATAGACATAACTGGTCTGTTATTTTTATTAGTTGTATATATTAAAAAGTAAGTAAATGCATTGTGTTTTAATTAGACTATTTTTATTACTGCATTACAAAAAAAACATAAACAAGTTGTATCTTATGTGATAGTGTTTTAATCAATTTTTATTATCAAGATTAGAATCTTCAGAAGCCTTGTCAGCCATTTTCAGTTAAAAACAGCTTTGCCAATTTGCTGCCATTACAAATTATTACTAACATATCACTATCGTAAGGCTTTGTTTTAGTATTTTTGCAAAAATAAATATTTAAGGTGATCGCGCATTTTATTCTGGGCTTGTTTTTTTTTTTTTCCATATGTCATGGCGTCGGCCGGGACGCGAACCCACAACCGTCTGCAACCAAGTACTTGCTTGCATGGTGACTGCGATACCTCTCGGCTAACAACGCAAGACTTATTCTGGGCTTGTTAAGAGCTATTTGCAAGCTCATTATATAAAATCTCATTTTACTTAAAGTAAAGAAGGAATCACATTTTAACCTGGAGAAATCCTATAATTATAATGCGTGAATAAATTTTGTGTTCTTTTAATGTTTTATATTAGTATCTAAGATAACATATGTCTCCACTAGCACTATTGGTAAAAATATAAGAATTTTATGTTAATTATTTTTATGTTTTCAAATTCTCAACAGAAAATAATAAATATTCATTATGAATGAAATCTATTGTCTTATTATAACAAACAAGGAACGTTTTAGAACTGGGGAAATTGAGTGTAAAGTTGTTTCATTGTACATATATCAAATTATATGCTTATAATAGAGATGATTATACATGCTAATCTTATAGTATAAGATATAAACAATTACAGTAGCTCATTGAGATTATTCTTCACAATGTCAAATACATTTTGAAAATGGCTAGAAGTCTGCTTCATTAAAAGTAGTTTTTTTTTATACAACCATTATGCATGACTAATATATGTCATCTCTGTGGTCAGTGGGTTGAGATCTTTTAATATATTGTCAGAATTTGTTTCTTCTTTCATTTATGTTAATCTTCTATGTGATCTAATTTAGTGATAGAGTGATGGATTCTGGAACTCCAGATTCATTATTCATGGATCCAGCTTGCCACTTCCGTTGCTTGAACTCCTTATGAATTCTATACAATGGATCATTTGATTATTATGACATTGATACAAAATTGATGTTGCATTGTTTTAATGGTGTGAATCTAATCCAAAGAAAAAAAATTACTATTCAATTATATATTAATTGATACCTTATCAGAGAAAGCTATTAACTATAATGATCACACACCCAAAATTTTACTTGTTAAAGTAATCCCCTCAAGTATTGATGCATTTTTGAAGATGAATTTTTCATAGACAGAAGGCTCCCATCACACATCTTTGTAATGGAGTCAGAAAATACTTGTAGTGGTATTGGTCTCTTCTTCTGAAGTAAAACAATGACAATACAATTTTATGAGATTAAAGAATATCCATAAGTGACATATTGAAAAATCAAACACATCCATTTTTCTTTTTTCCTTTCCAATGCTTATTTTATTAAATTAAAATCAATCCACCTAGTAGTTTTGATTGCTTCACAGTCTTCCTCAGAGCTCCAAAACAATAATAAATATACAAATACTTAATCATATAAATATACAACATTATATCTACCTGTAAATGACTCAATTTTTTACACATACCTTATTATACACACACACACACATATATAATAATATTATTATAATTTGATGTCGGTATTTTTAAAGCAATATATGTAATTATATAACTGAATATTTGTAAATACAGTAACTAAATAATTAAAAAAAAAAGTTAGCATTTCAAAGCTTTAGTTGACGCAGATTACTGGGATAATCGAAAGCGCTCCTAAGTGGATAAAATTTTTTTTAATTATTTAGTTACTGTATTTACAAATATTCAGTTATATAATATATATATGCATACATACCAAACATGATCAGGTGAGTGTTTGAGTATTTGGTAACTTTGACCTTGTATTTTCCTTTATAAAGTTTAAAGTTACCACAACTCTGTGAGAACTTCAAGCAGGTAATGTTGTGTATATCAGAATGCTGTGGCAGTTTTTTTATCCATTGAGCTTAATAACTTTCACCAATTCTGTACTTTTGAAGAAAACCACATACCTCATTTTGTTGGTTGCTTAGTGACATCGAGTCATCTTCAAACACTCATATTCTACTTTCTTGATATATTGACATATTATAAAAATTTATATAGGTTTCCTCATCTGTTATAATTTTAGAAATGATATGGTGACCACTATCATTAAGTAATCTCAATGTTTGTTGACTGATTATCATGCATTCATTGTTTTGCTTCTCCATTTGTACAATGCTATGCAAAACATTTTTTTTAAACCTTCAACTCTTTGTGAAGAATTCTATATGATGCTTCAGATCCAATACCCAGTGTAATGTCTATTATTTAGTGTGCTGCTTGACTTTTGTTATACGACACATTTTTGAAGGTAACTGTTGTAGCAGGTCTTCCCATATGTTTGATGTCATGAAATAAACTACATCTATAAAATTTTCTAAACCACTTAAATATAGTTTCCAATGATGGTGCTTTATCACTTAATGTCAAATGTAACAACTGTATACAGTTTTCCTCAGACAAGCCAACTTTAGAATCATAAAAAGTTATATGGTAGTTGATTCATTCCATCTTCATGGCTCATTTATTAACAGAGTTTAACTGCTGTTTATGTATTTATGACGTATTGAACCAAATGCATGTGTTATTAACAATTTACACAGCTACTGGCTTTGCTTATATCTCAATACTTTCAGAGTGATTCGTAAATTTGCATTTTCGATGTTATTTTGTCTTAATTATAATATTTAACTTGCAATTTAAATTAAACATTGTTATTAGAAATAAACTTTCACATGCAGTAATTATTAAATCCGGGAACATTAATCTTTAGAGCAAGAAATCATTATGTTCATATGAGCCATATTGTTATTTTGAAATATGCATGCAAGTAAAATAATACATTAGTAATGTTTTCTTGAATTAGGTTTTCCGTTTATATATACATGTTAATAGAATTGTTTTGTATTTGCTTATCCTTTAAGTTAAAAGGAAGATAAAAAATACTATCAAAAACCATAATGGATTACTAATTATGAGTTTATAACTTAGGATCATAGTTTTTAAATAGTTGAATTACTCCAAAATAGGGTCCTCAATCTTTTTTGAAAACATTAACTCTATTAGGAGTAGATCGCTCATGAAGTTAGAGATAAAAACAATAACATGTGTAAATTGTTTTAGTTATAATTTTGATCTTAAATATACACGATGTGTATCATCAAATAATTAAAAAAGAAATAAAACATTTTGCTTATTGAGATTTAGTAAAAATAATTTTTATATTTGAAAACTCTTGATAAAAAAAATCACATTGAATTACGAAAAAATAAAAGATGAAATTAATGAATATATATATGTTTTGACTTGCTAATATTTATAATATTTAGTTTAATATCAATATGTACAATGAATTTTTAATTTGATTTATGTTTCATTTTAGAATAAATTTGCTAATAATAAAGTAATAATAATTAGGGATCATTCCACTACACATGCGCTGGATAGATTTAAATATTTTAATGAATACTCTCCTTCCAAACACAAGATACAGTCTTTTGAAAAAAAAAAGTATGAATCCATTCTATCTTTTTAACCTAAGTGTATATGTATAGGCAAATCTTGTGTTTGGAAGGAGAGTATTCATTAAATATTTAAATCTATCTTGTGCACGTGCAGTGGAGTGATTCTTAATTATTATTAACAGATTAAAAACATAGCGTTATAAATAAACAATTTATTAATAATAAAGGATTATAAAAGAATAAAAACATTTTTCTTAGCAAAAGTTTTAAGTTTTATAAAAATATATTCTGACAATATATAGTAAAAAATATTTTAATAATAATTTGGAAATAAAATAAACAATTTAAAATTTTATAAATAAAATTTGATTTTAATAAATATCAGATTAATTGTTCTTTTTTTTTTAAATAAACAAATAGGGCATTCATTTAAATATTTGCCTTTACATTCAGTGATTATTATGCACAAGGTATTTTGAGATATTTTTCAGAAATTTACAGTCAGGTGAGAAGAAAAATGTAAATGAAACTAGGCAGAGCTCCTTCACTTTGCAAAGTCTTCTGAGATTCCCATTTTATATAAACAAATTGCTTAATTTAATATAAATAATTCAAATTCACATGACAGATTGTGTAACAGTCATTTTATGATTTTTTTATTTGCAAAATTTTATATACAGTAAAATGTATTATCCATCATATACATACAAATTGTTTTTTCCACATCTGTCATCTGCTTTCTTTGTTTCAAAATTAGTGACATAAAAATACATGTTGTTTTTAAAAGAATCCATTATTTTTTGAACTGCCATTTTTCTACATCTGTCATTGTTAAATCATGGTACCATAATAATGCTTTTCAAATGGATAGTTTCCTTTTTTTAGTTTGAAAGACATTTTTATTTTATTAAAAAAGTACAACAATCATAGCTCTTATAATTCAGAGACATCTTTTTCTTTTACCTTTTTTATAAAATTATAAACAGTTAATTTTCTTCAAATTTTTTCTCAATCATTTTAAAGATATTTACATTTTTCGAGATCAATTTAAGCATAACATAAAACAAATTAAAGAGAATTTTAGTTTTTAGTATATAATTAAATAATTAATTAATTTGTTTTATAAATAAAGTAGTTCATCAATGCTGTAATCAGAATCAAAGTGTTTCAAAAACAGTACTGCAGTTTGCATTTGTTTGATGGGAACAATTTAAGCCAATAAGTGTTTTGAGAAATATTAATTTTAACAAAAATACCTAAATGTCAGGAACTATCAGAAATTTAGAAGCATTTGTTTTTGTTCTACGCTAAAGTATCTTTTTTACTTATGCAAATAAGCTTTTATTTACAATATAAAAACAAAAAAAAAAAACAAATTTAATCATTTTTTATTTGATTATTGTTTTGTGTAATTATTAACTTTTTCTTTGTACAAATTCAAATAGGCCAGTTGAATTAAAAGTGATTGGTCAATTACAGATTCAATAACAAAAATGTATTTATTTTTTTAAATTATATTTGTTTTAGTTTAGTTTTTAAAATGTAAATTAATAATTCATCAGATTATGAAAATAAATGAAACTTTTTTTAAAAAAAATTCTATTTATAATTGGTGACAAAAATCTGTAGCAGTCAATATAAAACATTTTTATCATCTGATTACAAATTGTAGCTGTATATCATTGAGTTCTTTCTCAATTTGTCTTCTTGTAAAAATGAATATTTTCTACTAATATCTGAATTATACTTCTAAAATAATTAATATTTTACAAATATTTTCTGAAAAAACATAATAGACGTGTAAAAAAGAATAGAAAATATGTTTCTATTTTCAAAATCTTGCATTGGTGGTCGAGAGGTCAGCGCGACTGCCTTACACTTGCAGGCAGTTGCCCGGGTGACACTTAAAAAAAATCAAAATGAAGAAATAGAACTATCTAAATTGTTGATGGATGCTCTCCTGCAGAGAGAACAAGAAAATATCAATCAGCACAGATGAAGGCAGGGACTTTCATCATTGTAATATCATTAAATTTAAATATTATTGACTTATTAGTTGTAAAAATAATCTGAAGATGGCAACATTATTTGATACCATTTTCCCCCTAAACAGTGAACAGATAATCAGCAAAACAATGTCTGAAGTAGGGGTTAGAGAATTAAAACTGCATAGGAATGGATACATTGTGTGCTGCTAAACCATTAAATATCAGTTTCTTAATAAATATGTGATATTTTAATTTACATTTTATTTGAATATATGTGTATTTTTTAGTATAAAATTAGTCAACTGAAATTTTAATATCAGATAGAAAATACCTATTATCAAAAACAGCATTATTTTTTTGTAGTTTTTTATAATTATAGGTTGGTTTTAATATTTCAAGTAATACTTTCATTATTTAAATTTATGCTTTACCCAAATATGTTTTAAATATTTAGATTGGATAAATAATACAAAAAATATTTAGACTAAAATGAAATGTTTTGTTTTGATTATTTTTCATTTAAAGACAAAAATATTTATTTTTAAACTTAAGTTTTTAATGAAATTTAAAAATGTTAAAATTTAATGGAAATTAAGAGTTTTTAAAATGAAAAATTGAAGGAAAAATACAAAATATTAAATTGAATAAATGAATGTAGACTTGCTGCCCATTTGCAATGGTAGAATGCCATATTAAAAAGTCAAACTTTTAACAATACAAAAAATATAAATTTGTACACAAAAATAATAAACACATTACAGTTCTAAATAGAAACAGGTAGTTGTGATTTTTTAATATGACATTCTGTCTTCGCAAATACTCCCTCCCTGATTGAAGAAAGATACAATATTCTGCCATCACAAACATGGCAGCAGGTCTCATATGTGAGTACCAAAGTTGAATATTTAAATTATGATTTGATTAGATTATTATAAAATTAAAATTGATTCTAAGTTTTAATTAGTATGAACTGGCTTAAATTATAACATCTATATTTAAAGGTCATTATTATGTGTATAATATTTCAATGAATAATCATTAAACTTGTTTTTTATCTATAATTTTTAATAGACTTCCATTCTAATCACATGATCACCATTTCTTATGCTTGCTTATAACTGTTGTTAAAAGAGGCAAAACTCTCCATATAGTATTGCCACTCTGCAAGCCAGAGTAATCAATGGCTTCCAGAAGACTTGTGCATAAAATCCCCATCTAGTGCCTACTCATCCAATATTCCCAGACTAGTTTCTGGCTTGTGGCCTTCATCAGTGAGGAGCCTCAGATCTGAGAGTACTGCACCTAAATCTTAGGATCTAATGCAACCTTCCAGCAGCCACCTTTTATCTCTATTTAACTACAAAACTACGAGTCTTAAATTGAAAACAGTAATATTTTTAATCCAAGCTCATTAGTTTACATAATCCTATAGGTCTGAACTCAGTTCAATCATATTTTCAAGCCAAGTTCATTAGCTTACATAGTCCTATAGGTCTGAACTCAGTTCAGTACCTATATGTTTTAGTGTTCTTGTTTCATTAATACCCATAGCCACCACTATTCTATTAGGCAGGATTGGTTTTAAGTGAATAAACATCACATGATCACCATTTCTTATGCTTGCATAATAACTGTTATTAAAACAGGCAAAACTCTCCATATAATATTGTCACTCTGCTAAAATATATAGGTAATGCACTGAGTTCAGACTTATATGACTATGTAAGCTAATGAGCTTGGATTGAAAATATTATTGTGTTTTCAATTTTAGACTCATAGTTTTGTAGTTAAATAGAGATAAAAGATGGCTGCTGGAGGGTTGAATTAGATCCTAAGATATAGGTGCAGTGCTCTCAGATCCAATGCTCCTCACTGATGAAGGCCATAAGCCAGAAACTAGTCTGGGGATATTGGATGAGTAGGCACTAGATGGGGATTTTATGCACAAGCCTTCTGGCATTACTCTGGCTTACAGAATGACAATACCGTGAGTTTTGCCTATTTTAATGACTTCCATTCTACTCTTTTATTTATCTATAATTTATTTTTTCTGATCCTTTGAAAACTGATGGATTAATTATTTATATATTTACAATTTGTGAATATGCATAAATATAATTATATAAGGAATACATTTTGGAAGATCTTTGATTGAGAATCTTTTGCTCTAAATCATTAAATTTTTGTTAAGATTGTTTTTCATTATATGTTTTTGTTGTTGCTACGTAATGGGTTATATCTTCAATCGTTTTATTTGTTTGGTCTAAAATAATGAAATATTTTATATCTTTTAATGTACAATTTTGGGTTAATGCATTTAATTATTTGATTTTGTTATTATCTATGTGAAATTTTTGTATTGCTATTTATTATTACTAGTAGTTATTTTTAATAATGATGTAATATATCATTTATGGGTAATGCAGATTGCCATATAAATAAAGTACAGTTTTATAAATTAACATATTTGCCCAGCCGTTTTTTAACTGGAAATTCTAATGGGTTCAAAATAATATTCACAGTGTTGCAGTTCATATTTTTATTTATTTATTTGTAGTCATCATCATCATCATCTCTGCATCAGCTTTCTAAACATTTAAAAGCAATAGCTTATTTAAATTCAGTATTAAGTGTGAGTTTTCAGAATTATTTCCTATCTTTACAACTTTGTTTTATTGGATCCAAACTTATTACAAATTCTGTTTATCTTATCTCGTGATTAGCAAAGACTGCCACACTATCTGAGACTAATTCCAAAGAATTTTTCCCCCTCCAATGCTAATAACATTAAAAAAAAAAAGAATGCTTAATTAATATTTCTAATTAAACATGCGATAATGTTAACTCTGCCTTTTTTTCTACACCTTCTTCTATTCATATTAAAACCATAACATGTACATTACAAATTCCATAAATAATTTTTTTTTTTTTTTTACAATCATTGCATTTTTAAATTTTTGATTCAAGAATGTGTGTGAGTGTGTATATATATTATTAATCTTAATATTTACTTTAAAATGTAGATATGAGTGTGATATACAATAATAATTTATAATAAAATAATAGTGCACTGCTAATGTTACAGTATACAGTATATAACATATTACATAATTATCTAAATAATTATTCATTAGCCACGAATTAGATTATTAATTTAGGACACAATTTGCATAAAAAAAAAAAAAAAAACTACTCGAAAATACATGCATGTGCACACGTATATATGTATGCACGCAGATTTATTTAGTAGCAGCTATTCGAAAGTAAGTATGGTGATTCATCGTTGGGAAAAAATAAATTAAAAACAAAAAAGTTGGTTATTTTGATTTAAAAAGTTTTTTTGGTTTTAAACCAGATTTTTTTTTTCATGTGTCAAAGCGTTGACCGGGAAGCCAACCCGGGCCAGCTGCTTGGAAGACAGCTAGGTCACCAACGTTTTTTATATATTTATTTCAATAATAAAAGTGAATTCTGCTTATTATATTACCCCAATAAAACATTATTTTATGCTTTAAAAAGCTTGGTCAGTCATGTTTTAAAGCTATCTAACATTAATAATTTGAAGTTATTACACGTTCTTTAAAATTACTTATTATTCCCTATTAAATTTGAATATATGTACACTGTTCTTAATAAATATATAAAATATACTCAGAAAAAGGTGTACTTGAAAATAATAAGTTAATGCTATTTAACATCTAAAAGCACTTCTAGAGAATCAGACACTAACAAAAGTTAAACATTAACCCTAGCTTTAAATAACATATTAGTTTAGAGACTTTTTACAGTTTTCAGTGGATTTAATGCTTTGAATGAATTAAATAAAAACAAGAAAAAATTCTGTCCCACCCAGTCAAAAAGTTGTTCAATAATGGGAAATGCATTAGATTGATTTTTTCAATTGTACTTTTTTGATTCTTCCACTATTCATAAATTGACAATAGTGAGGCTAGAAATTGATGAAACTTGAGTTTAGGAATGATAGAGTTTGTGCCTGGAACTTCACTATTAATGCTTGAAGAAAATATGATTCATATTTAGAGTTCTTTAAAATAAGTTCCATTTTTTTTCTTCATTTAGTTGAAATTCAGTGTTATTGATTTCCTTTGACTCAAGCATGTAAGCAAGAAAATGAGATACAGTTGAAACTACATTGTACCTGTTTTCAGATTTATTTCTAATACTTGCATTCTATGTCACATCCCATATGAGATTTTGTTTTATTAATAGATATGACATACAAACAGTAGAACATTCGTTTATTCATGCCTCGTCAAGAATTTCAGCACTTGGGTTCTAAATGCAAATCATATCTTGAACATTTTGCTCAAGAATAATAGTAGAAATTTTACTTTCAAATTACTAAGTTTTGTTACTGTTATCTTTGCATATTTTTTTAAGGAAGATTGATCAATTTTATTGTAAGTATCCAGACAAATTATTAATCTGTTCCAATGAATTTCAACTAGCAAGATAACTCTCACAGCACCTGATTGTCTGAAGAGAGTATTTTCAATATAGATGTTTCAAAAATATTTAACAATATGTTTTTTTTCAGGTTTAGATATTGATAATCATTAGCTAAGAGACTCAAAAGATGTATTAAAAAGCAATACATTATTATGTTAAGGTCTGCTATTTTCTAGAAAGTCACATATACATAAAACATTAGATGCATTATCTGTCACAGCTGAATGCACAAACACTGCAACTTTTCACATTTCTTGATACTATAAGATGCCAATTCCACCAGGTATTATTATGTATGTGGATTTTCTGATCTATCTATCTATCTATCTATCTATCTATCTATCTATCTATCTATCTATCTATCTATCTACCTACCTACCTACCTACCTACCTACCTACCTACCTACCTACCTACCTACCTACCTACCTACCTACCTACCTACCTACCTACCTACCTACCTACCTACCTACCTACCTACCTACCTACCTACCTACCGACCGACCGACCTACCTACCTACCTACCTACCTACCTACCTACCTACCTACCTACCTACCTACCTACCTACTCACCCACCCACCTACCTACCTACCTACCTATCTATCTATCCATCCATCCATCTATCTATATATATCCACTATTGTAACTCTTATTGCTATGCACACTGTAATCCATTTTGGACATTTGAATCCATCTATCCCTAGATAAATATGTCCGTGAAAGAACCTCCAATTTTTTTTCTATTTGGAGGAAGTCACTAGACAAATTGCGAGTAATCTATGCTGCAAAATGCTGTATTGGTAAGATATGCCAAACAAATTACTTGCAAATCTAAAAAATATTTTCATCCTAATGTAATTTTCACAAGATACAAATCTTATAAAAATGATGTTCCTTTATTTTTCTTCCTTGAAGAATGCTATGGCAATGTTTTTAAGTGAACCAGTACCTGATAAAAGAATAAAGAAAAAGTATCCATAGTATAGGCTTAAAATAAAATGATAAAAAATCAAGTCAGATGTCACATGACTTAATTTTAATAAAGATCATATTTACAAATGTTATATATATAGAGCTCGCAAAACAAGCTTTGAGAAACCGGTCTGGGGTTTGAGAAAATTCTTAAGGCTTGTTAAGAGCTTCTTTTGTGAGCTCTATATATAATAATAGGTAGGCTTATATATAAAATGCATTTTTACATTTTTTTTATGTATGTATTGTATTGTGTAAAATGGTGTAAAAGAAAGATTATTTGGATTTGAATAGAATATTAAAATAACATTTCAATATTGACTAATGAAATTCTTGTCATATATGTGCTGCGATTCTCAAAATTGAAGGTTCACATATAATCATACTATATAAACTACCATTATTGCTTATAGTATTTACAAGATACATTCATTATTTTAAACAATCGTCAGTTTATTCCACACACAATTAAAAAAAATATAGGCATTTTATTCAGTATATCCATGCACTTGATATCTTTAGCAAAATTGAATACACACATCATATTAACTTGACATTTCATTATAATGAATTATAAAGTGTGGTAATTTCCACACTATCCTAACCTCTCATTATTTTATATCAAAAGCAAAATTTGTGTCAGAAATATTAAATCTATTGAGAAAGGCAAATTTGAAGTGAAATTTTCATAAGAAGGCAAATCACTATGAAAAATTGCACAGATTATTAGAAAATCATATTTAAATATTTAAGGAATTGTAGATAGGTTTGATTATGAGAGAAGATGGAGGTATAAAAGATATAGAGCTTTGAAGACCCATATAAACAGGAAAGATAAAATAAAGTTCTGCAAATATTATGAAATTCACACCAAAGTATATAAAAATTTATTGTAAATTTTGCATCAGAGATTAGTAAATATTTTTGGACTATATCTCTCCTTAGAGCATTGAAGGATGAAAATTCATAGAGAGGCTATAAACAAACAAAGATAGCATACACAAATTTAAAGGATGCAAAAAAAAGTATAAATTGGCTTATATATTCTTTTAATAATGTCAGGAATGAAATCATTTAGCTATTAAATTTATTTTTCTCAATGAATATGACTTAATTACAGATGTCATTAATATATAGACCAATATAAATATATATATTTTGTAAGCCTTAATCTTTTTTGTATCTTTTTTTTTTGTTCACAGCTTTTTTTTGGATATACACCCATGTTTTTCTCAGTTTCCTAAAGTCAGCAACACTACAAAAATATTTAATAGTTTCAGATTCAAAATTGCAGAGAATCTTTAAATACTTTGTTATGAATTTCATAGTATTTATAAAACTTCTATTTAGTTTCTTATTTATCTTATACTCTCCTTTATTTTGCATTTCTTTCTTACAAATGAATTTATTTGCAATCCCTTAAATCATTGGGTGTCACTTTCCAATAATATATGCTATTTTTTGTAATGATTTGTCTTGATGTGAAAATTTCACTATTAAATTATATCTTTCAATAGTTGTATAATTTCCTTCATTGATTTTGCCTTGTGTATAATTAAAACAACCAACAAGTAATGACTAGTTAGCACAGAGTCTATAATCTATTACTTTGAAATATGAACTCAACATGAAGAGTATGTAAAATTTTGTTTATGCTTCGTATCAAGCTAATGGATATACTAAACAAAAATCCTAATATTGTTTTATATATATATAATATATAGAATTAGCAGGGGAATGTTAGGAATAATAGATATATTTCTTAAGCAATCTTTTTTCTTTGATCAATTTGGACAACTTTTAAAATTTAATTACATAAATAATAACAATTTTGAGAATCACTGTATTTAAAGGAATGTCTTTCTAAACAGTTTCAAAGTATCTTTTTCAGTAGCTATTATCTTTAGTAGATAGCCCAATACAAATAAAAGAAACTGAAAATTTTTAACAGAAGAAATAAATTTTATTAACAACAATTTTTATAGAAATAAAAAAAATAGAGACTATTTAAGACAAAAAATAATAGGCAAAAATTAATATCTTCAGAATTTTCTAAATAATTCTTCAATCTATGTACTTAATATTCTAATTCATATCCACTTTCTTGCACTGGGTTCTACATTCTTTTCTGATCTTGACTTTTATTTTTGTCCCAGCAAAAGAGATTCAGATTAAGTTTTTCTTCCTTTTACTCATTTTATAGTCAGGTTACTGAGTAAATTATTTTTGTATTTAAGTAAGCTATACTAGACGTAAAGTTATTTGACTATAACCTATAAAAATAATAATGATTTTATAGAAGTTTAAATATTTTCATATAATAAATTGAAAATGTAATTTTACTTATAGGCCTATTGGTACAAACAGCAGTTTAGTAATTCTCATGCTGTCCTTTACTATTATTATTTTAATATATGAATTTTTTTGTACAGTACAGGCTTTTTTTATACCTGTACTCCACTATGTAATATATAGGGGGGGTTGAACTCAGACTTTTATACAGCCCTCAACTATCCATGCTGTCTCATACTGTTAACACACTTGATCACACATGTCGAAAAGATAAATAATCACCAATATACATATTTCATGCTAAAACAGCACTCATCAGTTGGTCCAGATTATCATCTCCACACATATATACAATCAATGCTCAGCTTATATTAAGACAGCGAATCTTCATACTTTAATAGGCTTCAATCCACTCCACCCCACAACTCTTCCGCCATCCATTTCATTGAAAATCTGATGATGGAATCATGTTGACCATAAGTCACTCTGACACCCATTATTATTATTATTATTATTATTTAAAGTTTTTTTCTAAATGCTAATAATGCTATGTGAAATTTAAAAATAATAAGTATTTAAAATCTAAAATTATTGTATAGTATATAATATATAACATTAAAGCATCAAAATGCATCTCAAAACTAGTGTTGTTCTTTGAAATCAGTCCTACATATGTATTATTATATTTTACGTTAAGAAAATGGATGTTATGTAACATTGAATATATTATGATGAATTTTTTTTAAAGCTGTCGATGCC
Organism: Epiperipatus broadwayi; assembly: GCA_028023455.1. Taxonomy (NCBI): domain Eukaryota; kingdom Metazoa; phylum Onychophora; class Udeonychophora; order Euonychophora; family Peripatidae; genus Epiperipatus; species Epiperipatus broadwayi. The sequence continues at coordinate 704,271 of JAQFVV010012524.1, forward strand.
TTAGCTAATAAATTTAAGTTTTTTATCATTATAATTTATAATCTATATATCCTGTTTGGATTAGTATATAATAAAATGGTGCCTTTTGGAGCGCAGAGTCGATGAATTTTGATTCAATCTCTGACAATTCTGGTACTCAACGTTTTCATGAACTCCTGACCAATAAACCATTCGTTATTTGTATAATATATAGTAGTTTTATATAAAAGCAGTTTTTTTTAATTTTGAAAAAACCCCTTCCTCTAATAAAAATTGCGTACATTTATTTATTTTCAATTTATTAAGAAGATAATAATTGAAAAAATATTTGAGTGAAAAAAGAGCTTTTTAAAAAAAAGATAATTCAAGTGTTTAACAATTGCCATTCAACTGTAGATACCAGCAGTTCACTGCATGTCATATTAAATGTCTTCATGTGTCACTGCTTAGCGTGCATGTAGGATGTAGTCTACCACTGAGTAACAAAAATACTATTAGGAACAATATTTTTTAATAAAATTTATCAATTTTATTAATAAATGAAATCAAGTAATAATAGTTATAGTTTAGCAATATTTCAATTTGTAAAATGTATTAATTACCGTTATTTTTTAAAAGAGGTTAATTCTAATCTCAAATAATTATCAAAGTATGCTATTTATTCTGCTTTTGGAAACTCTCTCTTATTTCCTATAAGTACGTAAAAATAACATACTATGTATATGCTTTAGACGAATAATAAACACGTACAATTTCTATGCATGATTGGCTCTGCTGTGAGAGTGATTAATCTACAGACATATATAATTATTTGTATATATATATATTAAGATCTTATTTGTATACATTCAATTATTTATCGATTTTTTTTTATCTCACCTATATTTCATTCTTACCTTTTTTCTATATAAACTAAACATAAAAATATATTAACATTAAATGTATTATCAATAAAGCTTTTGAACAGTATATAGCTAATGAAGTTTCATTCATAAGCACAATACTTGTTTAGTACAGAAAACGTTAATTTAAAGTTAGCTTTTAAAGCATTGCTAATTTAATTAATTAAACAATAAAGATAAAAATTTGTTTACACAAAAAAGAAAGAAAATGATTGTCTGCAACTAAATTAAACCATATATTTGCATTGATAATCATTCAGGTATAAGCTACTTATCACAGAGGCAAAACTCTCCATACAGTAATGTCACTCAGTGCAAACCAGAGTAATCAGTGGATGCAGGAAGATTTGTGCATAAAATCTCTATCTACTGCCTACTCATCCAATATTCTCAAACTGGTTTCTAACTTGTGGCTTTCATCAATATGGAGTCTTGGATCTGAGAGCACTGCAACTAGATCTTAGGACTTAATGCAATCCTCCAGTAGCCATCTTTTAAACTTATTAGCCAACTATAAAGCTTTAAGTCCAAAATGAAAACACAATAATGTTTTCAACTCTAGGTCATTAGCTTGTATAGTTGTATAGATATGAACTTGGTTCAGCATCTATACTTTTTGGGTCTTTGGTTCTTTAATAACCATAGTCACCATAATTCTATTGGGAGCCAATTATCAAAAGCAGCATTAATGCTAAATATGAATGAAAGATTAACTTATTAATATATTCAATTATTCTTGCAACAAAGCAATACTAAATAGACTAAACAATGTACACTAACAAACCATCCTATGATGTTTTCTGTTAAACATCTGCTTTAATAGCTATTTGTTGCTCTCTATTAGAGTCTGAGTAATCTGTGATGATGTCAGAGTAATTTATGGATGTGAGGTATTACCATCTGCTCATTTATTTTGGTGTTAGCTTCTAATGTCAGTTTGATTATTCAAAACTTACAGTAAATGACTCTAGTATAGAGTTCATAAAATGAATTATTGCTAACATAGATAACTTATTATAATATGAATTAAAGATGGTATTTCACTATTTATATAGACTGTAAAGAAATTTACACTGAATGTACAAAAGTTTTAGAAAACTTATAACAGGTTCTATTTTTTTTGATAGTAAAAGAAAATGAAAAATGTTACCAAGTCTATATGATACTGTAATGCATATGTTAAAAAATGAGTTAAAAAGTCTGTTTTATGATGTTTTTGATTTAATCATTTGTCTCTTAAATCAAAAATTATAAAATTTAGCTTATATTATATATAGAGCTCACAAAACAAGCTCTTAACAAGCTTTGGGAATGTTCTCAACCCCAGACCAGTTTCTGGGATTGAGGACATTCTCAAAGCTTGTTAAGAGCTTGTTTTGCAAGCTGTATATATAACATTTGTAAATATGAGCTTTATTAAAATTAAGTCATGTGACATCTGACTTGATTTTTTATCATTTTAAAATTTATCTTGTACACATTATATTTTTACTATGTATTTTTTTTTTCTATAAAGAATTTAAGTATAATGCTAATAAGTAAATAAAAAGACAGCTTCTTATCAATGAAGACAACAAGGAGAGTAGAGAAATTTTCTTCAGAAAAACTATGGGTTAAAGACATAAATATCAAAGCTGTAAAGTGATTAAAATTCAGTTATATAATATGAAAAACCATAAATCATATCCAGAAAACATGTATTTGCATGTTTATTATGATACCATTTAACTTGTAATTATATGGAAGTAATACAATTTTCTTTTTTTTTCCTTATGAACTGATTTCTATATTTACATACCATACCATTTCCAACTTTCTTACACACTTCAACAATACTTTTCTTATGTACTGATTTCTATATTTACATATCATACCTTTTCCAACTTTCTTATACATTTCAATAATACTTTTCTTATGTATTGATTTTTATATTTACATATACCATTTCCAACTTTCTTATATAATTCAACAATAAAAAATAGTATTGTTGAAGTGTATAAGAAAGTTGGAAATGGTATCATATGTAAATATAAAAAGCAATGCATAAGAAAAGGAAGAAGAAAATTATATTACTTCCATAAGAAGTGAAAACACTGAAGATCAAGAATATAAGAAGCAGTATTCAAATGTATAATATATGATTATATTAAATGCATGATTGTATATTTGGATGTTGTAACTCTGATGATGATTGCAAGACAGCCAAAACTGTAAGAATATAAAAAATAGTATTGTTGACATGTATAATAAAGTTGGAAATGGTACGACTTGTAATTATATATTGGACTATTTAGATAAGTAAAATTTCTACAGACCATTGCCTTTGTTATATTAGCTTAGTTGGCTAGAGTACTATTGCATATTCAGGATTTGTTAACTTGAACGTAACCAGTTTGATTCCCACATTAATACTATCACTACTCATATCAGCATCATCTGAAGAAAAGAGGAGAGTAATGTCACTCAAATATTGGGTTAAATACTAATTGTGACTTATTAGGTGTACCTGTTTGAAAAGTTTAATTAAAGTTGAATTTTTCTTTAAAAAACAATTAAAATTAAACATTTCATGATCACCATTCCTTTTGCTTACACAAGCTGTTTTTCACAGAGGCAAAACTCTCCATAGAGTAGCCACTCAGTGCAAGCTAGAATAATCAATGGATGTAGGAAGATTTGTACATAAAATCTTTATATAAGGCCTACTGATGTAAGTCACAAGTTAGAAACTAATCTGGGGATAATATTGAATGAGTGGGCACTAGAAATGTATTTGATGCACAAACCTTCCTGCATCCATTGATTACCCTGGCTTGCACTAAGTGGGGCTACTGCATGGAGAGACTTGCATCTGTGCAAACCAACATTTAATTGCAAATCCAAAACATAGGTAATTTTCTACACTGAAATCACTCTAACTAGGTAACTATAAAATTGTTTCAATCATACATTAAAAAGCATATAAACATAGAGATTCTTTACAAAAAAAAATAATATCAAGCAAAATGCATCACAGGAAATTCTTCATTATTCTAAAATGTTCATCCTTTTACTATTTTTGATATCTCGTTAGTAATTAACCAAATCAATATAAAAGCCATTGGGTTTTAGGACAATTTATGATTTCTCTGTTTATCTTTTTCAGAAATAGTATTAATCATCCCATGTTTATGTAGTCATTGCTGAATCACAAATAATGATACCTAAAATTTATGAATGTAATTGAAGGACATAATAATGTCTTGAGTGCATGCAACATCTGACTGAAATCTCTATATAACTTTTTACAAAAATTATGAATAGCAGTCATAAAAATGAATATGTATACAAAATAAATAATATAATGATGGATTATATTTATTATATACATTTTTCTATTTTTTAAATTCTAAATTGTTGAATATTGTTCTACCATTTGGAGAATCTTACTAAACTCCTGAAAATATATGATTTGAATAGCAGATTAAAACCTTCAAAAGATGCACTTTAAACATGCTTATGTGCCAGCCAATCAGATATAATAATGACTGCATGTGGTACTCTTAATTCTAAAACACAAGTCAGAACTATAAGAAAAAGATGGGACCCATCTTCTTCTATGCTTAAATTTATATATAAATAAGCCAGACTCAAGCTTAAGCATGTTTAAAGTGCATCTTTTGAAGGTTCTAGCTTTCATGTTATTACAATGTTATCTGCTTGCACTTAATAAATTTGATACAGCAGATTAAAATAAATAATTTAAATTTATTGTATTATTTCATTTCTTATGGTGATATTCTGAAACAAAACACTAAAATAGCCAGAGTCAGAATATATCAGAAGAACAAATGTCACCCATATGCTTAAAAATATGCTTTTTGGTGGATAAGATTATGTGAATCACTGCATTCATAAAGAAAGATATTTGGAAAGTTTTCTGTCTTAATATTTTTTTAATTGCTGATTAGTTAAGTATTACAATAAACTCCACAAAAACAAAAAAAAATCCACATTTGAAGAAAACTGTTAGTCAGTCAAAATTACCATAAATAAAGCATTGTGAAAAGTGAATTATGGGAAGGGTAGATATTTTTAAATAAAGATTTAACAGAAGCAGGATAATAAGAATGGAAAAAGTTTTGTCTTGAATGTATTAAAATTTGACTTTCCAACATTGTATGATGTTAAAACTTTTTTAAATTGGATAATCATAATTAATAAGTATGCATACTTGGTGATTAGCTAATAGGAAATAAAAACATTAGATAAATTTATGTAAGAATAAAATTATCTTTCAGCATGTGATTATTTGTGCCAAAAAAGATTACCGTATATAATTATTAGTGGCAGCAAAATGATCATAAATATTTTATTATTTATAATCTGCCATTTTCATAATGTTATTTAGTTGCTTTTTAAGATATATGATTGTAATTATAATGATGTAATAAATAATAAAAAATAAAGATATTCCAATTTTACTGCTTTATATGGATAGATGAAGTGATAAAATGAAAGTCCCTGGAATTCAAGGTTTATGAATTGTGACACAACTCTCTCTCACTCCTGATATTTAAACTTCTTATGAATGTCCAAATATTACTGACAAATTTAAATTCATTTTCTAACATAAGTGTTTTTACTTGTATATGTATATATTTCTCTATTAGATTTTCACTCATATGTATTTCTCTATTAAATTTTCAAAAACAAATTGCCTCACAGAAAATGTATAAAAAGCTGTTGTATATGTGGATCAACTTTATCATTAATTTAAAACATAGTTTCACCTTCTTCATCATTCCTCAAATCGAAATCGTTTTGCATGTTCACTCATGAAATTTTTCAAATAATCTTCTTTGTAGGACCTAAATAATTTTTTTTTTACCATCCAATAATTAAGCCTGTTAGACTTGACCTTTCTAGTCTCATCAAAGTCTCTGAAACACTCATGGATTTGTGTTTACGTACTTTATAGGTGGAATTTAACAACCTATGACTTAGATGATTACAGATAAACATAAACTATGAACCATGTAAGTAATAATTATTAAATGCATTTGTACAATGATGTAATAATGCTAGTAGTGAATCTATTTACTGGTTAGAATCTTTACATATTTTTAAAGTATATATTAGAAATTTCCTAGCTGCCTATAAAAAAAAAACTGAATTAATAAAAAAAGTTATACGCATTAAGATAGTGTATAACAGTATGCTGTTTTTGTTGTCTCTGACAAAAAAAAATTAAGGCAATGTTTTAACTAATTGAGCTAACTTACTCTAGAAAAAAGTTTTAAAAAATTTGAAGGTCTCAGAAGGATTTGAACCAACCCTCGTATATAAATATATGAAATTTCTACTATCTGTTGCCTTTGATAGATTGGCTCTGTTGATTAAAGTGTTGCCTTAAAATTTGATATTCAAGAATCTAAAGGTATAAATTCAACTCCTATGCTAATATTGTCACTCGTCAGGCCAGAAACACCTGAAGAAGAATGGAGAATAATACTATTCAAAGTGTTGTGTTATTACTAACCTGTGTTATCCATATATTTGTGTGTTAAGTTGTATTTGAAGAATTTAAATAAAGTTTAAAATTTTCTATACATTCAACATTTAATGATAGATGATGGAAACAGTCCAACTTATCAGATTATTTCATAAATATTATTAAATATGAAATCTCAATTGAACAATGGATTGTAATATTGCAATTTATATTTATGGCTCTTTCATTGATTTATTCACAAATATAAATGAAATTTTGCAAGGCATAATTTCAGTCCTATGGTTCTTCCTACTTCTTTTCATATGTCATAGCATTGGCCAGGATGCGAACCCTCAACCATCTGCAACCAACTACCCACCTGCTTTATAATGATATATTAACTATTGGAACAATTTAATTTGTCATCATCTTTTTTTTATTAAGCTAAAAGAGAAAAATATTTGAATTCATATTTTTATCTTATGATCATTACTTTTATATGAAATATATATTTAAATGTTGTATATTAATAGTAACAGTCATTCAAATTAGTACTTATAATAAAGACACTTTCTTTGATAAAGTCGTCAATGAAATTATTAAAACAGTAGTAAATTTTCCATTCAGTAGTATCACCTAGTGAAAACCAAAGTAATCAATGGATGCAAGAAGGTTTGTTCATAAAATCCTTATTAGTATGGCATGCATTAGGTGCACCACTGTACGGAAAGTTTACTACTGTTTTAACAGCTTGTGTAAGCATAGGGAAAGGTGATCATGTGATATGTAGTGCTTTAATGAGATTATTAAGTAAAACATTGATTGAATGTAGGATTCAAAGTGAAACAGACAATAACTGGATAATACTCTGGTTTTTCCTATATATTATCAATAAGTATTCTGATTTGACAAAAATAAGTAAATATTATTCTAGATTATTCAGTACATAAAAATGCTATTATAGTTTGTTCCATAATGAAAATATATGGTAGAGACTCATAACATAGAACCATATCCCTCATTTTATTAACAATGTTCTAAAAAAAAATAAATGATAATACGTTCTTTTTGCAATAGAGATTTCATAATTTAGAATAATTACTAGAACATATATACTTTGTCTAGAATTCCTAACCTTGTCACTTATGTAATATATATCAGCAATGCCATTTTTTGTTTCTCACAATCTTTTCTGAAATCAATTTGTATATTTGAAAATTTTGTTTCAGCCTGCAGGATTTTTTTAATAATATTACTTGCATGATATTCAAATAATATGTTAAAACAATTTGCATACTCAGTTAAAACTTTTTCCATTGGCGTATGGATAAAAATTGATTTCCAATTTTCAAGCTAATAAATAGTTTTTCAGATTAATATACATAATATAAAATTTCTGATTAACAACCATATGATGTTCAATATGATTTAATCCAATTATTTTATTATTGAAGATTTCTTCATGTTGAATAGCTCATCATAAATTGATATTATCATCATGTAGTTTTTTTGTATATTTCTTTTTGTTTGATTTTTTGCTACACTTATTATAATTGAAATAAAATCTTTGTTTTTACTTCCCCTTTGAGTGGTAAATTTTAAATTGCACTTTACGGAAAAAAGTGAAGCTTAGTATTATTAGAAAAGAATTATAAGGCTTAGCACTTTCGAAGCACTTAGGTCTCCGTAATAGCCTATCTTGGGAATGTCGGCTTACATTGAGAACAGTTTGAATAAATTTTGCATAAATTACTGGTAAGCTTCTCTTAAAATCTCAATATAAGCCAACACTCCCAAAATAGGCTATGAATATGCAGACCTAAGTTCTCCGAAAATGCTAAGCCTTATAATTCTTTTTTGCATAAAGCACAATTTAAAACATACATTTATTATAATCTTTTCATAATCTGTCACTGCAGTTTTTTAGTAAACATGATTAGGACTGAAACTTTTTTTTTTCAAAATGGCTGCTGCATTACCAAGCTCATTTTCAGTCTCACTATTTTTACAAATAATAACAAATCATTTAATTTTTCAGTTAATACAATGTATCATAGAAACAGTTCTTTATTGTATTTGTAGTAAGGTCATGTAATCAGTGATTACCAGGTGATGGTGTATTTAAATTTTCATCCCTGAAAAGCATGGGAATAGAGATTTAAATATATCACCATCTAGTAATCATTGGTTACTTAAGCTTACTGTAGATAGCATTAAAGTGAAGGGCTGTTCTTGTCTTATTACATATTATATAAGATAAAGTATTGTCATTTATTGGATTTAACATCCCTAGCCATGAGAAAAAATGGTCACTGTTAGTATTGAGGCTACTGAAACATATAGATACTGACCTTGAATAAGTTTTTCATACTTGTTCAGGCAGGTTGATTTGAGTTGAAAATCATGTTTTGAATATCGGGTTTTTATCTTGACTTGTAAAATGGAGTTAAAAGTTATTGGTAAATGTATTACTGCATTTCCCCAGCTTTGATTTCCAAATCTTATGAATAAAAGCAAATCCAGAAGACAATATGGGAATGGAGATTTAAATGCTCTACCATCTGGCAATCACTGATTATTCAAGCTTACTATAGATGGCATTAAAGTAGAGAACCTATAATGTTTTTGTAAATAATGCTACATTATTTTTACTCTTTTCTGGATGCTTTTTGGAATGCCTCATTTAATTCCTTAAAAATTTTGACCATTTTAATTTTTTTATTGTTATTATATTATTTGTATTTTTATCTAGAAATTTTTTGTAATTTTTTTATTCAGTTCTTTAATAAAAATCTTCAGCATTTTTTTTTTTTCATTTACAATTCTATCTTTGTACATTCATTTTAATTTTTTTTATTGTCTTATTTTACTCAATTTTTTTACCAGATTTTTCTTTATTTTTTGCATTTCCATCACAGTTTATCTGATACATCATCAATAAAATCAAAAGATCAGATTCTATATTTGATATTATTTCTAAGAACATTTTAGGTTGTATCTTGTATGTTGGTCAAAAATTTACTTCTTAAATGATGTATTGGCAAAAGAAGTCAAGCATTGTTAGCGAAAGATCAGCGCAGAGCCTTGCAAGCAAGCAGTTGGTTGCAGATGGTTGTTGTGGGTCACCTCCCGGACGATGCTATGACATATGGAAAAAAAAAAAATTATCCTTTTATTGCTTTCAAGTCCTCAGTGAAAAATAATTTATTTCTTTTTTCAAATATGGTATTCCATTAGCTATTATAAAAGAATTTATTGGCTCTAAGTATTATTAAATTTTACCTATACTTAAAAAAAATCAATTTTTTTTCTTTCTTGAGTTGATGAAGAATAGCAATTAAAAAAATTGAAGTCAATACAAAAATTATTTCTTCAGAGAATACATTGATAATATTAAATGAAACCTTAATGCACATGTAGTACTAGTATGGTCTTTAATTTATTACATTTCAATGATGGATCTGTTATTGTAATATTGAATACCTGCCTATAAAATCAAATTGCTATTGATCAATTATTCATAGAATTATATCTATTGATAGTTATTGCAATATCTTACCATAGAATTAAATGCCGTAGTTATTTCTTTTTTGCTGAAGAAGTAAGCAGTATGTTCTCGTGGTCTAAAATTTCAGTCTCATCCATCTTATTCCAATAACTCTTAATTTTCTTCTTGGCTTCATCAATATTCTTAGTTTGCATAATCCATTTCTCAATGGTGATTTTCTCCTTGCAATTTCAGATTTTGTTTTCTGACTTGAAAATAACAACTAGATATTTAAGTGGCTTAATCTAAGTACACCATACAAACTAACATCGAAAAAAATTTTATTGGCCTTTTCTCGTAAAATGTTTGGTATCTTCAGATTTGAGGGATCAAATTTCCAGTTTGTTTTAATACATATGACTTTTAGTATAAGATATTGGCTGGTTTATGATCATTTTTCCACATCATTTGAAATGATATTTAGTTGTTAACATGATTATGAGCAAGTCTCATTAACACTGTCTTATATTGTGGATATTCAATATAGATATTATATATAAAATTAAAAGCATGTGAAGCACTTGAAAGAGAAGCTATAGAGAGTGCAAAAAATATTAAATGCTAATAGATATTAGTTATGAAACAATAAGAAACAAGGAGAACAGAGGTAAGAATGCAATTCAAAATAGACAATAATAAAAATAAAGAAATATGTTCCTTATGAAGAATTAGGGAAGGACTGCAATATAAGATGAGAAGTACTATCAATAGATTATAAAGACACGTATATATACTCAATCATTATATCTCAATATTGTAAATTCATACTCAGTAGCTATAAATTTATGAAAGGGATGAGCACACAAAAAACACTAAAATGTTATTTTATATTAATATTAAAATTTAAATCTGTTATAAGTTCTTATTATGTACATATTTATGCTATGTTATTTTGTTCATGTTATTAACAATATATTGTATTTGTTATTATTTATGTAATAATAATGATAGAAAAAAAGTACATGCAAAATGTTATTTAATTAATCTGTATTATGTATCCAGAATAAAATAGTGTAAAAATTATTGGAATTTTTGTTGCTTATTTTTTATTGTTACTGTAATTATGAGTAAGTCATTTGATATTTGGTGGCAGTATAAACCAAATCCCTCAAAATAATTTCTGGTTATTAGTTTCATCAGTGAAGTGTATTGGATTGCAAATGCATACATAACCCCCACTTTATTTTTTTTTATACTATCTAAGCCAGGGGTGGGCAATTGTTTTGGCTCAGGGGCCACAGAGGTTGGCGAAGGACTGCATTGGGGGCCACTTTGTGGAAGCGAAGATTAGCGGAGGGCTGAATCTTTTTTTCATGACACAATAAACACACTGCTTTATTCCCTGTATCACCAAAGAAATATTTGCTTGTTCATTTTTCATTAAACACATGACATTCATCACCAATTTTACATTTTTTCGGAGGGTTCATGGTTTCACTAAAGTTGAAAGTGTATATATTAGCTAATGCAAAGACAAAATTGAAATTAACCAGATCAACTGGAAAAGCACTGCACCTTGTATCTACACTACACATGTGTATTGACGTGGTCATCCTAGAGGAAAATACAAGATGAATTTTCGGTCATGCACAGGAAGGAAATCTCAGTTCAAGGTGGATTATTCTGATTGTCTTGGCGGGCCGCATGTGGCCCTTGGGCCACTATTTTCCCACCCCTGATCTAAGCTAATGAATTAATATTTTCACCAGTATAAGGACTTCTGGGTCCTGATTATTCATTTTGCAATAGAATGGTATAATGGATTAATTTTTGTAGTGCAAATGTTTAATGTAAGATGGGAAATTTATTACATATGTTATTTAATAATATACATCTTATATTAACAATATTTTATACCAGAAAAATATAAAAAATATATAAACAGTGAGTGAAATTAGAGAAATGTAAATATAGATAGAGTTGCCTTAAATATGAATATATATATTGTTTTAAAATTTTCAAAGGTAATTTTAAACTTTTTGCAATTATTAAAATAGATTCTATACACATTTATAAATAAAACAAGGAAGGGGGTATTACGCAGAAATTTTTTATACATCATCAAAAATATAGATAGTAAAATGATAAGCTCTGATATCGTATTTTCTGATTAATAATATTTTACTTGTAATATAATTTATTATATTTCACTTTCATATAAGACTACAAAACTAAAAACATCTTCATAAAATATAAAAGTCACATTTAACAATAACTATAAAACAAATTAAACACAGGTTCTTACCCTTTTTTGGGTTACATTATGAATATGTAAATTTTAATGTAAACACTTCAATGTATTTGTAAGCAAAGGGAGTAAATCGCCCATCCTTAGGATATGAATTTAAGTATTCTAAATGTTGAATGAAGGATCAAGAATAGAATGCATCTATTCTTGGAGCTGTGATTATAAGCATACTTTGTTGATAATTCAGAGTGAAACTGTCAAGTATTGGTGGTCGAGAGGTCAGCGACATCTGCTTTACAAGCAGTTGTCCCGCTTCCCGGCTGATGCTATGACACATGAGAAAAAAAATTCAGAGTGAAATTAATTTAGCAATCAAATGGAATATGGGATTTAAAGAGTTTTAAACCCATAATCAATTATACAAGAATAAGTGGATTCATTCTATTCTTGATATGTTGTTCAATATTTAGAGTGCTTTTAATTCATAGCCTGTGGACGTGATTTACTCTCTTTATTTACATATAGATTGAATTATGTTTAATTTAAAGTTTTTATATTAAATCTTATTTAATTATTACAATCAAGATGTTAAAAGAGAGTTGCTGTTTCCAGCTTTGTATAACTGGTTATGGTTTTAATGACTCTCAAGTACTATATTCCATTTCGATGATAAATTAATTTCACACTGAATTACCAACGCTGTTGACAAAAGTATGCTTATAAATATCAGTCCCAAGAATAGGTGGATTCATTCTATTCTTGATCCTTTGTTCAATGTTTAGAGTGTTTTTAAATCATAGCCTGGGGGAGAGTGATTTACTGCTTTTATTTATGAATATGTCATTATCATCATCAACCATTATCAATCCACTGCAGGATGAAGGTCTTTCCAAGTTTAATCCATCTTCTCCCATCTTTAGCTTTTCTTCTCCACATCACCCCTGCATACTTTCTTATTTCATCCATCCATCTCACGTGGTCTCTTTCTGGGTCTTTTACAATCTCTTGGAATCCAGTTTAAGATTTCAATTGTCCATCTATTATCATTTATTCTAGCAATATGTCCAGCCCAACTCCACTTCAATCTTTTAATTTTTTCAATGAGGTTAGTAATACCTGTTTGTTCTCTTACCCATCCATTGTATTTTCGATCTCTTCTTGTTACTCCCAACATGCATCTCTCCATACTTCTTTGAGTGGTCTGGAGTCTCTGTATTGCTCTTTTATTAAGTGTCCAAGTCTCAGACCCATAAGTAAAAACTGGTAAAACACATTTATTAAAAACCTTCCTTTTCAAACACATAGGCATATTTCCTTTTAGTATCTATGTATATTTTAATTTAAACATAAATTAAAAATAATAAGTTTTTTGCTTGAAATTTAATTATCACAAAAATCGTATATTTTTAAAAGTAATACAATTATTATTGCAATAAAAATTAAAACTGGAACAATTTTTATTTTATTAAGCATCCCCTTTTCCAAATTAAAAACTCTAAGTTCAGTAGCTCTTGAGGGGGTGTAGGTTCAATTCTTAATTAAGTCATCAAATTGTTTATTTCAGCAAAATAATTGAAATTCTGTGTAATATAAATAAATTTTAATATAAATAAAAAAATGAAAACATTTAAAGCAATTAAAAATAAATTAATTACTGTTGATCCATATAGATTTTATTGCCTTTTTTTTTTCGAACATTATTTCAGACATTTAATGTTTTGGCTTGCAAAATTTTTATTCTAGCTTTCACTAGGCAAAAACTCAATCATTACTTTCTCACGTATCATACACCTTCTTATCTAACTTTATCTTTTTTTTACATTCTACCATATTATATAACTTTCTTCATATCTTTTAATCTTTAGAATCTCTATAACTATCTTTTCCCTTTTTTTTCATATTGTTTTTTTATGCCCAATGTAATTTTTAAGTCTTTATACGTTTTCCCTCTTTTATTATAGTTTTTAATATCTTTTTTTCTTTTCACCTATCTATTTTTTCTATTTTCTTTATTGTTAATATTTTTTTTTTCGTATTTTAATCCTAATTTTTGTTACCAGTCAAATTAATAATTGCCGAAGATTGTGTTCATTATAATAATAATTTTCTGTACATGCTATATCTTTTTTTAAATTATTTTAACCAAAATAAAAAAGTTTTAATTTATTCTCTTACTCATTTATCATTTTTTAATGAGTGTCAAGAAATCTTCTACGAGTAGTCTACCTGTATTTTTTGTGTTCATTTATATGTGAAAACCATTTGACCCATATCAAAGCCCTGGAGTAGTAAGCTTTATTTAAGAACCAGCTCTCCCTTCTGGCTTTTTTTAACACTATCCAATTTCATTTCTGGTTGATCTTGATTTAGATTTATTAGGGATGTCAGCCATCTAAAGCAAAATTATTATTGTATTTTTTTGCCTTTCTTTTTTCCCTTCTCTTTTTCTATAAAATGTTTTATATTCTTTTTTTATTTTCATTTATGTTTCTAAAACAAAATCATTTAAAAAAAAAAACATCTGTTGATTTTTTTTTTTTTTTTGTAATTTTTGTTATGGTTTTTACCCTAGAGCTGCCGTTGAAGATTTTATTTTCTGCCTTCTATCCACCCATATTTATTTGAATGTCTAGTGCTGACATCTTTTTATTTTGTTTTTGCTAGAAGATTAGTTGTTTATTACAGGATAGATTGAAGAAAAATTTAAACTATATGCACTTTTTCTTTTTTTACATTTGAATAGTTTATTTCATTTTGTGTTATCGTAGAAGCCACCCACAATTTTAGATAAAGAATCGTGAATGGAAAAAATCAGCTGAGTGAAACTTGCCAAAAAATACCCCCCCCCCCATCTTTTCCATTTGCTGAATTCCTTTTTCCTCTTCATTTGCAATTAATTCTACGTTAATAATATTTAATTATAGTTTTTAAAAAGTTTTAAAATTCTCTGTTAGCGTTTGCATTTCTGTTGAGAACATTTATTGTATTAAACTATTATTATTAATAACGCCAGGGAGCGAGGCATTTCCATCTTCTGCTGAACGTAAGAACACGTGGTCGATTTACATTTTTATGAGATGTGTTACGAAGAACTTGCTTTATCCGTCAATTATGAGCTTGGCTTTTATAGTACAGCTTATGCTGACTTGTTAATCAGAGATTTGATTCTTGCAGCTGAGGGAGAAATGGTTTTCGCTTCTTTGAAATAACCAGAAAACACAGGATAATTAAAACTAATCAGGAATAATGTGAAAAATCTGGGATATGTTTATTCTCTTCAAATCCAAGGTTTACTCTTTGTATTCGATCACATGTTTTTTTTTTTAAGGATGTGTAAACAGTACCAAAACTGGAAATAGAGCAACTTATTGTTTAATCAAGGAATAAGCCTTTTTTTTTTTTATTAACGCGAAAGGAGAAAAAATGAGGTCATTTCTAAGTTATAATGTTATTTGTAAGTACGGAAGAAAATATTAAATTTATGGAAGTTTTTTTCTTTAATTGATTCAAGTAACGTTTTATACTTCATTTACTAAGGTGCTGTTTAAATTAAACTTATTCAGGAACATTATTTTAAATGTTTTGTTTTAAAAAGTTGGAAACTCGCACATTTAAACATTTGCACTTCTGTATTTGCAATTTTTCATGTACTTCTCTATTCAACTTCCCAGTGTGCTCTGAAATAATGAGTTCTTTTCAAATGCTCAGTCGCAGTCTTGGTAGCGAATGAACGCTGTAACTCATGGAATCGTCATAAAAGCTGTTCATTCAGATTGCTTTCTTTAAAACAATTTTTAAAAAGCTTATAAAAGCCCGGGATTATATTAAGTACAGCAGGCGGTGCAGGAATTGTATGAAATGCACATGAATGAAATTGGAACTGAGTGGCAATTTTTTATGGCTAGACTCCCAATGGTTGGTATTTTTAAGCACGTCAGTCAATTGTAATAATAAGTGTGTGAATGCGCGCGTGCGTGTGCTTATGTATGATTTTACGTTATCATTTTATAATTTTATTTAATTGTTTAAATAATAACTTGTATTTTGTTGTTTTTAGTTAACGTCGGGCAATTTATAATCTATAATTGTTACATAAAGTTTTGATATTCATACAACTTTTATTTTTTTTTATGAAAAAATAATATATGAACATGGAAATATATATATGCCTATTATTGGAAATAAGCTCGCGTGTGCGCGTATGTATATATTCACACATACACGATAGTTTGGTTAGCTAAAATTTTCGAGTCCCTTAACAAAAATTTTAAGAAAGGCTCTTTGTAATATTTATAACATATATTTTGATACTTTTTTGAATATATATATAGAACGAAAGGACTCCTAAGAACCAGGGACAACTCCATATTTGGCCTGCTACAGGGTTGTTAAGTTTCTAGACTAATGTAAAGCACGATTTCTGCACCTATAAGAATATGATCTTCCTCCATTTATAGTGAAGGCTACATAATATTATAGTTATATTTTTTGGTCTTTGCAATCAGAATACCTATATTTATCTGAATAAATTAGGTCATTTTGAAATTTTTATCATAATGTAATATTAGCTAGAATCCAATTACTAACCAATTTGGGATTTTTAATTAGGTTGACTAAGGACAGATTACATGATAAAAATCCTGCCAGCTTGTGGGAAAAATATAACCCTAAGTTATGAATATGGCAAGAAAATGCTTTTTATGGCTTCAAGAAAGGGTACCATATTAATTTAGAGCAATAAAAAAAAATTGAATTGCTTTATCGCTTGGGAATTCATAATAAGTTCTAACACTAGATGTACCAAGATTGGAATTGATTTGAGGATTTTATGTTCCATTATCTGACACTTTACTAGTTGTGCTAACCATACAGCGTATTCAGACCATAGTTTGTATTTCATATTCATTTATAAGCTTACGGTTTGGTTAATTATTTTTTTAAAACTGGGGTATCTTCATGCTAGCCTTTTTTTTAAAAAAAATCATTTGTCTTTTATATATGAAATACTCAACACATTCAATTTGTAGCATGGACAAATACTAATATATATGTTTGTAGAGATAATGCCAATTTGAAAGTGAATTGATTAAAAACAAGTAAATTAATTAAATTTCTTGTTAATAGATTATATAAAATTATATATAATGTCTGGACAGATTATCATTAAAAAAGTTTTATAATGCATGGAAAAGTCAGCAGTGAAAGGACGATAAAGGATAAATGGCCATGGGGTAAATGATTTCACTGCCACAATTTAAATTGGCTTTTCAGCAGCCGGAAAAACCAAACCGATGGTAGATCATTTTGCAGAAATGCCATTCATGATCATCAAGTGGTGAAGTTGTTATAGTAATACCTTGTGGTTTGATGAAGTGATAAAAGGGGAAGCTCTGGACCACAATATGGATAGATTCTGGCCCAGCTCTGTCATTTACAGTGCTTGATTTTCTTATGAACTCATGAACAGTAAACAATTTGATACTTCTTTATTTCAGACTTGATAACCTAACAAATATTCCAGCATAGCCTTAAAACTATATTGAGAATGCTTCAATATTTTTTACATTTAAAAGTTATGATTTTCAGTCTACAAATAAAAAACAGATCACATAGATATATCATGAAATATAATGGAAAGAAAAATAGCATCTTGTTTTATATAATTTCAAAAAAATGTAATCTAGATGGAATTGTCTAACAGCTCTAGTCAGTTGTGAATAACACACTTCCAGGTGTACAACACATTAAATAAAAACTATAAATTTAATGTATCACTTGTGAAGTATTTTGATTGGTTACAAAAGACAATGTAGATTGAGTGACATATGTCACTTAAATTTAAATGTTATTTAAAAAAAAAAAAAATTAAGAAAATGGGTTTATTGTTATAATTTGGGATTTATTTTTAAAAGGAATGTTATTGAGAATTTCATTCAAATAAATTAAAAGAAAAAGTTTTAAGAAAGATTAGACTTGCTTATCTCATTACAATCCAATGTTTGATTTATACTTTATATATAGATAGAAATGTTGACAATACTGTTAAAATAAATTAGAAGCAGAAAATGATAAAAATATATATATAAAAAAAGTAGAAAAGGATAATCATTATATGAAGTAATAAAGATTTGTATTTTTTTTTTTTTTTACAATCGATCAGTGATTTATATATTTCCTGCACTTTTTTATTGTCTACAAGAAATGGGGAAAATATCAGTTTTGTCTTTCTATTATTTTTTAATCTTTATTTATTCCCCGCCTATTTTTTCAAAGTTATAATTGATAGCTTATTTTTATTATAACATGATCATTTTTCAATTGTGACAGATCAAATTCAAAATAATACCTGTTTTAATTTAATTACTAAAAAAGTACATAGTATTGAATATCTCATATAAATAATGCCCTATAATCCTTGATTAATTATTATGTTATGGATATAGTACTTGGCTAAAGATTTTTAGCACAATATACAGAGTAATTCATTGAATCCAAATTTTGGCTAATTCTGGTTTAATATTATAACATATTCACATGTTTAGAAATTTTATCTTACTATTAAAAACTTTTTATGAATATTTATATATTAAGCTTGTATTAGTAAGTTATAAGCATATTTAGAGTGGTACTTTTTATATAAAGACTGGGTGAGTGGATTGAGATTAAAACTTATTTTTAATATCTCCTATTCCAGTACTTATGAGAAACTACATTTAAATTCTTATTGAGAGGATTTTATTTTTTTTAATGTCTACATAGGTAAATGCCTTTTAGAGAAGACTTGAAAACAGCTTTATTTTAAATAAAAATATGTTGGTTTATTGAATTCACTAGCTAAAAAGAGTGAATGTATAAAGAAAATCTAATGATATATGAAAGTTTTATGGTTTTCTCTACTTTTTAAAGCATAATTTTATTTTATCAAATCATTTATTAATTTTATCTGTGATTTTAAGTAGTTGGAATTGTATTGAAGATTGTTTTAATTTTGAGATCTTGTATTTTGAGGAGAAAATTTGTTGATTTTATTGATAATTTTAAGCGTCAATCGCTATTGTGAAAAGTGAATATTAATTTTTTTAAAAGTATTTATTTATTATCTATAATTTGTGAAGTGTTCCTGAAAATGGAACACTTAACAAAGATCTATCTAACTATGGCATCTATATATTTGAAAAATAAATTAATCTTTTTAGGTCTTTATGTAAAAATAAAAAAAATCTAGTTGCTTATATATTTGCAACTTTAAAGTACTTATTATTATTGTTATTATTATCATCATCATCAGTAGCAGCAGCAGTATTTTTAGAGAAGTCTGTATACAATCCATTTTGCAGTCATCTATATTCTAAAAAATATAAAGAGTGCTTTTTTTTTTTTTTTGATATTTTGTAAATAAAAAATGCCCCCTAGCAAAATCTTTTTTTTTAATTGCCATTTAATTTAAGGTGATATCTGATCATATTGCTCATGCTTTATCTGATCAGAAACAATTAGATGTTATATATTTTGATATGACTCAGGCATTTGATAAAGTTTCACATGTTAGATTTTTATATAAACTTAAAATATTGGGAGATAGTCCTCATTTAATTGAATGGTTTAGAAATTGTTTGAGTGGGTCGTAAATCTTATGTGTATATGGATAGAACCAATTCTCATTTTTTAACAATATGGTAGGTATTCCTCATGGTGGAATATTAGCACCTTTACTTTTTAATATTTTTATGTGTAATGTTGATCAAAACATAAAAAAATAGTATGATCCTTACTTATGCTTATGATTGTAAGTTATTCAAAAGAATTATTACTTACAATGATCATATTGAGGTTCAAAAAGATATAGATTGTTTTAAAATTTGGCGTAGGTATAACAACATGGAGATTAATATTAATAAAACATGCATTGTTCCCTATATTAATAAAAGTGAAAAATCTGTTTATCAATACAAAATTGAGAAAGGTGTTATTACTTAATTTTTTCTGATAATTAGATCAAAGTTACTGGGTCACTTCCAGTGCAATTGGGGCACCACAAAAAGAATAGAAAACTTTCAAATTGACACAGAATTAGAACAAAGTGTTTCCTGAGCCAAAAAACAATGATTTAAAGATAAAAACAAGTTCAAATAATGGTATAGACCCAAACAAAGATATTGAAGCTGCAATTCACTCAACTCCTTTCATCCAACAATGATTAGGAATAATCCAAAGATTACAAATTTTTACACTGCACAATTGAAACCTTGATTACTAATCAAGACCTAGATTTCAATTAAGATAAACAGAATTCAAATAGGATCAATACAAGAGTCCCAGTTGGAATCCTACTACAATCACGTCCACAACATGGTTACAGAAACTAGTTACTATAACAGGTTGGTTGCCATTCAGCTCTACTGTACAACCAAACAATAAGCAAGAATCCTACAATGCTAATCACTCTGTTCATAATTGGAATAACCATATGGAAACATATAAGCTAGATCATAATCCCTGGAGAACCTTGCAGTCGGATGAGTTGAACTAGTATTTAGAACATATGACACATATCAAGAGTTAACAACAATGAAGCAGACTTTGGAGGCTGTTTCAACCCCCTGATGGCTTGTTTATTATGGCAGTGTTGATTTGAGCTAATCATTTTTTTCCTTTGGTTAACTTTAAAATTAGAGAGTTTGTAAGGTGGTTGGTCTGATTTGGGCCACATCCAAATTTTGTAACTTTGATGGAGGCTTTGTTGCAATAATTTTCCGGGCATGGGTCTGCATTCCTCTTTTCTTCCTCGGGGGTGGTGGCGGTCATTAGGAGGCTGGTTCTTTGGTGCAGGCTGTTGACAATTATTGCCGCTACCTGGAAAACCTGCTGGGAGGGCACCTGGTCAATGTCTCGGCACCATTCCTGCTCTGGTTGGCTGCAATGCCCCCTTGATAGGTTGGTTTTTGGCAGTGCAGATCTGTGCTCGCTATGTGTTAATTTTTCTTAGTTGGCTTTCCAATTCTGGGCAGGTAGACTGAATGTGGTCCCTGCACATTTGGACTGTTGATTGGGAGACAGGCATCTGGAATGGACTTGACATGGCTCGGCTGCAGGTCGAGAATTTATTATTCAATGGACTTAGCCTTGGACCTTGTTGCCTGTTGTGTTGGTTGGTGCAATGCTGGACTTGTCTACCTATTCAGATGAAGCATTTGGGTCTTCACTTCGGGGCCCCAGGGGTGGGATCATTTGGCCATGTAGATCCATGTATAGATACTCATGTTCAGATACACATTAATATCAACATTATAGCAACTCTTGAATGGACATAATTGTTGTCAAGCATATTTATATAATCAATAATTGTTTTACCTTGTTTGTCACATTGAACACTTTGTAATTCTCAATGGGTAAGTGTACCCAAAATTTTTGTAATCCTTTTACTAATAAAGGTTACTTTTGCAAGATAAAGAGATTGTATCTGATTTAGGAATAATATTTTATAGTAATTTTACTTTTAATGCACATATTAAGTATATTATTAATAAAGCATACAGAAATGTGGGCTATATTTTGAGATATGGGAGAGATTTATCTACTTTCATAGAATATAGGTTATTTTTTTGTCTTCTTGTTACACTTTTAGAATATGGTTCTCTTGTATATGGAATTTCAATTTGATTAATATTCAGTCTAGAATACACAATGTTGAAAAAAGATTCAATAAA
This sequence comes from Epiperipatus broadwayi, assembly GCA_028023455.1. Taxonomy (NCBI): domain Eukaryota; kingdom Metazoa; phylum Onychophora; class Udeonychophora; order Euonychophora; family Peripatidae; genus Epiperipatus; species Epiperipatus broadwayi. The sequence goes on from JAQFVV010012524.1 coordinate 726,067, forward strand.
CTATTAATAGGAGAATGACAAAATGTTAATAATACACTATTGAAAGAAAGGGGAATATAAAAGATATGATATTATTGAAAAAGTTAATTGATGGGACAATTGATGTCAGTGTTTGTATATCGAAAATAGAATTGAATGTACCTAGTTGTCTGTTAAGAGAAATGCATACTTTCAAAATTAATTATTGTAAAAATACTTTCTTCAGTAAGGCAGTTATTAATAGATTGCAATAGTATAATATCTAACTTTTAATAATATTGATATTTTTTGTGATCAGTTTATTTAAAATTAAATTGAGAGAGTGCAAATTTCTCAAGCGCTTGTGACTATTAGTAACCAATCAGATCTTAAGCACTGGGACAGGGAATTTAATAAGAAAAGAGTGGATTCCACACTCTTCTTTACTTGTCTTTCTATATATCCAAGCCAGTCCAAAGTACTTATATCTGAGAGTGTGAATCTTAAATATCATCACACTTAATTGACTGAGTTCAAATTATAAACATACAGCGTGAAATCTTTCGATTTACTACACAGTAGTTTTTCGATGTTAGAAAACAGCTAAACTTATAATTACTAATGAATATGTATATATAATATTAGGTATGCAATTTGTATTTGCTTATTGTTTTTTTAATTTTTTTTTGTTTATTGTGTATTTCTGTTAAAGTGTAAATGTTGGAATGCACATAATAAATAGATATTGAATTGAATTGGTGTTATAATGAGGGAACAAATTGAGCTAAATTCTCATTAGAGCAAAAATAGATTATTCGGGAAGTTTTAATGGGTTTACACTTGAAAGTATTAGATTTTTACAGTACTTTGACAATATATATGTAATGATAAATAATACTTTAATATTGAATAAATATAATGTGAATTTTACAAAGTTTATTGTAAATAATAATTGAACTGCTTTGTAGCTGCCGTGTTCTGTAACTTTTTTCAGTAAGAAAGTGGTCCATTTTCTTACTGTAAAAGTTATTGAACTTGGCAGCTAGAGGGCAGTTCAATTATTATTTAAAATAGACTTCGTAAATTTCACAAAAACATTTTATTTATATAAGTTTATTACGATGCATTAATATCGTAGACAATAACACAATGAGTATTTAATAAAATTAGCTGATACAAACGTCAATATATACGCAGTAAATATTACTACAGATGTAAAATCTGACATGTTTCAAGGAAAATTGGTGTTAAAGCAGCATGTGTGCATGCTGCAAATTTTGTTTGTAGATGACGTAATGAATCGGGTATAAAGATGGAATACAGGTTTGACAAATAAATTTTTAAAATCAAATTAATTATAGTGGAGCTATGATATCAGCTATATTTTGTTTCAAGTCACCTCATGTACAAAATATATCTTGTATAATAGCTCATAATTTGTTGATAAACTTTGATTAGCATTGAATTACAAAACTACAATACTTTCTATGTGCATATAGCATACTTTTTTTATAAATTAAAATTGTAATATAAACAAAAAATTTTTAGTTATTAATAATATTTTATAGAAATTATTAAGCAGTTGTAGATAATAGTGATTCAAAATTAACTGAACTATTTGTGTTTACATAGTATTAGAAAAACATTTTTTTTTTTTTTGAGTAATTATTATGCTAAAGTCTTGAATGCATTTTTGGTGCAATTTGCTGTAAGAAATAACAGAATAGAGGTATTGGGAATTGTTTGCCTTTTGAAAAGAGTTATCTGAAGTGAAAATACAAATGAAGCTTCTAAATAATCAAGATTATTCTTCCTCAGTAAATAAATATTTATATCAGTGCTAAAATTTATTTAAATTTAATTATAGTTTAATTGAATATTTATAAATAAAAAATTAAAAATAACAACATTGTGGAAAAGTATCTAATTTAAAAATAGTTTAAGAAAAAAAACTAATATCACAGTAATTAAATTTTTAAAATTATTATTTTTTTTTCACCAGCAATCCTACATTGAATATTAATGCTATATTTGAAAGTGCAACATTCATAATAAGGTAATAAGTACATCATAAAAAATAAATATTAAATATTCCATAAAGCTAATATTCTATAAAAAACAATAAAGCTAATAAATAAATGAAATGAAGTTAAAATATTTTAAAATTTATTGATAAATTATATATTTTGATATTAAACAGGTGAAACTCTCCATACAGTAGTGCCACTCAGTGCAAACCAGAGTAATCAATGGATGCCAGAAGGTTTGTACATAAAATCCCCATCTAGTGCCTACTCATCCGATATCCCCAGACTAGTTTCTGGCTTGTGGCCTTTGTCAGTGAGGAGCTTTGGATCTGAGAGCACTGCACCTAGATCTCAGGATCTAATGCAACTATCCAGCAGCCACATTTTATCTCAACTGCAAAACTAAGAGAATAAAATTGAAAACACATTAATATTTTCAATCCAAGCTCATTAGCCTATATAGTCATATAGGTCTGAACTCAGTTTAGTACCCATACATTTTGGTGTTTTTGGTTCTTTAATAACGATAGACTCCACTATCCTGTTAGGCAGGATTGGTGTTAAACCACTAAGTATCATATGATTACTGGAGAGTTTTGCCTGTTAATAAGAGTTATGAGCAAGCATAAGAAACAGTGATCATGTGATATTTTGATATGTTAGTTTTAAAATTAAAACAGTTTAATATTCTATAAATATAATGAGGTATAAATAATCTATCAGTCTGTATTAACAATAGTTTTTTTTATGGGTATGAAGATGGGAGATTCCAAACACCCAGCAGAATACCTGACCTAGATAGAAGTGTTAGTTTACAGGACTTTTTCTTCTAATAATATTATTTTTATTATAATTTGTTCTCAAATATTTAATTTAATAATAATAAAGAAGGAAACTGAAATAAAAAAGTACCCGAATTTGATAAATTTATATTAAATATAAGAAACAAAAGCAGTCCTATTTTTCACATTATTAGTTGGTCTACTTTTTATAAGCTAATATTTAAAAATCTAACTAACATGATGATGATCATTTTAATATTCATTTTTGATTAAAGGTGCATCCCTAAATTCATCATTGATTTATTGTAAAAGTTTTCTACAGTAATAGACTTGTGTTTTTTTCAATGTAAAATGTATATATATTTTCTATAAAAGTCATATGAAAAAAATTAGTTTAAATCAGTCATATTTATTTATTAGAAAACTATAAGAAACTATCTGCAAGATGATATAAAATATGCATGTATAATGTGCTAGGTTTTTTACTTCCGATTTCCTTGAATTACGATTATGGATAAAATTAAGGATTTTGCACTGATGAATTACACCATGGGAAAAATAAGTTAAAAATATATTCCAGTAAATTAACTTTTCATACTAATAGGCTTATCATAGGATTCTGATGTTATGAGGACTGATTCATTCTTTAAATCTAAAGTACCTACCATGACTAAGTATAAAGTTTTTGACAGCAGAATATGTCTATCAGTTGTAATGCAACTGAACAAACGTAAAGCCATCCATGCTCTTGATAATCATTTGGGTTAAAGAAATATGACTGGCTTAATCTTCAGTCTGTTTACCATTAAAAAATTTTAATTTTTACAATACGACCATCATACTTTCTAATTATTTTTATCTTTAACAGGAGTAGCTAATCCTAATTTATGGCATTCATTAATTATAGACTTATCTTGGTCATAGTTTAATCATTTCTAATTAATAAATTAGAGTAAGATGTTTATTATATGACAATCATGTTTAATAAGTAATAAAACATACTAAATTATGTTATGTAATTAGAGGAATTTTATTCTGCACTAAATATGTATAATTGGGATCGTGCATGTGTGCTCATGTGTATTGATCGCTTGAGATGGAGTGGAGAATGAATAGACTGAAAAATTCTGAGTTCAAACCTCTCTAATTACATATATAAGAAACATTCACTATAAGAAAATTGCCTAGTGCCTTAGAATTAAATTATGTTTACTAATTACATAATACATTCTAATTCATTTATGTGCATTTACTATAAGTAATTATATAGTAAATTAATTTATTTCATGTACATCTAGGAATATTGGACTCATTTCTTATTTTATAAACAGTTGGTATCTATATAACAGTAATTAATTTATGTATAAAATTATCCACTTCCTACAAAAAAAAGTTAAATTTAATTATGTTGTATTTACAAAGAATGAATATTTCATAGAGAAGCATATAAATTTTGCATTAATAACAAGTGGAAATGAGTACGCTTGTATTAGATATAAAGGAAATTATTTCTAATTTTGTAAATATGAAATGAAGAAATGTACAAATTTTTTGAATAAATTTGCTTTAAATGAAATTGTACACTTATCTGGACTAATGTTTTAAGTCTGTTAATGTGCAATACATTTTTGTATAATTATAATATGTATATTGGGGTTCATGTACTTTTTTCATGTGTGTAGCCATGTGTATCAGTTGCTTGAGATAAAATGGAGAATGAATAGACTGAAAAATTCATTCAAATCCCTCTATGAACATATATAAGAAATATTCCTATAAGCAAATTACATACTTGCCTTAGAATTATTATTGTTGTTATTCGTAAAAAAAAAAAGTGGTTGTAGCAATTTTACAGATGAGCACTAAACAATATGACGTGAGCCATGCTTTTAAAATTTTCTTTTATTACAAGCACTAAATGTAAATCAACATAAAAATGTTCAATAGTTAATGCAAAAATATTAAACACTACTTTATCGAGAAAATTGTGAGATGCATTCTTGAAAGCTTCCAAGAACAGTAATTGTCACTCTACTAATCATAATAAAGATTATTCAAACACCAGTATTCTTTCTGGATGTTACATCATTAAATCATTAAAGAAAAATTAGAGAAGTCGTTGAGATTATTAAAAAATCAAATTCTATCATCAGATATAATAATAGATGTAAATTCTCTCCCATTAGAGGATGTGTGTGTGTGAAGTAATCATAATAACTGTTTGTTTTATATTGATTTACTCATCTTCTATCATTCTCCATTTTTATATTTTTAAAAATTTATAATTTTGTCTTATTGATCAAGTCTTTAATCTTGCAACTCATTCACAACAGTTTATGACAAATAATACTTCTCATCTAGTTGATAACAGATGTGATCCAGCCAAAATGTTGATGCAATAGTCCTATTAATTAGTCATAGATGGATCTGGACAATGTATCTTACACACGTATATATGTATATATCATTTTATATAAAATACAATAGCTTTGAAAAGTTTATCCTAGTAGTGAAAATAATAAACTTTAGAGCTACACATTAAAGGATTGAGTCCCACTTGAGGAAAATAAAAATAAAAAATCTTGGTTTCTAATGATGAAATTTCTAATGATGAAATTGTTGTTCTAGTCTCTCTCTTTGATACTTATATATTTTTTGACCTACCAAGCCATTTCCTGTGTGCTTGAATAATGAATCACCATTATTTGTATAATGCTATAAAATCTTATCCAGACCAGTTTTTGACTTTTTATCTTCATTTGCAAACATTTAGATTTAAATCATGAACTAAATTATCAAGCAGCCAACTTTTAATTCTTTAGCCACTACTCTGAAGGTCTATAGTTGTTATAAAATTAAGACTTTTAAAATATATAGATTCTAAGTTGGTATCAGATTTATAAAACTATATGAGTTAGTTAACTTGTATTTCAAAACATTGTTATTTGTTTTTATATTTAGGATATTAACTTGAATAATATAAAAAGTAAAAGATAATTGTTAAAAGTATTAGTCTGGCTTCAATGCTGTTTTTTCTGACAAAGATAGCCTTGAGATGGGATTTTATACTATAAGGTCTGATTTTTATTAACCATTCAAGTTTACAATAGATGTCTGTAGATATGGTGAAGATACTGCTTGTGGGAACATATAAATAAACATATGACAAAGTCATAATATTATTGTTGATATTCCTTGTAGATAAAGAATAGGAAGATCCTATACTTATCATAAAATAGAAGTTTCTAGAATACATAGAAACTAATCTGGTATCAGATCTATACGATTACATAAGTAAGTTAACCTGAGTATAAAATTTTAAGGATTTTATTTTTGGATTTCCAAGATATTAGAAAGAGTAATATAAAATGCATTCTGGCTTTGAATTCTAGCATTATATTATCTGGAGTCCATTGATTAATCAAGTTTATAACAATAGTTCTGGAATAAGATGAAGATAACTAACTGCTCTTGGAAGTCTATGAGTAATCATATATGAAACTCAGGTGATATTGTTGGTATTGGCTTTTATATAATGAGATGCTTTCCAATCCCAGCAGAGACCAATAACCAGAAGCTAATCTGGGGATCTGTTTAACAATATATACAATAATAGATATTTCTAGAATAGAATGATATAAAATGGATTATTGCTGTTTAATTTATACTTAAGATATGAGCTAACATGGTAATGTGTTGATATTTCTTAATGTAATTTTCATTACACCACTCGCGCACAAAGTAAGGACTTATTTTTATCCACCTTTAATACTTTTTGGACAGATGTAATCATAAACATATGATCATAGACATGTAAAAAAGACGTACGATCCTCAAGATGCATATTTCATGCTGAACCAGCACTCTTTAGTTGGCAAAGATCACAATCTCTTACACATATCTCCATTATTATTTATGTATGTATTGATAGCCAATTACCACTGTTTAATTGATAAGTGTCAACCAAACTGCCCTCACAATATTGACAATCCATTTGAGGGATCTATATTAGACTAGAGGTTATCTACTTAATGAATATTTCTGTGATGTAATTTTTACTGCACCACATCCATCAAATGGATTGTGTCAAAGTTGTAAAGGCAGTAAGTTTGACACATCAATTAAACTGTAGTAAATGGCTATCGATATATGCTAAACAATCATAAAGATATGTGTAAGTGATTGTGATTTGGGCCAACTGATGAGTACTGGTTCAGCACTAAATGTGCATCTTGGGGGATTATACATTTTTTTCACGTCTTTGCTCGTACATTTATGCTTACACCTCTCCACAATGTGTTAAAAATGCATAGAAACCAGTCCCTATCTTGTGTGAGAGTAGTGTAATGAAAATTACATTACAGAAATATTATTCGCTAAGTGGATAATCCTTCCCTAGTCTAATGAATAACTAATAAAATTATTAGTTGTAATGTGCTGCTTTGCTTAATATTTATTACTTTCGATTCTAATGTATTACAAGCTTTTTTTTTTTTTTTTTTTAAAAATTTACTATAATTAAAAAATATTTTCTCAAAAAAAAAAAAAAAAGTTAAGTAATATAAAGCAGGGATATCCAACAAATCGATCATAATCCACTGGTCGATCGCAAAGCCAATTTTGGTCGATCGTGAAGCCATTCTGGCAAGAGCTGTCGGATAACGAGTGAAACAAATTAAGTCAAGATTTTTAAGTTTTTTTGTTATTTTAGTTTTTGTTCTAAATTTTTTTTCCAATTCTAGATAAGTGAAGTTCACTAAGGCGTATCATTACTAAAAACAATATTTTTAGTCTTGACTTAATGTAGCTAATTTGAATTAATAAATATTGTTAATAATTATTCATGTTGCTTTAATTCCTCTGGACATGAGTTTTTTGGCCCGTTAAATAATTCTTATTTTTTACTAGACAGATATATAAAAATAGTATGTATTTCACACCTCCCTCCACTTAGACTTTTAACAAGTCGATCGCCTATGACAACAAGTGCATCGCAACACATTTTAAAAATAAAAAGTAGATCTTATGAATACAAAAGTTGGCTACCCCTGATATAAAGCACTGTTTTGTGAATAAGTCATTGAAAAAATATATTTTTTTTAAGTTTTGCATGTCAAATTACTATTAGTGGGTAGTTTTATTTATCATTTTATTTAATTATATGGTTAGTTGTTTAGTATGTCATGTGCTATTCAAATGCCGGAAATGAAGTTTGAACTTCAATCCAGGATCTTTCAAGTTTTGAGTCTATTATTCCACCATTATCACAGAGCAACTAAAATGGTGCTTATATTTAAAGAATGTTATACTTTTGTGTCAAATTTACTAAGTTGTTTAATAATATATATATATGGTACTACAAAAAGTATTTGTTGAAAAATATTTACTGATAAAAAATAAAGCAAAAAAAAAAAAAGAGCAACAGTAAACAAATTAATATTTTTTTTCCTATAAAGTTTGTTCACAAATGTTTCATTAAAGGAGACTTTAAAAGTAATTACAATTATTTTTTTAATCATGTTGACATTTTTTCTTCTCAATTTTCTCATTAATTGACTATACAAACTCAAACTGTTACTTGTTCATATAACTAATTTAATGATAAAAGCGTTTAATCAACTCAACAAAAATGTTTTAGAGAATAGTTTCAGAAGTAATGAATTTTTATGAGCATTATAAGAGATTCCTGCAGACCTGTCTGACAGAAGCTATCTTTTATCTATATAGAAAACATTCCAAATAATTTGATGCCAGGAATAAAGAAATACTGCTTTTAGAATACAAGTTTGTGATGAAACTAGAAAAAAATTCTGCAAAAAAATTACTACATTATTTATCATCTTTTTTGTTTTATCTCCATTTGCTTTTATCTTCCACAGTTCCTTGCCAAATTTGTTTTTTTATATATCTTTTATCTTTTAAGTATGTTGTCCATCATATATTGTAATTCGTAATTTTCTCAATAAATATTTTTTGGCTCACTTATTTTTTCCATACTTCTTTATTATATTATTTTTTCAACTTACCTCTTTTTTTTTTTTCTGATCTATATCTCTATAAAGTTTCCAATTTTTCTTCCTCATTTTAATAATAATCTTTTTTATCTAATCTAAATAAAACTACACGTTTACTACCCCCCCCCCCTACATAATCTAAACGTTAATAAGGCTGTTTAATTAACTAGGATTTCATGATAAGATTAATAATTTCCAATAGAAGCTGTGAAAACATCCTACATGCAGGTTGAGTTATGGGATATCTGTTATCTATCCACCAGAATAATTTAATTACAGTATTCATTATATTTTTATTATTTTCATTATATATTGCTTGATAATTTCAACATTTAAAAACAATCTGTAATTTAGTTTGTTTTCAACCGGTTATTTTAAAAACGTTTTGTGTTTCACATATTTCACTCTATTTTTTCACTATATATGTTTTTGTTTTTTTTTACAAATTGCAGCAGTCTTAAATAACATTTCATTAGGATTATTACCACTACCCACAAATACTTCATTCATTGGTTAATTTTATGTACTGAATTATTCTACTTTCAAATGCTAACTATTGTTAGTAAAATAACAACATTTAGCTAATCTTCTAATAAACAGTAGATAAATAATAATCTTGACTACATATCTTGCTATATCACTTCTTTGTAAAATAATTTATTCTTAAAAATATATGATTCAAGTTTTTTAAATCCTCAATTTTTATTAGTCATTCCTTAGACTAGAGATTATTTAATAATGAATATTTCTCTAGTGTAATCTTCACTAGACCACTCTCACACAAGGTAGAGACTGGTTTCTATCTATTAAGACCTTGTGGAGGGGTATAATCATTAACATATATATATATATATATAGTGGTGAGATATCCAATATAAAAAAATATTTGTCTACAATGAAGTTATAGATATATACTTAATATAACAATCATTATAGTATAATTACAGCTTCACTAATGCATGCGAAAAAATCGCATATATATAATTATAATAATCAATCTAAATAAAATTGAAACAACCAATTATATTTACAATTATTTAATTATCAAACTGACTTTCATCTCTTATTGAAATCTTTTCAAGATATCTTGCTAGAAGAGATGATAATAGATGGACAATTGAAATCTTAAACTGGATTCCAAGAGATTTAAAAGACCCAGAAAGGGACCATGTGAGATGGATGGATGAAATAAAGTGTGCAGGGATGATGTGGAGAAGAGAAGCTAAAGATCATAAAATGTGGATTGAACTTAGAGAGACCTTCATTCTGCAGTGGATTGATAATAGTTGATGATGATAATTGATTGTTTGTTTCAATTATATTTAGATTGTTTATTATCATAAGCATATGACCAAAGACATGCAAAAAAGATCTATGATCCCCAAGATGGGCATTTTGCTGAACCAGCACTCATCAGTTGGCCCAGACCAACTCTTATACATATCTTTATCATTGTTCAGTATATATATATCAATTTACTACAATTTTATTGATAAGTCCAAACACGTTGCTCTCACAACTTTGACAAATCACACAATGAAAGTACGTTAATAGTTTTTATTAGCCATTCATTTTTCTTACAATTTATATTTTTAATTTTCAAAATATGTATTCAATTTATCTAAGACATTTGCAATTATGAATGAAATAAATATTAATGTTGGTTCATTTTTATACACATCTTAACAGTGGTTCTGTTCACATTTGTCTTCCTATGGTTTTTAAATTCAAACTGCTTTTTTTGATTAATATATGCTTAATTTGTTAGAATGATATATCTTTTCAAAATTCTTAATAATATTTTATCCTGCATGATTTAATGGAATGATAGAAATGCAGATTCTGGAGTGCAAAATCCAGATTCCATCCTGACAGTTGTGATGCTCATTTCTTTTGAACGCCTGAATAATTTTGAATTATTTTTTAATGACACCTTAACTACACTTAAGAATAAACTATTTGTTCTTTAAAATCATCCCTTTTATATAATAGAATTATAACTATTGAAATGAAATCTCATTAACTAATTATATTATGAACATGAACTAATTCTCACAAATCTTTCTCTCTGACACCTTGGTAAAAGTATATACAAACACACTTTTCATTTATATGTTGTTGACTACTAAGGTTTAGATGTTTTAAATAAATGTAATATTATATTTTTTTGTAAGCTTTCGTAATTAATGATATAAACACTTTAGAAAAAATCTTTTATTGCACATATAATCTTATAGTTCGACTCTCCTGTAGTCTTCTTCAGAGCTATGATATATTGAACAAAATAAAATACACAAGTATATAAATAACACCATAAAAATGTAAACAATAAAATTAATAATATATATATAACAAAACAATAAAACTGAAATAAATATGATCAAACCCAAATAAAATAATTCGTTTAATATAAAATAAAAAATGCAATTTAAATATAGACTGCAGGACAGTCAAAACGTAAGATTGTGTATGCATATATGCATAATAAAAGGTTTTTGCTAAAAAGTGTTCAAAGAAGAATGGATAAATTGCATTTATATAAGATATTACAGCAAAATAAAGGAAGTGGTGAATTTGGTAGTATTTCTGAATTAATGATATATTTATATCGTAATTTATATTACATATCTAAATATAAACCTATTTTCCAATTTAAATTAAACAATTTTAATTTTTTTTTATTTCAATAATCTTTTTCTAAAGCTTTGTATGTTAGAAATTGTTAAAACCACTATACTATTTTAACAGTTGTAATTAAATGAAAGTTCTCTTGTATGGGTAATGCATCCATTTACATATTCAAGGCATAGGCACAAGCAGGTTTAGAATTCTTTTTCCATATAGCTGACTATAGCCAGTCTATCAAGCATTCTGTATGTGATCAGAAAATGACTACCCATCTGCTATTAGAGAGAGTATAAATATTAGTATCAATGTGCTGAATAAAAAGTAAAATAAGTGTGACATGAGGTGACCTTTTCTAATTGCAGGTAAAAAGTCATATTTCATAATTTAATTTTATCTGAATTAATTATTACAAATTTGAATGTTATTTAAATATTCATTTTTGGAATTTATTATTTTTAAGAGTGGAATTTATAATGTATGTATAGACAGAATTTCTTTCTTTTTAATGGTAATTTTAAATGTATTGCTTCAGCAAGTTAACTATAAAAAGTTAGGGTGCTAAAACATGATAATAGAATGTTATTTCATTGAGTTTCATTTTCCAGAGTAAATCAATCTAAAACTTATTGATTGTGATAGTGGAAGATATTTACAAATATATAAATATTTGGGAGAGATTTAAAAAAAAATTTTTTTTTTTTAGTAGATAACACTTGAAAAATAATTGCATTATATTGAAACATTATAAAATGAAATTTGGGAATTGTTGGGAATTAACTGAGTGCTCATGTAGCATAGGTTCTACAATAGGATAGAAATAAAATATAATTAAGAAAATGAAAAAGCAATCAATAAGTTTCATATATAATAGCAAACTCTCCATACAGTAGTGTCACCCAGTGCCTGCCTTAGTAATCAATAAATGTGCATAAAAAAGGTGACTTCTGGAGAGTTGAATTAGATCCTTAGTTTAGGTGCAGTGTTCTCAGATTCAAAGCTTCTCAATGATGAAAGCCACAAGCTAGAAACTAGTCTGGTGATATTGGATGAATATGCACTAGATAGGTATTTTATGCACAAACATATTTCTTGCATCCATTGATTACTAAAGCTTACATGGATGGCACTACTGTACGAAGAGTTAGATACTGTTTTAACAGCTTGCATAAGCATAAGAAATTGTGATCACGTGAAGTTTCATATATTTAGGAAAAAATCAAAAACACACAGGAATATGTTTAAAAATAAAATAATGTATGTTTAGAAAATAAACCTCAAAATATTGTATTTAGCAATTAAATCAATACACAGTGATTAATACAAATATATATAAATGATCATCATAAATATTCCAGTTAAAATTAAATTAACGCTGAGGGCAAGTGCAACGCTATTGCTAATTTAATTTTTTACAGAATGCTTGTGTTACTCACACTTCTTAAATGTATTTGTTTTGTAATCATTGTGCATTAGTTTGATTGCTAAATATAATGTTTTTTGTTTTTTTTTATGAATATACAAAATTTATCAATTACTTTTTTATTTGCTTAATTTATATATGTGCTGTGCTATTATTGATGTCAGGATTCTCTCAGTCATTGTGTCCAGAGAAACCTATTAGCCACATTACCTTCCCCACCCTATATTTTTCTCATATTCTTTTCTATCCTGCTTCATCCTATTTCCCCAACATCATCTTTGTCCACTCTATGGCCTTTAATCTAAATCTCTCTTATCTTTTTTCCAAATCCAGCATAAAACCAAGAACCCACTTTTTATTCTCCCACAACTCCATTATTTGTGCCCTTTCTGCTTGTAAGCATTTACGGTTCTCATACTTATGTCAATCTATCCCGCTCGATTATGCTGTTGCTAGTCAAAAACAAATAGATATAACATTACTGGGCTGATTTACATTTTTTTTATTATTTAAACAAATAAATATAACTTTGTTCTTTTATTTTTTAAAAACATTACATTTTTTTAATTATTTATTTATTTATTCGTTCTTTTATTTCTTTAAAACATTTCTTTCTTTTTTTTAAATAACGCTTTCATTCTTTTATTTCTTTAAAACATTTCATTTTTTCCTTTCAAAATATAATTCCAGTGCGTAGCAATGGAATGTGCAGGGGGGGGGTGAACTGATGGTTTGCTGGTCTGAAGGATCATACAATAAATCCACTACTCTGATCAAACCAAACTTAAAATTTCCAAAACAAACTTGAAATCGCAGACATCTCGCACAGACGTGCCTTTTCACATGAATTCTCTGAAATGGTGCTGGGACCTACCCTTTTGAAATTTTCTTCTTCAAAGATGTGTATGGAAGTGCAGCAATGGGCTTACAATTATTACTATCTAAAAGTACACCAGGCATGGTGTAACATCATTACTTCGAATGCACAATTAAAAGTTATGACAAATTGAATTCTATACATCCTCACATCATACGGTAGTGATCTGTGATGTGTGTGCTAGTTGTATAATATCACAAAGCACATTAGTGGACCATAATAATTGTGTAAAAATGCAATCTAGGCCTGCAATGGTTAATATGAACACAACTGTTCTATAGGCTATAACTTCAGCCGTGTAAATGGCATATTTCTGTGCTTTTGCATGGAAACAGCGCCATTGAGCAGGATGGATTGACATGAGTATGAGAAACACATTTACTTTCAATTAGAAGATATGTAATATTTTCCATGCCTTTTTTCTATAATTTGCAGACTAAATCACCCACATTTTTCCATTTGTGTGTATATTCCCTTGTTGCTAACAATCCTATTTGAGTCTTAAACAGTAAACTACTTTCCTTGCTCTTATCAAAATTAACTCACCCCCCAATATTCTGTTTACTTATGTATATGTTTAAACTCTTTTTACTCTCTATACTAGTTTTCCATCTCTCCAACTCCCCATTTCATTAAAATGCATCTATTCTTTTATTCCATTATTTGCCAGTATAACACTTGACAATCCTCTAATACAATCATCCGATTTTTTGTACAAATGTAGTAACATAAAGTCTTTATCCAAATCTTCTGCATACTATACTACCTTTTTCACCCATCTTGTTGCCTGTCCTTTACTGTAACCCAATTAAATACTATTTTGGCTATTCTCTTACTATCCGTAAACTGCAATCTATCAAACATATTCATTTTGCTTTTTGCATCTCTCATATAAAAACTTGACCATTCCATTTCTTCTTGAATTGCCTTCTTTACCATCTACACATCTGCATCTAGTGCATATCTTTCTACTTTTTATATTTTTCTAAGTAATCTAACACCCTTTTATTAGCATATCATGATTGTTACTATAAGTTAACCCTGCGTCTGCCACACCCTTCCATAAATTCTTGCTACATCATATTTATTATATAAAAACACTGTTGATTTCTTTATCAGTCCTTTTCTTTTTTTGCTTCATTTATCATTTTTTCCCCCCATTCATCCAAGCAATTTCCATGATTACTTAAGATGATTCCCAAATAATTACACCTATTCACTATATTTAAATTTATATCCCTCAATAAAAATTCTTTCTCTTATCTTTCTCCAGCATTTATCATCATTACTTTTGATTTTTCTTTACTAACTTTAATTCCCATATCTTTATCCATCCTTGCACATATCTTCAGCATAACTCCCATATCTTCCTTACTTTCTGTGTATACACTCCCTTGCCATAGATTAATGGTATCTCTATCCCTCTTCCTAGATTCTATTACTCCATTCCTCTCAAATATAACAAAAACAAAATAGATGACATAGGCATCCTTGCCTTAATCCCACTCTATTTTTAACTCTAACTCCTCCTATATTTTCTAAATGATATGTATAGCAATCATTTTTACATAATCTCAGATCCATCAAAACTCCATTCATTCCCAAAGTTATTAAACTTAACTGATAATCTATTTTTATTTATTGTATCATATGCCTTCTCTCTCTCTCTCTCTCTCTCTCTCTCTAAAACTCATATATAACTGTCTACCTGTATCCCTACTCATATATAAAAGTTGTGTGACTACAAATGAACTATCTTCTATATGCCTAACTGATCTAAAACCTCTTTGCATTTCTCCCACTATATTAATTTCTTCCATCCATTTTGCTACCCTTCCAGCAACCATATATGCAAAAAAATTATATAACACTGATGTTACTGCTATCAGTCTATAATTGTTTAACTTTCTAGAGTCCTTTACCCTTGTCTTTAAATAATAGCCTTACTCTTGTATTATTTCAGTTATCTGGAAATTCTGTCTTCTGTCCCATCTTATTAAAACATGATAATGGATTTGATTTTACTCTATTTCTCAAATTTATCACATCTCTGCTGCCCAACTGATATTTGAATTTACAGAACAGAGCAGTTTCTACTCATTTTAAAATCTCTGCAAACAAATGATCAAACACCAAGTATGCAATTAAAAATAATTGCAATGTTCTAATATATTTAACAATCAAGGAATAAACTTCTGTTACTGTTAATGTAAATAGTTGAGCTGCCTGTTAATGGTTGTACTTTAATCAACTTTTTTAAAAAACTGCTTTTTACTGTGTATCTAAGAAAAAAGCTTGAATCACAACAACCCAATTGTATATATTCACAATGACCATTTCAACTATTATATATCATTAAAAGCCAATCAACACTTAGACAATTTCAATAGCAATAACAATCAATAATTTAAAACTATTGTCAAGGCAACCTCCTTTTAACAATAAAGGTGGAATCCTTTCATATTTAATGATCAATATATTTATATAGACAGTAAGGATTGCAACTTGACCACAGAAACTGAAATTATTGATACAAAGAAGTTTAAATAAATCTCTTTAAACAATTAAGTATAACCTGATAAATTGTCAATATAACATTACAAACTGCAATTATAATTTTCAAATTTCACCCAAAATATTACTTAAATAATAAGTTTAATAATGATCAAGGCTAAATGGATTTGAAGATATATATGCTAAGCATTGTAATTATTTTTCATTAAAATGTAGATATTGATAATTAATATATATGGGAGCAAAGGTGATATAATATTTAAATAATAATAAATGGAATAAACTTTTTTAATATTTAATTATATTTTCTACTGTTTAATTTTATATGTGTTAATTTAATTTTAAATCTAATGTTTTTCATCATCTCTTATTTGCAATTATTGATCTTACAGTAGTAGACAGGACCAGAAATTAATAGGATTGTCCTATACTTCTTACTCATTTTCTTTATAAATTTGCATATGAATTTTACTATATAAGATATATTTTGTTATTGCTTTTATTTGAAGATAAAGAGAGCATTATTAAAAGCCTATGTACTATTTTTTTTTTAGAAAATATAATACTCACAACTACATATTGCCATTCTATTATTGTTGGTACCCTTCATAGTTTAATAATAGTGGTAAAGTGACAGATGATTGAGGTTATAGTCCATGGATCTCAGTTTCAGCTTTGTTACATCTGGTCTTCTGAACAATAAATCATTTGATATATATATGCTCACCAGTGATGGTTTGCTATACTTGACATCTCTTTCCAAAATTTATTTATTTTTGCATCTTACATGTTAGAACTGCATTATACACTTTAATAATATATACATATTAAGCGCTACAATTAGTATTGAGCTTATATGTAAAATAAGTCTTTATGTTGGAATAATGATCTTGCTTCGAAATAAGCACTTGGTTTATCTTTGTGTTGGATGTTTTCAGGAGAATTGGGTTGCCAATTACTTTGTTTACTGATATATTTATTAATCTGCCTAAAAGCAAGCAGAGTAATGAGGCATCAGAGTATATGAACAAATGGTATGTTGGAATAAGGATCTTGCTTCGAAATAAGCACTTGGTTTATCTTTGTGTTGGATGTTTTCAGGAGAATTGGGTTGCCAATTACTTTGTTTACTGATATATTTATTAATCTGCCTAAAAGCAAGCAGAGTAATGAGGCATCAGGGTATATGAACAAATGGTAACACTTGAGCGATGTCATTGATAGTAGTCAGTAAAAAGACATGTTTTTTTTTTTAATTCAAAATTTTCAACCAAAGTATTTAATACTTTATTCTGTGATATATATATATCAGTTAGGTATTACATGATTATTTGTAATTTTTTAAAACTGTAGCACTTATATAAATACACAATTAAATGAAAGAAAGAAAGGATAACAATTCTCTCCTTATTTGATTGTTTAAAATTTTTTTCTTCTCATCAATTTTGTTAATAATGTTCTGCAGTTATTACACTTCTGACTTTAATTTCCAATTCAGTAAACTAATGAAACAAAAAAGCTTTTTGTTTAATGCATATATGTTATTGTAAAATTTTTTAATCAATTCCCCACTCTTAAAGTAAAAACTTCCCCATTTTTGTACTTTTAGTTTTTTAATAATCTTTTGATTTTTTCTTTTTAAATTGTAATACAATACCCCCCCCCCCCACTACAATATCAAAACCCAACCATTTTAATAAATTGATATTCAAAAAAAAAGTATCCGTTTTTTTTTAGAAATTTATATGCTAATTAAAAATTTCTAAAATCAATGCATATATAACTACAAGCTTGTGAAACTGCCATTATTTTCTTATCCCATAGTTGTTTCTTTAAGTCTTGCAGACCCATTAATTTTTTAGTGGCCAAATATATTAAATTGAGGTAAAATTTGAAAAAAAAAAAAAATTTTCAAATATGTAGTCTTTCAGTTTGGATAATGTTTTTTTATCAAAATAACCAATTTATTATTGAAATTAATTTTTAACAAAGTAAAAGAGCAAATTAATTGTAAAATTTATACATTTATTTAAGGAAATAAAAAAAAAACTAAACCTATTTTTTATATTAGCTTGAATAACTTTTTTCTTCTTT
Organism: Epiperipatus broadwayi; assembly: GCA_028023455.1. Lineage (NCBI taxonomy): Eukaryota > Metazoa > Onychophora > Udeonychophora > Euonychophora > Peripatidae > Epiperipatus > Epiperipatus broadwayi. The sequence continues at coordinate 744,381 of JAQFVV010012524.1, forward strand.
CCATGGATAAAAATTTAAATTCTTCTAAAAACATTATGCTGTTTTAAATAATATTTATTTTATAAAGCACAAACAGTATTGAAATTAAATTGAGAGGCTGCAAACCTCACATGCTTATTACTTATCTGACAGCCAATCAAATGTTATAATGGCTGTTTTGAAAATAGATATATTTTATATTTATTAAATGAAAATATTTAAATAATCAAAAAATTCGTAAAATTTATTTTTACAATTGTTTTTGCTTAACAAATAAAATGTGGACAAGTTCATCATTTTGTGCAAATTAAGTTCTGCATTTTAATCTTTGAACTATAGAATTTTATATTTTATTACTGCCATTGTTTCAACCATAAAATGAAAATCAAAAAAATTTTTCCTGATCAATTGGAAGTATTTATCACAAGATTCAATACAAGTACCTATGTAGAGACTATTCAAATAACTGTTTGAGATAATTCATGACTGCTGAAATTAACTGTAAGTGTTGTGAGATAAAATTGAATTTTCCAGAAAATAATTAAGTAACATTTCTGTAATCTTAAAGAAGGCACTATATGTGCTACAGTATATCTCTGCTAGACGTTATAAATTGTAAAGTTCATTTAAAATAGTGTCAAAGTACAAAGTTAATAATAGTTATTAGTAAATCTGCTTAACCTAAAAGAAACTATTAAATACTTTGTATGTATGAGAAAATAAAAATAATTGCTTTATTTCTGGAAAAAAAAATCATATTATACGGTGAAGCTGGCTAAAAATTCAATAAAAGGAAATCCTTTGTCATGAATTTAAAAGGTAATATTAAATTTATAGTAGGAATACTTCTGTTTCTTACTGCATTAAATTTATATCTACAGTATATGATAGAAAGCCTGAAAGTCAGTGAATTTGTAAATAAAAAATATGGAATATTCTGAAAGACAGATTTGCAATGCACCATGAAGTATTGATTCTATATTAAGAATTTAGCAAAGCATTTACTAGAAAGAGAGACATCGGGCTATTTACTGCGAACAAGAGATGGTTATATAGATAGAAAAAATCAATTGCAAAATTAAAAGAAGCATTTTCACATTGTTATTTTGGGCTTTGATTTTATTTTAAAGAAACATTTAAATTTTCTAATTTGCAATACAAGTATCATCACTGTGACTTCACCAGAAATAGCAGTTTCTATCAGCTATGTATTGCATACTTGAAATTTAATTTGTGAACTTAATGTTACTTGGGCAGTATATTTTTTGCATTTAATTATCATCATAAGTTTTTATCACAAGAATAATTAGGAGGGATAATAGCTTTTATTTATATAAGAGTATATATTCACTACCTTTACACACAGAAATATGCTCTCTTGATTTCAATTTATTACTGTACTATCTTTTTATAATCACATTATTATATTGATTTTTTAAAATTAACTATTGCTTTTTATGTAATTTTAAATTGTATTGTATATTATATATTATATATGTGTGTGTGTGTTAAAAAGATCAATCTACATTATGACTATAGTTCATCTTGCTATGAATATGAGAATGCCATTAGTTCTTAAAAGTGCTAAGCTGCATTTAATTCATAGTAATAACAAGCTTCTCTATGATTATGTATAAGCATGCATATTACATTTATAGCGCTATATAAAATAAATGCTTATTTACATTCTGTATAGAAAAAGTATAAACAATTAACATCATTACATACAGCATGTATGTGATTATAACATTTGTAGTGCAATATTAAATAAATAAACTTTCATGTTTTAATGTTCTTAAAAGTGTTATATACATATTATTGAGATCATGAGTAATTTATAGTTTATTGCTTTGGAGTTCTTAAGAAGTTTGAGTGTTAGAAGTGATATTAGGGCTGTGATTTGTGAATCTTGAACTCGAGTTTGCTATTATACTACTGGACCGAACCATGCTGAATATTGAGAACAATTCAGACTAGTTTTTATATTTTGAAATTCTCAATAATATATATTTACATTGAAGACATCACTTAAAGATTACCAAAAAACTTTTTTAAAAAAAAGTATAATATCCATTGATGTAAATGAGGCATTTATTTTATATAGCACTATGTTTATAAATTGTAATAAACTGAAGATCAGCCTTTCAAGCTAACGTACATGCGCTTTTTATGAAAGTATTCATTTATTAGTATTAATATTCATAAAAAGTGCATGTACATTAGCTTGAAAGGCTGATCTTTAGTTTATTACAATTTATAAACATAGTGCTATATAAAATAAATGCCTTATTTACATATGTTTAGTTTCATTTAAGAATGACGTTTCATAAATTCTAGAAAATTTCATGGGCGTCATTCATTCAGACATAGTAAAAAGTAATTTAAAGTGATTGGTTTATCCTCACGCTTTCATTTCCAGTACTTAAGATTTGCCCATATATAAGCATTTGGGTTGGAAGAATAGGTTGATTCATTCTATTCTTTCGAAAAGACTTTATCTTGTGTTGGAAATGAAAGTATTCATTTATTAGTATTAATATTCATAAAAAGTGCATGTACGTTAGCTTGAAAGGCTGATCTTTAATTTATTACAATATCCATTGATGTATAATCTTTTTCAACTTTTTTTTGTTTTTTATATATTAAGAAAAACAACATAATGCACTATATTTATTTCCATTTTATGATAAAAGTACAATATTCCTTTTTTTAAAAAAAAATATTTCTGATATAAATTGTACAATGGAATACAAAATTATTTCCATTGGAAAAAAATTAAGGTCTTTTTGGCAGATGTGAAATAGTTTTCTATTAATGCTTTGGGAAAAGTTTGATTAATTACTTGTTTTATGGATATCCAGAACAAAAAACTTGTAAATAAAAAATATATGTGTCGTTTACAATTTGCAAATGAATACAGTATACTGTATATATTTTGTTAATTATTTTTATTGATATCATAATATATATAATTTTTTAAAATTAAATTATATCATAAGTGCATATATACTGTGTAAAAGTACATGTTGAAATAGTCTGTGCCATACATACATATATATGTAATGGATATGTGTTTGTTAAAAATGTATATATAATTTTTTATCCATGAATTTCAGTATCTACATGTAAGTTTGGAAATAAAACAATATGAATAGGGATGGACCACAATGCACTTAAAGTGTTAGTTTTTGGAAATAATAATCATATTGTAACAGTCATATTTGTGCATTCATGTAACAAAATCCAGAGTCCAGGCAAATATGCCAAAGCTGATCTAGATGAGGTGGTGAGACCACGAACCTGTCCGAACTTCAACTTATTTACCAGTATTCCATGATTTAATACCCTATGAATGATATTTACGAGGTTACACTCTGTCTCAATTTATTCAGTGAACTGACTGAGCAAAGGGAGAAACATGAGACTCTGGGAAAATTAATAATTTATATATAATTAAAGGCTAAATAGACTATTTAACATGCTAAGACTTAACTAAAAGAATGCTTACTATACATATTAATAATAAGGAATTTGGATGATTTGGAATTGGATTGCAAGTAAAAAACATGAAACAAGTTATAATTATAAATAGGTTTATTAAGATAAATGATTAAATAATAAATGAAACAAAAGAAAACATCAATTACTTAGTATTAGGATACATATATAATTAACACATATGAGATTAATTTAATATAGTGATCTCATCTTGCGAAATTTAACCTATACAAGTGTTGCTGTTAATAAACCATGTCTATTATATTTTAATATGCCAAACTATTCTTAGGTTTGCCAATATTACAAGCTAGGCCTTTCACTAGGATGATCATTAGCTTCAAGCCGCCATATTGAACTTTTTAAAATACTGGCCTGACACACAATTTTCACAATAACTTCAGTTTTAATATGTTAGAGTGAAAACAATTACATTGCTAGAAACTAGAAACATTAAGGAAAACAATAAACATAAAATAAATAGTGATAACTATATAAAAATTAAGGAAAAAAAGAAATTTTCACATCTGAAATACTTATTATTTTATTGTTTGTTCATAATTTGACAAGTAACATTAACTAAAATTGAAAATACATCTTCAGTGATAATTTCTTTGCATTCCTCACAAAATTATCTTTCTAAACATGTATAACATGTCTTACCTGAGATAATCCACAGCTTCACAATCTCCAAAAGAAGTCGGATATGACTTCTTCATTTTTATCTTGTACCCCAAATGTTCTAAATGTCAAAGGCGTCTATAAAGAAAAAGATTCATCCTAATAAAAGATACAAAAGAAATCATCATAGCAATTGGCTTCTTGTCTGTCTAAAACTAGAAATTGTAGGCTACTGTCTATATCACTATGATAAAATGAGTTTCATCTCTTCATTTTATATTTTTTGTGTACATCAGTGATGTTTATATTCTTTATGCACACAAATGATGTTTATATTCTTTATGCACACAAATGATGTTTATATTCTTTATGCACACAAGTGATGTTTATATTCTTTATGCACAGAAGTGATGCTATCTTATTATATTTATTGTACTACATGGATATATATTATTTGCATATATTGTATTTGTTAGCTATTGACTTGAAAATAATGTTATGAAACATATAGCAAAACCAAAGCATGAATCACATATATATAATTTATTTGCATACAGATCATTTGTTAGCTATAGACTTGAAAAACGTAAACAAGAATCGGAATTATAACAAATTACTTATAACCCATATTATATTATATATAAAACATAATTAATGATTTTCATAATAAATTATACTTTTTGAAAAACATTATTTTTATAAGTGTAGAACGTTAAAAGTTATATTAGATATTAATTGTATACGAACGTAAATAACTAACACACACAAATTACAAACTAAAAATAATTAATAAAAATGATCATTTAAATAAAAATATATTATAGTTTTATTAAAAAAATAAAAAAATAAAATTTTAAATGTTACTTACAAAATTACGTTAACAGCTGTCAGCCATCTTTGTAATAGTACCGGAGAAATGTCAACTGCAGCCCCGTAAATTATTTTTGTCTTTTATCGCTTCGTGATAAGTACAAAAATTATTAATAAAGACAAAAGAATTAAATACTGTGGTTGATTAAAACTGCTGCCAAAAATTTAAATTTTAACCGATTTTTTCGAAATAAACATTTTCTGAAAGCTACGTCAGCAAGCTTTTGAACGATCATATTTTCATCTACGTCACACTTATACCTTTTACGTCAGTAAAGAAAGAAAACAAAACATCATCTGAACACCGCCGGATGCACGCTCGTAGTGCTCAAAAAGCTGAAAGGGTTAATTAAGCTTATTATTCTAAATACATTACAATGGAGCAATTAATAAGCTCAATATACAGCGTCAATCCTGTAACCTAGATTATAGGTTGAGGCTAATGCTGAAGCATTAATAATAGGGAGAACTTGTTACCTTTAGGTTTGCATCTGGAGACTGGCACTAATAAAATACTAAATAAAGGTCACAGTGTGAGTAATTGTTCATAGGCTTCAGTATCAAATACTCAGTGCCCTAAGACCGAACGGCTTGCTACAATTAAACAAGAACCATTGTTCAGTGAACTCAGATCGACTACTCAAGTATCCTGGCCTTAAACTCAGTAATTTACTTGGTGCTTTAACTAGAATGGAGGTGGGTGGGATCAGCTCCACTGCTAGTCCATCAAGATATAGCAAGAGGTTAATACATCAATAGGTGATTGGTAAGAACTAACTCACAATGCATAGTAATACATATATGTATATATAGAATTAATTAGCTAATGTGCCTAAACAGATAGTTTTCTATCTGCGATAACTAACTCAGTTTAGTTCTTAGGTTAAATATAGTAATCAAGCTAAGTAAAAGGGTTAACTAGATCATTAATCTAATTAGTACACTGAATCTCTATTCCTATATATATATATATGATTAAATTAAGGAGAAAAAAGTATTTTTAATGGGCTTAACAACTTTTGCAAATATACTTTTAATATCATCCTTAGCTAGCATCTCACTTCTTATTAATAGATAAAATCATAAGTTTAATGACTTGTTATTCAAACCTTAATACACTATAATATCAATAACATAATGATAACGAGTCTGTAGCAATTGTTTGTTATCTATTAGAATAGTATTTCAAAGCAGCAATTTATTTATGCTGAGCAGCATTGTTAAATTATGCTTGAGAGCTTATAATGATCTCTCCTTAAAAGTTTATTAAAATAATTATTCACTGCCTCAAAATATTGGCATATCATAACATATATTAAATAAACGAAAATGGAATAATTAAAACAATAGTTATAGGCATGACCACAATTTATAAAAAGTTTAAAGAATACTGTTTACAGTTATTACAAGTTAAAGAAATGAAGTTTTATTATTTGAGTTTCAGGCAAGTTAACAGTTTAATTTTAGAAATGATTTAATTTAAAAGAAATTAGTAATTAAGCATGAATGTTCATTAGACTTACAGTAGTTAGCTTAATATTTAATTTTACGGTGTAAAGATTAATTTAAGAGCTCTGTGGTTTTGAAGAAATATTACCAATCTTATGCAGCTTGGACATCAGGCACTTGGAGGTAGGCATTATGGCACTCTTCTCTGGGTAGTTTGCATGGTGATGTCTTTTCTCAACAGCAAAATCCCGATGATCACATGCTGAGACAGCATGTAGAATGGGGTTGGAGATGACTATTCTCCATAGGAAGAAATGGCAAATCTTTGGCCCTCCTACTCGCCATTATAAAATCCAGAAGGGCATGGATTTTGGTAGCAACACAGATAAATTTTACAGAGTATCTTTTAAAGTATCAAAATATAGGCTATGGTGAGTCCATTAATTTGTTTACGATTTCAGTTTAAATTTGTAAAATTGACTCAACTATTGTTTAATATTTTAAGTCAAATAAATTTATCTTGGTTTAGCCATTCAATTCCCAAAGGGACCTAAAATAGTGCTGGTTCAGTGCATTTCGTTATTGACCGAGTTTCAGTTTTGAAAATATTTCAAAAATATAAATTTAGAAATTCACCCTATACACTATTTTTTAACCAGGTGCATGGTGTGATTTTTATTGACAATATTTTAATTTAATTTGAGCAAATTTAGAAAATTTTTTAAACAACATTTCCTTATGTATGTATGCTGATACTATGTGGATTTTATACATATATATATATGCAATTCTCAATGAAAATTAATAAATTGACTTTTTAAAATAATTAATCTATAATTTAAAAAAAATCTAAATTAAATGCAGATACACTGTAATATACATAAACCGATAATATATCACAATCTGTTCTCGCATATATATGTGTGCTGATACATATATAATGTTTATGTTGATATACATGTATTCAAGAGGATTTAAAGTTAGCACAGATATAGTTATGGGGTTAAAACACATGAAACATATAATCTGTAGGAATATACCATTTCAATATACGCATCAATACTGTCATGAAATTTTATTATAAAATTATACACAGGTCACCACAGCATGATATAAGACCCTGAATTAGCTTACCATACATTCCAGGACTACCCCAAAGTTCTGTATAAAATTTGCTCAGACACGTTAATTTCAGGACCTCTCATTCTCTAAAGTAGCTTGTAAATAACACCAAGGAGAGGCTATCCCCAGAACAGGTCTTACAGATCATATATAGCATTGATTGCAGCGATTCAGTTTTCAATGCAGTTTACTTTGACGAGTTGCAGTCAAATATCAGAACTAGAATAGCAGAACATGCACATCAATATAATCATGCTAAAAACAACTTGGACATTAAATCAACCTTTTTAGAGCATGAAATTGAGCACAGCCATTCCTTGGACCCAACAGAAGTTAGAACTGTGTGTTCTGAATGAAATGACAAGCACAAGTTTAAAGAAGTATAGCATATTTCTAACAATGACCATGCTATTAATAAAAAAGAATCTTGCATCTATCAACAAAATGGTCTATTTAAATTGGCATTTGCATGTACATCTTATTTAAATATCACTTCAGATACTTGAGGATACACAAGACCACCTTCAATAGACTAGGTACACTATAAAAATGTGTTTAAATAGCGAAAGTATGCTTAACATTGCAGGATATTTTATTGTTGTATAAATCTTTTAGATTGAACAAATTAAGGGTGTTTTTAAATATTAAATATCAATTTAACTTTCTAATTAAATACTGTGGGGAAAATTTTATTTATTCTTTGTATATGTATGCACGCACAAACACATATATGTAGTATCATAAGCACCAACTTCTATTGTTAAAGTTTGATTCTTTCCTAAATTAAAATTGGAAAAAAACAATATAGTCTAATTTTTACATTTTGATAAATTCACAAATGTTGAAATGCTTATAGAATGTATTTAAAAATAGACTTTTGGACAAAAATAAAAAGTTATTGTTGTAATTAAAATCTTATGAATTTGATATTTTTTATTTTGATTAATTGAAAAGCTATTACAATCACTGTAATCCTTTATTTCTTAATCTCTATACTTATTTTTGGAAGTATTTAATTATCATTGAAACTACTTTTTGTACTATAGAATAGCTGATAGGGATTCTTGCAATAGGTTATATATTTTTCTTTTGTTTCATTTCTATCTGATATAAATGCATGTATATTAAATAGAAATGAAATGTGAAAAAAACAACAACTTGTAGTAACAGTGATTCTAATGAAATTATTGCAACCAGTGACTAAGAATTAGATGTTAGACGCATAAACATTGCTCTTTGAGAGAATCCTGAAATATTCACATTATAATTCTTTTGTACAAGAAAAAAATGCAAAAATCCCTATCTACTAGATAAGTGAAATTGCATCTGTCAAAGAATGAATATTAATGAATGTGTGGTCAGGTAAACATATGAACTGTAGTGTACTTTATATGTTAGCCAATCAGAGTAGACATTTTGTTTACCATTCATTAGAAAATTTTGAATATTTATTGCTAACATGAATTAATGACAATTTTCCACTGTGGATTTCAGAATGAACTATTTTCTTGCTCTTGGTAATACATCTTTTGTATATAACACTTTATAAAAAATATAATATTTATTAGTGACTTTTCTGTAATTAAAATCCAGATGTTAAATTATCCAATAATATATGCATATTTATTCTATATATTTTTAAGATCTTTCTCCTTTTATATACTTGTGTGCAAATTTTGTATTGAGATGAAAACAAATGAAGAAAAGAAGGAATACAAACAATTTTGTTAATGATCCATTAAGAAAAATTTAATATCTAGAATTTTTATAAAATGATACAAAAAATAGTTTATGATAATATAAGAAAATATAATTGTAAAATTGAAACAAAAGCTATAAAAGAAAATAAGATGTCAAATTATAAAACAATGTTTTAATATGGAAAGGAAAAATATTTCTACAATAAGAATAGATAGAACTATTACTAAAAATAGAAATGTCATGAAATGTGAAGTAGTTTTATAAAGAATTATATAATAATAAAGAATAAGAAAACAAAATATCCATATAGTTGTTATATTTTTCCTAAGTTGGCCAGATTTTAAGTGAAGAAGCAATTAAATCTGATGGTATTTTAATTGAAATCTTAAAATAAGCAGATGAAGAATTATGAAAAAATGTTGGCAATTATATGCCAATTGTTTTAATTTATGAGGAAGTATCATGATGAATATAGTAGTATGATACAATATGTCATGTATATTTAAGAACCTACAGTTCTTAATTCATGATTTTTATGAGACTTATTTGATGAATCTGTGTATAACAGTTCTTTCAATTTTTAGACAGCTTATTATAGCAGTCATTAGAAAGATTTGTCAGTGAATTCTTTGATGAGTTTCTACATAAATATTAATATTTCTTTACAATTTTTAAATATAACATGGTTCATGAAACTATAAACTGGTGACCAAAACACTTTAAAGAAGTTACAAAAAGATGTTTGTAGTTGATTCAGAAATAGATTTTACTGACCTCATTATTTCTGAAACCTTGCCTATATCAGCAAAATTTAAGTTTATTCCTTCTTATGACTACATCTCACTAGTTAGATTCTTTTCTGTTTGCTTTATGTGTAATTTACTGTTCATTGCTTTCTACTTACTATGTGCAGTTCTTATTGATCTTGTTGTTTTACACATTCTTATTATGTTTTCAATTCTTCCACTTCTTAGGAATTTTAATGACTTATTTTGAATAACCATCAACACTTCTTTTACAATAACTTAATGAGTATTTTTATTTATCTCAGAATTACTTAATTTTGTTCCCAAATTAGAAAAAAATAATCATTAACCATGATATGATTAAATTAAAAATAGGAAAGAAGTCAAAACTTTATTTTAATTATACATAATTATATAAAATATAAGATTTAAAAAAGAAATTTAATACATACCATAATTCTATTTATGTTGTATTATTGGTTATTATCATGATATTTAGAACTTATTCTCTCAGTAAATAATTATTGTCTTCAAGACCTTATGCTACAATATTTGGCAATTGCTGCCTTCTTTTTCTTGAATATAATTTCTTATATTTTTGTTTTCAACATGTATCCATTTTATATATGTACATCACACACCCACGATTATCTGTTAGAAATATTAATATTTCATAGACATAGTTTGCATGTTATCATGTATATTCAATCTTTTAAATAAAAAATATTATTTTTGTTTAGAAAAATTAAAAAAAAAAAAAGGATTATGTTGTTGTTTATGTATAAAGTACTCTATTTTAGTCGTACATGATATTAATTATATCTTGCTGTTGAAAACACTCATTATTTTGTAATTTAGCGTCATATTTTAGCGGATAGAATGAATTATGTTATGGGAGTTGCAAATAGTGGCCAACTTTCACTGGTGTTGAGCATGTCTTTCCCTTAGTATAAAATATTGCTTATTTATTCCAGTTTACTCCAGTCGGAGAATTTCACTTATATAACCGGAGTGTTAAATAGTGTAAAATTTTTGCTATTGTTAGGCACTGGTCGTGATATATAAAACTCTTCCAAAATACTTTAAATGAAATAAATTCCTTTTTAACGGGATGTTCGATCTTTTCTTTTTTAATAATAAAAAAAAGTATTTAAGAGGAGTACGTTTTTTAATCATTATGAAAACTTGTAAATCATATTAATATTTAATTATATAATTATCTCTGACGTATTGATTTTACTTCTTGATTTAATTATTAATTTAATCATAAAAATAATCTTTTTTTAAAGATTTATTCAAACATTTGCTTAGCATGTGTTTGAATCTAGTTATTGACTGGTTAATGTACGATTTTCACACACGTATTTATGCATTTTTTTAAAACTGTCTATTTTCATGTTGTATGTTTATAGTTACCATGAATTTGAGATATGATTCATGTACAATTTCTTTAATCAAAGAAAATTTCTCTCATGATTATATGTAATTATTAGATCTGTCCAAATTTTATTCGTGATAAAGAAGTAATGTATATGGAGACACTGTTTTAAAAGCGGAGTTGTTTATAGCACCGCAAAGTCTCGGAATATGATCAATTCTTCTGATTAAAATGCCAAGAAAATTTTTAATAAACGTGGCATAAAATAAAACAAAAGCCAAATAATTAAAAGAGGAAATATGAAAAGAAATTCTCTTTCAATCATAATAAAGTTGCAGTTTTATTAAAATTATAAATAATTCTCCAGCATTCAAATTATTAATTATATTACTTAAATATTAAATATGATAATATTTCAATGCTGGGTATTGAAAAATAAATCTTTAAAGTGACAGTTATAAATTATATAATGAATGTTAATTATTATATATATATTTGAGATATTTAAATAATAATAATAATAACAGTGTCAGAAGTGGATGGGTGAAGATTTGAATGGAAATCGTATATATACTTTTTTAAAATAAAAAAAAAAATCAATTTTATTTCAACGTAATATTCAATAAGGACGCTAAAAGCTTTTTTCTCCTCTTTATACAGAATCAGAACAATTTATTATTCATATGGATAAATATTTTATTTATCTTTTTTTTTTTTTAATTGGATTATATTTAGAAAACTTTAATGCGTTTTTAACTCTTTATTGACTGATTTTTATATTTTATTTACATTTTATATACTTTACATTATATACCAATTTTACTGACGAGTACTGTACTCAAAATTTACTGATAGAATAATGGGATGACTTCCAGATAAGAAGGTTAATTGTGATAACCAATGAATATTACCCAGCCAAGAGTACCTCCTATTGACTTGCGGGTTGAGATATTAGTTCATCAATGTCTAGGTGCTTTTTCTAATACAATCTATTCATTACTGTCTTCAATCACTTAACTAGTTCAATGGTCCTTGGAGCCATATTGAATTTAAAAAAAACTGACTTGAGACACAATTTTCACAATAACTTCAGTTTTAATAATGTTAGAGCAAAAAGCTTTACATTTATAGAAACTAGAAAAACTAAGAAAAACAATAAGGCTAAGACAAATAGTGATTACCATTAAAAAAATTAGGGAAAAAATTCAACATCCGAAATAATTATTACTTTGTTTGTTCATAATTTCTAATTTATCATTAATTAAGTTTAAATTACATCTTTAATGATAATTTATTTGTATTCCTCACAAATTTCTCATTCAACCTATATATAATACTTCTTACCTGAGATAATCCATTGCTTCAGAATCTCCAAACCTAATCGCATAAGAATTGTTAATTTTTATCTTGTACCCCAAAAGTTAACAAATCTCAAGGCGTCTATAAGAAAAAGATGCATCCTAATAAAAGATACTAAACAAATCATTTCCAGAAGGTGGATATGCATTTGTTATCATAGCAATTGGCTTCTTGTCTATCTAAAATTAGAAATTGTAGGCTACTATCTGTATCAATGATAAAATGAGTTTCATCATTTTTTTTGTGTATACTAGTGATATTTATATTCTTTACACACACTAGTGATGCTATCTTGTTATATTTATTGTCCCTTAGAAATAATTTATTTGTATATAGCTCATTTGCTAGCTATAGACTTGAAAATAATGGCGATGTAAGATGTGGCAAAACTACTGACTCCACAGTATGAGTACCAATGCATAGGCAAGAATCAGAATTTGATTCTTTGCCTGCATACAATTCCATGTGGTATATACATAATCATTGTGGTTATCACCACATACACACCATTTGAAATCTCTATTGGTTTTAAGTGTATATTTTCACATGGTAGTATGTCCAGTAAATTTTGTGATTGCTTTATCAACTGCAACCTTTCTGTACATCTGATAATCAGTCTTAAAATTTACATTGCACTACTCTATAATTTTTATATATAAAAATGATTATTTGTTATACAAACATAGACATGCAAGTGCAAACACAAACACTAATACAAATATAAACACACTAATAAATTATTAAACCTGTGGAAAGTCATTATGTTTATAAATATCAAACTTGGGTCAGAGCCCCAAAATTACATTGTATATAAACCATTTTTGTTATATTTGAATACAAATTTATATACTGCATAATAAAGAGCATAAATGATTTAATAATATATAATTTATATACACAGACACACCAATAAAAATGCAAACACATATATAAATTATATACCGTTTATCAAATAATTAAAAAAAAATTAAAATACTGTTCAAATAATTAAAAAATTAAAATTGAATACTTACCACCCAATATTCTGAATACGTTTTTATCAGGATAAATGCCTTGAAATGTGAATTATCAATACATTTTTAATCCATTTTAGAACAAGTTTGGCCGATAAAGAAATTCTGCCTTTGTTTTCTTCATGCAACTAGTAAACTGAGCAGAAAACAAATTTTGTCCAATTTCAATTTGCGATACACTATTTTAAAGAGGACATCAAGGAGCAGCAACTTCTGGGATTTTTGTAAATGTCATGCATATAGTTTTTCTGCAATTTAAAAATGAAAACAAAATTTCAACAAATCAGCTGCTGCTAGCTGCTATCACGCTACAACCGCTCAACACATATTAGTGTAGGGCTCATCACCTCTTGGTATTCTTACCTGTCTATACTAATGGAGAAAAAATTCTTCATATAGTAGAGCCACTCAGTGCTAGCCTGAGTAATCAATGGATGCAAGATTTGTCCATGAAATTACTATCTAGTGCCTACTTATCCAATATTCCCAGACTGGCACTATGGAAAGTTTTTCCTATCTTAACAGCTTGTGAAAGCATAAGGTATGGTGATCATGTGATGTTTAGTGGTTTACTCTCTGTACTTACTGTGGCAATTGCATTGTGTTTTCATGCAACCACATTTCCACTTTTTAATTATACACACAGTAATTTGTACAACAATTTTCATCAATTACCAATTTTACACATGAAGTTAAAACAATCTTAAACAATTGGGATGGGAGGAAGCTAATCTTAAAAAAAATAAATGTTATCATATTGATCCTTATATCAATAACAATATAAACTACACCAACAATGTATCACATGGCTTACTAGTATTATAAAGAGAAAAAATCATGTGATACATTGTCTGGAAAAAAAATACTTCTTATTATGTTAAGCCACAGATTTTATCATAACTTAAGTTTGTATTATTCAAAAATGATACAATATATATATATATTTGTTTGAAACATAAAACACCAAAGAATGTAATTAAGCTGAAAAAATATAGCCATTGATATTCAAACTAATAAAAAAAAGAATAAAAATTTAATATTTCTATTAATTATTTTCATATTATTTCATAAGTTCTAAATTTTCATGCATACATTTTAAAATTATATTTTTGTTAGTTGACTAGTTGCATTCATCATTAAATTTCTAATAAATTGATATATAATAATGCCTATCTAAAATAATCCATCACTTGAACACTTCGTAGAATAAAGATAGCACCTTTCATTTTTTCTAGTAGCTTTTCAAAGTGTTTTTTCATACAGGCATTTGCAATGAATATGTCATCCCTAATAATATCCCTTATAACAAGTAGGTAACATTGATCAATAATTAGTATGGTTTAAATATTATAATAAAGAACTTCAATAAAGTTTGTAATTTATTAAATATTACTATTTGAGGTGCATAAGTTAGTGGTTTACAATCAGTGCACTGTAGTCTTATTTATCCTACCTTTATATGTTTTGAAGGCTCATATTCCTTCATGCTACTATGACCAGTAAATTTAGTAATAGCTTCATCAACTGTCACTTCTCTTTGCATTTGATATGCAGCTTTGAAATTTACATTGCAATAGTCTATAATCAACCTAAGTTTATACACTGTCAAAATTTTGACTTTTAGCATTTCACATATTTTATTATTAAAATGCAAACAAGACATTATAGAAAAAAATCTAAATTGGGTCATAATATTTGCAAAATATGTTTGTCTTTGTCTCATATCAGAACTTCAGATATTAGCTAATTCATATACCAGACATCTGAACACAATCCCACTACCATACCAAAAAATGTATATAATTCGTGATATAAATTTACACAATCACGAGCTATTTTTGGATTAGCATATATATTAGTTTGGATAATAATTTTTTCGTATTTTTTTTTATAAATATAAATTCAAATAATAATTTAAAAATATATGAAATCAAATTCTTGCCATGGAAGACTTCTCTCAATAACATTCAATCCTTATACATACTAAGAAGATTGGTGGAATCTTGTATTTTTTTTCTGATGTAAATTTCACGGCAAATATAATTCTGTTAAAAATGAAAAAACTGAAAGTCAAAATTCAATTTATTTATTTACAAAATTATCATAAAATTTTTAATTTTTATCATAGAAAAATGATACATTTGCTGAAACTAGAAAAAAAGATGGAAACAATGTAAAAAGTACATGCATTGACTGCATACATTTTTGGCAGTTTTAAACTGAAACCAGATGTTGCAAATTTGAAAATTCAAGAAAGCATTGTGCGAGCATGCTATGAACAGGTTTTAAAATCTGCTTGTAGTTAACCTAAAACTGAGACCATAAATTTATTGTTGCTGACTAATGTAAGACATATATAATTATTCAAGCAAGTTGAGCTGGGTTCAAACTCTTAGGGTTTGTGAATATCAGTTATTAGCTCAGATGGTATAAAATTAAAGATATATGTTAGATATATGAATATAAGCCATCTCATTGAAGATAGTCATTAGTCTAAAACTAGTTTGGTTATAATACTACTATCTAATGTTTTTGTTTACTGTCTCTCACACTAGATGTTATAGATGTAAACCATATAGAATGAATTATTACTTCTAATGAGTGTATAAATTATTACTTTTGTTTTTTATGTATTCACTGTGAATTATAATCATCATCATCTAAAATGATTTCATTCACAGATTTCCCCCCCCCCCCCAATATTTACTCATATAGCTTTTCAAATGTCAGCATTCCAACTTGCATATATCTTAATAGTAGAAGGAGTCATGATATAGATATCTCTTAAATTATAACAGTGGAATAAATTGTGTTAAAGAGTTGGCAATATATATCAAGGTCGATAATATCTAGTTATTCAATCAATTTTAGTCCGATAAAATTATAGTTAGATATTTTCATAGAATATTTCTTATAATCTCTTAGTAAACAATCCAAAATTGTTTTAGAGCATTGACCTTTTTATAAAATGTTGAGATCATTTTTTACTTCAGTAAATTTTAATATCATGTAGACTAGTGTAAGCTTGTATTTATTTATTCTTAATTTATCTTTTTGTTACTCCAACCATATTTTTTGTACATATTCTATTGTATGCAGGTTTGAGTTATTTTATAGTTGTAGTCCATGTTTGTAGCATATGCTATATATATATATTGTTCTTACTGAAGTTTGAGATGAGTTTCAGTATGTGGTAAAATGCCAAGCATTTTTTTCTTTCATGTTTGATTTAGATGGTCAATATATTAACCTATGAATCATTGAACTGAGTTGCTATGACAATGATAGTATTAATATAAAAAAAATCTGTTATTAATTGTATTGTATAAGATTATGAATTGACTTTATTCATTTTAAAACTGAAGATGTGAATAATATTAATTGAAATTATTTTTCTTTATTATATATATTTTTGTTACTGCATTCACCATAGTAAATTACAATAATACATCTAAATGTTTAATGTCTCTAATATATATGTTATTTTATTTGTATAATATATTTGAAAGATATGTGTAAAAAGTTTAGTTGCATTGCAGTATGAAATAATGTAGACTTAATTGTTTAATTTATGTTGGGGTGAAAAGATCTTATTTGTATCTTAAAAACATAAATTTTTGTTATATAAAAATTGTGAATTTTTGTTTTGTTTGAGAGAAGCTGGTTGGAATTGGCTAAAGAGTTAAGAAAAAATATTGCTATAGTTACTCTGACAGCAATGGGAAAAGTTGTAAATAGAGCTGACTAGAAAAAAACCTGTTCTTTCTCTATCTTGGTTTCAATAGAAGTGAATCTAAATTATTTTTTATGATTTTTTTAAATTTATTTTTAAAATTATATGATTGTAAAATGAATAGAATGATGGGCTGAAAGCAATTATGTTTGTCCATTGACTGGACAGGTTCATTGAATTTGTGAAAGGTAACAATTTATAGAAATGTGAAACTTAATTCTTAGCATTTCAAAAAACCATTGAAATGTTTCATTGCTTTAAAAAATGAATATTACCTACTTTTCAATGATGAAGTCTAAAAGCTAACAACATAAAATGTACACAAAGATTATGTTCATCTATTGATATAATTTTATAAGCTGGATAGATAATTTATACACCAGATAAAAATTGGTTTAATTTCCATAGCATCATCATGGATGAAACTAGTGTCTGTTCACTTATGTTTTTTTTATGGGTCAAAGCGTTGTCTGGGAAGTGAACCCCAGGACAACTGCTTGTAAGGTGGCTGTGCTAACCACTTGCCACCAATGCTTGCTATAATGTTTAGTGAATTGATTACTTGCTAAATGAAAGGACATCTATATTGCATCACCATATATATAAATTAGTGTTTACACACTTATAACATTATATAGATCAAATATCTGCTAAATGAAAAGATAATTTGGGTATTTGGAAAATATCAGAATTAACAAAATGTGCTTGAAATCTTAAATCTTTTTGTAATATTTCTATTTCTGAAATAATAAAACATGGACAAATTATGATTTAAGGAATAAATAATACAACTGTGGTACTATTTGAGAAAGGTCATATTTAAAGACTGTTACTCAGATTGTTTGCTTATATTTATCATTATTATTGCTATATATATATATATTTTCTCTTCATTTAAAATGTAGTATAATTTTAGGTCAAGTAGTAATCTATTTACATAACTACATATAAGAGAATTATGTCTTCCTAAGTTTGAATTTCTTTTGCAGCATAATAATTATTATTTTAATTTAAAATATTCATATTTTTAAAAATTTATTGATTATAAACTAACTTCAGGTATATCATTTATATTAGGAGTTCAAAATGATTATATCATAGTAAATATTTATTTTATTTTGTTCTCTTAAATTTATATTAATAAATAAATAGATTCATATATTTATATTTCAATTAACTATATTTTTATATGAAGTATAAAAAGAAGATATAGCTTGAAATCTTATATTTCAGAAAGTTTAAATGTTCTACAAAATTTTTGTGTTACAGAAGCCTATGTGTTTATATTTAGTATTCAATAAATGGGGATTGATGTGCAATCACCTATTTATGAGTGAAATTAATGTCAATTGAAAACTTATTGTTGGACTTGCCTTAGCCAACCCATAGTGATGAATAATAATGATATGTTTGAAATTATGAATGGGATGTAAAAGAAGTATTCTGATAGTATTTCATTCTCAACAGATATATATATATATTGATTATTATCTGATTTTTCTATGTAACAATTTTTAATATTAATTATTTGCTTAGTACATTAGTGCAAATTAATTTTGTGTGTGTGTATTTATATATAGAGATAGATAGATAGATGGGTGGATGGATGGATTGATGGATGGACGGATGGATAGCCAGACAGACAGATTGTATTTGATATTCTACAAAGTGCTAAAAAATCGAAACATATATCAGATCATATATTATCCTACTCTTATAGTCAATACAAAAATGTTAAGAATAAACATTAAATATTGATACACATGTAAAAATAAATTTTATAATCTATAATAAAGTATTAACTATCCTAAATAATACAGCATAGTATAGATCATGAATTATTCCTTTTTTTTTCACTCTTTTCTGCATTGGTTTACATTAACTCTAATATAAATAACATTAATATTTAGCCCCTTTTAAATACTCAATATATTGCATTATTGTTACAAAATTACTCTGCACAGTTTGGTGAAGTTGGTAGAGTGTTCAACTTTGGTTCGGGAGGTCCCAGGTTCAATTCTGGTGCTTTGATCATTCGGACTCCCAAGCAATAAATCGATACGTCTTTTTTTTTACAAAATTAACCAATCCATTTGACAATTTTGACCATATAATAGTTTTCGTTAAACCTGTATTAACTTTCTCATTTTGAAAAAATAATATTATAATAAAAAGTAGACAATATGGCTCAAAGGAAGAATGTCTTATAATTGTTGTTAAAACAGGCAAAACTCACTATACGTGTGGGGACACAGCAAGCTAGAGTAATCAATGAATGCCAGAAGGCTTGTGCATAAAATCCCCATCTAGTGCCTACTCATCATATATCCCAAGATTAGTTTCTGGCTTGTGGTCAGTGAGGAGCCTTGGAAACAAGCCAGAAACTAGTCTGGAGATATTGGATGAATAGGCACTAGTTGGGGATTTTATGCACAAGCCTTCTGGCATCCATTGATTACTCTAGCTGGCTGTGTGTGGCAATACATATAGTGAGTTTTGCCTGTTTTAACAACAGTTATGCACAAGCATAAGATGTGGTGGTCATGTGATGTTCAATGTCTTTTAATCACAACAGTCTTCTGGATTGGAGAATTTAATAAAAATGTTACATTATATTGAATGCATAAGATAAGTGTTAAATATTATTGCATTACTGTGTATAACAATAAAAATTTGAAAATCTTGTTGAGAATTTCACTATTTAAGTATTTCATGTTATAGCAATTTAGTATTTTTTCTTGCATTTGTATTATTCTTCAGTAAGCCACGTTCTACTTTTTTTTTTTAAGTCACAGATTTTAATACTTAATACAAATTTGCCATTACACTTTCATATCTTTTCTAACAATATGTGTTATTTTATGATATTCCTCATTCCATACATTTGTTTTTTTTTGAGAGACAGGTATTCTACTATATAAATACAACTCTGCATTTATAGAATATATTTATAGAGTCTATAGGTAGGGGATTATCTATATATTTTAAGTGATGTAATGGCATATGGTTATATTTGATTTAGTTAAAAGTTTGCAAATATAACAGAACCTACAAAAATTATTATAATATATGGTATGAATCAGTAGATAAATTTATTTATTTTTAAATGCAACTAAGAATTTAATTAGTTGGTTTTGATTGTGTGATTCAAAATCAAATCAGTAAGGAATGAACAGCCCTTAGAGGAGAAATTACCAAAAATAAATTATTCTTGATTGATTGTACACTAAAGGGCATAATATACATTGAAAATATTCTTTGGTTACATCATAAATCTGTTGATAAACTTACATACAAATTATAATAATCCTTTTTGGAATTTTTGTAGTCAAGGGGTCATTTAAGTTAAAACTTTTTCTGAACAGGTATTTAATCAGTTTATTAGTCAAGATAAATGATAGACTTACTCCAAATAAGGCATCATGTTTTTTGGAACTGAGTTGATCCCTGTTCTATTCTTCCTAGCCTTATCACTGTTTTATAAAGTCCACTCGGACTGACTATAAATAAATGTTGATTCAGAATCTAATTGTTTATCAATATATAACATTCATAGCAATAACAACAAAATCTTTTCTTATTATATCTTTTGTTATTGGTATCAGTAACAATGATAATGCTTCCCATACATTATTTCAGGGAGAAATCTGAAGAAGGTATTAGTGGACCAAGAAGTCCCAGTAATTTAACTTTGTTAGTAATGTGAGAAATAGATATTTTAGTTCTATAATTGCAATTAATTAAGAAGATCCAAATATTACAAATACTTCTAAAGATAGTACAGCTAGTTCAAAAATTATTTTTACTTCTGAAACAAGATTATATGTAATTTTTTTCATAAGAATTCTGACGGATTATTGGTAGGAACTACAGAAAAAGCTCTATATTCTAATATCCTGTCATCTTGTTTTGACTTTGAAAATTCACACACAAATTGACTATACTTTATATAGCAGTAATTCTGGAAAATAATATCTTCTTTATTACATTGTCTTAGATTTCATATGTGAATAGTTATGAAGTAATATTGCTTTTGTTCTAGGATAAATTTGACTTTATATATGTCTGTAATATGAAAGGCAATATGGTTTTAGCTTTTAAAATGACATTTTTACATTTTAAAACCATCTACAATTTATTAACATCATTATAAAAAATATTTTTAATTGTTTCATTCATTTGGATCAAAATCTTGGTTTAATATAATGAATTATGCAAAGCACTACTGAAAACATCTAAAATTTCTGACACTGTCTGGTTCAGTTATACCATAAATCTTGAAATTTTGCATTAAAAATCTTTTGACTAAGTGATAAAAAGACTGCATTGACATGATATTTCTAGGAAAGTCTTCATTTCTGAAATTATGTTAGTCAAATTTGAATTTTAAATATTTAAAGACAGCACAACTGAATAAGAAGAGAAATATTTTTCAGTCTTTATTTTATCTCATTTATTTTGGTCATTGGGTGTATAAGGCAAATGCCATTTTCAATAAATTCTGATTAAAGTCATAAATCTACAGCTGGTGTTAATAATTTTAAATTGAGGCAGATAATGTATATGATTAAATTTTATATAATACTTAATTTGTAGAATTATAGATTAAATAAAATCAATTAATTTACATTGTGTATTTAAGCAAATAGTTTATACTTTGTGGCTAATTATGAATCAAAAAATATATAAAATGCACTAACATGCACAAGCACACAAAGCTAAAAACAAATAAAGCAAATATATATTATTTTAATGTCTATTCATTAAATGGCTAAGCGCTTTCAAGGTTCAAGCCCTCATAATCATAGCCGAATTACAAAGTATAATAAATTGACTTGGAGTGATGCAAATTTATGCAAATGAAATAATTATGCATTCACACACCTCCTAACTCTAACAAATTAATTAATAATACCAAAGACTGCCTCCCACCCTCGCTGACACCTCAAGTGGTCTATAATATTGCCTGCCCTGAAAAATTTTGTAGATCATCATATTATGGTGAGACTAGGGCCTCTCTCTCCACTAGGCTATCACAACACACTTACTCTTATAATAAAGCGTTGTTGGACACTGCTCATAGTTCAGTTTTTGCGCAGCACCGTGCTTCAGCTGGGCATGATTGTCAAATGGGAAATCCATTGTGGTATGCAGAGAGCGGCATGATCTAAAAAGAAAGATAAAAGAAGCTTTCTTTATATCTAGAGATGGCGATGCCATCGATAGAAAAGACTCTTGCTACAAAATATCCAAGAAATGGAATGCATAATTATTTCATTTGCATAGATTTGCATCACTCCAAGTCAATTTATTATATTTTGTAATACGGCTATGATTATGAGGGCTTGAACCTTGAAAGTGCTTAGCCATTTAATGAATAGACATTAAAATAATATATATATATATGCTTTATTTGTTTTTAGCTTTGTGTGCTTGTGTGTGTTAGCGCATTTTATATATTGTGTATTTAAATATATATTTGTGTATAAAAATTTTAATGTAGATATGAACAAAGCTAAGTAATTCTTAATGTTAATCATAATGGGTAGTTAAAAAGCCTTTACAAAAAAATATATTGATCACTTATTTAGGAGAAAAGCATTTTAAATGTATTAGAAGTAAGTAATCATGATAAAAGAAAAAAGTGGAATATAGTTAGATAGATTATCTTTAAAAATATGTTGAATAGAAGTATCAAAATGAGAATTGATTCTAGCAAAATAATATTACGTATACATATATATTTAACGTCAAGTAAAATATAAAACAGCCTTTAAATAACTCACTGCAGACAAAGATCTCTCAGTTTGTCGAGAGGAACAGTATAATTTCTAGATGATGTTGTTTTTAGGGCATTCCATCTCTTTTTTATACTGTAGCTAAAACAGTTGGCTATACAAATAATAATAAGCTGACCATCTGTTTGAAATTTGAAGAAAATTCTGGTTTATATGCCAGGAAAGGCATTAATTATTGTACACAATTTCCATGTATGTTAAGTAAACTGCCATAATGCAAATTTTTCATTTCAGTTGTAATATAAATTCTTAACTATAAGATCTTGATGTAGAATGTGATATTATATTTTGAAATCCTAGTATTTTGATAATTATATGCATTTTTATTGAGCCTACCTTAATAATTTATTTTGGGGGAAAAAGCCTAGTATAATTAAGTTTTTATGATTGTATATCTTCTTGCTATCACTTTAATTTATAGCAACTGGAAATATCAGAGAATTGTTCTCTAATTTTATAAAGAGTGATGATAATTTTGCAAATCAAGTTTTAATCAAATTAACTATTATAGAGAATTTGATACTTTCTGCGCATATTCTAACTTAAGCGAGAATCATAATTTCTGAAGTGATAATATTTTTTTTGTTTGGAAAAGCTCCTTCACACTTTTTCTTCTGTTCATTGGTCATTTTTACTATTATTTTTTATGATATAGATACAGTTTTTAGCTAGCTTAAGACATATTGATTTATATCTACACCTTCATCCCAGTTATGCATAGATTCATCCTAATGATCATATATTGTATCCACATTTTGATATACAATCAATTATTCACTATTATGATATTTTAAAAAAATTAAAACCTCTTTTTTAAAACAACTAATATTTTTTGAAATGGTGGCCATTTTGTAAAACTAATGATAAAAAGCCATGCCATCTGAAAATAAAATATCAATGTCAATGCTAAAAATACATAGCATAGTACAGAGTTTATTTATTATATAGTATAAAATAATGATTTGATTATAGAATTAAAACACAATTATTGGTTTTATCTTATTTTTATCTAGTGTCTTTGCAAGATCGATAGTGTTTTCATTTATGATATATATATAAGGTAAAGAAGATATTCATTGTTAATAAGTATAAAAGCAAAGAAAATACTACTTGTTTTTTCAGTGTAGTAAATAATCAAAAACATACTTTGATTGTGTATAACAACAGTGTATTAATATTAAATTTTAAAATATTTACATTAAGTAAAGTATATTTATTCACTCAATATTATGGATTAAATTTTTTTGAACATTATTTTTTTTCGGCAAAAAATACATTAATCGTAATTGTAAAATATTATGCATTGCAATTGTAAAGTATTTTGAGGGAAAAAATGATTTTGAGCATTATGCAACTAATAAGCAACTTTATATGATCAAAAGTTACTAAACATAAGTTAAAAATATCATTTATTTGTTTAAACATAAATTAATAATCTCATAATTTATTTCTAATAATGATAGCTATTAAAAAAATACATCTTTAATATT
Source organism: Epiperipatus broadwayi (assembly GCA_028023455.1). Classification (NCBI taxonomy): domain Eukaryota; kingdom Metazoa; phylum Onychophora; class Udeonychophora; order Euonychophora; family Peripatidae; genus Epiperipatus; species Epiperipatus broadwayi. Next base: position 769,135 of record JAQFVV010012524.1, read on the forward strand.
GGTAAAAAATAGAAGGATTTAATCACTTAAAACTCACAATCAATTGTACATTACATTTTTTAATCAAATTTTTATTTAATTTCACTGCATTTATGTAAAATAAATACAATTTGTGAAGTTTTTTTATATAAGAAAAAAATAATAGCTACAATGATAATTACAAAAATAAAAGATTTTGATAATAGAATATAAGATAAATTCTTAAATATACATTATAGACAACTTCCATATTTCTCCATTCTTTTTTACTTTATAAATAATTTCATATAAATAAAGATACAATAAAAGATAAACAACCCCCAAGATGCATTTCATGCTGAACCAGCACTCATCAGTTGGGCCATGTCATCATCTCTCATATATATCTTTATTACATGAAGAATATTTATTAGAGCAAATTGTCTTTTTTATTTTCAAGCGTCAATTTACTCCTCTTTCAACTTTTACCTTATCAACTTGTTGATAAACATGTAACATTATATTAATTTTTTTCCAATTTTAAAGTGTTCATTGTAGTTAGTTTTTGTTTTTTATTTATGCATACATAATTTTTTAAAAAAGAAAAATTACTGTTACAGAAATGTTTTTGTACAATATATTTTCCAATAGGCTAATATTTTTTTAATAATGTACTTAGTAAAATTTTTATTCATTAAATAACACTTTTGTCAATTTAGCTCTTCACATTTGAAGTATGACAACCAAAAGTATTTATTTCAGAGATGACATGACAGTTCTGTCACTTTGATATTAATGTAGTTTTTTAATGCTAAAACTGTGATCTAGTGAGTATTGATTTATTAACTTCAAAAAAATCTGAAGAGATCAGTATCATAAGACAGGTGAAAAACTTCAAAATCTTTTAATATATTGTTCTTTAAAAGTATAACCTCCATTGCATTGCCAGATTTTGGTTCTTTGTAATCTGGTTTCATCAGCATTTATGAGATTACTTTGAGAAAATTTTTGGAATTTAAAAAAATATGATTTTCTTGCTAATTTATTAAATATTTCTGATTATTTTTACACAATAATTGTATAAACCTTAAACCAAAAGAATACAAATATACAGTTTGATTTTATTCATATATATATATATTATTTTTTAAAATAAAAGTTAATAAATTCAATTGTAATGTTAATAAAGAATACTATAATAGTCAGATGGCCATATGACACTGATCACATAACATTATTACTTGGCATTCTCATCATTGCGTTAGGATGTTTTGAGTTATTCTAAAAAATATAAATCAATTTTAATATTTTAAAGCAGAATTTGATAGATTTATCAGAGATTAATATTTACTCATTGATATTTTAAAAATAAATGCTAAATAAAAAAGTTTTTGTTGATTTTCTTGGCAACTGATGGATTATGATTTACATTCTTTGTTTTTAATTACCAATTCATTTTTACAATATTTGCAAACCTTAGATATAATTTGTTAAAATGTTTTTTATTTCTAAAATTAAATTTCTAAAAAATCCAATGTCCAGTTTATTTGGTTTTAGTATAAAATAAAGATTTTATATTGAAATCAGAGATTGAATATTGACAAAAGTTGCCACTAGGGATAACAATAGAAAATGTCAACTTGTTATTAAGCTTTCATTTTTTTTACCACATTTTTATATATTTTGTATTTAAAGTAACAAATTATTTTTCCCTATGGAAACTCATTATAATTACCTGTTTCTTATGCAAAGTCTTTGAGTTACAATTCATTGGGGGGGGCATCAATTAATCAGGATAAAGGTGTATAAGCATTTTAATATCGAATAAAGAAACAATTCAGGGGAAAAAAAGAATGAAAAATGTAATTCCTTTAAAAGTGTTTATATTAGTACACTAAACCACGTCAACTTTTAATAATAATGTGAAAGGCTAAAACCTTCGACAGAAGCGCCTTAAAATGCTTATGTGACAGCCAATCAGATGCAATAATGACTGCATGTGGAACTCTCAATTCAAGAACACAAGCCAGAACTAAATTTATATATTTACATATCAATTTTTGCAATTTGTAATATATAAACAGTATTTTTTTTTAGTTTTATTTTAAATCCTTCAGGAAATATCTCTAAAAATGCAACAAACTTTCAATTTATTTATCAGGGGTCTAGAAAACATAAACAAAAAGGGAGAAAAAGCAATAGATCTAGAAACTTATTAAAAGTTATCGATAATACTTTAAGAATATTCATTGGAATATATATCAAGTATGAGTGAGATATTATAATTTAAGGCATTCGTAAACCATTGTTGACAAAAAGTATGTGCATATATCTATAATTTCACAGTAATTACATGTATTTAAAAATTCAAATTAATATCAATTATAATTATTACTTTCAAATACAATTTTTTTAACAACCTTATTAAAAAATTTAGTGAAATTTGCTTTCATTTAAAGTATAGGATTTAGTGTGTTTATGGTTGATTCAATAAGAGGAAAATGCTTGCATCCTAATTTAAGGTAATTTTTTTTTGATAGCCCTAGACAAAAAATTAAAAAAAATATCAATGTCATCATAAAAATGTTTTTGAAAAATTGTAAGATTATATATATTTTATTTAATTTATAATGTAATCAATAAAGCAAGTCACATATTGCATGACTTTACTAGATAGAGATTCTATAGGCTTTCTCTTCAGCAGTTATCAATAAAAGCTTGTTAGAGCTATTCGTGCACTCCCTATATTAAATTTTTGATGTAAAATTAAAATTTATGAAAATTTAATTATCAGAATATTATTCTGTGATAAACAAACTGATTATTTATATATATATATATAACAACTAACTCACCTAACTAATTATGTGAGCATCATTACCTTTATCAAATGAATTTCCAATTAAACTTAATTTGAATTATGTTTGATACAAAGGATTTCTACAATAATTAATGTTAGGTAAGTTCATGGTTTTCTATATTTGATAATTAGTATAGTGTTACATATTAACAGTGATTTCATTTTTTAGGGAGAATTTAATATTTAAAATGAGGCTTATTCATTAACCTTACTTTACAAACATAAAATAGAATGTTGTTTGCTTATGTACTGTTAACATTTTAGCTTGTCTTTATTTGTGCCTGTTGTTTACATAGCTGTGAATTTCTGATTACTTAAGATTTTAGCGGCAGTATGGAAAGGGAAGAAACACTTTGTTTTAGATGCTAGTTTGAGTTTTGTTTGACACAGTTAAGGTTGCATTAATAATTAATATTTTGATGGTGTTTATTGTTTACTTTGACTGCCAATGTAGCATTGCATACTGATTTTATTTATATATACAGTAATTGTATTTGTATGTTGTTATAATTTAAAAAACAACAACCCAAAACTATCCATAATTGTAAATGATAAATATGGAAGAATTATAATTTAAAAAAATAATATAGCTTTGTGTAAACATAATGTGTTATTAAAGTATAAAGATTGGCTATCTTAATATAAAGCTGAGTACTGATTATATATATGTGTGAGGATAGTAATCTAGACTGACTGATGATTGCTGGTTTAGCATGAAATACATATGTTGGTGATTATTTATCCTTTCAACATGTGTGTGATCAGGTGGGTCAGCAATATGAGATTGCACTGAGAGTGGTGGGTCGTGTGAAAGTCTGAGTTCGAACCCCGCATATATTACATATATAAATGCAGCTTTAAGCCTGTACAATGTATTAATGTGTATTTATAGTATTTGTTTTAGAGTCAGATAAAATTAATCATAGATGCAGAAAAATGATAAATGTTATAAATCATAGTTCTAGAGTTCACTACAAACAATCATTTGTTCAGAATCAAGTGATGAATAAACTCCAAATTGTTCGAATGAACATAAGAGTTTTATTCAATGAATGAGGAATTACTGTCATGCAATGTTAATGCATGTCTGATATATTTTACAGTAAGTGAAAATACATTGAGTGAATATTTATTGGATTTAAGAGTTTCTTATGTAGTGATTTTAAATATATAATTCATTTCAAATAGATCATCCGTTCAAAAAATAATAAAAAATATTTTAAATATTTATGTTGCTAATGATTAATTGAGATATACTTAAGTTTTTATTTCTTTTTAAAAATATTTAAACAATATGGCGTACACATGGTTTTTTTTTATTATATTTTCCCTCTTCATATATTTTGATGTTTGCTTAATTTGAAAAATTCATAATATTGACAAACCTTTTTGTAGCTTTTCTAATCAGATGGTTTTTAAGGGAAGAGATGTTTTTATAACATTTTAAAGCATTATTTGGAAGCTTAGGTTTAAATGTTTCAATATGTTTTTAGATGCTTGGTAATGCATTCCTAATATTCAGGCTGAATATTTTCTGTGTATGTATTGAAAATGTAATCAGTGTAATTTCATGACAAAATTTTAAACTATATTATTTATATTCAGGTTTTAGCTATTAAATTTATTAAATTATGTTTAATATATAGGGGGTTTGAACTCAGATTTTCACACGACCCTCAATCACCCATGCCCATCCATGCTATTTTATACAGCTGATATACTTGATCACACACATGTTGAAAAGATAAATAATCACCAATATATGTATTTCGTGCTAAACCATCAGTCATCAATTGGTCCAGATTATTATGTCCACCCATATATACAATCAAAGCTCAGCTTATATTCAAAATGTGTGTGATCAAGTGTATCAGCAGTATGAGATAGCATGAGTGGTTGAGGGTCATGTGAAATTCTGAGTTCAAACTCTCTATATATTACACATAGAAATGCAGATATGAAAAAACCAGTACTGTAGAAAAAAAAATCATAAATTATATTTAAGTAATTAAAAATGCTTTTTTATATAAAGACATGATAATCATTTATTTTTGATTTATATTTATTATATATTTTTTAAAAAGTACATTGTAGATGTATACTACACTCTTTTTCAATTTCACACATCATCTCTCTCTTTTATATATATATAAAGTGAGTTTCCACATTACTATCCAAAATATTTCAACTCAGTTTTTCAGTCAAACTGAAAACCGTATAGATCAATTAATTCCCTATTTACATTCTGAAGAAATGAAATCTTGATGCCATATAAAATAAATGCAAATAGAAATAGATAAGCAACTGTTTAAACTTTAAATGTTTGTCCAAGATCTTCATTTAAGTTATAGATATTTTTCAGGTTATAACAGGAATGTAATAAATAAGACCAAAGAATACATGAAACACGTTTTTTTGAAATTCTAGTAGTGTTACAGTATTTTATATTGGACTATTTCCATCATCTAATATATGTATTGAATGTCTTTAGAAAAAATGTAACTTTATTTAAATATTCCAAATATATTCAACTGTTAGTAATAGCACATCAAACAGGTTAGTATAGGCTAGTACTGTAACTGGTCAGGCCAGCAACATCTGAAGAAGAGAGGAGACTAATACCTCTTGAAATGTTGTGCATATACTAACCTGTTTGATATGCTATTACTAACAGTTGAATGTATTTGGAATACACCTGGGTCTCGTTTTATGCGGATTTATTTAATGCGATTTTGAAGTTCTGCGATTCATGTTTCTTCTTAATATCTTTATGCGATAAAAATTATTAGATCAGAAGTCGAGCTCCAATAATGTGCTATTAAATATTATAAATTTCACGTACTCACATCATAATTAAAGTAATAGCGTATTATCAGAGTTCGACTTCCATCTAATAATTTCAATATTTTCAGTGCTGTAATAGATTTTATGCAATAAAGAAGTTCATAATTCATTTAAAATCATGATTTCCCAATTTTATATACATACATTAAATTGTACAAGATTATAATGTAAATCTGTTCAAACATTATAGACGCCTATACTATGCAAGTTGTTGTTTTTGCATTTCAAATCACATTCTATTTTTGCTTTTAAAAAAAAGAGCACATAATCAATTAATCATTTAGTGTCCACAAGTAATAAATTTTACAAGATTATAATGTAAATCTGTTCAAACATTATGTATGTTGTTTTTGCATTTTAAATCACGTTCTATTTTTGCTTTTTAAAAAAAGAGTACATAATCAATTAATCATTTAGTGCCTGCAAGTTTATTTTTAAAAGGTGAGTAACAGTGGTGGGCACAATTACATTTGACAATTAAAATCTGATTTTTAATTCTAATTAACAATTTAAAAATTACGTAATGTGATCTGAAATTAATGTCATGTGAAACGATGAAATTTGATTTTTAAACGGAATTGAAAATTAAAAAATTAAAGACAAAAATAAGAATTTAATTTTTAATGATTAGTTTTAATTAAGTTTTGTCCAACAGTGGTGAGTCAGTGTCTTTTTATTATCGTAAGTCTAAGTTCTTATTTTTATTTTAAACTTTTAGTTTACCCTAATGGAGAGAAAAAAATACCCAAGAAAATAAATTTCTTTGGAAACAAAAATTTCAATTGTAGATCACTTAGCGAAATGGGAATGATCAACAGTGATTGGAAAATGTTGTAGTTTGGACGAATCCACTATAAGACCAATTTTAAAAAATGAAGTTGGCGCTAGTTGTATTTCTTCTTGTGACGAATCTGATGTCTCATAATGCTTAAAATACCATACATGTATGAAAAAATGTAAATTACGCATAAAAATATATTGTTTTGAATAAAATTAAATACTGTAGTTAATAAAAAAAAGTAAAAAAAGTTTGTCTTGTATCAATTTTTTTCAAATTTGAAATTTTTTATTAGTCATATTTTATTTTCCTATTTTTTTTTCCTATTTTTTTTTTTTTTATGTGAATTTTAAAGTAATTTTACGTTATTGCTTTGCTTTTATGCGATTTTTGGAAAATTACAGTACATATCCCCCATTTTTCAAGGTAAGTTAAGTCTATTTTTGTGCGATTTCTTTTGTGTGCATCTTCTGAGGAACCTATCTACTGCATAAAATGAGACCCAGGTGTATTTAAATAAAATTAAATTTTTCTAAAGACATTCAATACATTTATTAGAAGATGGAAATGGTCCAATATAAAAATACAACTAGAATGCAATCATCACAAACCTTCAGGAAAACATTTAGCAGTATTTATTTATTTTTAACTTTATTTATGTCTTTGATGTGTAATTAATATTTATTTCAAAGACAACAATTGTACTTTTATGCACATTTCCACTGTTAAGTAATGCATAGTGTTGAATTATTGAGAAGCAAATCAAGGAATGCTTATAATTCCTGGGTTTAAAGGCCTCTTAATTTTGTATATATTCACAAAAAGCATTCATATATTGTAAATATTAAAAAAGGTCATTTTTTGAAATTTTATGTAGGGGTAAAAGTTTTAGCTAGAACAATGCATGGGTAACAATAATAGTAATAATGCTAATTATTTTCATGAAAACTTTTAGTAATATTAAAGTTTGACAATCTAATTTTTATTTCATTCATCATCAACCATTATCAATTCACTGCAGGATGAAGGTCTCTCCAAGTTTAATCCATCTTCTCCGATCTTTAGCTTCTCTTCTCCATATTATCCCTGCATACTTTCTTATTTCATCCATCCATTTCACATGTGGTCTGTTTCTGGGTCTTTTACAATCTCTTGGAATCCAGTTTAAGATTTCAATTGTCCATCTATTATCATCTCTTCTAGCAATATGTCCAGCCTAACTTCACTTCAATCTTTTAAGTTTTTCAATGAGGTCAGTAATACTTACTTATATTGATGCTTCTTTTTAAAAAAATATAGGAAAGGTCCTTAATCATCATGATTTTTAAAACAGCAAGTTTTTATTATTCTACATGTAAAAACATTTTCAAAAAATTATTATTTTGACATTTTGTTTTGATTGTTGTAGTACTTATAAATATTTAAAGATTATATTAGAACCATTCTGGTTAATTTATTTTCTGTAGGGAATGCTGAAGTGGAATTTATTATAATTTTTGTACTGTGGATCCAGATGTTTAAAATAGAATGTTGACTTTCGGACAATTGGATATAGATGGCATGGATTAAATAGGTTTATTTTATAATTATTTTTTATATAGTCAATTTTGAAGATGAACATTTGTGATTAATTTAATAATCAGTTAAATTAAGAGCAATCCATAGCAATTTTCTATTATAATATTTTGATGTAAAAACATTCTTGAGATATTGACTGAAAGATATATATCTTCATCTGAAATGCAATAATTTCATGATAAAAATGGTTTCATAAATTTACTTTTATCACATACTATGATGGAGATGGTCAAAGTTGGAGGAATTATTACTCTATTTTGAATTAAATTTTTAGAATATTGAATATAAAGTTTTTTGTATATATGTGTTCATACGAATTATATAGTATCCATTTCCCAGTTGAGGTCTTGTGTGATGAAGTTGAAACTTTGAAATATCTAATTAAAATCTTACACAGATGAAAATATAAATAAAATAAAATATTGTTATTACAATAGCTTTTAATTAAAGGACATATTATTTGTATTATATATATATAATTAATAAAAAGAAGTTATAAATTTCGTAACATCTCTTTAAGTTTGCATTTAAATGATCACTAGATGGAGCAAGTGCCGACAGAGAAAGAATTCAAAATCTCTATCATTAACCCTATCTCAAGACTAATTAAGCTTGAAACCAATTGGTCTGGGGGTAGGGTTAACGATAGAGATTTTGAATTCTTTCACTGTCGGCACTTATAAAAACAAAGCTTGTTTAGAGCTATTGGTAAGATCCATCTAGTGATATATATGTATAAGTATAACATTATTATTGTTTAGAAGTTGTAAAATTTTCAATGAATTAAATAACTCTTGGTAGGGTTTTTCAAAGTTTGTATCACTATGTAGAAATAATATTATTATATGGTTGCAGGAGGTTTATAAGTTAAATTTGGCTCCAATCTCTTACCAGTGACAAAAGTTATGATTAGGAATGCAGTAGTATTTTTTTTTTTTTTTAAAAAAAAAAACAGATTTACACATTTGTATGCTTGCATTTGTTAGGAAAGTATCTGCCTATAAATCCATATTTTTATAAATACCACTGTACCAAATTTATGATAGAGTTTATTGTTGAAATTTCTGGTGGGATAGTTGGTTTTAGATAATATGTGACTTATTTTTAGCCAGAATTTTCAGTTATTGGTTTCTGGTTGATATGGCTCATTTTCATTGGGAAAATATGAAATTTTAAAACATTTAGGTGTTATTTTTGAGAACATAGAAGATTTGGCTCAGTAACTACCTCCTAATTTTATAGCCTATTTTATTTTATTTTTTGCATAAAATAATTTTTTTATTTTTTCATTCATTACAAGTATTTTTTAATATAATATTAACATACTAGTAAGTGTTTATGTATTAAATACTTAATTAACTCCATCTAATTATAAGTTTTGGACACAATCTTTTAAATTGATAATGGTATACTAATCAGATATAGCTAAAAAGATGGCTACTCACTGTGGTGTATTATATGTTTTTCTGTTATAAATTTTATAATCCATGATGAAATTGATCTTATCATGCTAGTTTTTTAACAAATCTTATTAACAGATTTAGTAATACATATGAGATCATTAGTTATGAAAGACAGACTATTTATATGGTTGATGTCTTTGATATTTTTTTAAGACTCCGTTTCATTTTAATTAAGATATTTAACAGAAATTTTTAGTTACTGAATTTAAAAAAAAACCATATATAATTGGATGGATTTGAACCCAGACTTTCAAGCTCCCTTTAGTCATCTACTCCATTTTATATAAATGACACACATTACCACAAACATGTGAAAAAGATAAATGATATCCAATATACGTATTTCATGCTGAACCAGCACTCGTCAGTTGGTCCAGATTATCATCTCCAACACATATATCTAATCAGTGCTGGGTTTATATTAAGATATCAAAAATTCTAACTTTAATGGACATATTTCAATCTTCACCACTCTCCAACTCTTCAGATGTCCATAACATTTAATGATGATGATGGCATGTTCAAAGCTTGTTTGCCAATTTTGTTGTCATACCACCATTGACTGTAAGTCAATCTGATCCCTCATATGCAAAAACTTAAGCCCATTTAAATACACAGAAGAAAGAACATTAAAGTTTGAATATTTGCTATCTTAATATAAACCAAGCACTGATTTTATATATATATATATATGCATGGCAGATGATGATTTGGACCAACTGATTTGTGCTAGTTTAGCACAAAATATATATATAGATCATTTATCTTTTTTGCATGTATGTGGCCATGTGTGTCTATTGTCTAAGATGGAGTGGATGACTAAAGGGAACTTGAAAGTCTGGGTTCAAATCCCCTGTAAATACATCTAGCTTAAAAAGTATATATAATATACTTGTATTTAGATATTATATATATTATTTAAATTTATATTATATTTTGTAAATTCCCATCAATCTCATCCTCAAGACATGCATTTTCAAATAAATATGAAGATGGTTAAAACTGAAGAAATTCAAGAAATAACATGCTTTGACTTTTATGAGTTGTTACTGCTTCCTAATTTGCAAGATATGAAGATAATTTGAAGTAGATTGTATTGCATATTAATTTAAAATTTTATTTAACTAATAAAAGAAATTGGAATATAAATCCTTAAGAAAGATTCTAACATTATTTATCTAGTATGGATGACAGATGAATATTCAAATGAAATTCATGAAAATGCTTTGATCCAAAAACTACTACAAACAACATTTTTTTTTTAAAACTGAGTGAAAAAAATAGTACTAGTCAATTAGCCACCACATGACACTTGATGTGGCTGATTCCATGCAAAAGCACAGAAATACACCATTTATGCAGCCTATAGGACAGTTCTGTTCATATTGGCCACTAAGCAGGCCTAGATGGCAATGCACACAAATATTACAGTCCACTTTTGTGCTTCGCAGTACTATGCAAATAGCACACACTTCATAGATCGCTACGGTATGATGTGAGGGTGTGTAGAATTCAAGTGGCCATAACTCTTTTCATGTGGATTCAAAGTAATGATTTTTCACATGACCTGATGTAGTTTTAGATAGTAATAATTGTAAGTCCATTATCTTCTTAAGGTGAAACAAATTGCAAAAGTTTACGTTCCAACAGCATTTTACAGAAATCACGTGAAAAATATATTTTGTGCAAGAACAGCTATGAGACTACTAAAATGGCTGTGGTTTGTCATTGTTTTAAAAGCATAAGCTTGGTTTGATTAGGTGGTAATTTTAAAATGGAATTCTTGCATTTTATTAAATAATGTTGTTTTGTGAATTTTTTTAAAAATAGTTTTCAAAATGTCATCGCAGAGTATTTCTAATATTTATAATTTTTTTTTGTTTGATCAGAGTAGTGCATGTTTTAACCAATCCTTCAGATTGTCAAAACCATCAGTTTCCCTCCCTGCACATTCCAGCACTACATGCTGCCATGTATAATGTAATTTAAAAATGTTTGATCAGAGTATTGCATCTTTTGGCCAACCCTTTGGATCGTCAAAAACAGCAGTCCCCCTCCATGCACATTGCAGCGCTATGCACTGACATATCTAATGTAATTTTAAAAATGTAATTTAGAAACAAATGTTTTCCTAAAAAAAAGTAAATGCAGTTTTTTTTAAAAAAATTTTTTTTAAGAAAAATAAATGTAAATCCTCATTAAAAAAAAAACAAACAAACAAACGAAAGTGTTATATTTATTTGTTTTTGAATAAATAATAACAAAATTGTAAATCAGCCTGGTAACATTATATCTATTTGTTTTTGACTAGCAACAGAGCCATCAAGCATCGTGCAGTGGCTAAATGACTATAACCAAAAAAACTAATCTATTTGTAAGCCATTAACAATTTTAAAAAAAGTACAGATATGTCTAGAGAGCAAGAATGAAAAATAAATAAATAAATAGTAATTTTAATGAGTTGATGCCTAAGATTGTTTATTGAAAAATTTTTATAATAAAATTTTTATATTTCAAATGAAATTAAAACCATTTTTTTGTATAAATCTTAATAATTAAATATTTTAAAGCTCCGTAAAGAATCATTGTTATTTGTAAAGTCTACAAAAATTAAAAATACTATGGTTTAGCATACAGTGAAATATTTCAATTATAAAACATAAATAGGTATTGTTGGTTAATAAATAATGAAAGAGATGCAAACTAAATGGAAATTGAGCATAAGTTTAAACATTTTTAGAATTACCTATTTATTATGAAACTACAATAGATGTTATTCTAACACAATGTATTTTAAAAAAAGATTCAGTTATTATAATTAATTGATTACCATAATATATTAAATTTTCAACTGTTAAATTAATACAGCACTATGATTCTGGCAGTGATTTGCCGAAAGCATGTTTAATACATTATAAAAGTCTTGAATTTCAACTTTTACCTTTTCATAATATTCAATTACAGTGAGTTTATAAGAATAACATTAATTAATGGAAAGAGAATTACATATTTAGAATTAATAAATTGATAATTATGTTTTGTCTGGGATTAAAGTATCTATTAAAATACTACAAATCAATATATATTTATATAATATTTGTATTAAAAGTCGTTGATACAAATGTAATAGCAGTTGTATAAATAAAACTTATTAAAATTTAATGGTTCAAAATAATTATATTTTATTTAGCTTTCTTGGTGGTGATAATTGTGTAAACAGTACAATGTAATGATCAATGGACATTTAATGATAAAAGTTTACTTTCCATTTTAATGTTTTTTTCTTTTTTACACATTTGAAGCCACTTTTGTGTTTTATCTTTTCTTATTTGATGAGAAAATATAAAAATAAAATATGAAAAATAAATCGTGAATAATTAGAGAAGTTGATAATAAAGGCAAACTAAAACAAAGAGGGGTGCACACATTGCTGAAGCCTGTTTATATTATCATTATTTTTGAAATTTTATTGTAATATTAAATATATATTAATTTATTTAAAACTAAAATAATTTAGTTATGCTTAAAATTTCTATTTCTCCACACACACACACACACACCCATTGAACACATGAATAAAGATTTTTTTAATTTATTTATGTGATTAAAATGTGTGTGAAGTAGAAATTTCAAAATACATCCAAGACATAACCTATGGGAAAATAAGTCAGATAGATTGGACTAATGGTGTCTTGTGGTTGAATTTAATAAGAATCTCTCCCTATATACATTAATGTTTAATTATGTTTAAAGTTTATATTTAGTATTAAAATGAGATGATTATTTAATCATTAAAGTATTTATCTGAAGAATATGTCTGTGCAGAAACATCGGCACTTGTATACTAAATTATATTAATTTTAAATATAGTTCTGCTTTCAATAACACACTCATATTTGAGTATTCCTAGCTTAATTCTGTCAAAAATGATGAGGAATAGCAAACATGTTAAAGATGAATTTTGGGTACAACTATACAAAACAATTTGTGATCTAAAATATATCCACCATATCTTGTGCTGATTATGATATCTCTTACAATGTTTGGCGTTGAAGTTCTTCTGCAGTCATTGTTTCTGAATGACTTCAACATTTTACCTAATAATAATTGTTAAATTTGGTTAAAAAATAGTAAAAATAACTTTGAGAATAGATAACTATCTTTATTGTATTTAGTTTTTTTAACTTACATATTAGATTTATTTTTAGTTATTAATGTAATAATAATACATAATATATATTAAAAACCAGTCAACACTTAGACAATCCCTATATCAATAATAAGCAACAATTTCAAATTGTTGTCAAGACAACCTTTTTTTTAAACAGTAAAGGTGGAATTCCACCTTTATTAGTGATCTAATATACTTGTATAGATACCAAAGATTGCAACTTGACCACAAGGATTGAAATTATTGATTACAAATTATTGTTAAAAAAGGGGTTGCCTTGACAACAGTTCAAAATTGTTGATTGTTTTTGATATAGGAATTGCCTAAGTGTTGACCAGTTTTTAATGATTGCTTACAAACCCATTTAGCCTTGACCATTATTACACTTATTAGATTGTATATATATATTATCATTTATGGTACAATTCTTGCTTACCCATATATACAATATTAGTATTTTATAAAAATTTTGATGCCTTTTTTTTTTATAGGAAGTTATAATGGAAGAAGATGTAACTGGTGATTTTAATACAGATGGAGATTGCAGGTGTGCAGACCCACCTAAACCTCCTCCTGCACCTCCTCATTTTTTTTGTAATGAACTTCCGGATGCTCATATGTGTATGTCTGAGATGTCCATGGAAAGCCATTCAGCTTCTGAGCCAGGATCAATGGCTGTATTAATTGTATGTGTTTTACTCATGGTTGCTTTCCTAGTGGCTGGACTCATGATTTGGAGGTAAGATCTTGTTATTAAGAGATAGGGGAGAAAAGAGTTTAGGGTGTTTAGGTAAAGATTTTTATAAAGTTTTTGCAAATTAAATTTTCCGTGCGATTCACTTTTATATCCAACGCTTTTTGGGATAATTTAAATAGTAATATTTTAACTATATATTCAATGTCCAAGTATATAAACGAAAAACATTTCTTCATCTTAAAATTTTACATAAAAAATACTTAATATTCACATTGTCATTTTTGAGCTTTCATCGTTTTTTTAAAAGAAATATTATATAATTAATGATTATTATAAAATGTATTGAGTCCTATGAGAATTTATATTTTACTATTTTTTCTTTGATTTATTGTATTTCATTTAATTTAGGTTTTTAAAATTAAATCAAACTTTGTAGTTAATTTTCATTTATATCAAAACTGATTAAATTTTTAATCAATTACATATTTAGTATTTTTTTTTCTTTCAAATTTTATTATTATGTAAATGGATAGTTTTATAAATATTTCATAAAAGAATAGAAATATAGGTATAAAAATTAGAGTTTTTTTTACCAAAAATATATTATTTATAATTAGAGGGATTTGAACTCAGGATTTTTCAATCTATTCATCCTTCACTGTATCTCAAGCAACTGATACATGACCACACACATACAATAAAAGTACATGATCCACAACATATGTATTTCTTGCAGAACAACACTCATCAGTTGGGCAAGATCATAATCTCCCACACACACATATATATAATCAATGGCAGGTTTATATTAATATAGAAATTCCTCAAACTTTAATGCACAAAATATGTTTATTGGGTATCATATATCTTTTTTGCATATGGCTGGGAAAGTGTATCGGTTTGTGGAGATGGAGTGGGGGATGAATTGAATCTTGAGTTCAAATTCATTAAATTACATATATACGAAATATTCAATATAAGTAAATAGCATATTGTCTTAGAATTACAAAGTATATTATTGTATATTATTGAACAGATGTGTATACATCCATATACCTAAAATAATTTATTGGCCAATTGTTTATTATGTAACAATGTTGCTAGGCATGCTGTAAATATAAGGTTATGAAATAAAGGCAGAACATCATTAATGTAAAAAAAAACCTAACAATTGATAGTTCATCTTTGATATTTTACATTAAATAATTTTGTGTGTATAAGCATTTACAAACAAAATTAAGAAAGGGGGGTGGTGGTGGTAGGGTGTAGTAAATATCTACAAACTGATAAGGTTATTGCAGTGAGCTGTCTGTTTTTATTTTTTTTTATTTTAGGAAAGTTTGGATTTAATCTGTTCTTGTAATCTGAAGGATTCTTAATCTGAATATGCCCTGGAACATGTGATTTTGCATTAATGGTGTTTGTTTTACCTATAACTCTATTTAACTATATTTCATTATAAAGTATGATCTCAAAATTTATATGATGTCCTTGTTCTTAAAAAGTAATGAAATCATTTCTAATAAAGAATGAAGTATATTTTAAAATCAATCTTTAGACAACTTTTAGAATTTTAATGTTGGTACTATATTTTCCACATATTATCTTACATAATAAAAGTATTTGTAACTCATTATTAATTGCAATTTACAACTTGCAATGTTCATGTGCAAACAATTTTTTCTTTTTTTAATTACGTGATATAATTTAAAATTACCAAACATTTTGGGAATATTCAAATATAGTTTTTGTTGTTTAAACACTTTTCAAAATGATTTGGTAATATTAGTAACAAAATATTAGTGTTGATATTGTAAATATTAACAAGTAAAAATAAACTTTGATTTAGTAGTTTCTGAAATAATAAAACTGCCATATTAACATAGAAAAACTGACTGATTCAAGTTCCTATCAATTTACATCCGAGGCATGTTAAAAAAGAAATGTCTGCTTGGTTTAATTGTATTGCATAGTTATATTCAATCTACCATGTTGACATGCACAAATGTCATTTGACATTTCATGCAACTGACTATATGATTATAAGTTAAAACAATAACTTACTAATGTCAAAAATCATTTCACAATGTTAATAGAATTTTCAGCAATGTGGACAATATTTATAAAAAATTATAATTTAATTTATTTATTGTAATATTTTTAAGGAATTGTATAATCAAATCATCATTAAACATAATGAGAATTATCTTATTGATAATTAATACATCATTAGTGTTTAAACGATATATTGTTGTTAATGCAAAGTCAGTTACTTTCACGATATTCTTGAGCCATCTACTATATTCTTGATCCACCAGTTTTATACGGAGATGGAATAATCCTATAAAATCCACATCTCTAGATCAAATTTCTGACTTTTGTCTTAATCAATGAAGACTTAGACTTCAAAGTTGGAATTAATGTATTCATGTATCCAGTAATCACCTTTTATAATTTTACATCTTATATACTGTTATTAAGAACAAACCATATAGTTATGAGGATATTATATTTAAAGAAGTGTGCTTTAAATTGATGAGTGCATTAGTTGTTGTTTTGGATTCTAGTTGTCATTGATGAAGCTATAAGCAGAAACTGGTCTGGAGGTTGGAGATTTTATAGCAGTGAAGTTGGGGATTTTATAGTACAATATCATGTGATATCCACTGATTACTCAATATTACAGTAGACAGCTCTAAAGTACAGTGAAAATAATTGTTCTTGGAAGTATATGGTTAAACATGAGAGATAATCATGTGATATTGTTAAGAAAAATTACACGTTTCATTTTTCTATGAAAACTTTACTAGAAATAGAATATCCAGCATTACATTTAGTTTCAACACCTCTGTGGGTATATATATAAACCTATTCGGTATTGGAGACTATTGAATCTGATTCCCTCATCAAGATAAAGGGGAATATCTGAAATTATAATTTAATGAGATTTTGAAAGAGAATAAAGATCGAGTATACTTTTAATATTTAAATATATTGAAAGGTGAAAAAAACAGCATTCAATTAGTCAAAATACAAACAACAATTAATAATTGAACACTATACAGATAAATGCAAGCAATATGTATGAGTGACATAAGTATATGCACACACATAAACTTTCAATAAACATTTAATAAATATAAACTCAACCCAAATGAATGTAACAAAGTAAGTGAGAAATTATTGCCAGTATATATATATTTATTTACATATTGTTATGAATGCAGATATTTAATAGTATTCTTTTTGCCTCAAGAAAAGATTTTATAAAGATATTTTTGGAAGCATTCTAAAATACTTCAACTAAGAATTAGATGTTACATTTCTCTCTTTTCTTTAGAACGAAATCAACTTGAAATAAATCTATTAAAAAAATTAATGTTATTCTCGAAAAAGTATTTTTTTTTATTGACATGTAAAGCTTCTTTATTATTTTGTTATAATAATAATACAATTGAATGCAAATTCAATATATTGTCTATCATCAGTAAAAGAAAAACCAAAGAATAAGTTCAAATTCTTCTTTTCCTGAGGATATCTATGCAAATGTAGATGAAAACTGTCTTCAGTATTGTTTACAAAATCGGTTTAGAGGAAAAAAAAATTATTTCAGATGGATAAAACATTACTACTAAAATTCATTGCATTCTTTTCACTTTATCTACAAAAATTAGAAGTCTCACTTATTGATAAAAATTCCATATAGCAACATTTTAATGCGGATAAATAGATATAACATAAGCACAGAAAATATCCAAAGCCACGTGCATGTCATACTTGAAAAAAAATTACCATATTGACTATTCAACTTTTAAAATGTTTAATCTAGTAAGTTGATGTTAAATAATCTATTAAAAATATATGAACAGACATTGGTTTCATTTTAAAAATAAAAATCCACAAATGAACTAGTAATCACTATTTATCTATATTCAAACTCAAGATGAGCTAGCATTTGAATATGGACTTTTCATTGCACAAACATGCACATTTTAACATATGTTCAATTTTATTATCATTACTGTTATAAATAATTAAATTTTATTTTTTTCTTGATGCTTCGTTCAATATTGATCAGAAAATCAGCCATAAATAAAAAGGTGTAAAATTTTGGGTATTATTTCTTTTATTGTTTGTTGAAATTGTATTTCACAGATTTTATCCCTTGTTTATTTTGTAAGAAAGTTTACATAGGTCAGAGTAGTTTGTGTTTAAATGAAAGAATAAAAGTTCATAAAAGTAGAGTTAAAAATAGATTTCTTAGTTCTGCTTTGTATTGTCCATGAAAAAGATACAGGCCACACTATCGATTTTGATGAAGCTAAGGTTGTCTTATTTGAGAGAAATGAAATTAAAAGAAGAATTAAAGAGTCTTTATTATTGAAAATTTATTATTCTGAAGCAATTAACTTATTTAAGAGTTCTTTTAATATTAAGGGTGGATGGGAAGTGAATGGATTTGTGGGTAGTTTTTAATATGATATATATTGTGAAGTTTTTGTAGCTCTTAAAATTTGAGAAGTCTGCTTGTAGCAGTGAAACCTTAGGTTGTGTTTTAATATTATTTTTATGCTGGTCTGGTTTAATTTTGGATTTAGGGTAGTTTTGATTTTATAATGACTAGTTTAGCTTTATGCTTGTAATGTTCACAGTTTGTATATCCGATTTGATGATAAATTGATACAGTAATTATGTATGACTTTAATTAAATTGTGGTAAATATTTCTAAAATGAGTATCAATATTAGGAAATCATGATTGATTTAATTAATGATGTTACCCATTTAGTAAGTTTTTATGCATTAATACTTCTAAACCATAAGTATTTTATGAGATTTGCATAAAGTAGCAAAGTCACTTGAATAAGGGATTTGAATGTGATTGAAAAATGTTATTCACCCCAAATTAATTAAAGGTAGATTAATATGAATTGAAATTTTATGCAATTGTAATGCTATTAAAATATATCATTTGAATTATTTATTCTCATTTTTGACATCAGATTGAGAAAGTGGGAGAATCTATAGTTCAAAATTTTTTATAATTTTCTTTTAAAGTTATGTTTTAAAATCATGGAATTTAAACTTAGTGGAGTGTAAAAGATTCATACTTCTTTTGTTGTAATTTTTGGGTCCTTCACAGTCATCAAAAGCAAATTTCCTACTTCTTCTTTTCTTATGTATTGATTTCTTTTATAATATATCATACCATTTACACCTTCTTATACACTTTATCAATACTTTTATTTGTCTTATTTGTATTACACTAACAGTTTTGACTGTCCTGCAGTCATCATCAGAGTTCTCTGATGATGACTGCAGGACAGTCAAAACTGTTAGTGTAATACAAATAAAAGTATTGATAAAGTGTGTAAGAAGGTGTGTAAATGGTATGATATACAAAAGCAAATTTGTCAGCTTAAGCTTAATCAATGTGTTTTTTTTTTTTTTATGAATAAATACATTAGTAAAGCACAATGGATATAATATAATAAACATGGGACACTATCAGTATTAAATAGACTTTCCAATATATACTTTTATTAGTGAGTGATAATATCCATGTGCCTTCAATTAAGATAGTTTATATTTATGGCAAAAGCACACTTTGTATTTTATTACTTGTATTTTTTTCTCTCTTTTTTTTTTTTTTTGGAAATTTTTTAGATATTGATTTAGGAGTAGTTTTGAGGAAGACTTCAAGACAATCAAAACATCTAATTGTGCGTGCATATATACAATAAAAAATTTTTTTTGCTAAAAAGTGTTTGAAGTAAGATGGACAAATTGTAATTATTTTTATTACTTTTATCATTTGTTATTTAGTAAGATTGCTGTTTACTTTTCTAAAGCTTTACAAATAACCGAATCCTTGAAATGCTTTATGTAAATGTTTTCAGTAATAATGAGCTTGAGTTTTTTACCAAAATAAATAAAATTATTTTCAATATAACATTATTTTAAAAATGAATGCATAACATATTAATATTTAGTATTCAATATACGTAATGCATATAATTTTAGAAAACATTTGCAGTGATTATTTTATGTATAGTTACTTACATAAAAATACAAGAAAGAAAATATTGTTGATAGTTATTTTTATGTTTATTTTTCATAGTAGAATCTCTTTCTGCAATAAAGCCAAGGGATGTTATTACTAACAATTGAATATATTTGGAATATTTAAGTAAAGTTAATTTTTTCTAAAAGACATTCAATACTCATATTAAATGATGGAAATAATCCAATATATAAATACAATTAAAACACCATCATCACAAATCTTCAAGAAAACAATATAGGCATTACTAATTCAAATATGTATAACTAGTACATGCACTATAAGACTGATACTTTATTGTTATTACTGATTTGATTTAAATGGCTGAAGAGTTGGAGAGTGATGATTGGGGCCTATCTATTATAGATTGAAGATTTGATATCTTAATATAAGCTGAGCACTGATTATATATATATGGGTGATGATGATCTGGACCAACTGATGAAATTCATATATTGGAGATTGTTTTTTTTTTCACATGTAGGTGGTCATGCATATTGGTTATATAAGATGAAATGGATAGATGTAGGAAACGTGAAAGTCTGAGATCAAATCTCTTCTAATTATATTAGGTCCAGTATAGACAATATACTTGTATTTAAATATTATATATATTGTTATTGCATATGCAAACATGTTTTATAGGTAATTAATATGTAAATAGTGGAAGTCAATAAGAAATTTAGCAGAGATAATACATTAATATAAAGTTAAATAAATAAATACATTTTCTTTATTGTTATATTATTTTTTCATAATTTAATTTTTAAATAAATAATTTGACTTAGAAAAAATGAACATTTATATATATATTGTATTGGCCTAAAAATAAAATGAATACATTTGAATGGTTATCTATCATATGATACATATTTACACACTTTTTCTTACATAGTATAAGGCAGTGTGATTAATTATGGAAAGTTAATTAAATTTAAAATAAATTCTATCTGGTTTCATCATTTTTAGGGGGATCACTAAAGTAATCAGGAATTATTGAAATTTGACTTGTGTTCAGTACATATAGTGGAAAGAATTAGGAGATTACCATAATCAGTGCTCAGTCTTATACAATATAAATTTTAAATCTAATATTTATAGGTAATAGGTACACATTGACATAGTTTTAATCATCTATCCAATCATTTATTCAGTATCTTATTTATATATTTCATACACTTAACCATATACTCACCAAAGGATTAACTGTGTATAATATAATTGCTTAGCAGGAGTATTTTTTAATTTGAAATTCATATTGGTTTGCATAGTAATTAAGACAATAAAGCCAATTATTCAAAGCTTTAATACATTTATAAATGTAGATGATAACAATCAATGCTTAAGTTATCAGCAATCTCAACTTGTAGACAAGATAACCTTCTCTAACAATAAAGGTCATACCACTTTTATTGTTAAAGTAGGTTGCCTTGACTACAGGTCAAACTTGTTGATAGCTTAAGGATTGATTGTTAGCATCATCATCATTAACCATTATCAATCCACTGCAGGATGAAGGTCTCTTCAAGTTCAATCCACCTTTGATCTTTAGCTTCTTTTCCCCACATCACCCCTGCACCCTTTTTTATTTCATCCATCCATCTAACATGTGGTCTCTTTCTGGATCTTTACAATCTCTTGAAATCCAGTTTAAGATTTCAATTGTCCATGTATTATCATCTCTTCTAGCAATATGTATTGTTAGCTTAGTAGTTAAGATATAGTTGTTGTTTTTTTAAATAGAGTTTATATTTAAAGTTATTATTATATTCATTCTCCTGATAATGAAATAAAAATTTTTGCCAATTAATTCTGGATATGATTTTAATAAAAAAAATTTTTTAAGTGATCAAGTATAGCTCTTTAATACATATATATATATTCATGCATAATGTGAGGAATTTTAAAAATTTAAAGGGATATTTTTTAATCATCCTATTTATAATATTTTTTTTTTACGTTTATTAATTTTGATGTTTTTTTTATTATTATTTAAATCTGCTTACAGTGTTTTAAAATAAATTGGAAAGATTAGAGAGAAAAAAAATTTGAATCTGTAAAATTGGATTTAAGTTTGCTATTTTTATTTTTATTTTAAAAATGACGGAAATATTGCAATACTATTTTTGATTAATTCCAAAGTTGAAGAAGATGGAAAAAAGGATAAATTTGTCAAACTAATCTTTAAAAACAACAACAAAGATTTCTCTATTTTCTGCTCATCCTATCAAAAATAATTTTCTTTTCTCTAGAAAAGATTATTATGCTATTTTATACTTTTATTTTATATATAATAATAAAAATTGTCTATATTATACTTTATATCTAATAAATGTATGTCAAATGCATTTGTCATATCATTTATTTAAAGAATTGTCATGCAATATATATGTATATACTCTTTAATAGTTGCTTTTGAATTATTTGCGTCTGCTTATTGTGTGTATACTTTTAATTGGAGCAGTACTCAAAGACATTAAATAATTTTGCAATCATAATTGTGGGATTTTATGTTATAACAAAATAAACGTATGTATATAATTAAAAGAAAATTATGAAATATAACATGATGTTTTTAATAAACCATTTACATTCATTTTTGTTATATTAAATTTTATTAATTAATTTTAAGTTTCGTTTGTTTTCAGAAACCTAACTAAAAACAAAAAAAATTAAACCTGTGTCCTTTATTTAGTAGTTCTTAATTTTAAATTCTTTAGAAATTTGACTTACACTTTAAATGCACCTATGTTAACCATAAAAAATAAATTATTCAGTAAGTTGCTATTAAAACATATTATATACACACTATATAAATACCAACAACTATTTACCAATATAACTTTATAAAGAATATAATCCACCTGCACATATGCATATTATCCATGCATATCTTTAAATTTTATATGAAAATTGTCATTAAATATGTCAATTAATTAATTTCCAGTTTTAAGCCTGTTTCCATTATACATAAGCCTTTATAAACCGTTTTAATCATATAAATGCTTCATAAATTGTATTTTTTTTCCATCTTGTTTTTGACATTTCGATTTCAATACACAAACTTATCAAATAAATAAGTATACCCCTGTTGCCTTGCAGTATTATTTATTATGTTTTAAGAATATTTAAAAACCCAATATTGAAATAATAAGCATAATCAAAATATTATACAATTGAATAAAAGATGAATGAAACCATTTTCCTGAAGGTTTGTGATGATGGTGTTTTAGTTGTATTTATATATTGGACTATTTCCATCACATAATATAAACTATTGAAGATCTGTAGAAAAATTTAACTTTATTTAAATTTTCAAAGTACATTCAACTATTAGTAATAGCGTATATACGAACAACATTTCAAGAAGTATTGTTCTCCTCTCTTCTACAAGTGTTACTGGCCTGACCAGTGACAGACGGTACTAGCATGAGAATCAAATGTGGACCCTTAAATGTTTGAATATTAAATTTTAAGATATCATTGCCCACTTGCTTAGAGTGTTATTTTAAAATTCAATATTCAAAAATCTAAGGATCCAGGTTCAATTCCCAAGATGTTACTATCACTGGTCAGGCCATCTGAAAAAGAGAGGAGAATAATACATCTCAAAATGTTCTGCATATACTAACCTATGTGCTATTACTAACAGTTTAATGTACTTTGAAAATTTAAATAAAGTTAAATTTTTTAAAAGTCATTCAATACTTTATATTAGATAATGGAAACAATCCAATATCCAAATACAATGAATGAAAGCCATTATCTTTTAAATTTAATTTTTTACTAATTATTAATAGCATTTATAACTAAATTAATTATGTGTACATTTAAATTTTTAGTTTTAATCAATTATCTCAGTTCTTCATAACATAACCATCCACCTACTCAGAAACTAAGATCACCTTCTGAGTTTTTATACTGGTAAATGATTGTGATGTAGTGGAGTTCACATGAGGGAACAAAAAACGTGAAAATGTCCTTGCAGTGCAACAATTATGTATTTTTCTATAAGATATTAAAAGTGAATAGAACAATTCCTTCATTGTCTCAGAGTAATGTGATGGAGAAATATCAAATTGTTAGTTGTGGCAGGGAGTGATTGCAAAATTGGTGTATTTGATATGAAAGAAACATTTAATAAAAGCAAACAATTTTAAAATATATATCTATGGTGCAATGATTATTCACTCCTCTACAAGATATTAAAAGTGATAGAAACCAGTCTGCACCTTGCGGCAAAATGGTGTGATGCTTGACATCCAAATTTTTGATATCTCTAGTTCACCTGAAAAGTGAAAGGTTATTTATAAAATGCATGTATAATAAAAGTGAATTTGTTTGAATTTTTTCACTGTTGGATCATTGTGATATAACTGAGTTGAAATGAAAGAGGCACTAATAAAAAAAAATGGAAATAAATTATGAATTGTTATTCAATCATGATTATTATGAGGCTCTCATGCAAAATATATATATATATTACAAAGAAATCATGTTATATGTCACATGACCTAATTTAACAAGCTTGTATTACAAATATTATATATAAAGCTTAACAAGCTTTGCAGAATATCCCCAACCCCAGATCAGTTTCTGCTACTGGCTTCCTCAGTGAGGTGCTAGGATTGTGAGCTCTATAACACACACACACATATATATATACTTTATTTGTTTATGCTAATTCTGGGATTGATAACCACACTATGCAGCAATAACATATGCATGAAATCATAAATTTCATTTCTCTTTTGACATTTTCTTTTCATTTTATTCACAACTTTATAAAAAATGAATTTTGATTATTTTAAAAAGACAGTTAAATTCAAAACTGTTTTGGTTTCTGTGCTGGTAAAAGCAAAACATTTTAAAACTTGGCAAGCATTCTTAAACTTTTTCTATATATTATGCAAAATGCCATTGATAAGATCATCAGAAATTGA
The DNA here is from genome assembly GCA_028023455.1 of Epiperipatus broadwayi. Classification (NCBI taxonomy): domain Eukaryota; kingdom Metazoa; phylum Onychophora; class Udeonychophora; order Euonychophora; family Peripatidae; genus Epiperipatus; species Epiperipatus broadwayi. The sequence continues at coordinate 794,489 of JAQFVV010012524.1, forward strand.
TGCCAATTTGAGAACATCTAGTGAAAATAATGATTAAATAAACTTATTCTGAAGCAATATTCTAGTAACATAAAACATGGTGAACACAAAAAATACATTAAATTTCAGTAGAAAACAATTAAATCCTCTTTATTATCAAATAAAACTTATCAGTTGAAGTAATCAATGTTTGCAGTTAATTATAATTTATTTGAAAATTCGTGACTTAATGAGTATTGTATGATATTCATTAATGACTATAGTAAATTATCTCTGGTCCTCTAATTGATTCATTGCAGATTTGTACTCATATCTTTTTATTAAAATAAACTCTTCCACTAGATATTAGAAAATTTTCACAAGCAGATCAGATTTTCCAGTAACTCAGAATATAATTTCACTACCTTAGACTAATCTCAAGTCTAGGTTTTTTTTTGGATATTCAACCAAAATGTAAAATCAAAACAATTATGTCATAAAAATGAAATTTTTATGGTTTAAAATAAATTTCTTTTCCCAAATCCAATAATAAAGGTAATTGGATTTTATTTTCTTAGATAGATCAGTAGTCTAGCAACAGATCTCCGGACAATCCATGATAGTTATGCTCATCTGCTTCATAAATGAAATTTTAGCATGCAATGATCTACATGGTTATGGATAAAAACAAATCATGAAACACATGCTTTATTATTAGAAAATCTATGACTATAGATAGTGGCAGAATTGATGATCTTAATAAAGCCATTAATGAACTTACATTGTGGTTGGATTCTCTTCAAGTTTTTTTTTCTTCTTCTCCTCTTTCTCCTGTTCCTTCTCCTTTTTCTATTCATTCTCCTTCATCATCATCATCTTTCATTTATAAATTTACATTTTTTCCACAATAACTTGCCTATTTTCTAATCTTTATATATTCATCTGGTTAATGGCATAGTTCATATCTTCCGCACTATAATTCTGGCAAGTATTCACCAAAAGGTGGCTTGGTGCTATTAAGTTATATTGTACCTACATTTATACCATTTCATAGTGACTTGCCTCAGCTTAAGTTTTTTGGTGTATTTCATTAGTTTATGAAAAGAGATTAATATTGGATAATCTCTTATAATAATGGATTTTTGATTACTATCATCAAAATATTATATGCAGCGCAACATGAATCAGCTAGCAGTGAGACTTCTTAGAAATACAGTTAAATTATTTTTGTAATCAAGTAATCTCATTATGGGTATGCTTACCTAAATTTTGAATATCATTTAATATCCATGAATTTAAAAAAATTGAGAACTACTGTTTTAAAATAAGATATGCTATAAACCATGGTCCATGCATGATGCAATCGATACTCTTTTTTATAGCCAATAATGATTCATAATTACTTCAATTTTTTTTACTAATATTGTATGCATTTGATTATTTCATAATGATGATGATTATAATGATAATAATATGTATTTGTGCCCTTGCAATTTTATTTAATATCTGGTTATTGTTACTCATGCTTCATACTAATATTGGTACAGTTTTTGTTCTAGTGTAACACATTATATATATATTGCAATTGATAAGTTGAGAAAACATTTTCTTTTGTGGTCCACCGATATTTATTAATTTGAGTTTGATTACTGTAGTTAATAAAATGTTAAAATATACAAACTTTACTACCGGTTGAAAATTGTCAAGTAGTTGCGGGAAATGATCTAATCTTTTAAAGAGAAATTCATTAATTCTTGCTTGCAATTGTAAAATATTTAAAAACATGTTTTTTCACTTTTACGTTTTTTTTTGTATAAGAATGAAACTTAAGTATTTTAGAGTAAATTATTTATAATTTTGTAAATAAATTTAAAATACAAAGATACAGTGTTAAATTCAATATCTGTCACTATACCTCATACTATTGAAACAATCGATCGACTACAGACTAATATTTTGCTTTTTCTTGTTATCAGACTTATTCTCATCAACAATTTTTTTTACAAGAAATATATTAATTAAAGAACTGTGCCTTTCATTGTTGTTTTTTTTTTCATATGTCATAGCATCTACCGGGATGCGAACTCGCAACAACCGTCTGCAACCAAATGCTTGCTTGCAAGGCAACCTCTCGGCTAACAACGCTTGACATGCTTTTCATTGTTTAATGCAGTGGGATGTAAAGTTCAAGCTTATAGCTCTGTTATTTCCAGTACTCAAACTTATATGAATTCCCAAATAATAAACAATTTACTTATGATATTAATAAATATTCTTAATAATTTTTTACTTATTATTCATACTTATTACTTCTTTTGATAACGTATATTGATACACGTTATTATACGTTGAGAAGATCCTTATGATATATTGATTAGTTCATCGCTAAGCCATTATTATTTGGGATTAAGTCATATCCAGATAAAAACAGGATTTTTTTTAAGATTACAAATAAATTTGGTAGTTTTTTTGATTTTTATATAAGATTTTAATCATGTAGCTATCATCGACTTATTCGTTATTAAATGTCAACATAATATTCTTATTAATAGGAAAATTATAAATCATCACCTACGAGTTATCATCAGTGCTGGGTATTGCTTTTTAATTATTTATTTTCTTTAAAGAGCCATTGCATACTTTTTGTCTCTACAGTAAAAGATTGTTTTTTTCTTTATCTATATTGTGCATTAAAGAATTTGTTTCATTGCGTATATTTTAGTTTTATGAGAGATATTGACAAAGATTTATTTTATTAAAGGTATATAAGTGTATATGTATTGCATAAGTTTATTCAGCACTATGATTCTGACAGTGTTTTGCTGAAAGCTGGATCAGTGCAATTAATTAAGGTTTATTAATCTAAAACTTCATCGGAATCCGAAGTCAACGAGTGCTTAAGAATTATTGACATATTGTATTATATAATAAACTGTGATCATGTTAGCACAGTATCATAACATTAAACATTATAGAATATTAATAAAAACCTATTAAGTATGCATCATAAGTGCAATTTAATAAAAAAAAAGTTTATAAAAGTAAAGTCTTGCATTGGTGGTTGAGAGGTCAGCGCGACTGCCTTGCAGGCGGTTTGCCCGGGTTGCGGGAAACGTTCCGGCCGATGCTATGACACTTAAAAAAAAAAAAAAGTAAAATCTATATTACATTCAAAGATCAGCCTTTCAAGCTAATTGTGCATGCGTCTTTTAAGAGTGTTAAATAATAAATGAATACTTCCCTCTACAATACAAGATATAGTATTTATGTAGGAAGAGGATTCCTACGACTCAAATTCTTTTATATGAGCAAATATTGCATGACTTTGGTCGATTATTTCATCTACCTTTAAATTTTAATTTCCTTAATGTATTGTGACTGAGTGACATTTTGATTATTATGCGATTTATACTGTTATTTTCATTATGTTTTGCAACATGTATCTCCATCTCATTATTGTGCTTGTTTTATTCCTTCTAATAGTTATTTTCTTATAAACTATTAGAAAATACTTCAATCTGATAAAAAAAAAAAAGTTTACCCAATAGTTTTTTGTGATGAAATTAATGGGGGTAAATAATTATGACGAAAGCTATAAATTAGTTATTAAATTTCTCAAGTGGGGGTATTTATTTTTTTAAAAGAGCAATATACATTAATCAATCCCCTGCATTGGTTAGGACAATGGTAGAGAGATGCTTTCTGGAGATCAAGATCCATGATTGTTGTTTCTGCTCAATTATTTCTAGTATACACATTTCTTAAGAACTTTTCAGTAATAAACTAATTGATTGTTTTATGTATCAAAGACCAAAAGTGGAAGTAGCAATTAGAATACTAAACTTTTAATTTTTTGATACATTTTCAGTCAACCATCCTCTTCTGTTTAGGGAAGTGGATTCAGAGTAGAAAGACTTTTGGATCAATTTTCAACTGAAGAAAGTAAAAGAAAAGATTGGCCAAAGACTATCACTTTGGTACTCTGGTAACAACTGACTTTCTAAACAATTGACCATAGGAATTATTTTCTTATGTTATTATTCTATTTAAGAATTTTTTTTCCAATTATTTCTACAGAATCATTATTATCATCAATTGTTATCAATACCCATGCACACACACACACACAAAGGACCATTAATCCAGTGTTGAAGGTCAATGCAAAGTTGTTTGTGTCTATGGTCAATGATGTATATTTGAACAAATAATACTACATTGTAGCAGAGACTACTGTAAAATTTATCAATATCTAGATTATGAGTCACTAATGGATTGATTCATTCTAATGTTTAATAAAATTTTGTTGACAAAACAACTAAATTTGGGTATTCTCAATAATTGTGAATGAATTTTTTATATATATTTTTTCATAATCTGGACTCATAGGACATCCTTCATATATGCACATAGATAATTTTATAAACCCATGCATGTACAGGAATAATACTGCCTAATATTTATAATAAAACCATTGAAAATGAACTTTACATTAAGTATGGGTATATTATGAATTGCTTATTCAGAAATATAATGAAAATCTTTTTTATTTGTTATCAAAAATAGAACTTCTTACCTTTTTTTTCCATATATCATAGCATCGGCTGGGAGGCGAACCCACAACAACCGTCTACAACCAACTGCTTGCTTGCAAGACAGCTGTGTTGACCTCTCGGCTAACAATGCTTGACACCTTCTTACCTTTGTAGATTGTTTTATTGTTACAACTAGGTTAGTTATATTTGCTTATGAGCTGTCTCTTGTTATTATTATTGTTGTTATTATTATCATCTTCATCATCATCATTATCATTCTTATTATTATTGTTGTTGTTGTTGCTGCTGCTGCAAAACATGAGCAGACTTTTTAATATTGCAGTTCAACAATTAATATAATAATGAATATTGGAGTATAAATAAGGGATGGGTAATGGGATGCGCGATTAGTGGGCTTATGGCATCTATGTTCATTAATGACATGGAAATCAATATTATAAAAGGCAGTATACTTAAAAAAGAAGTACTACATTATTTTAGATATGTAGATGATAGTTTGATAATTGGTAATAAGAGAGCAATATATAAATTATATAAACAATTTAATAATAATGTTGATAATATTAGGTTTACTATGAAAGAAATTGATAATGAAATAAGGTATTTAGATATTGAAATTATTTTAAATCAAAATAATGATATTATAATTAAGCATTTTATTAAAGATTATAAATTAAGGAAAATTATATCAATTGATTCAAAACAACTATGGATACAAAAGATGAATGTAATTAAGAATTTTAAATATAAGAACAATAGATTTATTACAGATAGAAATATTTCTATGTTACAGAAGGATAAATTTAAACAAACATATATGGGATATGGATATGCAGCGCATAGTATTGACAATATATTTTCACAACATGGAGTAAATAGCACGAATAATAATAGATGTAGGACTAATAAACAAAAGAAGTGGATAAAAATTTCATATTTGCCTAGTGTATATAATATATTAAATAAAAAAAGTAAAAATTATATAGATAAAAACATAAATGTGGGATGGGCTAATAGCAAAAATTTGGATAAATTGATAACTAATTGTAGGATGAAAGATGATATAAAATATAAGCGAGGAATGGTTTATAAAATTAGATATAATTTTTGTAATATGATTTACTATGACCAGACATCAAAGCAATTGGGAGAAAGAGCTAAAGAACACAATGATGCTATTGCTAGGAAAGATGATAGATCTGCATTATATATTCATTATTTGCAGTATGGACTTGATTATATTAAAAATGTTAATAGACGCAAAATATATGAAACAAACTTTCATGTATAATAAAAACAACTGTATGAATATATACAAAACATCCATTAAGTTAAATAATAAATGGTTAATGGATAAAGAATGGATAGTTAATTAATTAATATATGTGGATATATATCCATTCAATATATATGACAGAGTAATTTTGTAGTAGAATTGAGGAAAAAAATCACATAATAGATCGTGTCATATATCCATTTGTTTATCTGTTTTCTCTCATGTGTTGATATAGATGTCGCTGTATGTGCTTTAAATTGTGGAGACATATTGAAAAGGGCAAAAAAACAATTTGCCGAAAAAGGCTTTTATATAATAATTTTATAATTTGTAATCTTTGTTGCTTGTATATATGTATTTTTAAACATATTTGACTATTTCAACAATTCTATATCTATTTATTGATAAATTAACAAACACCAAGCATCTTTAAAGTTACTGTGAAAAACTTTTGTGATATGAAAATAAATTAATGCTTTTGGTTTTTTAAAAACTATCACAGATTTATTCTTATACATTTTAAAATTTAAAACAGGCAAAACTCACAATATGTATTGCCACACATAGCAAGCTAGAGTAATCAATGTAAGCCAGAAGGCTTGTGCATAAAATCCCCATCTAGTGCCTACTCATCCAATATCCCCAGACTAGTTTCTGGCTTGTGGCCTTCATCAGTGAGTTTTGCCTGTTTTAAGAACAGTTGTACACAAGCATAAGAAGTGGTGGTTATGTGATCTTAAAATTTATGATACACATGAACATATTAAGATAATGGAGTAAATTGATGTAAAAGGATGACAAATAATGACATGTTATAGCTTTGTAATATCATTTTGCTTAATTACTCCATAAAGTTTTGGACAATGAAGTTTAAAATTCTTAATAATTTACAATGAATTTAATTTTCATATTAATTCTTAATCTTTATTAATGTATAGTACCATAGTACACACATGCACATATATTTGAAATAATTAGGGATTTTTAAAAAAAAAATGTTAATATATATATATTTTAAAACTAAATTATTTTATTACAAATGCAACATGGCATGATAATTTCCAAAACATTTGTTATTGGAAAACTAAGTGATGCATATTTGATTATTAATTTGTGTTTCCTTTTGTTTTGAACCGTATTGAGTTTCTTTATATATATCATTAATACATTAAATTGATTGTAGTTTCTAACTTTTGCAAGATTTCTAAACAAAAATAAAAGATAAATCTATTTAAGCATAAATATAGATATTGGCTTAAATTCTTAGTTGTTAGTTTCAGATGACTAGTACATTTTTTTGATGGATGATGAGTTTTCTAAAAATATTTCTTTTAATCCCACATTAAAGGAAATAACATTAAAACACAACTGCTGTTGAAATTATTAACTAGTTGTGCTTTCGTTTTAATTAATGATTTTTATATATCTTAAATGCATTTCTAAATATACGTAAAGAAAATGAGATCATTGATTAGCACATATTTCTAAAATGTTTTTCAAAAAATTTTGAAACAGTAGTATTGTGTTTGATTTCATTGTGTCTTTTGAACCTAGAAAGTTAATATAGAAAATCCCTGATTTATGCCATCTGGAATTATATTGGCTGTCATGTATATAAAAAATTTCTGGACTTCCAAAACTTATTTTGAGCTATAGTTTTTATTTGATAAGTTCTTCAAAGATATCTAGTAAAAAATATTCATATCATTATCACTATTATATTGTTATTTTATACAACATTTAGTGATGTATTCAGTTTAGTTGCTTTGTGATTAAATTTACATATTCAGCATTATATATTTAATAAGACAATTTATTTGTGGACTTATTAAAAATATTAGAATGTATAATGTTTAATGCATTATTTCATGGTATGCATTTTTTATTATAATATTAATATCTTCTATGTTATTTATTACTTTTACAATGCTTTTTTTTACAACCTAATGTGACAAAATTTGAGCAATCAAAACTGTCATATTAGATTATAAATAAACATTGTGTAGAAGTTCTGAAGAATATCACTGTGTCAATCGAAACTGTCATATTAAGTTGTAAAAAAAGCATTGTAAAAATATAAAGAACATAGATAATATTTGTATTATATGAATTTGTCAATGCAATAGGAAAGATAGTTATATTTTTATTATCTGTAGGTAGGTATGGTGTAATTGATGCTTATAGGTCTATCCTGTGCTTGTAGTTATACTCTATCAATAATCTTCAGTTCTCTTTTGTATATTAACATAAGATTTCTGCATCACATTGAATAAATTTATGTGATTTTTTTTTACATTTCCTCTTTTATTATTTTAAAAGTTTTTCAAAGATAATTTTTTATGATATAATTAGTAATATAGGGATGATAGGATTAAATTGGATTGGTATTTGGTAAACTGCTAACAGAGATCATGATTAATATAAGTTAGTTTATCTAATATTTAATAACTTTATAATAACAGAATTGTAAAGCATATGCTTCTCACTAAAAAAAAAGCTTAAAGCTTTATTATTGCATAATTAAAAAATAATGTATACCATAAATAAATCAATGATATATGTTATATTAACGAATCTATTCTTTTTACCTTATTTAAATATATTTATTATAACAATATGAAGACAGTATTCATATATTTTAAAAAAAATAAATTTCCGTTTCCCCCACATATAAAATAAGTATATAAATAAAAAAAAAATCTTTACACAGTAATAAAGTGTTGAAAAAATGAATATCATAGTATATAATATATGACTTTATTTTTATACTTGTTTTTTGCTTGTTTTATTTTAATTTTAATCAATTGATATGAAATAGATGTTGATCTTGATATCAATTTTGATTCATATGGCTACTAATTTAATAAAATATTTATATTTATGGGCTGTTTTATTAATATAAAGTTTATATATTATATTCATATAAAAATTACTGTTTTTGATTTATAACATACTTGGTAAAATGTTTATTCATTAATGATCACTATTCCTTAATGTTAAACTATTTAATTTTGATAAGATGTTTAAAGTTTGTGATATATTTTGAAATACTAATTATGAGTATTTGTTATTTGTAATATGGTTGGGAAAGTAACTGCTCTTTATATTTGGGTAATTATTTATTTAGCTTTTGGTATTAGCACATTAAAATTCAATGCCAACAGTTCTTAACCAATTAAGACTCAACTTTTCCAAGATATGTTGAGCAAAAAAGCCAACAGGGGTCTAATAAATTGGACACTTCCTGTAAATATGTACCATAATTTGTGGTCTTTCACAGTAACAGAAATTCCCACTTATGCAATATATAATGACATCTACCTGACCTGTTCTGACTGTTAATCTTCGAGTAGAATTTTATTAAAAAGGAGAAACCAGGTAGTTTGAGAGTAAGATTATTTACATTGGTCATGTGAACAACATTCTGTTGTGAATGATTTATTTGGATTAATGTACATTAAGAAAGTCTGTTTAGCATTTCAAAAAAGTTTTCATTTTTATATGAATGTAGATCTGTTCTATTTTGGATTAAGATCATTGCTCTTACACTGTAAATATGTTTACATTTATGGATATTTCATATTAAATAATTTTTTAAAGCATGGTAATTAATATTATTGTTCATTTGTTTTGAATGGAATTGAAAAAAGCAAGATATGTAATTCTTGTTAATGAAGTTAAACTTTATGAATCATTTTGTTTACAATTACTCGATTTTAATATTTTAATTATTCTATGTATTATTTAAATATTAGGCTTCTATAATAGATTGCATTAACAAATTTCCACTGCTGACGATTGAATACTATTATTTAATTATAGTACTCTTTTGCTAACATATCATAATCTATTTTCAAATAGAGGATTTAATATAGATATTTTATTTAAAATGAATTTCATCTTTGATTAAATCTTATAGTTATTAAAAAAAAGGAAATTATAACTTAATGTAATCATCAGTCCTGTTTTTGGGTTTTGTCAAAAGTGATTATAAATTAGAATTCCATCAAAATTATTTTAATCTTTTGTTTTTAGATTAATCTCATTTTGTATGAAGATTTTTCTATTTTTAATAAAACGTGAAATAATAATTACAATGAATTTATAATTATCTGATGTTTAAAAACCAAGCAAACGTACCGACATTAAAAAAAAGAGATAAAATAAATTTGAAAGCCAAATTTATTATATATATGTCAAAATATAAATTAAAAAAAAATAAATTAACTATTTTTTTAAGGAGAGGGGGGGTATTTAGTATTTGCAATCAATATATATATATATATGCAAATTTAATACTAGCATAATAGGATTCGTCATTAAATGATGTACAACACCTTCTTGGGAAATTTATACAATTCGAAATCTCTTAAAATTATCAAAAAACAAAAATATATTCTCCTAGGATTAAATTATCTAGGGGATGTGACAAAACTGCTCAAATACTTGACTGTTGTTAATATTAGTTTGATATTACATTCTTTTCTTTTTTAAAACATATAAAATTAACCTTTTTATTGTTACTAAAATAAAAAAATTCTGTTTACTTTGCCAACCAAATTTGAAATGCATCAGCTGAGATGGTTTTTACGTATCAAGATTTCTTATTATATTGCATATTTGAATTCATTATACTTTATGTAACCCTTGATTATTATTACACAATTAGCACTATTTATCTAGCAGTCAGTAGTAGGGTCTGTGAATGTAATTGAAAATGGATTTAGCACAAATCCCTATTCATTCATTTCTCTTGATTTGAATTCCCAACACAAGTTAGTAAACCAATTTCATACTTCCTTTTTTTCTCTCTCATTTCCATTAAAAGCTTAAATGGCATTCTCTTTTTAAAAAAAGTCAATGGATTGGATATGGAATCAGAAAAAGCAGATATATAGGAGGGGAGTATTGGATTTATCCTTCAGTTTAAATTTCATAAAATTTTCCTAGATATATATGTGTTTGGGTGTGCGATAGAAGTCACGTTATGCATATTTAATTTTAACTCTTTAACAATTTAAACAGTTTATGAACAAGAACGAGCTAAGAATCATAGCCTAATAAATGATTAGTTAATAAGCAGTAATGTATTTGTCTAAAATGGAAAGTGTCAAGAATGTGAACAGAAAAAGTTTGACACTTGTCAGTTATAATGTACTACCATATATATATATAATCATTAAAATCAATCAACACTTAGACAATACCAATAACAATCAACAATTTCAACCTTTTGTCAAGGTGACGTTTTAACAGTAAAGGTGAAATCGCAAGCTCTCTCAATTTTTTATTTTAATGATTGAATTTTTATCTTGTAATGCATTTTTATTATTTTAACTCACTTGTTGAAATGAAAATATAAATTTACAATTGAAAATCATTCTTAAAAATAATATTTTAACTTTGCAAATGTAGAAAAAGTAATAAATTGAAATTATAACAATGCCTTTCATTTTTTTTTTTATATTGGCCAATAAAAATATTCAAGGAAAGAAAGAAAATTTATCTTAATTGCATTTAAATTAATATAGTGTACAGACTTACACACATCTCCACATATATAATGTAATATATAAGGGATTTAAACTCAGACTGTCACACAATCCTCAGCTCTCCATGCCATCTCATATTGCTGATCCACCTGATCAGACACATGTTGAAAAGTTAAATAATCACTAATATATGTATTTCATGCTAAACCAGCAATCATCAGTTGGTCCAGATTACTATCTCCACACATATATACAACCCGTGCTCAGCTTTATATTAAGATAGCTAATCTTCATACTTTAATGGACAGGCTTCAAACTACTCCAACCCACAACTCTTTAGCCATCGATTTCATTGAAAATATGATGATGGAAAGTTCAAAGCCCGCATTAGTGCCAAGGCTGTCATCCTACCCATGTTGACCATTTAGTCATTCTGACCCCTCATGTACTGGAGAATAATCCATTTACATATATGTGTGATGGATGGGCAAACCTTTAATGCACTGTTTTAATATGTAAATTAATACACTGTACAGACTTACACATACCTCCACATATATAATATATAAGGGATTCAAACTCAGACTTTCACATGACCCTCAGCTCTCCATGCCATCTCATATTGCTGATCCACCTGATCAGACACATGTTGAAAAGTTAAATAATCACTAATATATGTATTTCATGCTAAACCAGCAATCATCAGTTGGTCCAGATTACTATCTCCACACATATATACAACCCGTGCTCAGCTTTATATTAAGATAGCTAATCTTCATACTTTAATGGACAGGCTTCAAACTACTCCAACCCACAACTCTTTAGCCATCGATTTCATTGAAAATATGATGATGGAAAGTTCAAAGCCCGCATTAGTGCCAAGGTTGTCATCCTACCCATGTTGACCATTTAGTCATTCTGACCCCTCATGTACTGGAGAATAATCCATTTACATATATGTGTGATGGATGGGCAAACCTTTAATGCACTGTTTTAATATGTAAATTAATACACTGTACAGACTTACACATACCTCCACATATATAATATAATATATAAGGGATTCAAACTCAGACTTTCACATGACCCTCAGCTCTCCATGCCATCTCATATTGCTGACCCACCTCTAAAACACGAAAGAATTCTTGTTATGCTGTCATAAAGCAACAGAATAGCATACACACAACAACAAAAAAATGCTGTGTCCCCTATCAAAAAAATAGCTCATTTACATTAACTTATTTACATCCTATATATATATTCAAATTTTATGCAAATTTTCACTCTTGTTTATTCTTTTTTAAAATGCATAAGCTTCTTGAACAACTATTGCTAAGAATATGATTAACAGTTAGTCAAAAGCGTGCTTAGCATACAATGCTATTAAAGTATTAATCCAAACTGTTCTTCACATACATTTTTAATGTATTTATTTTGAATTAATGACAAAAAATAACTGCTATGACATTTATGAAAATGTTATTTTTTCAGCCAATTAAAATTTCTGTTTTATTGTGATTTCGTTTTTCCTGATTTGTCTTTTATTATTAATTTAGCAGCAAAAACTCCATCTTTCTGTTTTTGAAACCAAATTTTTACAAAGCTCTCCATATTTGAACATTTTATTTTTACAATTAAATCTTATTTTAATACAATATATTGATAATCTTAACATTATTTATTACAAATGAAAGCTTTCTAGTGATAGATATTTTAAATTTAATACTTGACATTTTAAAATATGAAAATAAATTTTCAAATGGAATTCTTATCTATAACAATGGCACTTGACATCACTGATCAAAGTTGACTATTCCAAAAGTTTTTAAAATGAAATATTAGATAATCATTCATTATAAAGCAGTCAACACATAGACAAGCCCAATATCAATAACAATTAACAATTTCAAACTGTTGAGAAGGCAATCTTCTTTTAAGAATAAAGGTAGAATTAAAAGGTGGTTGCCTTGACAACAGTTTGAAATTGTTGATTGTTAATGATATTGGGATTGTTTAAGTGTTGATTGGTTTTTAATGATTACTTATAAACCCCTTTAGCCTTGAACACTATTACACTTATTAGATAATCATTGGCTAAATTTACCTTTTCACAAAGTTAATAGATTGAAATATTAAATATTTGAATTCTATTTTTATTAAAAATGAAAATAAATTTAGCACTTGTTGTCAAAGAAAGAAAAAAACATATTAAAAATAAAGATATTTCTTTTTATTAAAATTAGAAAAAAAATATTTTTTTTACCATTTGACAAATACGATTCTACTATGGGAAACAGAAACTGCTTCTACTGTGCCATAATGAACTTTTTTAAGAATTGTCTTTTTAAAAATAAATATTTTCAAAGAAAATCTTTTTGTGATGGCATAATTTTTTGGTTTAAAATATGTCTTTTACAAAAATATTCCATAAATAACCTTTATTTGTAAACAAATTACTGAAAATTACAATTGTTTTGCTATTTGGTCTCAGGCTAAACACTTGACCAATCAAATATTCTCAATTCTATTAATATCAATACTATTTCACTCATGGCATTATCATGCACTTAGGTTTTTGTCAATCATGCAAAAGGCCTAAAATATCCATATAATGCTGACATCTTCAGGCTTTTTTCAACTAATAATTTAAAACTGAAACTGCAGAAGAAAAGAAACTGCACAGTAATATAAAATTATATATAGACTTAAAACAATGTACAGAAGATAAATGCTTAAAACAATGTTGTTAAGATATAGGCTTAAAACAATGAAGAGGAGATATAGACTTAAAACAATGTAGAGAAAATATAGGCTTAAAACAATGTAGAGAAGATATAGGTTAAAAATAAGAAGATATAGGGTTAAAACAGTATAAAGAAAATACAGGCTCAAAACAATGTAGAGAAGATATAAGCTTAAAACAATGTAGATAAGATTTAGGTTTAAAACAATATACAAATGATATAGGCTAAATACAATATAGAGAAGATATAGGCTTAAAACAATATAGAGAAGATGTAGGCTTAAAACAATGTAGAGAAGATATATGCTTAAAACAATGTAGAGATGATATAGGCTTAAAATAATATAGAGAAGATATAGTTTTAAAACAATGCAGAGAGGATATAGGTTTAAAACAATGTAGAGAAGATATAGGCTTAAAACAATGAAAAGAAAATGTAGGCTTAAACAGTGTAGAGAAGATATAGGCTTAAAATAATGTAAAGAAGATATAGACTTTAAGCACCATAAAGAAGATATAGGCTTAAAACAAGGTAGAGAAGATATAGCAATGAAAGCATCACCATCAATTGCCTGGTTAAAACAAAACATTTTCAAATAAAATCTGACTGCAATCTTTTGTCTTAAAATAAATATTTTGCAAAATAGTCATGAATATAGAAAAGAGCTATAGAAAATAAACAATAATTTTCAAAGTCAGACAAAAGAAGAATGCTTCTACTTGCACAAATCTTGTAAACCCTAAGAACAAAGAATCTACCAATCAGTGACATTGTTGGCTTATTGCTATTAAGTTTTCTGCATGGTGCTGACATCTTAAGATTGTTTTTTAAAATAATAATTTAATATTATTTTAGTTCCAGTTTTAGTAGCAAATGAATGCTCCAGATAACCACAAGCCACTTCTATAAAGAAATCACTAAGGTATATAGCAAAGCAATTATTTATTCTGTGGGTTGAAATTGCAATATTTACCAGAGCAAATTAATCTTTTCAGAAATTAAAATTATAAAAATAGTAAAAGTTTTATATTTATGAAGAACCAATTTCACTTATGCTAAAAACTTAAGGGTATTAATAATTTAGAACAAGTAGAATATTAAATTTTATCATTATTACATTAAAGGATTCAACATGATTTTTCTTTAATGAGAGTTTAAATTTTTTTTATAGTAGGGTGATTCTTTAGTTTTAATATTTTTATATGATAACTTAGCCTCTTTCTTTGTAATATAAATACTTGCTTCTATTCTAATCATATTTTTTTTTTTGTGTGAGGTCAGTTTCTGATGTCTAATTATAATGAATGTAATTACTTCTAGAAAGTCATTTGATATTTTATCCATTTGTGGTAGATGTATTGAAATATTTGCATTTAGAAGAGATCTGTTCCAGTCTAGAGCAAAATGTATATCCAACACAAAATAGTAAAATATCATGTAAAATCAGAAATGTAAATATAAATTCGTACAAAATTAATTCTTGATTTTAATGAAAACTAAAATTGAACTTTTAATCTTTTCTCCATCTATTATTGCAATCAAATCTAAACAAAATCTGCATTCAATTTGAATAATGATTTTTTTTTCTTAATAAGTTTATTTTTTAGCAATTTTTTTTTATTAAAATTAATTTTAAACATAACTAAAATAGCAAAAAAATAAATAAATAATGAAAGATAAATTTATTTAGAATAAAAAAAAAGGCAAATTTATATTTTATATTACCAAGAATTAATATTTTTCTCTAACTCATGTAAGTTTAAATACATCTAAAAATATATAATTATATGAACAATCTGCTTATCTGGTTAACCAGAGTCATTGAATATCCTGGAATACTATGGCCTTATTGACACTACTCTGACCCAATTAAAACTGGCTTATTTAACAACTTGTGAAAGGATGAATAATCATTATGCAATAAATATCTTTCTGGTTTTAAAAATACACCAGTGCATCCCTCTTTTTAAAGTTCACTTTATCATCTATTCTTCAGCATAAAAACTCAGGCCTCTCATTATGCATGCATTTCATGAATAACCTCACTGATCAAGTGAACCCAAAGCCTTAGATTTTCATGCACATGTGGGCAGTTCAACATTTTTCCAATGAACTTCTCTTTCCATTTTATACTGATTTTAATTGATACATCACATTATTTGATTTTGAACATTATTTCTAAATTAGTCATTTAGACAGGTATTTAAAATTTGTTGGTAGTATATATTTGTGTGAAATAAATTTAATTACTGTATTTTAACTTCAAGAACTAATCCTGTGAATAATAATTTATGTTAAGAGAGTATAAAATGCAATGGGGCTATGAAGTATGCTATATTTTGTTCCAAGCCTCCCTCAAATACAAATGTATATAACTTTGCAATAAACTTTGATTAGAATAGAATATACATTGTTTATTGAACTGTAAATGTACACTATTTTTGAACACTTGCATTGGATAATACAGATCCTTAGTACAAACATGTAAATTAAAGTTATAGTATAAATACAATTTTCTAAAGATATTAATTCTGTGTTTGGTTGATCCAATTTTTCATGTGTTTTTCAGTAATTCCCCACCTATTGAGAATTTCCACAATATTTCAATGTAAAATTTTAGTTCAGAAGAATGTTCATAGATAGCCAAAAAGTCATAAATTCAATAAGATAAAGTGGCTTTAGTTTTGCCTCATTGGATGTCATTTTTCTATTTCTGACATCTTCTGATGTCACAAATATTTACAACATTGTTTGAAGAAAATAGTTAAAATAATGAAAAACAGTTTATTTGCAAAATTGTTACAATTCAAAATTACCTTTATATAATAAGTATGCAATAACTATTAGAAATCAAGAAAATAAATTAATAATAATTTAATTTGAATGGAAATGCTTTATTTTTAAAAATAGAATACCATATTTTTGGATAATGCTAATATACCCTAAAGCTATTTATAAGCTTAACTTCCTACATTACCAGTGAAAGTATAATGAGTTTGAAAATATTGCAATAAATATTAAAAAAGAACTTCTAAAGCATAATTCATCAGATTTAAGAGAAATATATAACTATTCATTCAGATTTTAAAAAGAAATGACAAATAATAATGATTTTATTGATTTTGGAAAAGAAAATAATCTTTCTAGAAATGATGGTGTTATGAACTGAAGCTTTTTGTTTTCATTACAAATTCATTTCTTTTAATATTTTCAGAAATAAAATGTGAATATTTAGAATTTATTTTAGTAATAAACAAAAATATATATCAAATGAAGTCAGATTTATTATTTTCTGAAAAGTAATAATGGTTTAAGCTTAAACCTAATACTTAATGTTTACAGCAACTGAAAAGAAAGTAAAACAACTTGCAAAAGTGTTAATAGTAAATTGAGAAGATATACTTACATGTATTTTACTGAGGCATGTTCATTCATTGATTGATTGAAATAAAAAAAAAAAGAACTAACTATTGCATTTTTTAAAAAGTAAATAGCAAAATGTCTAACTTTCATCACTATTAAACGCACTCTGGGCAATATTCTATTTTCCAATTACATTTTTTTCTTATAGAAATGTGATAGTGGTGTTGTTTTCATGAAATTAGTTATCTCCATAATTGTTTTGGTATTTTAAGTCAGTATCAAGTTTAGCATGTTCTAAAATTTTTAGCATTATGCTTAGAAAATATTTTATTTTTTAATAATGACATATTATAAATAGTAAAAATTTCACATCATCAACAAAAATCAGATTATAAATAATTTAAAGTGATTAATTAAATCTTCACTCTCTGAGTTCCAAATGCTTCAGATTTGTCTATACATATAGGTTGGGTGAAAAGGATAGAGTGGATCCATTCTATCTTTTAAAAAGATTTTATGGAGAGTATTCATTATAATTAGCATTCGATCTGTAAAGCACAATGTGCGGTGGAGTAAGCTACAGTTATTATACAAAATACTGTACATCAAATTCAGAAAGGATAATAAAGGTGAAATAAAATGTATGTGGTTTCAATATGATCTGAAGAAATAATAATAATTATGATTGTGTGCAAGCATGATTGAGTGTTGTGCCCTGAGTTAGAAATATTGTTGCTTATGCATGGTAAAATGTATTAAATGTATGGATTTTAGTATTTTCTTTTTGTTTGTTTATTTACATTTATTATTGGTTGGTACATAATTTAAATCTTGTACTTTAATACAGCATAGTTTGAGATTTTAGCATATTATAAAATTAACAATTTATAGGATGATTATTTTTTCAAATATTTTCATGGTGATCAAATGATGAAAGCTAGAAAATGTATTAATGCATACATAAATGCATGTACATATTTATTCAGTATATGATCATAATTTAGTGAAAATATTTTATTATAAAACTTGTTTTTGAGTAGTAAGCTTTAGTAGCATGTTTTTTTTTTTTAAAAGTAGTATTTCAGAAATCTAAATTGAACACTGATAATGTGAAACTTTTTAAACTCTAAATACAGTTATGAAAGAACACTTCATATTTTTAAGACCACAAAATAAGCTGAGATTTATTGCACTCAAATTTTTCCTTTAATCATAACTAAATTAATATATATATATATATATATTTAAAAAATAATAAAAGTAAATAAAAACAGTGAATAAATTAATATACATGACCAACATTAAAACTTTTTTTTATCTTTCTTCAAACTATAAGAATAGTATGAACAAGTGCTGTTGCAATTTGTAATTTTCATTTTTTAACCCTACAAATAGCAACTGAAGTCAAGCATTGGCAGTCGAGGGGTCAGCGACAGCTGCTTTACAAGCAGTTGTCCCGGGTTAGCGGGTTCACTTCCCGACTGATGTTATGACACATGAGAAAAAAAAAAATAGCAACTGAAAAAAAAAATTAAAATAAATTTTAATGTTTAAATTTCAATGGGAAGAGAAATAATAAATGGATCTTTATGATGGTAAATGCATAAAGCCAACTGTTGGAAATGATAAAATAACATTGCCCCATTTGTACATGTGATGAAACAGACAGACTTACTGGAAAAGGATGTCGTGATTAGAATTGTGAATGCCTCTTGAAGTAGAGGACAACCAAGATTGTTATGGATGTGTGATTTCACAGACTGGGTGGGAGTAACAATATTAGAAGATGCAGAAAAGTAGAGAGAACAGTGGCACCTAAGTGGTTCACCCACACTTTTACTCATCAAAATAACATCACATGGTTGATAATGATGATGACGTAAATGATATTAAAAGATTCACTAAGAAATCTTATCACAAAAAAAGATAGGGAGGGGATCTCAATTACTCATTATTTTTAATAATTTGATACAAAGCTAATGGCTTATATCAAGTTAAAAATATAAACTTCCATTACTAAATTTTTATTTATTTTTTGATCTTAAAAATGCAATCATTAAATTTTTAATTATATTTTTTTATTATAGTATATAATTTTTATTATTAAAAATTTATCTTTAACATTTTAAGTGCTTAGCAGTCTTGTGGTTGTTTAAAACCCAGGATGAATCTAATGAAAGGATAAAAGGGTATATTATTTAATTAATATTACATGACTGCTTTTAATGTAGCAAAATCATTAATCCAGTGCCCATCATGCTTCAGCAGTTGCAGATTCTGGGGATCAAGATTCATCGACTGCAGTAGTAGTTAGAAGCCACCAAAATTTTCTAAAACTTGGGAAAATTTTAATATTTTTGATCATAATTATATCAAAAATATTAATAAGTTAAAAGCAGCATTAATATCGTATTCAGAGAAAACATTGAAAATGTTAAATGCAGCCGTAATACATCTTCATTGCTGTGGAAGCCCTATGTAATTTGGCGCAGTGATAAAATTGCAGATTCTAGAAGGGACATGCATCATAATCCATCTCTGTCATTTCTGGTTCAAACTTTTTAAGAACTCCCAAGCAATAAACTATTCCATTATGTAATATTGAAATACAAGTATAATTTATTTACTTAACTTAGAGGTAATTAAAGAGTATTTGAACCCAGACTTTCAAGCTCCCTACATACATCCACTCTATCCAAGATAATTGATGCACTTGACCATATACATGTGAAAAAAAAAATCTCCAATATATGTATTTCATGCTGAACCAGCATTCATCAGTTGCTTTCACATGTATGTGGTTGTGTGTATCGGTTACATTGGATAGAGTGGATAGCTATCTGGAGCTCGAGGGTCTGGGATCAAATTCCCTTATTCCATTATGTATATATAGGTGCTGAGCTCCATTTTCAAAAGTACTAAAATTCATCGTATTTGTACTTAATATTGAATGTTTATTCCTAATATAGGGGTGTTAGTATTGCCTTATTATATTTCAGGGATAGAGTTTTTTTCTTCTTTATTTTGCGAATATTGCTACTCCAAAATAAAAATAAAATATGCTTTAAAAGAATAATTCGTTCATTCATTAAACTCATTGTATTTAAGTACTTAGAATGCTCCGAAGTGCATTTGTAAAGTGTAATCAACTCGATTAACTTTCTAATGAAATTACAAACCATGTTATATAGGGAACATGAACTCTGACTTTCACACGACTCTCAACTATCCATGCTATCTCATACTGTGATACACTTGATCGCACACATGTCGAAAAGATAAATAATCACCAATATACGTATTTTGTGTTAAACCAGCACAATTGGTCCAGATTATCATCTCCACACATATATACAATAAAAGCTTCACTTATATTAAGATATTATTATATTATATATTGGAGTGAAGGTATGAAAAAGCCTGCACTGTAGAAAAATTCATATATTAAACCATATTATAGTAATTAATAATGTGGGATTATATATATATATGATGCTGACACACACTCCCTCGCCAACAAATGTTTAAAAACATTTAGTTCACTATGATAATAGCGAACTCTCCATACAGTAGTCATGTGATGTTTTGGTTGTTTACGTATGCTTAGAGCTTATTCTTTAAATAAATCAACCTATCTATATTGACTGTGTCTAAATTAGGGCTTGATCCTATTATGAGCCTGATTTTTACGTTGTCGAATTACTTGCTTAAGTTTATATATCATAGACATATATTTTTTTAAACAATTTGCCATAACGCTTCGATGTCAACAAAGATTTGTGTACGTTTGAACTCGTTGTGCATAAATGTATATATCATACATATTTAAACAGTATGATATAAAAAAATTGAATATGAGAAATTGTGATTTGAATTTTTACTTTTTATTTTTATATTAAAAAATTGTTATAGTTTTTTTTTTAATTTTAGTAAAGTAAAATATTAGTTTTTATAATTATCTGTGTTTTAAAAAAACCATTTTTTTATATATATATTTTTTAAAAAAAATCTAAAAATAAATTAAGAATTCATTATTTTTTATTTTAGACTTAATATAAAAAAATATATTAATTAAAAAAAAAAAAGTGAATTTAAAGCGAAGATAATTTTGTTTTCAAGCTAAAATGAAATAAATAAAAAGTGTTATGGCTTCAAGCTGGATTCAGTTTCTATCTTTCAGTCTTTTTTTTTTTGTACCTAAAAGCCTCCCTAGCAAATTGCATGCTGAACTGGTTTACATGAAACCACACATATTCATTTCCACAACGATTGTAATTAAGACTTATTAGTATAATTTCATATGGATTTTTTTTTTTAAACATTTGAAAAATAAATATTATAAATATATAATGTATAGTTTTTAATGATTAAATTTATAATGGTTATAAATGCACACGCACATCTTTTTGATGATAAATCTAGAAATAACTATAGTTTAACTTCCTTTCTTTTGCTTTTTTTCCTTTGCCTTAATATTGAAAATTAATTAAAAAAAAAAGTAGACAGGATACTTTTTGTCACCATGGTAACCAATGTTATATTTTGCTTAACCATACATAGTATTACTGGCATTTAATTTGAGTTAGAAAAGCATCATTGATTATAATTAATAATGGCTGAGGATGCTATAAAATATTCAGTGGCAAAGAAAAAAATAAATTTCATTTAGTAAACTTAATTCTACAGCAGCTTTTAAAAACCAATGTTAAAATTTCAGATAAATATTAAAGAAATATGAATTATCTTTACTTCAAATTAC
Source organism: Epiperipatus broadwayi (assembly GCA_028023455.1). Lineage (NCBI taxonomy): Eukaryota > Metazoa > Onychophora > Udeonychophora > Euonychophora > Peripatidae > Epiperipatus > Epiperipatus broadwayi. Next base: position 816,634 of record JAQFVV010012524.1, read on the forward strand.
TAATATATATATATATATATCATCAATATAAATCATATTCTTGGAAAAGTTTCATGTCTCTAACCGTCTTTCTTTCTAGTTTTTGATACCTATATCTTTTTCTTCTCTAACTCTTTTATTCTCTCCCTTTCGTTCCTTTTTATGTATTCAACCTTTTAAAACATGAACATTTCAATGTATTTTTTAATTTTTTCAATCATTTTTTTTTTTTTACTAATCTTTTATAATGCTTCTATATTTTTATTTTATGACTTATTTATGTTAAAAACATAAGATTGTATGGCAAATTGTATTTAGATTTGCCTCACCACTATTGTGTGAGCTGTTGGAATTTTAAATAAAGAATGTATCTAAATTAAACCAGTTAAAAGTCATACTATACATATAAAGATTAAATAGTTTAACAATCTTCTAACAATGGGTTCTCTCATCATTAAGTAAGAGATAATTATTTATTCAAAATGAATGTCTTTAGTCAAATGCTAATAAAAATGAAAAAAAAAAAGATAACTTACCTTATAACTAATTATTTATTTATTTTTTCTTTTAATCTTCTGTGATGAAAAGTTAGAAGTATCTATTGCAATATTACTTTCTGATGCAAATTTATATAAAAGTTCTGAACAGAATTCTATGAATATTATAATGAATAAAAAACAATATACATATTTCAGAAGTACAATTCATCCAAACTGCTTCAAACACTTTTTAGCAAAACTCTTTATTTGTACATACACATGCACCTTACGTTTTGACTGACCTGCAGTCTTCTTCAGAGCAAGCTTATTTTTTTATTTAGAAGATCAAAATAAATTTGCTCTGAAGAAGACTGCAGGTTAGTCGAAACATAAGATGTATTGTACATACACATACACCTTACATTTTGACTGACCTGCAGTCTTCTTCAGAGCAAGTTTATTTTTTTATTTATATTTTTTTATTTAGATGATCAAAATAAACTTGCTCTGAAGAAGACTGCAGGTCAGTCGAAACATAAGGTGTATGTGTATGTACAAATAAAGAGTTTTGCTAAAATGTGTTTGAAGCAGTTTGGATGAATTGTATTTATAGGATATTCCAGAAAACATAAAGAAAAGTGTGATTTTGGTAATATATTTCTGAAGTGTTGATACATTTAAAAAAAGTTATATTAATAAAACTATATCCAGTAGAAATATTTCCACATTGATTTACAAATGTTCAAAATTTTTGAACTCGTACTATCCCTAGCTCAAATACTAACTTTAAGCCCTGCATAGGTTAGTGTAATGGTAAAGTAGCAAATTCTGGAGCTCAAGGCCTATGTATCATAGCCAGTCCCATTATATTTGTTGCTTGTAAGTTCATAATACACTCCTTAGCAATAAACCATTTGATTATTATTAACCTCAGTTAAAGATACATGTATCAATTTTTTTTGTATTAAATGTAAACATATGAAATAATTCAATTTCTTCTCTTTTTTTCCCCATGTGTGTAATACTTACTCTTTTTTTAACGAAAATACTAAATTTACAAATTTCATCAATGATACAATGTGAGAACTCTGCTTTGCAGATTATAATAATTTCCATAACTATATATCTCAAAATGATTTTATATGTCATTGTATAATATTTTAATCATTCAATAAAATACTATAAATCGGAGAATATTTAACTCGTCTGTAATGTGTTAGATTTAATTATTATGCCTGGTGAGATTTTTTGTAAGCTTTCAACTTTTGATATTAGCATAAAGTCAGTATTCTACACCAGAATTCAATAAAATGAATCTGATTTGGTAGTAGTATTCATTACCAAATGAAAACAATTTAAAAATTGATGTTTGAATTTTAAAAAATATTGAAAAAAATGAAATCATAATGACAGCAAAAGTCACTTTCATCATGGAACCCTTGTTAAGTTCGGAAAATGAACAAAATCTTTTTTAATTGAAATTTGTTTTAAATGAATAAAATATTAATCTCTGATAAACCTATCAAATTCTTTAAAATATTAAAATTGATTTCTAATTTTTAGAATATTTCAAATAATGCCAAGACCTTGAAGACTATGATGAATTAACTATTTTCATAAATGGACTGATTTGAATGCTGTGACTTTCATTGTTAATGTAGAAGTTCATACTTTTTACTTTTAAAAATAAAATATATTCATATAAAAAGTGTAATAATGTATACTTCTGAATATTGTAGAAAAATTATCTTATGTAATTTGACTATGAATAATTTCCTTCTTTTCTGACCTAATGTAATACACAACGACCAATGAAAATATCCACAGAACAGGTAGTTTTTAAAAAGTATTCAGCTTTATTTCTGGTTAGCATGCTTTTGATTTAACATGTTTTTCATATTCATGACTTATAGTAATATGATTTAAGAGTTCTTAGTATTAGCGTATAAATTATGACTAATTAGCTATTCAAAGTATTAAAATTTATTTAAATGTCCCATTTCTTTGATAAGGGTATTCTTGAGTCTTTGCTATTGATTGAAAGCAGTCATTTGATATTTCCCAAGCTTCCTTGAAACTTCATACGAAAAAATAATGGTTTTTAGTTATTAACTGAAACACACACTCTTATTATATACCTGTGTCTATATATGTAATATATAGGGTATATGAGCACAGACTTTCACATGACCCACCACTCTCCACACTATCTCATAACACTGATACACTTGAACACATATATGTTGAAAAGATAAATAATCACCAATAAACGTATTTCATGCTAAACCAGCAATCATCAGTTGGTCCAGATTACCATCTCTACACATATATGCTATAAGTGCTCAGATATATATTAAGATAGCCAAACCTCATACTTTAATGGACAGGCTTCAATCTACTCCACACTCCAACTCTTCAACCATCCATCCAATTGAAAATCTGATGATGGAATGCTCAAAGGCCATCCCGAGGCTGAGATTCTTGTCATACCCATGTTGACCTAAGGTCAATCTGACCCCTCATGTACAGAACATAATCCATTTAATACATATACAGGGGATAGGCAGACATCCTAAAAACATTCTTGAAATAATTCACAAATTGTGTGGATACCAATTATAAAGGAATAAATCAATCAATGAGAAGAAAACTATGCTTAAAACTTTTACTTTGCTACTTTTATGAATTAAAAGGAAAAAAAAAAGCAACATATCTCAATAAATGGCTATACAAATGCAATTAAAAACAAAACAAAAACAATTACAGCATTTTTGCTCAATTTCTCTGACCGAAGACTTCCACACTGATGTTCTACGTAGTTTACAGATTTTTTTTTGTTACATTTAGACAAGTTTCATTGTACACAAAAACTAGCTTAACCCAGACATTCTCAAAAAAAAAGTAGCATTTTTGATACAAATGATAGATAATATTAACAAAACTCAGAATCTATGAAGGTATGCAATGGAAAAAGTCATATATTGCAATGATATTGTTTTAAAGTTAAATGCATCAAAATTTGTCTGGCCAACTCTGGTTCAGCTGTGACTCTTATTCTCTAGCTAGTGACTTTTTTTGAATGGCTACTTAGACTATCTGCTTGTTAACTAAATACAAAAAAAAAAAAAATGGTTAAAAAAGATTACAATTCATTTGTCCATCTGTAGTAAGCTTGAGTACCAAGTGATAATGCATTACCAGTTTTTAGCTTTCCATTTATCATTGATGCCTGAATACAAAACTTGAAGTAATGCATTACAATTTGGAAATCATCCTTTACTTAGGTGTACTATAGATGAGATTAGAGTACTTATGTTCTTGTTTAGCATATACAGTGAAGTCCAAACTATGCTGCACCAATATACATGACTTCAGTTTTATGCTATTCAAAAAATATTGTAAACAAACAAATAAATATTTAAATAAACAAACAAAACATATTAAAGTTTATAAATTTATTAAATTTTATTATATGCGAGCAAATGGCTGAAGAGAGTTGGAGGGTGGAGAAGATTGAAGCTTGTTCATTAGAGTTTGTAGATTTGCTATCTTAATATAAACTGAGCATTGATTATATATATTCTAACCTCCCCCCGCGCATCCTCACCCCAAAACATACTGTTTATTACGAATATTCCGGGTTCTAGCTCAGTTAACAAATAAATAAATGAAATATTCAGCATTGATTAAAATGATTACTAGCTCTAATTTCTAAATACAAATACGGTTCAATTTTAAAATGAATTAACAAATATTTACTATTTTCATGAGACATGGAGTGATAATACGGGGAACGAGATAGACTACATTGAGCTATTATCCACACGATACTAACTCAATGGCATAAGAACACTATACCAAATAACTAACTTATAGTATTCTTACGACTTTCTAAGCTCTATTCATTACGATTAAAAATAATAATCATATCTTAATCTTCTTTATAACAAGAATCTAGCTCAATTAAATAAAATGAAGTAAAATAAAATAAAATAAAATCTCAGGTTCATAAATTGTATTTTAACTGATTTAAAATTACGGTAGTAAAATATGAAAAAGGAATTTTATGTCATAATCTACTACACAACAACTAATAATAATAAAAATAATAATAACAATAATAATATAATATACTCTTATTTCTTCCTAAATGAAATAAATAAATACGTACGCGGTAGTATTTAATAATCTGACAACAGAATACGTGTGGCAACATTAGCATATAATTTAATGTAATATTGTGGCAACCGACTTATGACCAATAAATAATATAAAATTATGATCTTTTAATTTTAACATACCAATAAATTCTCAAAATTATTATAACACTTTTATGTTTACCTTTTGTGCAAAATTTATATGTCTGTTTCAATTATAAAGGTATCGTGATTTCATGCATCCATGTGGAGAAATAACAAGCGGACACAAAACTTTAAAATAAATTTAAAACAAAGTTTATTAACAACATAAATAAATTAAAAATATTTTTACACTATATACATTGGATATTCCTTACTCTCATATCTCAACTTAGTTTATTAGTTTATAAAATGAAATCAAAATAATATTTACTTTTCCTAGTTAAATCTTATTTTTTTAAAACACTTAAGAAAATACAGTATTATTACTTGATTTATTATTATGGTTAGCTTGCTACAAAATGCATTTTTTATATGCTTATCACAAACACTTTGCATCCCTAATATTATTAAAATTATATTTTTTACAAAATTTACATTCGTAGTAAAAAATTCTACAAAACAATAAAATTCTAGTTTTATATTGGTTGTATGGAATCTTACAAAGTCAAAACATTATTCTACATTCGGTATTAGGTTATCCGATGTTTATTAATCCTAATATTCTCATTCAAGCCTTACTTCGGATGATATAATTACAACTATTAACATACCATGCACAAGTATATGTTTATTATACCTTATTGAACTATTTTCTTAATAAATATGCAATACTTATTTTCTAAATATTATTTTAACAAAAAATTCATTCAAATTTTATTATCACTTTTAAATACTTGGTTTAGATTTCTTTTCAAAAAATCTTATATTCATTTCCGAATTAATTTTACAATGTATTATATGATTCTTTCTCTCTTTATGATATTTTGGACTTTCAATTTTAAAGTTACACAATTTTATACATTCCAGCAAATAAATTATTCTTACACAAACGATAACATATCTTCAGTTCTATTTTATTCATTATTTCTTTGAAAATATCTTTCTGACCGATGCAGATTCACAAAATAAGGATAGCGAAGATAGATGCATAGGATCAAAATACAACTAGAATATTATTCATCATATATCTTGACAATCATGGCACAGTGAGTTAAAAGACACTATAGAGGAGTGACCTTTACCTGTCTACCAACCTCTATTATAGGAACGATGCTAAAGCTATTTCTTCAGCTTTATTATAACATCAAAAAGTTTTAAAGATATGCAAAACACTGTCCAAACTATATGTGTTCAGTCATAGGGCTTAGTTAACTATACTGAAATCACACAAAACTAAATATGATCCAAATCCTTTATTTTTCCTATTTCTTAAAAAAAAAACATCATCTTGGTTTCCTCTCCACTAGTACTTCCAAGTCACTATCCGATCTTATTTCTCAAGATTTTTCTATACTGTACATCGACAAATACATATCTGCATTACTAACAATAATAAAATTCATTTATTTTAAAAACTATTCCACTGTTCTATAAGAAAATCTTTTACTACTTTCCTCGTATATTTAATCATATACAAACTATTTTAAAGTATCTGAATACTTTATCACATGAAAGTTCAAAAGAATCACACAATTGCTCTGTTAAATTATATTATTAATATACTTTAAATAAATTATTGCATGCATATTCCGAATTACTCCTATCTCATTATATGTTAAAAATGTTGTATAAAATGTGTACATATAATTTAAACTTTCACACTTCATTCTTAATCAATAGATAATCTAAAAAAAAAAATACATTATGCATTATAAATAAATATCAATATTACCAAACGATCTTTATCTTCTCGATCGCGTTCCATAGGCTTCACCATCCATTTGATTCTTGTAGATATAAGACTCACATACATACACTTTATTTTTAAACAATATTTCTAATAATTTTATCAAGCTATTATATTTAAATCTCAATATTACTAAATTTATGTTTATATGTTTTCCCTAATCTCACATAACATTTTATATTTTAAAATAAATTAGTAAAAAATATTCCAAACTATATTTACTGTACTTCTTCATCAAATTTCCTTGAAAACCGTTCATACTAAAGCTAAAAAAAATGTTTATTATTTCTTCTTCAGTCACTTAATGTTCTTCTCCCTGCTTGTTAAATTCTAAGGCAAAACAATTATTGCTCTGTTTAATAAATATTCATAGATGACAATCCTTGGTTTTTTATAATATTTAATACAATTATTAATTATGATATCAATTAATCCCGTAAAGAAAACCTCTAAATATTTTCTTCTAATATTTTCTGCTAATATTTTCCCGCGCGACTTTTATGATGCATCTTCTAGGTACTTTGATTTAAATATTCAATAAAATTTTTCTGTTTCCATGGATCCATTTTCATTAAGTAATTTAAATTTATATTTTCTAAATCAAGCATTTCTCCAATGAACACTTTATAATATTTTTTAATTCTTCTTAGATAAAGTTTTTCTGTTCCTTTTTTTTCATAAAACACAATAGCTCTTTCATATTATTATTCTATAACTTTTTTCTTCTTTTAAAATTCTGGTACTATATACTTTATAATGTTTCCTTTAAAAAGACAAACATTCTTTCTTCATTATAACTTTTACATAATTTTTTCTTTATAATATTCGCATCTTAATTTTCCCATAGAGAAGAATAAAAAAAAACTTCAGAGTAGCCTTATAAATTTGTGCGTCATAAATTTTCCTGACGGCAAGTAACTTCTTTTTTTAAGTTTTCCGTATAGCGTCCTAATTATATTCCTCTGAGTTACAATAATAAGTTTCTGGTTGAGCATAAATAAAGCTGTATCAAGGCACTTTCCAAATATTTTTCCTTTAACAATATTTTTATATACTGTTTTCTGTAATATTTCCATTTTCACTGTAAGGTTTTGGCTAAACTTGAATAAAATTACTGGCAAGAAAACTTTTAAAATTAGCCCTTCATGTAAAGGCAGTCAAAATATTATATGTTAAAGAAAACTTTTAAAATAAATACAAAATTTTAAAATTATATCACTTTTCTAGCTTACGATCTTATCCAGCTAAAAAAATATGTTACTCCCTCCTTCACTTACACATTACTTTCTCCCGCTTCGTCTAATTCTTATATTTTTGTCTGCTAAATTACCTCCGTTGATTGGTTAATGACTTTTAGCGCGAACAAATTTACACATTTTAGTTTTATAATAGATTAAACTCTTTAAAATAAAGAATTTATGACGTCATGTTTCAAATATTACTTAGAATAGTATTTTTAAATTCAATTATAATTTTATCAAAATCATTTAAACTTTAAAATAATTATTAAAACAATATTTAACATTTCAACTTTTTATTTTAACGACAGATAGCAATTACATTTAGTTCCATAATTCACAAACTTTATTATTATTCTAACAAGCGTGTGTGTGAAGGTATATAATATACAGTCACATGATTACTAACTTTAACAGATGATTTTTTAATTTAAGTCTCGGTCTAAATTACCAAAACTGATATATTTTATAAAAAATTTGGAAAATAATTTAAACTTGTAGAACTAAATATAATTCTCACCATCCTAAAGTTTATTTTTAAAATATATTAGATTAATTTTGACTATTAAATATAATTATAATATTACATATCGTTTTTATTTATTTATTAGTTTTAAAATATTATACTCGAATTATTAATATACTTTTAACTATTTATAGCTGTGTTATTTTATATGGCCAGCTTTTACAACCATAAGCAAGGATATCTTTAATCTTTATTTAACTGTTTTCTTTTAAAATAATCCATTACACTTTTATACCAGGTATTTTCAGCCTTAAATTGTACTATAAGATCTAATCGATCATACAATTATCAATATATTACAAACATATCTTAAAATTTAAAATTTTTTTTTAGCAATTGACCATTCTACCCTATTATGACCTAAAGATAAGGGCACAATATATATGGGGAATAGTGATCTGGTCCAACTGATAAGTGCTGGTTCAAGATGGTATACAGGTATGGGAGATCATTTATCTTTTCCATGTGTATTTGGTTCTGTGTATCGAATGTATAAAAAGGAGTGCATAGTTATAGGAAGCTTGAAAATCTGAATTCAAGTCCTATTTAATATATATATGTATGAATTATATAATATGCCAGCAGCCTTTTTTTTTATCTTGGAATACCATATATATTTGCATTTATTAATAAAATGTTTTACTGTTTATGTTGGAAAGCACATAATTTTATACTTCCTTTATTATTTTTTTGGAATTTGATGTGCAGTATTTTATGTAATGAAATGTTTTCTAAGTATAATGTTAAAGGTTTTACAAAATGTAAGAATATACTTAAAGTTTATACTGACTTAAAAACATCAAAACAATTAGAGATATCATAGTTACTTGATAACAAGGCTAATATTATATTTTTGTTAGAGAAAAAAGTATTGAAAAAAAAAAAGAGAGAATATTTTCCAGAATGTATTTAATTGCAATGAAAGTCAGACTTTTTGCTATTTATTTTATTTAAAAAATGAAAATATGGCATAGTAAATTTTTGTTTACTCTTTCAGGGAATGAATGAGTAAACACATTCTCAATAAAATATATGTATATAAATGTGTTCCCTCAATTTATTATTAATAAATATATTATTATTGTTGTTATTATAAAATTTTGTGTATACTATAATCTTAATTCGTATATGTATACTGATGGAAAGTAATGTGCACTTACATTTTATAACAATATACATTCTAGTCTAATCAAAGATTATTAACAAAATGTGAGCTGTTATGTACGATGTACATGAGGGGGACTTGGAATAAAATATAATGGATATCAAACCCCCACCATATTGTTTAAACTAACAAATGAAGTGATTTATTATTACATACAAACATTTTTTTTTTTTGCTGATACAGAATATTATTATCTCCCTTAGATCTTTATTCATTAGTAAAACAATCTAGTTTACATTTCGAAAAATATATTACTTAAAAAAAAAAAAAAAGAAACCAATACAGTTTTTTTTTTCATTGGGTTCATTATAATTCTGGTAACATTTATTTTTAAATATATCTGAAAACTATTTTTGTAACTGTTATTAATGGATAATCAAATAATTAATTGGTCAGGAGGTTATGTGATTTTTGAGGCGTCAGAGTGTCAAGTTGAGCGTTGATCCAGGAAGTATTAGCTGTTAAGTATTGCAATGTTATTTGGCTCTATACTGCATAGAGCAATTTCATTATCTCAGTAGCACTATAAGTCATATTTCTGAAATTAAAATAAAACTTTTTTGGTTTTAGTAGCAAGATCTAGTCAACTAGTAGTTGTAATTTATATATATGTAATAGAAATAAAATATCTGCTAATTAACTAATATTGTAATAATAATAAAAAAATAATTAATGTAATAGTAATTAACTATTATAAATAGCTTTGAATTTATAGAAGTACTTTTAATTCATTACTTAACCCGCTTCATTGAAATTATAAAACAAAACATAATGGAAGCAAATTTCATCAGCTCAAATTCGGGATTCCTGATATTTGAGTTGATGATGCTTGCTTATGTTTTTTTTTTTAAATGGCAGTTGAAGAGGGTTAAATGATTAACTGAAAGTATTTCTGCAAATTGAAAGACTTTGTGTAATAATTAATCCCCATTATATTTATTATTTTTTATTGCTATTATATATATAATTCTAGAATAATTTTTTTTACGCTATTTTTCTGCAATAATTGTAATGGTTCAAAAAATGTTAAAATATTTTTATAACAAAACAGGTGTGAATTTGTAATAAAAAACATCAGTTAAAGCTGAGTGCTTTCAATACTGAATAGTATCATAATCATAGCATTATGTGACTAAAGGAAGTTGAAATCTAGATTTAAAGTTACATTTGAATATTAAATAGTAGATTAACATAAAATTGAATTTTTAGTAATAGATTTACATACTAATGGTGAAATTGGATGCTGCAAGTGACATTTTAGAAAGAGGGATGCTAGAGTCCTTTATACTAATGGTGTGATAATTTTTAGCTATGATGACACTTCCTTCACCTTTTTCTATCATCTCTCTTGGAACAAACAATATCAGTTTATAGAAAAATCAAAGTTATGGCTTAATTGCAATTCATAAGTCAAGAAAACTGAAGAATATTCATTGTTTTTCTGGCCTGGTTGTCCAGATATTTATGCTGGGCAAATCTTGTAGATAAGTTAGTTCAGATTTCACCATAGTAAGACTTCAAGCATTTAGGTTCTTTGCACTTAAATTTGTACATGATTTGATGTGAAGTCTCTCTAGATATTTAGTCTTTTGAATTATTTAATAATTCATTTAAAGATGGAAGTGTGCAAAACTGATATTGTATTTGCTGTTACAAATGTTTTTTAAGTTGGATGTGAAATTTCGAAATATAAGGGAGACTAGATCATTTTTTATTATCAGATTGATTTCAACTCCTCTTTAGTCACTTAATGCTATGATTATTATACTACTCAGTATTGAAAGTCGTCAGCTTTAAACAAATTTTCTTTAGTACAAGTTCAAACCTGTTTTGTTATTAAAATGTTTTAACATTTTGTGAACCATTACACACACACACACACACACAATCCTCAGATAGGTAATTACTTGAAGTTGGTCAGAAGTTTGAGAACCAGAAGTAAATCTGCCTAAAACATGCATAACATGCATATAATGATTTTTTTTAAATATATATTTTTAATTTGTCAAGGACTTTAGCTCGCATTATATGTTTAATGTTCTATCATTTACAAAAAGACTAATATCTCAACAAAAGATAAATTATTGACGTAATGAGTGAATGTTTAATATTAAAATAAACAGTAAATAAAATTTAATTCTAAGGCAGCATGTAATTTTCCTATACTGAATGTTTCTTATATATGAAAATAGAGGGATTTGAAGTCAGGATTTTTCAGTTTATTCATCCTTCACTCTGTCTCATGCAACCAATTCACATGACCACACACTTATAAAAAAGATAATATGATTTTCCATTTACACATATCATGCATAACCGGTACTCATCAGTTGGGCCAGATCATAATCTCCCACACACATAAACAATCGGTGCTCAGTTTATAATAAGTTAGCAATTACTTGAACTTTAATGGGCAGGCTTCAATCTTCTCATCCTTCCAACTATTCAATGGTTCTGCATGAAATACTTATAGTGGGGATTATGTGTCTCTTTCGAATGTGTTGTAATGTGTATCATTTTGCTTGAGATAGAGTGGAGGATGGATAGATTGAAAAATCCTGAATTCAAATTCCTTGATTTAGTTACTAAAATTGAAAGTAACTCAATCTATCTTTATTCTTTACATGATCACTATTTCCCAAGCAGTGCTAAGCTGTAAATCTGTAAAGGAGTTACAATGTTACAATCTTTCCTGCATAATGGATCTTCCCTATCTATTGAATTGAATGTATTTCTTAGTCACTTTTTTTTTTAAAATGTTATTGGAAATTGTTCAATTTTTGAAAAGTAGTATATAAAAGATATTCAGGTAGTATGTTGATCTTATTTCAACCATTTAACTTTTTTTTAAAATTTTAATTAAAATTTTATTAAGTTTCTGTGAAGTTGACATTTCAAAATCCATTAGGAAATGAAATGTTTCTTTCTTCAGAAAAAAAAAAAAAAACAGAAAAAGAGAAAAGAAGTAAAAAAAAAAAAATGTTTGCTTTTAGAGTATTTTTGAAGTGCATTACGAGTACCAACTTTTTTTTTAATAGTGAAGATCTTAAGCAATAGGTTCTTTGCATTTTTCTCCCAAATTTTATAGCAACATTATTCAGAATTTATGAGATTTAAATTTTGAATGATTATATTTGATCTGAATTTTATTAAATATTTACACTGTTTTGTAGACTATTCATAATGTTTTTATTAATTTATTTCTGTTAGATATCATCTCTTTTGTAACTACTACAAACCATTTCTATTAGCTGTAGAATCTTTTTATTTTATTTTTTGGATCCGTCTTTGCTCAACAACTTAAAATGAATACAACATAAATATTAATTGGTAAACACACACAGACACGTCTGTGCGAATAACTAATAGTTTGCGCTCATGACCATTTTGAAATCTAAAGACCAGCCAAAACCACTGCTGACACATCCAACCGATAAATGACATAAATATTGAATAAAAGTACTTTAAATTCATATTTTAGAAATTATAAGCTAGTAAAAATAATATGCTTTATTTCATATGGCATATAGTATAATCTTTTAATATTTGGAAATTATAAGCTTGTTTGATGAGACTTTGCATCTTTTGGATGACCCTTTGGATCTATCAAACTATCCTTTCCCCTCCCCGCATTTTACAGCACTTTGTGCCATTATATTTCAAATATTTTATGGTAATTTTTTTAAAAAAAATTCCTAATAAAATAAAGTATATTATTTATACTAGTTTAGAATTTCTAAAATATGTATTTAAAGTACTTTTATTCAATATTTATGACATTTATCAATTGGATGTGTCAGCTGTGGTTTTTAGATTTCAAAATGGCCATGAGCGCAAACTAAGTCAGGACCAACAAATCTATGTATAATACTTATTTTTATTTAGCTATAAGCAAAGATATTCTGTAATCTGTTGGGGAAAAGATGGAAAGTTATTAATAAATATTCTTCATTGCTATCTTAATATAAGCCGGGCACTATGTGTCAGATTATGATCTGGCCCAACTGATGAGTGCTAGTTCTGCACGAAATATATATATTGGGAATCATTTATCTTTTTCACATGTGTGTGGGCATACATATCAGTTGTTTGCGATGGAGTGGAGGATGAATGTAGACTGAAAATTCTAAGTTCAAACCCTTCTACTTAATATAGTAAACATTCAGTTTACTAAATGAATAGGTTAATTATTCATGTGCTTAAATATTTTCTTGTCACTGCTACATGTTGATGCCACAAGTCTGTTGTTCTTAGAACTTATCTTTAGATCAATAACATATTTTCATATATATGTATGTAGATGCATTTAATTATTAATGAATTTTTAAATAGCTTATACTATTTGTCTCACTTTCTATTATTTTAAAATATGTCAATTTAAATTACAATATAAACTGTTTGGAAGGACATTGCATATCCAACAGACCATTACTTAGCTTCTTTTTTGAATTACCTTTTGAAGAATGGCTTAGAAGCCATAGATGATTTTTTAATGAATTCGCAAACAAACTCATTTTAAGAGTTTTAATTTATATAATATAAAATCTGTCTTTCTATACGATTTAATATGGTATTTTGAATTAATTTTAAAATTTACTACCATATTTATATGATGGTATTTCACCTAACTTTTATCCCATCCACAGAAAAGTAATTTCTTTCTTTCTTCATAATTGTTTGGGGGAGGGGGGGGGGCACAGGGAAATAGAGGATTGGGATTGTTGTTGTTTTTTGCACTTGTTTTTTTTTTGGGGGGGGGGGCGGACATAATTTTTCTTCATTTATTTAAAATTCCCTTTTATTATTCAAAGAAATCTGGTCTCAAATTTTATGTATAAAAAGAATTCTTTATTGTGAAACTGTATCATATATTTATATATTAAGTTGGAGTTTAATATAGTTTTGATTTTGAAAAATACCGATCGCATTTTTTTTTGCCATTAAAATCAGATATGGATTCACGATGGTTTGTTTGAATAATTCATCTAAAAGTTATTTCTAATTAATTATTCTGTAATTCATAGCCATTTTAGTGAAAAGTAATTTACACTATAAGAAATATTCTGAGTAATTGTAGGAATGTTGGTTTCTGGAACTCAAGGTACACATCCATGAATTATAGCAGCTTCACTCTGCTATTTTCATTGCTCAACTTCTGATGTTTTCTTGAGCAATAAACTATTTGGTATACTATAAAAATATGAATGCCATCAGTTTTTTGGGAGGTATGTGACATGTGACCACAGAAGTGGCATATTGAATATAATATCTTCATTCAATTATCAAACTGTTTTTTTTCATTCAAAATTTCATTTTCCTTATCTGAAAATCAATCAAGAAACCTATTACTTTACCATGTTTATGCTATTATATGATTTATATAAAAATTAAATTGCAAAATTTACTCTACATTTATTTTCTTCTGTCCTAATCTATGTAAAGTTAAAAGCAATGGGTCTGCTTTTATTTACTTAACTATTTGTTGCTCATGAAGAAGTTAATTGTTATCAGATCCTTTTATTTTAAGTATATTTCTATGATTTAATAAAACTTTTATTTAAAAATAAGTTCTGTCTAGACATACATATGTATAGATAAAAAGCCTTTTTAATACAAAGATTCACCCCCCTCAAAAAAAAAAAAAAACATCAAGGGGGAAATTGTTATGGTTTAAGCTATTTAACTATCATACTATGAAAGTTTTAACAGTTTTATGCTCATTTGTATATGAGATAGATATATTATGGAAAAAATCTAAGCCTGATTATAGATGATGTGAGCTTAAAATTCATTCATTTAAAATCCAATGGGTTATTTTCAGTATATTATGATATTGATTAAAACTTGTTTAAATGCTATTCATAACAAGTCAATTAATGTATTCTGTGTATCCTTCACTAATGTGTCACTGTTATTTAATTAATATATGATCTAATTTCAATGCCTAATTGAAACATGTGGTTTACCTGATTGTATTTTTATATTGGACTATTTCCATTATCCAATGTCTTTAGAAAAATTTAACTTTATTTAATATTCCAAATACATTCAACTGTTAGTAAGAGCACATCAAACAGGTTAGTATATGCACAACATTTTGAGAGGTATTATTCTTTCCTTTTCTTCAGGTGTTGCTGGCCTGACTGACAATACTAACATGGGATTCGAACCTGGAACCTTAAATTCTTGAGTATTGAATTTTAAAGTAACATTCTTACCAACTGAGCCATCATGATGCTTATATTTTGTTTAATTCAAATACTTGTTCATTAATTGAACCTCCCCTTTTTAAACTTTTTGTTATTTACAGAAAGCTAAAATTACAATATTACATATTTACATTCATTATGTATATAGCTAATGATTAATTTATATATTGTTCTTTTTTATATTGCAAACATACCATAAAAAAGAAATATTCTAAATGATGTAAAATATACAAGTGATCAGCTGTTCATAACTACAAATTATTATTCTAAAACTTAATTTCTTTTCTTTTTTTCAATTTTACCATGGGGCAAATTAAGGCAGATTATAAAATCATGAATATCAAGAGCTGACAAAGAAGAACCAAATACAATTCATAAATACAGATGCAAAAACAATAGGATTTTTAAAAGATACCAAGAACTAAATTCACTATCACACTGCCTGTCCTTTGAAATGTGAATTACTTATGAACAAAATAACTCACTTATACAAAGTGCATTTTGAAAACTAATTCAACACCCAAGAAATATATCAATTATAGATATATATGCAAGATTTCCACAAAATGCATCTCTGTAATAAAATAATTTTCAAGAACAAAAATCATAATTCCCAATTTAAACAGATATTTACTGTGTGCGGACTTAGCATTTGAATTATTGGATGAGTTTATCATTAAATGTTGAAATATAATATGTCAAGGTTGAAACCACATCTTATACAGGTCTCTGATTCTATGCCATCCTACATGTTCAAGCAGCTATTATCTATTTTATTTTAATTGCTTTGGTGTATCTTTAACTAAATGTTTATCAAAAGAGTAATTTTCTCAAATCAGTAACAACGTGTATTTTGAATTGTAAAAGTTAATTTTTTGTTGACTATCTTTAAAAGTAAAAAAAAAAATGGATGAAAGCAGTTTTTTCATGTAGTTGTTTATCTAATTTGTAACATAAATATGATACAAAGACAATATAGTTTAGATCAGGATCTAATCTTGCTCACAAAACATTTTTATCAGACACATAAGATGGTAATGAAAGAAGTTTTATACATTATAAATAGGAAGAAAAATTAAATAACAATAGGAAAATATAAATTATTATAAATATTCTTAGTATTTTCAGTAAATCAAATATTCCAAAAAATGAGCACTGATTACCACATGTATGTTTCCACTGGCGATCACAAAAATTTTTGGTCTATTTATCCAATAGGCACGTGTTTCATTTTAGTTCTATGCTGCTCAAGTATTAACATTGAAGGGAATATCTTTTGTTTTGTTATTCACGTTTTTAATTTGCATTTTTTCTTTGTCAATTTACATAAGACAATGCAAGACGTTCATATAAAATCTTTTAGTTTTTAATCATAGTTATTTAGAGATATATTTTAAAGAAAATAGTTAACGAATTGTGAAAAAAGTTAAATTTCTTTAACAAATATTAAAAAAAAAAAGAAAGATGTAATATGTATTGAAATATTTTTTATTGATTTTTCATTTTTTAATGCAGTCATGAAATCCATTTATTGAATGAAAACATTATCAAAAATAAGCATGTGATAGGAGACTTAACTACTTTACGAGTTAGAAGAAAATGTGACCAATGACCAGAAGTTGGTAAATTTAAAATGGAAAGTCAGTGTATTCATTAAGTTTATTTTTAATAAGAAAGATCTGCAAAAGATAATCCGTTTGCTGTTGAAATTTAGAATATTTTTGTTTTCAAAAAAGAAAGGTAACTCAGTCATTTTAATAAAGAGTTAATTGCAACTCAATGGCTTTTCTAACAGCCCTCGTAGATGAATATAGAAAGAGAAGTCAGAATTGACTAGGTTTGCCAATGCTAGATAATGAGAATTTGAGCAGTTTTCCATTCCTGTTTTATTTTCAAAGTAATGATAGCTGGATAGCTATTTACTAATCATTATTAGATAGTTAACTGATCTGACTAATATTTAATTATCTGAAACTTCTTGAAAAAAAATTCACTTTGCCTGGGTTTGAACCTAAGTAATAGAAATAGTAGGTGTTTTTTAATTCATGGTAAATAAATGATTTAAAATGTATGATTATTAAATATATGTATATGTCTACATATTTACAATATTTATTTATTCATTTATCTACTAATCAAAACTTAGCTGCTCTGAAGTATGATTCACAATTTTTTAAGAGCAATAAATAGATTTATTAAAAAATTATGCATAATGAATGCAAAACTGTTTGGAGATGTTAAAAATAAGTTTTTTTGTGGAAACCAATATTCTACCTGTTATGAAAGTCAGTAGATAATTCATTAACTAAAAGCATCGCATACCATTCACAACTTGTATTTATATGAGATTTGAACTTAAACTTTCACATGACCCTCAACTCTTTACTTTATACCATCTCATAATGCTGACCCACCTGATGACACACATGTTGAAAAGATAATCACCAATATACATATTTTGTGCTAAACCAGCACTCATCAGTTGGTCCAGATTACAATCTCCTCACATATCTGCAATCAGTGCTCATATTTAGCAATTGCATTAAGAACAATTTCCTTAAAAGCTATTTATTGTGAATATTATCAAACAATGAAAATCAGATGGTTAGAACCATGCAAATCTTCACGTTAAAGTTTTTGATAATTGAACTTGAATTGTAATAATCATATATATACAACAACCTTTTTTTTTTTTTACCATTTTTATGCCTGTCAAAGTAATGATTTGAAAATTGAATTTAAGTTTTCTTGCTTAACAAATACCTTATTAATACAGAGATTGATGTTCCTAATATATATTTAATGTCTTAGATTCAGATGTGTAGCTATGCCAATAATTTAGCTTGGACTGTTATACCCTTCACATTATTAGCATAGATAGTATAAAAAAGTAGTAGTAGTGCTAGAAATGTATATATAATCTAATGCTACTCACTGATGAAGGGCAAAAACCGAAACCTTTGCTGTAGGTTTAATTAGTGCTACAATTTAGTGATGATTGATTACTGATGATTACATAGACAATCAGAAATATCATATCCAATTTTTTTGTAGTAGATACTTTTGTAAACATTTTTTTTCAAACGTGAAATATATATAAAATCAAAAATCTATTTATGATTGAGAAATCAATATGTATATGTATACATAAGCATTTTCCATATTAAATCCGGTATTGCAAAAATTCACAAATCCTCAAATTACATTATTTTTTTCACTTTTTCTTTTTTAATATATTGTGTTTTTTTTAAAAAAAAATTATATAGTTAATAAATGAATGACTTATTTAATTTATTTTTGGGTTTTGAATCCCAGACTATTTCTATATTTGTGAATAGGGAATTTCTTCAAAAAATTATCCCCCCCCCCCAGCTTACCATATAATGGGGAAATGTCTACATGTTTATTTTAAAAAAAGAATGTGGAACCTGTCTTAGATAATACTGAAATAGTCACCATTAGTTTTAAAACATACATTATACTGGAATGAAAATTTATGGCTAAAGGGAATCATTTATTGTTTGAATATACAGATACTAATTACACATTAGACCTGCTGTGAAATATCATACATGTATTAGTTCAGTGATAATGTTCAAACCTTGCAATCTCATAAAATAACATCACAGGTTCTTCTGACAAACTTGATCGCTCAATTTCTTGAACATGAAATGATGACCTATGTCTAAATTTACTGGGAGGGGGAGGGAAACAGCAACTAAACCTTTATCAATATACATTTATTAAAAAATAAATTAAAAGCACAGTCATTAGGGCAGTCCAAAATGCAAAAAAAAAGTGTCTCCTCCTTTGAGCAGTCTCTGCCTCATAAATTTGGCCAAACATGATAAATCAAGATGCTGGTATGTTGTTCCTCATTTTGTATTATCCATTTGGTTGCACCCCCCCCATCTTTTTTTTTATTCTGAGTATGGGCACTAGTTTCTGGATTGACAAAGTTGTATCTTTGGTTCACATGTAAATGTTTATATCTAGAAAGTTGCAGTTCATTAATTTCCATCAATCAGAATAAATCATCGAACTCTCTTTCACATTTTGTTTGATCACTTCCTCCAGAGTCGTTGCTGTTCTTTTCATAATTCTCGCAATGAAACAGTCATTGCTCTCACTGCAGAAGCTACCAAACATTCACTGCTCAGGAAGTATTTATCTGGCTTGTTTCTTTACTTATTGAAAAGGCTTCATTTATTTCAATAGCCTTGTTAGGGTATTCAATTTTATCTTTTTTATTTTGGGATAACATAGAGGCACAATCTTCTTGCAGATAGTTATTACAGACTATTACAGTGTAATCACGCACATCTACCTGTGCTTTTCCTTATTCAGTGGATGTTAATTGTTAGTATTAGCTGTAAATAAACTGTAGTGCCATGACAAATGTAAATTTAACTCTCAAACTATATTTCCTTACAAATGCCTCCTTTAACCTACATTGTAACAATGCCATTGCTGGTCTGAACTGTGTATATAGAGGACCATATGCCCATTCATGCACACTTTTTGTGAGGGCAGGATACCATATTTTTGAAAATAGTAGACTACATCAACCTCACTAGCAGGTTATTCTCAAATTTTTATTATTCTCTGATATAGAGAGGTCAATATTTACTTTGTACCAATTATAAATGAACAGTAAAATTGATTAATCACCGATTTAAAGTGGACAATATGTGATATGTTCATTTTAATTTAAATTAGTCATGCCAGCCTTGTTTCATGACATCACAGTGTAAAATTAGCAGCAAAAACATTTTAACTAACAACTCTCTCCTGATTGGAATACTATCTAATATTCACTTAAAAAATTAATTAATTTCTCTTTCAGAAGATTATACATGTGTTTAATTAGGTCTTTATTTAGACATTTGTTTGTGTCATCAACTTTCATTACAGCAGGTCTAATGTATAAGTACTGAATAAACCATATATGGCTTTAGAAAAATATGTGTATTCATAAGCTGTTGTATTTTTGTTTTGCGCTATTAATTTCACAAATTTTTTCACTGATAAAATTAAAACTCATGCAATTACTAAACAATAATTTTTTTTTTGAAAAGATATATATAATATGACTTAAACATATTTTGTGTGTTCCGTTTAAGAAAATGGTACAGACTTTTGATAAAATAATGGTTCTTTTATAATTCGCATTTTGGGTATTAAATTAAAGAAAATACTAATAGAGCTTTGAATTAAATCGTAATGCATTTTTGATGCAGAGTATTTTTAAGGTCTTATTTCAGAAATTCAACTTCGTAATAAATAAAAAATTTTTTATATACACACAAATGTCTCTGTATGTATCGAGTATATAAGTTTTAGGGAAAGAACTAAATATTTGGTTTTGATATAATTCAAATTATTTGTTTAAAATTGAGAAAGTATAAAACAATTGCTTTCAATTATATAATTTTGCTCATATTTTCATTTCAGTTTTATTCAATTGTCATTGCATATTTCTTAATGATTTTAGTAACATCCTCCTTACTACTGATATAAAGTATAACATTAATTGCTTAGATACTACACTTTCTTTAAAATTTAAAACCACAAAAATTATTAAATCAATTTAAATGAACGCTATCATTTATTTTTTTAAATTAATTTTTGTCATTTGTCATTGGTCGTAAGTATGACATGCAACCGTTTAGAATTAGTATTTCTTTGAACATAATTTCAATTACGTCTCTTTTTTTTTTCAGATTATCTTAATTAATGATAAAAATTGATCACATGACACAATGGGTGACCCAAAGAAATAATGATTAAATTCTGTACTTTAATTCACAAATATATATATTTTTCTACCCAATGTTTACATAATCGCAAATATGTATATATATATGTAATCTAAAGGTTTTTCACTATAATTATAAACTATTAAGACAACTAATTGGACATTATTTTATTTGACATTCGTGAAAATGATAAATATGTAGCGACTAAGTGACCCTTTATTGTAAATTACTTTTATCTCAAAAATAAGTTGAAGTACTTTTATATATTTTCAATTATGTATTATGCCTAGTTCTTTCTTTCATTTTCTGTAAAATAAATATTTTATTAAAATTTATAGAAAAGATTGTGAGAGGAGAATGTGAAAAACCAAATGAAGTGTGATAGACTAGGAACTGTCAAGTGTCAGAGAGGTGGTAGAAGTCATCTCAAGCTGAGTTAAATGCATAATAAGAAAGGAAATCTCAGAGTCTTGTTTTTATGAATAGAAAAGGATTTCTGAGAACTAGTTTGAAAAGCAATTTTGAAATCTGATTAAAGCTAGAAGAAGGTGAATGTGGAGACAATTTGAGGTCAGAGCAATGATCTTCATCAAATGAGCAAAGCTGTATATTGAGATCTCATTATTAAGAGTATTTATTTTTTTTTAAGTTGTTAGTATAGGATCGAAATTAAGCCTGTCTTTAATGTCAAAATGTGTAACTTCAAAGAAGAATAAATTGACGGTATATATATATAAGTTTGACATATAACATTTTTTATTAATTATAATTTAAAAAAAAAAAAAAAAACCTTTTTTTTTTAATTTTCAACGTTTAAATCTATTTGATTTTAATAAAGTAGCTCTATTTATATTTTATAATAAAAGTTTTTTTTTAATTTTTTGGGGAAAGTATTTACTTTTCAATTGCCATTTTGTAGGTTCAATTCTCTGCCTGAATAGAAGTTGAGTAGTTATTTGGTGCAGTGGCTAAGTGACGGACTCGGGAACTCAAAATCCATGGATCGTCGCCTTATTTCTGATATTTTGGGTGCTTAATATGAATTCCCAAATAATAAACCATTTATTATTTTATAGAATGGCATACTCTGGAGCTCAGAGTCCATGGATCACAATCTTTTTCTATTATTTCCAGTGTTCAAACTTCTTATGATCTTCTGAGCAAAAAATCATTTGACTACTACTATTTCTACTACTACTACTACTACTACTACTACTACTACTATTATTATTATTATTATTATTATTGTTGTTGTTATCATCATCATCAACCATGCTGTAGTACCTTATTTTGTTAATGGTTTGCTATTATTTGTCAGTTTGTCATAAACATTTAATCAACTTTTTACAACATTAAATGTGCTTAGCATTAATAATGTAATTATTAAGAAAATTCAAGTTATATAATATTTTATTTCACTTTAAAAAAAAAAAAAGAGTGCATGTTGATTGGCAATGGTGTAGAGTTTCCTGGCCAGTGATATTTGATGATTATAGATAAATCTATATTCTTTATTGAAGATCGCCATTCTTTGCCTTTACTAAATAACATTTTTGTAATATATATATATATTATGAATTTTAGTATTGTAATTATTTGTAATCATTTATTTACACATTACTTTTCTAATATTTAAATACAGGTATACTTTATATCAATGTAATTATGGCATAGATTGAATAGGTGAAGGGAACTTGAAAGTCTGGATTCAAATCCCTTATAATTATATTAATTTTGTTTTTGTTTATTTAGTTATAACTGTGTGTTATATTATAGTACTATATCCGTTATTTATAACTACTAATTTCCAGTAAAAATAATTTTAAAACAAATTTATGATATATCTTTTTGAAATTAATCTGAGAGAGTGCAAATTTCTCAAGCGCTTATGACTACCAACAGCCAATCAGATCTTAAGCACTGGGACAGAGAATTTAACAAGAAAAGAGTGGTTCCCACTCTCTTCTTTACTTGTCTTTCTATATATCCAAGCCAGTCCAAAGTACTTATATCTGAAAGCGTGAATCTTAACTGAGTTCAAATTATAAACATACAGCGTGAAATCTTTCGATTTATTACACAGTAGTTTTTCGATGTTATAACTTTGCAGCAATATATGTAAGTAATATTATTTTATAAAGTGCAGACAATATTGAAATTAAACTGAGACAGTGCAAATTTCTCAAGCGCTTATGACTACCAACAGCCAATCATAAGCAGTTAATTGTTTTCTATTTTTAGCACTGCTTTTAAATGATAATGTCCAGGATTCTGCATCTAAATAAGTATGATTCCTATTTTAATTATTAATTTATAACATATAACTGATTAGAGAAATAGTTTATTATTATTAAGGAATGTGAGAAAGATTGTGAGCTTTCTTTTCTCAATCTGTAGATAAATACTGTAGCACTTTAGTCTTTATATAACACCAAGAGATTACATTTAGAAGGGGTACCTTTTGAATGCTGAAAGGATATACACTTTATTATTTTAGTTGATTACTCTTGGTTAATATCTGATAGTAATTTTTCTAATATGAAAATCTAACAGATATTTTCACATATTTAAATATTTAAACAATTACATTTGTTAAAAATTATTAATTTATAACATGTAACCAGTCAGTGGAATATTCTATTATTACTAAGGAATGTGTGAAAGGTTGTGAGATTTCTTTTCATAAATGATGAATAAATAAATACTGTAGCATTTAAACCTCTATATAACACCAAGAGACAAGCGATTGCATTTAGAAGAGGTATTCTTTTGAATGCTGGACACATTTACAGTTTATTATTTTCATTGATTAGTGTCTATTAATATCTGATGGTAATTTTTCTAATATGAAAATCTAGCATATATTTTCACATATTTAAATATTTAAACAATTACATTTGTTAAAAATTATTAATTTATAACATGTAACCAGTCAGTGGAATAGTCTTTTATTACTAAGGAATGTGTGAAAGGTTGTGAGATTTCTTTTCTTAAACCATGGATAAATAAACACTGTAGCATTTAAATCTCTATATGATACCAAGAGACAAGAGATTGCGTTTAGAAGAGGTATCCTTTTGAATGTTGGATGCATTTACAGTTTATTATTTTCCATTGATTAGTGTCTCTTCATATCTGATGGTAATTTTTCTAATATGAAAATATAATAGATATTTCCACATATTTAAATATTTAAGCAATTAGATGTTAAAAATTATTAATTTATAATATATATAGTGAGAGATGTAGCATTCTCAAGAGTAACCTATTCCTAAACTTATTCTCAGTTAACAAAAAAAAAAAAAAACTTTTTTCAATTAATTACTGTTACAATATGTATTTCAGAAACAATTTTCACTTATCAACTGAGCTACAGGTATGAAACACCTGACATGTGCATGGTGATTCAATTTTTTATAGCCTTAATTTATCTGATGAATAAAGATTATTGTGAAATGCAGGGATAGTGAGAGATGGTGGTTTGAATTTCTAATATTAATGAATGGTTGCAACATAAGAGTTGACATGAGAGATGCATTAGTGAAATTTCTTGGCAATAAGATGTTTGCATAATGCCATTTTATCCATTAACCTTTTGACTGTTTGACTCGTTCTTAATCGAGGCACTTTTTGATACATATTCGTTTTAATCGAGTAAATTTGACATCGCTGTAAATTGCTTAGTTTTTGGACTACGTTTACGGTTTTAACGTCATTTTTTAGAACGCAAAAAGTTTTATAATATACTGCCATCTATTGAATTATTTTACAAGTAAAAAATCAATTAATTGATGATTTATGTCAAACAAAAACTAAGCACTGCCTTTTCACATCTTTTCTTGAATCTTATTGGCTGTTGAAATTTTGTAAACAAAAGAAAATGGAAAAGCTCCGCCTTCTCATCATCTTTTCTTGAATCTTATTGGCTGTTAAAATTTTTATATGGCTGCCAAAAATTAAAAATTTACGAACGCTTTTGTTTTATTTTGAAAATGATAAACGAATGTTTTAGAGCATTTTAAAAATATTTTTTGATGAAATACAAATAAAATACAAATTATTTTCATATAATATGTCAAAAATAAATATTATTTTACAAAAATAGTTACGATTTTAGCAAGAATTATTTATTTATTGCAAAGTCGGGAAAAAAAAATCATAACGTGAAATTATGATTGCCGTTTCTTTTCATGTCAACCGTAACAAATATTTTTAAAATTAAAAATCAAAATTTATTTTTGAACAAACTTTCGTTTATTTTTATAATGTGAGAAATTACTAATATACTTTTTAAAAACGAAACTAAAGTGAATATATTTAAAAAAACGGTCAATAACTTTTGAAAAATTGATACATTATTTTGTGCATCGGCTAATTAAAAGCTTTGAGTGATACCACCTGCAGCGAATGAACAATTGGACAGTTAAAGGGTTAAATTTTGATGATAAATATAGTTTTATGGAATCTAGATTAAGGTGAAGACAAAATGCTAATGGTAGAAAAGTTAAATAATAGAGTGAGAAAAGATAGGATTACAACTAGATATGAAAATGATTTAAATATTTTAATGCCATATATAGCAGCTGAATTTAAAATTGGTAGGGAACATGTTTGATAATTTTGGGGATTTTTTGGATTATTTATCAAACTCCCAAAAAGTCAAGCTATTGAGATTTATCAGGAGTAGAATTGCATTGAAAAAATGAAGATTTTTGAATGTAAGAACAAAAATCAGAATGTTCTTACTGTCAGCAATAATATTTCTTATGATTCTGCATGTTAAATAGTGAAGACATATAGTATGCTTTAAATTGCAGTGTTGTAAAAGAGTTTTGAAAATATCGTAGTTTTAGATATAAATGAACAGGTGAGTAATCAATCACATTATATGCAAATTTTTGAAATGATTCTATTTTATTTATATTGTATTGGACGATTTGAAAGTGGTCACTGGTGAAAAAAGGAGAGATTTATTAATAATGAGAAGGATAGCGTCTGCAATTATAATAGCTAATGTTCAAGTGAAAAATCTGAAAAATCAAACATCTTTAAGATTTAGCATTGGCATGAAAAATATATAACAAAGTGAAAAAAAAAGAATGATGGCCATTATCAATATTGTATTTCATAAGAACAAAAATAGAAAAAAAGCTGGTTTAATGTAAGAATAAAAAAAAAGTAATTAAAAATGGAGTCTGACTTTGATATGTATCAAAATATTTATTGGATCACTTATGGAGAAGACATTTTTGCAAATGTCATTCCTGATTTGGCTGTTCATAATTACTGCTATTACATATTTATATATTATGTTTTTTGAATTTAATGACAGTTGAGGCAAGTTAAAGAAAGTACTTCTGCAGATTGAAAGACTGTATGCAATAACTAATTACTGTTACATTTATTATTTTTATTGCTTTTATAATTGTTTTTAATTAACAGACATTTTCTTTGTATTATGTATATACTCATATGTTATTGATAATGTGCACATCTTTTAACTTATTTGTATAACTCTAAATTATTAAATGATGTCATTTTTTGTTTTATTAATGCTATTTTGTTTTTGCTTTTTTTTTTTTTACAATTCTATATCTGTTAATACTTTAGTTGCTTAATCCCTCCCCACCTTTTTTTTGAGCAGCAGCACTATAGACATAATTTGAATTGAAATTTTTTATCAATGAGACCATTCATATGATGACCAGGAGTCACTTTAAGTCATCAACACAATAATAATGATAATGACCTGATGGGTTTAGTTCATATTTAGTGGGTAAATTCAAAATCCACAAATTGTAACTTGTAGCTCAGGCACTTTCAGTACACTTGAACTGTTATGAAATCTCAAGGAATTTTATCATTCAAGTACTACTACTACTATTACTTCTTTTCCTCCTGCTCATTATAATAATAATAATAATAATAATAATAATAATAATAATAATAATAATAATAATAATAATAATAACAACAACAACAACATCCTTTCAAAGCCATATCAATCTATGAGGAATGTAATTTCTACAAAATCCTAAATTAGAAATGTTGTGAAATAAATACTGCATCTACAATATACTATGTGAATGTGGAAGGATGTATATTGGTGAAACCAATCATACCTTTGAAAAGCGTATAAAAGAACACAAGGTGATGATAGGGAAAGAAAGAAAAACAGATATCCAAAGTAACGGATCATGTATGAACCAATAAATATATGTTCGATTGGGAAAAGACAAAAATGATGGTTATAGGAAAAGTCTAAAGAAGAAAATTCAAAGAAGCTGCCCACATGACAAAGGCAAACAACAATCATAAGTAAATCTGGTGATCATTCATGATATTTGGAAGTTACTTGTTATACTTTTTCTTAGAGAAAAACTGGAGAAATTAGAAAGACCTTCTTAGATAAGTATATGAAATTTCTGCTGACTTGCTTTTGACAGAATAGTCTAGTTGGTTAGAGCATTATTTTAAAATTCAGTATTCATGAATAAAAATCCAGGTTCATTCCTATGGTAAAACTGTCAATAGTCAGGCTAGCAATACCCGTAGATAGAAGAGTAATACCTCTTGAAATGTTATTATTTGGTAATCTACATTTTATTACTAATAGATTAATGTATTTGAAAAATTTAGAGTTTGAATTTTTCTAAAGATATTTAACGATTAATATTACATGATGAAAATAGTTCAATATATATAATTACTATTAAAATATCATCATTACAAATGTAAGACGATCGCTGGATTTTATTCATCAATCATATGAACATGTGTTAGTTTTAAAATATTTGACAGAGTCACTTTATAGGCTTATGTTCTTTACTTTGCTGTAATATATAAGAAAGGTGTTATTAAAGTATTTCCAAAATATTTTCATTTGCTTTTAAATTTTAATCATTGATTTTGCTTATTTCTTTAGTCTTTTGTTGATTTACAGGATTTTGTCTATTTTGTAGAATCATTTATTTTTCTGCTTGTTAGCATTAAATAAAATTTTTTTTAATTATATTATATTGTTTGAATCGTTCCCCTTTCCTCTGGGTTACTCTTAATTACAAAACTTATTAGTTACATACCTTTTTTTGTATTTTTAATTATTGTTATTTTAAGAAAAACAATATAAAATACAAAAATTGGTTTATTGTATAGTTAGAAATGACAGTATTCGGGTTATATTAAAGTTAATATGAAAGCGGACTAGAGAGAAGGATAAGAATATATTAGCTAATCCTAAAATTGATGATCATTCTGTTTATTAAACACTAGATTGAAGGTAATGATGACACTTTCTCTATGTAAAAATAAAAGTAATATTATTAGGTTATTATATTATACCTCCCACGGTATGCTTACTATTTATTTTATTAATAACTAGCAATTATTTTGAAAAGGATTTTATAGTAAATTGGTGTCTATATTTGTAATAATCTTAAGGAAAAATAACGCCTGAAGCTAATTGCCTTTTGACATGTCCAAGGAGAATTTTTAGAAGCGAACTTCGTAGATGAATGACCGTCATTAATTTCATTCAGAATGAAATTAAGAAGCTAAAGAGGATAAACTGCCATTATATATTAGCAATGCTTTAAAAATTCTTTTATTTTTTTTCCTCAGAAGCTTCACATATTTATTATAATTCGTAATACTAAGATTTAATGAAAATAACATATTCCTTTATACTAATTTAATGTTTCCCTTTATACTTTTATTAATAAATTGTTTCATTATTTTTCACGGTATGTTATTATCCCTAATTATTGTCAATAAAATAAAATCTCAATATATGTTTAATAGTAATTAGAACTTACGCTGAAAATAAAAGCACCCCTTCCCCCTTGATTCTTTTCCGACTTTAAATTAGTAACTATCTTGTTACCAGAGTAAGGTCATCATTATATCTCTGTCCCTTTTATCAAAATCCTTTACTATCTCTAACCAAAATGTTGACTTGAGGGTAAAAATTTTTAGCATTGCCTTTCAATTATTTTACCATTTGACTGAGATCAGGATCAAAGTCGTTAGAATTCATCAGTGAGTATTGTGTGTGACAGAGGCAAGGTCAGCTTACAAAGACCTCCAGGAGCAAACCACTAATGGTATCATTAATAAATGAATAGTAACACATCATTATTAAAGGCAGTAAATAAATAGTTCAGGAAACATTCCTCTTGGAAATATCATTACCTTCAATAAGATCTGTCATTGAAGAAGGAAAGATTTTTAATTAAGCAACACATACATACATATATATGCATGTTCACGTAATACATGTTTACTAATGCATATCTTTATATATGATTGTCAACCAATAATGAAATATACAATTGGAATACAGATGCATTAACCCATTTGCTAAAAAAAAAAAGATTTTATCTCAAAGATGTTTTGGATAAAAAGCACTATGATCGAGCATTGGTTTAAATCATCATCAATAATGCCTTTTTTTATATTATATCAATACTATCTTAAATAAAATCATTATAGCATTTCTTGTATAAGTTTCACCTTAAAACAGTTGTCTTCGTGTAAAGAGATGTAATAATTGAAGCTAATATGATCTGAAATGTTTATTTATTATAAGTAAGTCCATTATTTCTATTCCATTTAGTTCTATATCTTGAATTTATTGCTGAAAATCACAGGTAGTGGCTGTATTATTTTTGAAAGGATCTTTTTTAAGTATGTGAAATTAAATTCCTTTTATAATAAAATAGATATAAGTTTTGGTTTATCTTAACCATGTTGTTTATCAGGCTAGAGCCTCAAGACTTACGTTTTAAAGACCTGAATTGCAAAGAAAAAAACATTTTTTGCTATTAAATAATCATTTTTATAGTTAATTTTGCTTTTTTGTTCGTTTTTAATGCAGGTATTGGTCAGAAAAGACGAGATTTCCACAAACAAGTCGACAAATTAGGATAGCATTATTCATTCCTTTATTGCTTTCATTTTTTTCTGTTTTAGATGTTAAAGCTCATAACATTACTTCAAGCTATTCCTCTCTGTGACGTTATGTTGATCTCTGAGGAATCTACGGATCTGAGATTAAAAACTACTGATCTAAATTTTACAGTAATTTTTGTGTTTAGACAAAAAAAAAAAAACACTAGCAAACTATTATTTGTTTTCAATCATTTTATTATTGTTTGATAACCTTATCAGAAACTGTGAGTAAACAAACATGCTTATGAAAGAAAATATTCCCATATAGCTTATTAAAACGTTTAACATTTTAAATTAATTTCCATCCTAAGTATTAAAGATTTTATCCATTTATTTTAAACTAGTTCATATTCATTTTATAAATTGTTAAGAATTTATTCAAGTTTATCATGCAGTTCTAAAATTGAAGTACTTGAATAAATTGTGTTAAGGGGTAGTAAGCAATGGAAATTTGTGACTGATCAAATATTTATCATCATAGTCTATTGCCTAGCTATTTGACACACATTCAGGAAAAGAACGTCATTCATACAGTGTTATTGCATATAGTATATATATGAACACTTAAGTCTTAAATATAAAAAAGCCAGTACTGTAAAAAAAATAATAATCATATTTTAAAATAAAGTACTGTAAGGTCTGCCCATCCCTCGTATATATATAAATGGTTTATGTCCTGCACATGAGAGGTCAGAGTGACTCGTGGTCAACATGAGTAGAATGAGAAGATTGACACTAAGGTGGACTTTGAGCATTCCATCATCAGATTCTCAATGAAATGGATGGCTGAAGAGGTGTGGAGTGGTTTGAAGCCTGTCCATTGAAGTATGAAGATTGGCTATTTTAATGTAAGCTGAGCTTTGATTGTATATATGTGTGGAGATGATAATCTAGACAAACCGATGAATGCTAGTTTAGCGCAAAATACATATATTGGTGATCATTTATCTTTTCAACATGTGTGTGATCAAGTGTATCAGCGGTATGAGATAGCATGGATGGTTGAGGGTCGTGTGACGGTCTGAGTTCACCCCCCCCCTACATATTACATATATAAGTGCAGGTATAAAAAAGCCTGTACTGCAGAGAAAAAAAAATCATATTAAATTTCAGATTAAATCATTTTTTTATATAGTAATTTCTAATGTAAACTTTTTTTAACCAGATGTTAAAAATATCAAGTTAGTTAAAATATTTTTTTAAAAAAAATAATCACATAGATGGGATTTTATCAAAATTCAATAAATCATTATTGAAATAATTATTAATGCACTGCAAGCTGGGGGAATCTTCTGATCTTTTGTGCACTAGCTGTCTTTTCTCATTTTGTAAAGAAAATAATTACAATTAGTTAATTATCATGGATAATAATTATCATGGATAAACATGATACGAAGTAACAATGGCCGAGCTAAGGAAATTCATGGAATTACCTTTCAAGCAATCAGTCATTTGAAGATTGAGTGTTATTTTTACTTTTTCCTGGATTTCTGCATTCACGTAATTGATTTTTTTTTTTTAATCTATAAAATTTATTATACCAATGCCAAGTCAGTGTAATTACTCAAAATTAAAGCAACCTGCTTTAATTAATAGATCACTAGTAATTAGAGTAGAGAAAAAAAAATCTATGTGAATTTTAAATAACTTATTTTCTTATACGCCTACTGTTATTATTGTTATTGTTATAGAATTTATTAAACGTTTATTTATATTTTATTAAAATGTATTGCTGCTCTCAGCCTTTAGGATATTAAATGTTTATATAAAATTAATAATGACATTGATCTAATAAAAGAGGTTGATTAGATTTTTGCTTCCTTACTTACCCGAAATAATTCAGCAGTTCTTTGCACTGAGTTTTGACTACATGCTATAATAGACTTACTATGTTTAACCATCTGTGATGTTTTTTACATTATACGTTATCATTAAACATATCCCTCAGCATGGGTTTAATGCTTTTTGGTAGAATAATGAATTCTAGAATTCAAGATCCATGGATTGTGAGTCAACCCCATCCACTTATGGTGCTCAAACTTCTTATGAACTCCTAAGTAATAAATTGAGTATTTTTTAATACAAATAATGTTCTCATATTTATCATGACTACAGTTGTGCATGGGTTGTTTAAACATTTTATTTAAGCATTTTTATTTATTTATTTGAAGTTTATCTTTTATTCAAACTGCTGTGAAATTTGTGCAAATCACACATGTGCAGTATATTTTTAAATAATTTATAACACCCAACAATTTGATACTTACGTATTATGCCCGTGTTTAGATGGAAGCTATATTTTATTTCTCCTGAAAATTACATTTTTATGTAGCAATAAAATAATCCAATAAATTATTGAATCTGCCATAAAAATAATAATAACAAATGGATGGTTTATTGCTTGATAATTTATGAGAAATTTGATTTCCAGAAATGACAGACTCAAAGCCACGATTCATGGATTTTGATCTCCAGATTTGCCATAGTGATAGAGTAGATAAATTCCTAGAATGTTGAATAATTGTGTGTGTGTGTGTGTGTGTGTAATGCTGCCTTAATATATTGATGAAAATATAAATACAATCATTTTGAATGTATTTGCAATTTGTTTTTTTCAGCTAGCATACAAGATTTACCCATTCATTGTGTTTGTGAGCAAATCATCTACTGCTGGTTTAATGGCAGAGATGAGACTGGAACCTATAAAAAACATGCACTATGACTTGCTATTTGTAACTTTATACATATATACAAAGTGGATTAAAATCTTGCTCTCCAGAAGGTTTAATATAGTAAAATATATATATCATCATCATTGTCAACCATTATCCATCCACTTTAGGATGGGATAGAGGTCTTTACAAGCCAATCTATCTTTTATGATCTCTATCCTCTCTTCTTCACATCACTCCTGCACACATTCTTATTTCATCCATTTATCTCATGTATGGTCTTTTTCTGGATCTTTTACAATCTCTTGGCATCCAGTTAAAGATTTCAACTGATCACCTATTATCATATCTTCTAGAAAGATGTTCAGCTCAACTCCATTTCAGTTTCTTAATTCTTTCAATGATGTCAGTAGCACCTGTTTGTTCTCTTACTTACATATTTCGTTTTCAATTTTTTCTTGTTATTTCTAACATGCATCTCTTCATACTTATTAAAATATTTTATACAGAACCTTAATTATTAAATGATTACTCTAGGTATTCAAATTGATATCCATTTTCTTCTAAACATTTTATAATCTGGCTCTCATATTATCTTTGTAAATTTTTAAGCATAGTGATTCTTTTATTTTTTAGTGTATATTGTTTTTGGTTTATTAATGTAAACAGCTGATTTAAGGTGATCCATAAAAAATAATTTATAAGAGTCAAGTTTGGAGATTTGTGTCATCATTCAATCAAACCACATTGTTCAGTTCATTTTTCTGAAAATACTTTGTCTAAAAATTCAAAACCAGCCTGTGAAAAATGAGACACAGACTCTTCATGCTAAACTTATATTTTTCTGAATTGAATGGAAACAGAAAAAAATTATCTAAAATGTTGGCATATGATTAACAACTATTGTTTCATAGAAAGAAATATGAGCCAATTATTATATCTACCAACACAGAACCCATAATATGTCTTTTGGGTAGTATTATGTTTATCTTTAATCTGTTGTAGATTTTCAGTAAATCAATATTATGTCTGTTGATTAAACCATTTAGTGAAATAATGCTTCAACACTGAACATGATACACTTTTCCACTCCTATACTCTATAAACTATAGATAATATTTTATGATAATCTTGGTTATCATCAAGATCTTAGTAAACTTTATGCAGATGAAAATAATTGATAAAGAGATACAACAAATTTAATATGTTAATATATCTTTTCTGCAATAATTTTTTTATTGAACTTCTTTTTTGACTACAACATGGTGGATGATATGGGCTACCTACTGTAATGATATGAATAATGTCTTGTTAATAATTCAATAAGAAATTGATACTTATCATTATAAGTTTTTGGAACTGAATATGCAATTATAAGTTTTTGGAACTGAATATGCAATGACATGCTTCTTGTGTATAAATGCATGATCTTGTTTTTCCGCTATTGTTAATTTAACTTTAATTAGAGTTGGAAACTATCACATTAACAATAATTGTAACTTCACAAAAAACACTTCAATATTACTTAAATTAGCCATTTGTTATATATTATATACTAATCTATTCAACAGTCAAATTTTTGATCTATCCTATATCAATATAGAGAGTCATATAAGTCTATCTTCATAAAGATATGAAAAGCCAAAATGAAGGTGTTTATTTATATTACTTACTAGGATATCCAACTTTTTAGTTTTAGTAATAATATATTAATTATTAGGTTTTATTTAGTGAATAAATGTAAATCTATTATTATAAAGCACTGAAAATTTGTAATTATTAAAGATGAAATCAACCTCAGATAATATGCTATTTCTTAAATATTATAAATCTTCACTCTCTCGCCAGCCAGTAAGAATTGTAAAAAACTTAAGTGAATCACTTAATTTTAGAGCATATCTATATATACACCAACTCTTTTGGGCTATGCTAATATCAGGTTTGAGTCTATTGTGTGCTTGGTATTATAATCAATTATTGAATTGTATAAATTTAGTTAACCTATCGCTGTAAAAAGACAGTCTCATTTTTAACCACTTACGATAAGACATATGATTTATAAATGTAAATTTATTATATAAAGTGCTGAAAATTTGTAATTATTAAAGAGGAAGCCAATCTCTGATAATGGGCAGTGATTCACTTATGTTTTTAAAACTCTGAGTGGCGGGTGAGTGTGCAGAGATTTATAATATTCAAGAAATAGTGCATTATCAGAGGTTGACTTCCTCTTTAATAATTAGTCAATAAATATATTAATTACTTAGGGCAGTTATGTTTTAATGACATTTTGATACACTTGTTTTACATTTCTAATTTTCTCTGCACACACACATTTTCAACTAAACCTGTGATAATATCTAGATTTATGAGATCTGGATTTCTCAGTGAATATTGTATTGTCCTCAATGACTTATCCAATGACCAGTACATTGTTGGTTCAGATATATATTTAATAAGACATTGTTATCTGCGAAGCACCATATTTTCTAAAACAGATTTTTAAATATTTTTATTCAGTTGTCTTTATTATGAATATACTTATCATAATTCTGTTTCATTATTTTGAAAACTACATGCAGTTTGTGAATTTCAAATTTTCTAAAAATTCAATTTTTTGATTACTCTTTGGTTAGATGATCAATAAAAGTATATAAAAAAGTGCTTTAACCAATGTGAAGCTGGGCTTATGTCACCACATTTGATACATATATAGAGCTCACTTAAACAATTGGGTGAATTCACTTTAAACCTAGAGAAAAGACGTCAATACTTATAATTTATCAAAATGTCTTAATAATAAGATTTTAAAGGGTTATTTTATCAATATATTTTTGCTAGAAGCTGAAAACAGAATGCAATGAATAAAATATAAACTTATAATTTTTCAAGGATAAATAATGTTATAATCCTTTTTTTCTTCAGCTTTATATCAAATCTAGAGAAATATATCTTTTGTTTTTAATTTTTTTAAAAAATTATATATATACAACGAAACACACATATATCAAACAAATTATACTATTAAATATTAAGAGCTGAGAAAGAATACGATGTACTACACCAGATTCATAAGCAATCTGATATATTGCTCTGAAATTGTAGTCAGCCAGAATTACACTTTTTTGATGTAAGTGTATTTTGTTGTAAACATATTATGTATATAATTAATATTTATATCTTATTATTTTCAAAACAAAATAAAATGATTTTTTTATAACTAAAATATGTATATGCGTTCAGTTTTCTAGTAGAGAAACAAGTACTTTAACTCAACAACAATAGTTGATCATCATTAATGGGAGTTTTCCATAGCCTGCTAAATTAAAATATTAAATGAACTCTAAACTCTTTATTTATAACATATTGATCATCCAAACATATAATAAAAGTTTATTTTTCTGGAGAAAGAAACTTATTTTGGTATTAACTGTCTGAAATCTGTTTTTGGAGGCCAGTTATTGGATTTAATCCAGTATTTTTTACAATAAATCACAAATTTCTGCTTGTTAGTGAATTTCAAAAAAAGATAAATAATCAAAACAAATAAATGGTTTTCTTGATTTGTAAATGAATGAATAATGCACATATCTTTTTCTTCAACTAAAAGGTCTTAAATATTTATTAATTTACTATAAAATGTCAAATATCTGATAGCCTAAAAAAAAAGAATCATTTGACATTTATGAACCTCTATGGTATGTTGAACACAACAATTTTATTCAGACAACATATATATAATATTTGAAATGCACCATAGCCATATCTTTCAGCCACACTTCCCCTTTTAAATAAAAAAATAGCTTGAATTTTTGCGGCTTATTTAAATGGTCTGCAAAGATTCTGGCTATTTTTTATTTAAAAGGGAAGTTAAGCTGAAACGATATAGCTATGGGGCATTTCAAATATTCCCTTCTAATTACATTAAGTCAGTACAGACAATATACTTATATTTAAACTTTATATATATACTTAACTTACTATGGATATATTTTATTTTATGATGCTAAGCTGATTTATTATTTTATTATATTTTCTCTTGCTTATGAATAAATGTTTAATTGTGGAATGTTTAACACCTTTTTTTAAATTCCTATGCTGTTATGAAAGCTCATTATTAATATACAGAAATAAATTATTATTTAAAAATTATTTTGTCTTTTTGTGTATCTCAGCAAGTTATTTTGGCACACACACTATTTTTAGTGCATTTTTTATTTGTAAACCAAACTTTTCAAAAAATATATATATATATTTTTTTTGTAGAAATAAAACGTAAGAAAACACTGAGCAAAGAAAATAGGTAGTCTGAAATCAAACAGTGCAAAAGTGATCATTTGGGCTATCCTATGTAAAATAAATTACATGAATCGTAATGCAAAATTTAACAAATTATGTCACAATTCTATCTTTAAACTTATCTTATATCTAGGTCTTCATACACAATTTTTTTCATGATTTGCAACTATCAGATATTTTATATAGTTTATATATATATATGAAACTATATTCAGAGCTAGGATTGGACATAATGATTGCAAGATTTTGTACATTATTTAGGTAAAGGAATTTGAATTGACTTTGCTTCAAATGAGGTTGCATAATATTTCCCATTATGAAATTTGCTGACATTATAGGATTTAGTAAAAAAAAAATCCACACATTTATATAAAATAAATGACTTAAGGAACTTATTGGGATACATTTGTGCAGTCAATAAATCATTCATTAAAAATTACTCTCCCTGAAATCAATGAGTAGAAAAAATTTCCTTTAGAAAGTGTCATAATTTTCTGATTGTATTTTCACTCAAGACTTGTAATGATTATTTTTCATTATTTTATTTTATCTTTCTAAAGCTTTGATTAACATGTATTTTATTATACTTAACTGATCTTTTGATCAAGTTAGTATTACATTTCTTAGCTGAAAGCCAATTTATGAATATCATGAATCTCATTATTGGATAATATTTAGGGTGATTCATTTCATCTTTGAAATAGTCTAAACTGATTGAAAAATAATTCAAATGCTATGCTAATAAAAATGATTATCCCACTTCTGAAATAATCAAGATGTGAAATTATTTACTTTTTTTTTAATATGCACAATTCAAGATATAACATACAAAAAAGTTAATGAAATGGAAAACAGCTCATAAACATACTTTTTAAACGGTAGGGATAATATCATTGAAATTATTTATTTATTCACTAATGAGTATTTAAATTTAAAATTATGTTTTTTTTTCTGTCACGATTTAGTAGTTCAACTGTAAAATATCTGAAAATACGTTTCTTGATGCATTGCTTATTTTTGATTTCTAAAAATAAATTTTTAACTTTCTGTATATTTGTAATTCCAAATATTTGTTTCTTTTCCCTTTCCTTCCCAAAATCGAACTCAGTTTCTATCCTTATTAATATATAGAAAACAAAACAATATCGATTTTTTTCCCATTTGTTTTGATTGTTGTTGTTTTTACTTAATAAAATCTTTTATGTGAAAATAATATATAACATATTTTGTCCACATTAAATAACTGTATTTCCAGAATTTGATTTAGTGAAAAACAAGTTTAAGAAAAAATCAAAGTGAATGTTTTTACAAAAAGCAAACTATTTTATTTCTTACCATCAGTATTCATAATTCAAAAGCTGTTGGCAATTAATAGGTTCCACATTAGAATGTAAATTTATAAGATAATTTCTAGTAATCTTATTGATGGAAGATATATGAAATTATAATTTATCCTATAATGTTTAGTAAGTATGATGATTTGTATTGAAAATTTGGATAGCCTACCACAACAACATTTTTATTCTTATATGTTTTTGTATTATGAAATTGTAACTGGCTAAAGTGTTAATGAGGAATGATTTTATATGCTTATCTAAATATTTATAAATATTTAAAATGTCTATATTTTTCTAAAATTTATAATATCATGAAATATCTTTTCAAAACGAATGGAAAAATTATTAAAAAAAAAAAAACAACAACAACTGTTATATTACAACATAACTGTATTCCATTTTGGATTCCTGAAATATAATATGGTCATTTGTCTTTTATTATATCTTTATTTATATGAATTTGAAAAGAATGGGGAAGTGTGGAGGTGTTTATTATATCTATAAAGATATTACATACAGGACAGAGAAAGGTGAATAACTCTGTGTGTGTAAATTTAAAAAAATCAGATATATTAATCTTTAACTGAGGTTTAAAGTTTATATCTGTGCTAAAGATAATCTCTAGTTTCAAAAATGATTAGTAATAATCATTAGTGAATTTATCTGAAATGGATGGCACCAAAGTTGTGAGTGGAGGGAGTTTGACAATGGTAAATGAAAATTTAACAATATTAGAGGAATTGTGCAAATATATCCTCAAGAGAATAAATGTTTAACCTACCATTGTAAAACTGGATTTCCATACACTTTAAGATTTTATCAGCTCTTATTATCTTACTGGACTATTTACTTTAACTTGCATATTTTATGACTATATATATGATAGAGGTTTATAATTTAATTTTCATTATTTTCTACTTTGTTCTCTGCTTTATTCGGTAAAGAATCAGTTATGAGTTTTGTATGATTTCATCTTGATTATGAAACAAAGTTATGGACTAATTGTTGGTGTTATTTTTTATGACATTTTGCAAATTCAGTTTTTTTAAACACATATTCAAAAAAAGGTTGGCAATTAATTTTTGTTTAAGCACAAATAATTTGTATGGTAACCTGTGGCAGGATAGATAATTTTTTATTTTTTTAGTTCATCTAGTAAATTTTTAGATATAATCTTTTGCCTATACATCAAATCTATCAGCAAATTAATTATTAGATCATGACTACATGAATACTGAAGTTATGTGAAATAATCTTTATAGTTTTTATACATATATATTATAATCTATATAATCTTTATAGTTTATAGCTAGAAATGAAAATATTTGTTGTTAAACTCCTTTGCATGATTGTTTTTATTTTCCTCAAAGTGAAGTGAGGATAAACAAACATCAATAAAATTAATTTTGAAGCTGAAAAATATCCATTAAGGAATTGTTTTAATTTGATATATTTATATAGTTAGCCGAAACTGAATATTCGTTTCACAGCTCATTCTATTAGATTGTGGCTTATTTGCTGACTTTAAAGAAAGACTTTTTTTATTTCAAAAGATTAATTTGATTTTCATATTTCTTTGCAGAGAAGTGGATTAAAATTGGCTTTTTTCTCTGTGGATTTGCTTAAATAAACCAGCAAATCTATAAGTATAAATTGCCAGTCAGTGTTTAACAATTATGAGCACATTTAAATCATCGGATGTATTAATAGAATGAGGAATCATGAATACTACAGCACTGTTTTCGTATATCTATACTTTTATTTATTAGAGCCTATCTCTTGATTGTGTAAAAATAAGATAGTAACTTTTACTAACATTGTTCAGCAAATTGTACATATTTTGATCTCATATAAATGGTTTTTGATATTTCTACCATGAGATTATTCTCATCAATGTTTATAGCAATGTTTAGCATTCATGATAGGCATGAAATTAAAGGTTTACTAGTTGCTTGAGGAATATATAGCACACTTGAGGTACCAAATTGTTTCAAGATATTAATCCAGAAAATATTCCAGCTGATAATTTTTTGCATATCTCACATACACTTTGTTGTAGGATCTATAAATACATCTTTTTTAAATCATACCAAATATATTTTAAGCAATTGTATTTTCATAGGTATATATATATAGGTTATTTATCTGAAATATCATTATTCATAACAGTAGGTTCTTAATATAGAAAGTTTAAAGATATTAATCTTATTTGTATTTTTACGTTAACTATTACCATCAACTAGAATTAATTATTAAGTGTCTTTAGAAAAATTTACATTTTATTTAATTTTGTTGGTAGTAGCATACAGATTAATATATCGTTCTTTGTGGATGGTATTATTCTTTATTCTTGAGAATTGCTGGCCTGACTACCAACAATATTAGCTAGGGAATTGATCATATGATCTTTAGATTCATGCTTATTGAATTTAAGATGATACTCTAACCAACTTATTTCTTCAAAATGTACAGTTAGTAGAAATTTTCTCTATGTATGTGAGAGTTCTGATTTCCTCATTTTTGTTAAAGTTTAAGGATTATTGAGTGATTTCCAAATATTATAAATTGTCACACTAGGTTGATTTATGAGGTTATTTGCCATTGTCATGTGAGCAGCTTTTATAAATTTTATTTTTAGAATTTCCTTTCTGTCCAGTATTCTTGTCTTTTCCCCATTGGTACATATATGGTTTATTACTTTAGATATATCTGTTTCTTTCTTTTTTTTTAATCCTTACTTTTTTCTTTTAATTGTTTTTTAATGAGTCTGCTGGTTGCACCATATATGCTCTTTCACAGTTACATGAAATTTTATACATGAAGTTTTTGTTCTTTAATGTTTTTATTAATTTGGGTTTTGTAAAGTTTAGGATTCCTTTTGTGTATTGTGACTTTGAAAGCAGGTCTCATATTATACTGATTGCAGATTTTTTTAATTTTTTCCTGATATGGAAAAATTACAGTACTTATAATTGTCTTGTTCTTATTTATTTAATGTTTTCCTATTCATAACTGGTGGGTAGCCATTTTTTTAAATGAGAATTTATTTGTTCTACTTAAGACTTTTTCTTTTCCAAGTCACTGATTTCTTAAGATACTTTCTTCTTTGTTTCATAGTGATATTATAATTCCAATTTTTATGTTTTTGTCATGATTGTATAGGTGTGCTAGATATTTCTTTCTTTGTGTATGGGTTTTGTTTGTAACATTGATATTGTTATGAGTAAATCTTGGCTCAACAACATATAAGAATGTGAATTTTTTTTCTTCTAATTTCATTGTGAGTTTATTTGAAGGGATTATGTTATTGATGTGTGTCCACAATATTTATTGTAACGCTTTACCATGTGGCCATATAACAAATATATCATCATAGTAAAACTAGATGTTAGGTGGAGATGGAATAGTATTTATAGCTATGGTTTCAAGTTCTTCTGTTGCTGTCTATTGGTGATGTAGTATATTATTGTTATGCAGAATGTTAAGACTTGCATTATACTATCAATAAGAAATATTGTTCTTGTTTGTAAGCTGATGTCTTCATTTAAATTTGTTTTTATAATAGATAAGCTTCATTACAGTATATATTTGTGAATAAACTTCACATAACAAAATGGAAAAAAAGATAATTTCTAAAATAGAAGGTGCAGATTACATTGTAGCATTATAGAACAATGGACCTTTTCTTGTTGATGAAGAATGGGCAAAAAAATGGTAGGTGATGGTATCATTTGTAAAAGCCAAGCAATAATTTGAAGATCTTTTACTCACACTTTCTATTATAAATTCCTTGCCTATGAAGGAGAGTATTAGAAACAAAATATGGTTCAAAAAAGGAAGTGAATTGCATAGCATACAACTATGCAAAAAGAATGACTGCTAAACATAATCTTGAAGAATTTATGAAAATTTTTTATTTACATATAAGAATGGAAGTTTTGAAATCAACTATCTTTGTATTTTTATTCAAATGTATTTGTTTACGTTTCATATTTTATATTTTTAAAAGATAAATTTTAGTTTTCTTTAAAATCTAGCTGTATAGTATATACAATAATTGATTTAATATTTTTGATTTTGGATTTTTTTTTCTGCTTAAATGGTTATTTGAATGATAACATTATTCTAGATCCTGGTCTGGAATGATTACTCCTATATATTTATATTTGATTTTGCTATTCTTGCTGATGAAAACCAGTCTGCTGGTTGAAATATTAAAGCAGCTTTATAGAGAAGTAATTATGTGTGTTTTTATTATGTTTTTTATTTTTCCTTTAGTTAGTTCATATATTTATTATTTATATATATTGATACAAGTGACAATAAATGGATGATAAAAACAAACAATATTCTGGAATCAGCTAATTTCATTGTAACAGAAATCATTGTACATAAATTGATAATAAGTATTGTGTTGTTAAAATTTGTTTTCTGTGTTATATTTGGACACTTTTGTTTCTATTACAAGAATATTTTCATCACTGCCATTTCTCTAATAATGATATTTTATAAGTATTTAAACTAAAGGTAAAGCTTGCTTTATATCACAACCTTTTTTTTTTTTTTGCAGTTAGTGTATTTAGGATTAATTTGATTAACCAGTGATCTTTATTTTTTAGCTTTAGACATTCATTTTGTGATTATTATTGTGTAATTAGCCAGGTTGGCTATGAGATCTCTTTCTGAAAGAAAAATCATGTCTTACTAGCTCAAATTTAGAACTCAAGCCTGCATTTGGAAGACTCATGTGGTTATTATAATATCATTAAACCATGTTCAATTAAATTATTTAGAGCTTTAAAGTTTCATAATGCTAGACTTTGCTTTTAAAATATATTCTTGAAAATCAGAATCACCATTTTTTTAACCTTTGCAGTCTGGCTATGCAGATGCAAGTGTATATTTGAAAATGCTTATCACGGTGTCTGCAACATCTATATCAAATTACTCAAGCGGCTCAGGAAGAGAGATAGATTGCTGGCTCTGGATTGGCTTTTTCATGAAACCTGGGCCAGGGTCACCCTTCCAGAGGAGTGAAGGAGGGCAGTGGCCCCAGTCTTGGACCACAATGAGCTCTACAGAGTGACTGCCTTGCAACAGTGTAAAAAGAATATAGCTATGTACAGATAAACATGTTCAATTGTATCTAATAAATTTTAATTTATTTTAAAATATATATATATTGGTATAAATATTGAGTGTTATAATATTGGGGAACAGAAATATTATATTATTACAATGATATATAAATACATATACAGTGCCCTGTATAGTTTATCTAGAAATTCTTAAGAGCTACAGATTCCCATATCAGTTCTCAACTCAGTCAGAAATAAAAATAACTCAGTTTGGTCCATTAAACATAATTGTAGT
Organism: Epiperipatus broadwayi; assembly: GCA_028023455.1. Taxonomy (NCBI): domain Eukaryota; kingdom Metazoa; phylum Onychophora; class Udeonychophora; order Euonychophora; family Peripatidae; genus Epiperipatus; species Epiperipatus broadwayi. The sequence goes on from JAQFVV010012524.1 coordinate 860,667, forward strand.
ACTCATTTTACTATTTGGATGATAGATTGTTACACGATCTTCCAAGCAACTAGCTATACTTAATCTATATTTAGTTTGCCTTTAAAACTTATTTTTAAGTAAATATTACAAAGTAATATTAATATATTATAGCTTAAAAGTTGTCAAACATAGCTAAATCTTTTCTTATTTTTATAATGCCATTTATGGTCCATTCATTTTTCGCAATTCTCCTGGGAAAACTAATCGGGGGGGGGGGGTGCAAGATAGAATTTTATACATATTTTATGAAATAATTTTTTGATGTGCAGAATTATTTGTATAATATCAGTTACATTTATTGGATGTGAACGCTCTATCTCTAAATGACTTTTTTTTTTTTATTAAAAAAAACTTCTTTTTTAGTAAAATATTATCTCAGCTATCTTTATAACTAAATTTGTAATATAAAAGTTATATTGATAAATTATTTAAACCTGTTGTTATTAATTTTCATTAAGCATTCAAAAATATGTTTTGTTATACCATTCTCGAATGAAACTTTTTTAAGTTTGTAATCTCCCTTAGGAGGACTATTTATGTTTTAAATTAGTTTTAAATTATTTCAATTTTTATTAATTCAATATAATATTTGGGATTTGTTGTAGGCATGACAAGAAGTTTAAGATTTGTTAAAATGTTTAGTTTTTTTTAAAAAGATAAAATAGGAAGAAGTTTGATTAATTTTTGAAATAATAGAAAGCAAAGGTTGTTACAATATTGCGATTAGAACATTTGTCTTATGCTATAGGGTGGATGAATTTCATTTACAGGTATCTTGGCAGAAAGTCAGCCAACTATTGGCTATTGGCTTATCTGTTAGCTTTAACCTATAGGTAATACATCCAATGATTCGGTATTGGCTAATGAATGGGTATCGACCTGCTATTAATTGATTGGGTAAAACTCACAGGATTGGGTTGCATAAGTATCTATGGATTCATTGATTGTGAGAAATGTTATATTTATGTGAGCACTGCACACAATAAACAATTGTTATTTTAAAGGCAAACTACTGCAGATAATGATAGTCTGTATGGTTTAATGCAGTAGTAGGTTGGGAAACTCTGAAACTTAAGACCTATGGGTCGTGGCTCAGTTTAGGCACTGAACTCTTAAGAAATAAACTATTCTATTATTTATATTAGTTTTTTCTGATAACGATCTTTTTTTTTTTGACTCTTTACAGATATCTCTAAAGAGTGAAAAAAAACTTGATCGTTATCAGAATGCTTAATACATTTACACAAAAATATTTTAATTACATATATATATATATTTCTTGTTAGCTATTTAGACATTATTAGCACCGAAAGACTTAGAATTGTATTTATAAATAATGAGTGGAAAAGATAGTGAATCTAAGTATTTAATATTTTATGCCTATATATATGTATGTATGTGTGGCTATATATGTTGGAATCATATATATATATATATCAATAGTCAAGATTTAAATATTCATTACTGTTATGAGAAAGCATTCTTAATTATAGTTTCCTTTTTTTTTTAATCTTAGGAACTGATTTGAAAGTTCTTTCAATTTAATTCTAGCATTTTTCTGATTATACTAATACATGTCAAATTGCTTTGAATTGACCACATGACGTCAATTTGTGTGGACCATTGCCATTTTATATGATACCATGAACTTGATTTATTGTCAATTGCAGCACATCTCAGATGTTTCCTGTGTGTCCATCAAATTTTAATAGTCTCTATCTTTTTACCATAAAGTTAATAGTGACAAGTTATAATATTTATCATTGGTAATCTTGTTTGGATACACACACATTTACTTATATATATTAAGAACATGGAAATATTTACTTTATTTTAGAAAAATCTGTCAGCTGATGTGGACAGTGACCAATGAAAATAGTAAACTGTAAACATTTTCTGCATCTAAAAGTGGAACTATTTTTAAATGTAATCTCTTGATATTTCTAGAGATAAAGTGCTATAGTAAACAGAATTGTTTAAAGAAACAAATTTTCATAACTTTCCCTATTTTCTTTATTATAATAGACTCTTCCAACAAGAGTTGAATGCTATAAATTAATAATTTTTAACACTCTACTGTTGAAATATTTTTAAGAATGTGGAAATATCTAATCTATTTTATTTTAGAAAAATCTCAATCAGGTGATATATACAGTGACCAATGAAAATAGTAAACTATAAACACTTTTTGCATTTAAAAGGAAATCTTTTTTAATGTAATCCCTTGATATTTATAGATATATATTATATTGACAAAAATTTGGAAACAATGAACAATTATTATGGTGTTAATATGGAAAATTGTCTACACAGTCTTTCACCATAACATAGCTTGTCAACGGTTGACCAAAATTGTTATTATAGTGAATTTTTATATCTACTCATAATTTAAAATGCCAGGGCTCGGTGAACAGAATAATATTGGCCTGCTTTATGATAATTATCTTTCATATATCATTTCTCTCCTCTCAACTGATTTTTTGCATCAATGAATACAAATAATTTTTCATGCTCAGAGAATACAGAAGTAAGACATTATTTTTTTTATGCCTATTATAAATTTACTCAAGTTTTCCTGTAATGTCTTGCCCAATAGATATGACAGCTGAAGGAAAATAATAAACAATGTAAAATAAAAGTCTTAGCAATTAATTTTCTTTAATATAAGAACCTATAGCATTCTGCACAATAAGAGGAGTATATATAAAAGATTATTATAATTAAAAAAAATGTATCCTTTAATAAAGATAGACAGCATTAAAAGCATGGCTAAATAATTTTAAATATTAACTGTAATAGTTTTACAATGGTTTTAAAAGTTCATTATTGCTTTTATATATATATTGTTATAAACATTTTCCAATCGCCTTTTTCCAAAAAAAAATCATTAATAAATGTATACTGTTTAAAGATTGTACCAATATCTTTATCTCTTGAGTCTTTATTTTTTAGTTTTTTTTACTTATTTTGATTTTTATTTAAAAGTTGCTAACAAGTTTGTCAAGTGTCGATGGCCTAGTGGTTGTTGTAGCTGCCTTCCAAGCAACTGGCCCGGGTTCGCTTCCTGGTCAATGCATTTGACATATGAAAAAAAAATATTTATTGTGGTGTAAGTTATCATCAACTTCTGGATTAAACCATCTTATTTATTGTTTCTATTAAAGTCACAAGGAATAGAAAGTCATTAATTAAATAGTAGTTACTCAAAAACTTTTTTAATCCAAAAGCAAACAAAATAAAAGAAAAAACAAAAGAAATACACAATACACAAGTCTAATAAATAAAATAATAATAAGAATGATTATAGTTTTTATCTGTGTTGGTTTTTTTTATATTTCTGGTGAATATTTTTATTAATTTTTTATTTTATTTTGCTGTACTGTGTTTATTCAATAAATTAATGCTTCATGAAATCATTGTTTACATTCTGTCAATATTACCCTTGTGTTTTTGAATAAATTAAAATAAAATATTGGATAAGCTGATTTTTCAATCATTAAAAGTATATCTGACCTATTAATATTTGCTTTGAGACGATTTTTTTGTCTTCATTAATGCAGTGAATCTTATTTAATACAAAAGTCTTTGTTAATAATGCTCTTATAAAAACAAATGTTTTATTACTATTATAATGTTCTTCTTGTTTGCAAAACAGCTTTACAAATCACTATATAATATGTGCGGGATTCGAACTCAAGACTTTCACACGACCCACCACTCTCAGTGCCATTTCATATTGCTGACTCACCTGATCACACACATGTTGAAAAGATAAATAATCACCAATATACGTATTTCATGCTAAACCAGCAATCATCAGTTGGTCTAGATTACTATCCTCACATATATATATAATCAGTGCTCAGCTTTATATTAAGATAGCCAATCTTCATACTTTAATGGACAGGCTTCAAACTATTCCAACTCACAACTCTTCAGCCTTCCATTTCATTGAAAATCTGATGATAGAACATTCAAAGCCCTTGTTAGTGCCATGTTTTGTCATCCTACCCATGTTGACATATTAGTCATTCTCACCCCTCATGTACAGGTGCCATGGTTGTCATCCTACCCATGCTGACATATTAGTCATTCTGACCCCTCATGTATAGGAGAATAATCCATTTATACATACATATGCGAAGGATGGACAAACCTTTTACACACTATTTAAATAAATTAATACATTGTACAGGCTTAAACCTGCATTTATATATGTAATATATGCGAGATTCAAACCCAGACTTTCACATGACCCCCCACTCTCAGTGCCATCTCATATTGCTGACTCACCTGATTACACACATGTTGAAAAGATAAATATGAGATGTAATGAGAATGGTGGGTTGTGTGAAAGTCTGAGTTTGAATCCCACATATATTACATATATAAATGCAGGTTTAAGCCTCTACATTGTATTAAATCACTATATATTATTCACACAATTTTTTATATATTTCAAAAAAGTTAGATTTTTAAATTTTGCACAGTGAACTGCTTTCCTGTATCTCAAGTTTAATTCACATCATGAATCTACTAATCTAAATATTAGTGCAACAAGCTTGCTTGCAAATTCCCTAACATGTTTTATTGTATATTTGAAAAGCTATATTTCTATAATTTTTATCTTTAATAAATTTTTGTATATTCCTTTACATTTATAAATAGTTGGAGTAATAAAGTAGCAGATTCTGAAGCAGAAGGTCATGTGATTATGGCTCCGTTTTGCCATTTCCAATGCTTGAACTTTATGCAAATTCTCTAGCAATAAACTCCTTCTATTATTATGCAATATTCAGGTTATTCTCATTTTTCTTATCCTATTTGTAATTAGTTTGCTTAAACATTTCAAAAGTTAACTAAGTAAAGGATTTATTCCATTTATTAAATTTTGTTAACTCTAGTTGAGAACACTATTGGCTAGTGAAGCCAGAGTAATAGCACTCATGGGCTATTTCAGTTTGCTGTAGCACTTAAATGTACGACACTAATTTATTTAAATTAGTAATTTAGATATTCCATTTGTTGGAGAATTTGACATTATTCTCTTTCTTATTAAATGCCTGGTTGTTGATAGTGATAAACCATGCCTCATTCATTTTACGTTTTCTATTGTCTCACTCCCTGGAAACAATTTTAACCTTTGTTGGTTTGAAAATGTGGTGTTGGGAGACTCTAGTGGTCTATTTGTCCTTCACACCCAATAATATACAGATTTGCAAGCAATATTGCTTTACTTGATTTTGTACATGATCTGAGGTATTTGATCCTGGGATATTTTGTCTTTGGTGTTATTTAAATAGTCTATTCAAGTTGATGATGATAATAATTCAAAGCTTTTCGTTTAATGATTTTTCATTATGCTCTGCATGATTTGGTGCAGTGATAGAGATTCAGTGGAATATAATCAAGTCACTAAAAAGTGCCATATCAATATGAAAATTAAGAATCAAGAGATTAAAATTGTAATTGTCAAGGGTGTTTGGGTAAACTTTTTCCAGAAACATAATTTATTTTAACTAAAATCCTATTTACAATATAATAAAAATTGCTTATTTCTATTACAAAGTTGAGTACATGCTCCATGACTAACTAATAAGTCGAATGCTGTCAAAATTGTTCCTAGAGGCTTTATTCATGTTCATTTATTATAACCTTCATATATTCCAATATATAAAATAATTGTTATTTAAAGGTAAAATGATTAGAAATAATTTTAAAATAACAAAGATCCATGCCAGGGGTGGGCAATTGTTTTGGCTCAAGGGCCACTTTGTGGAAGTGGAGGTTAGCAAAGGGCCATACCTTTTAAAATGATTGCATTCATGAATTATCTTTGCATTTCAGAAAATGTATAAATTATACCATAAAAATCAATAAGTATAAATTAAATAAAATAGTGGCAGTTTTATTCAATTTATTATTGTGCCAATTTCATATCAGCTATACCTGAAAGCACATTTAATTTAAGAATCAGTTTGAGACAAATGCAGTCTATCACACTTTTCTATCATTTTTTTTTTTTTAAAATCAGGAGTGAGATTGCCTGTTGAGATTCTCATCACAGCCTGCAAGTTAATGTCTGTCAAAGAGCATCTACATTACTCTTGTTGATCTTCAAGCAAGAAAAACTTTGCTCACAAATATATTTAGACCCAAATGTAGAGAACATTTCCCAGCAAATTTCTTCATACATGGAAATTTTTCAACAGACAAAGATTTGTAAAAGTCAGCTAATGTCACAGCATTAAATATTTCTTTCACAGTGTGATCTGACTGCATGTCAAAAAGTTCAAGCTGCAGCTTCTCAGGTGCTGTGTCAATATCAGCTGTGATGGGATAAGAGAGCATATTGAATTTAGGCTCAATTTTCTTTAAGTCCTGAAATCTTGTGATCTCATCCTCCAAACTCTGCAGATGATCCCTAATCTTAGCAGAAACACTTTCATGGACTTTCTGTTTTCCTAATAAAGGGAAATGACAAAAATTACCTTCACCTGCTTGCCTTGTAAATAGACCGATGCTTTGAGTGATTTTACAAGCTTCCACATTTCATGTGCAACAACCTCTTTCCCTACAATGTCACATTCAGTTCATTCAATTTCTCAAATATATCAGCTGCAAACATCATCTCATATCTCCATTCCTCACATTCTATTTTTGTAACAAAATCATGAGATATCTCCTTCATGTTGAGAAATAAGAGGATTTCATTCTGCAATGCCAAGACTATTTTTATCACTTTGCCCAGACTCAACCATCTCACACTGTTATGGTAAATAATGTCTTTATACTCTACCTCCACACCCTCAAGAAAAGATTTGAACAGTCAATGGTAGTGTTCTTGCTATGATTGTGTTCACCATAGTAACAATAGGATTTACCACATGTTTTAAGTCCATTGCAGCTTTACAAAGGATTTCCTGATTCAAAATGCAATGAGAAGACAAGATATCACTATCTGTGTCTTGTCCTTGTAACTTTTTTTTTAAAAGCTTAACCATACCTACATTTTTTCCCACTAAAAACTCTGGTTCCATCTGTTGTAATGCTTGCCATTTTGTTCCAGGACAAGGGACTTTTCTCCACACAATTCACTTGTTCCAGGACAAGGTGCTTTTCTTCACACAATTCACAGCACATTCAAGCAATTCATGACATTTAATTCTATCTTTCATTCATTTTAGGCCAAGTAGTTCCTCTGTGATGATGAAATTTTCATTAATTCCATGGATAAAGATGAGTAATTGTGCAGTGTTTTCATTATCTGTGCTCTCATCCAGTGCCAAAGAAAATCAAACAAAATCTTTGCTCACATTCTTCAGCTGTTCTGTGAGTTTGTCTCACTAATTGAGTCAATGCACCAATGAAATGCTTTTTAAATTTGCTTCTCATATCAGGCACACAGTTCACTTAACACATTCTACCATACACTGCTTAATAAATTCACCATCCAAAAAAGGTTTGTTGTGTTTACCAAGATTGTAGGCTACCATGAAACTTGCTTCTGTAGTGCTATTTTCAGCCTTTTCACAAACTTATAGCTTTTATTTTGCACTCTTCTTTGGAATGTTTGCAATCAAATTCACTATGCTTTGTTTCATGGTGTCATTTCAGATTGTACTTTTTAAATACGGCTATTGTTTCATGATACAATAAACACACTGCTTTATTCCCTGTATTACCAAAGAAATATTTGTTTGTCCATTCTTCATTAAGCACATGATATTCATCACCGATTTTATATTTTTTCTGAGAGTTCATGGTTTCACTAAAGTTGGAAATTTATATATTTACTGTTGCAAAGACAAAATTGAAATTAACCAGATCAATCAGAAAACCACTGTGCATTGTATCTATACTGCACATGTGTATTGACATGGCCATCCTAGTGAAAAATATGAGACAAATCTTTGGTCGTGCACAGGAAGTAAATCTTGCTTCAAGGCAGATTTTTCTGACTGTCTTGGCAGACCACAAAAAACTCTTACTAGGCCACTATTTTCCCACCCCTGATCTATGCAATAGTTTTTTTATAACAATGAAAGAGAAGATATCAAATTTGATAATGGTGTTTTGAGCTGTTTTCCATTTCTGTTTTATTTTTTTAGATAAAGATAACTAGATACCCAATTAGAGATCAATAATGGATAGTCATCTGAATTGGTTATGACTTACTTATGAGGGATAAAAAGCCAAGACATAACCAGTACATAATGATAACTTATTTAATATAAATACTATTTAATGATTGTTATTTTTGTAGTAATATTACTTTGTTGCATAGTTAATCTAATCCATCCTTTGCAGAGAACATATATTTATAATAGCTAGAATTTTAAAATGATTATTCCTTTGTAGAGAGAGAGTCATAGAGACAAATATTGTAGAAATGTTTTATCTAGTCATGTGTGTGCTTGCACATATATATAGTTTTATGTTATATACTATGTTGGATATAGTGTATGTGTTTTACAGTGTTAGAATTGAATGAAACACATTACCTATTAATTAAATGTTTTCTAATGTAGAAAATAATAGTTCTTTAGAGCTTCAAGTAAATAATAGGAACTAAATCAACAGAGATACTTTAGGTCTGTTTGGAGGAAAAAGGTATTTCCTTTTTTATACTACTGCTTAGTGAAAATTCTTCAGACTTGTTGTTGTCAAGTCCCAAATCTCATCAAAAAGCTCAAATAGGTAATCTTAACTTTTATGAAACCCTCCTAGAGTGGAATTGTTTGCTGAATGTTGATTTCTATTTTCTAACTTTAAACAAGAATTCAGGAAAAGTTAATGAAACAACTATAAAAGTTATTTGTGATCTTGAAATGATCAGTTGTAAAAGGGAAACTAATACTCAGTTTCAATATTTTTTTCTTGCTATCATTTCCTGATGTATAAAAATAAATTAATGTGCAAGGGAAATTAAGTCCATGGTTTGCTTTCAAATTCTTTCTTAAATCACAGGATTTGTAAATCTGATTTACAGGAAAAGATTACCTGAGATCTAATTTATTTTAGCAGTGGACCATATAAATTTCTTTGAAGCTGTTAATAGACTTTTTTTTTTGTTTATTTTATTTTTTTGTTTAGTTGAATAGTGTGCCAAGTTTTTATTCTCTATTTCTTTTCAATTTCGCAGTAGAGTGGCTTTAATATGATAATTCTTTTATCTTTTGCAATTCTTGTTTATTTAGTAATATCAAAGAGAAAAGCCGTTATGTCTCATTAAGTTTGTACTTTCGGAAAAATCACTTTTGTCAATTAAATGCTCCTACTTTTTTCTTAAAAAATGAGAGTTTGGAGAGAGAAAAGTTTTAGAAAAGGCAATTATATGCTTAAAAGTAGTTATGATTTTGGGAACTATCTAATCTAGTTTGTTATGCTGTTGTTCTATTGACTATTTCAGTTATACACAAATAAGATAGACATTTATTTGTACCATTTTCACTTATGAAATATATTTAATTGATTTATTGTTATTGCTTATATATAATATGAAGTCATCAATTAATCTATATTGGAAATTTTTTGTGCAGTCCAATACGCTGAAAGTTTAAAGACAAATTAATGAAATAAAAACATAAACTTACAAAATGTAGCATGAAAATTCAGTTGTTTATGCCTTTAATCACCTGATGAGTGAAAGTTTTGTTTTTTAAATGTCATAGCATCGGCCGGGACGCGAACCCGAAACCCAGGCAACTGCCTGCAAGTGCAAGGTAGTCGCACTGACTTCTCAACCACCAATGCAAGACCTGATGAGTGAAAGTTATAAGTTAATTCATATATAGTGGAAAAAAATAGTCCGATTTTTTGCACTAGACTTAAAAAATTAGAAAGTAAATTGATTAAAGTTGACTTAAAATAATTGATATAAAAGATGTATTATTTTAGAAAACAACTTGTAAATAAATTAAAGTTGACAGTATAACTTTTCCTATGAGATATTGGATGGGACAAACTATCCTATTTGTTTGCAGTTCGTAGAGCATCTGATTTGGGAGGTTTTAAAATCGATTCTGGTGCTTGCAATTCTAGCTCAAACTTTTTATGAACTTCTGAGCAAAAAACCATGTGCCTTTTTGCCCTGCATGGCATGGCACAATCGGTAGAGGGTCTCACTTGAGATTGAATCACTTCTGGTTCTTATGAACTTTTGAGCAATAATGCCATATGGATATTTTGCCTTGTGTGGTTTGGCACAGTTGGGACTTGGAGTCGAGAGGGACCCAGGATCTATTCTTGGGCTTGCAGAACTGGTATTTGAACTTCTTATAAATTCCTGTGATTTTTGTCCTTCGTAGTTTGGCATTATTGGTAGAGTATCTGACCTGGGATCGAGAGGTTCCAGGATCAATTATGGTACTCACCGTTCTGGCACTCAAACTTCTTACGAACTCCCGAGCAATAAAGCCATATGGATTTTTTATTTATTTCTGATAATCGGGTTTAGACACCACAATGTGTGTGTGTGGTTTTTTTAAAATAACATCCATACAGTCCTATCTATTTTAATAAAAGAAGTATCATCACGAAGATAACATCCACCCTCTTCTCTGCTCCATCTAAATATCTAAATTGATATTCTAATCGGGGGATCGCACCATGTTTGAAATAATATGAAAAAGTTTTGCAGTGATAACAAGAAGTTAATTAAAGTGGCCAGTTTGTGAATTATTTACTTCTTTAAAAACTTAGTTTTACAATTTTGCTATAAATATTATGTTTTGTTAATTATGTGAAACAAAATTAGTTATGTGGACAAATATGAAAAAAATATCATATAACCTATGAATACATCTTTAATTACAGATTCGTTACTAAGTAACTTTTTAACAAAAAAATAAAATTTTGCTCTGCATTTATTTTTTTCTAAAATTCAAATGATGTTGCATGTGAAGTAATATAGACGCAGTAATTGTACAATAACTTGTTATATTTATAATTATATTGCTACATTTTCATTTACCATTGTCAAACTTCCTCAACTCACAACTTTGACGCTATCCATTTCAGATAAATACAGTAATGATTATTATTACTCATTTCCAAAACTAAAGATTAATTGAAATGATAAAAATGTTTTTTGAAAAAACAAACAAACTATATTTATACTTTTCTAAATACAGTGAAGTATTAATAATAGCACACAGATTAGTTGGCAATATTTAAGTGATATTAATCTCCTTTCATCTTTATATGACCAGTGACAACTAGTGTTGAAATTGAACCAGTGATCTTCAAATTTGTGAATTCTGACTTTATTTTAATTAATTAATTCAGATATTCTGCCAATAGCTTTGATAAAATGGCCTAGTTCAGGGGTGGGCAATTGTTTTGGCTCGGGGCTGCTGAGATTGGCAGAGGGCTGCATTGGGGTCCACTTTGTGGAAGCAAAGGTTAGTGGAGGGTTGCACCTTTTATTCATGACACAATAAACACACTGCTTTATTCCCTGTATTACCAAAGAAATATTTGTTTGTCCATTCTTCATTAAACACACAGCATTCATCACCGATTATACATTTTTTCAGAGGGTTCGTGGTTTCATTGCAGTTGGAAATGTATATATTGGCTAATCCAAAGACAAAATTGAAATTAACCAGATGAACTGGAAAACACTGCACATCATATCTACACTGTGCATGCTTATTGATGTGGCCATCCTATTGGAAAATATGAGATGAATCTTCGCTCACGCATGGGAAGGAAATCTCAGTTCAAGGTGGATTTTTCTGATTGTCTTGGTGAGCTGCATAAAAACTCTTAGCGGGCCACATGTGGCCCTTAGACCACTATTTGCCCATTTCTGACCTAGTCGATTAGCAAATCATTTTAAATTCAGTATTCATTTTTTATGCTACTTATTAATGATCAGACCAGCAGCATGGCCAAAAGAAGAGAGAATTGCCATTTGAAATATATTAAATACTAACTTGTGTGTTATTACTAACAGTTGAATAGATATATAAAATTATAAATGAAATTAGAAGTTTTCTAAAAATATTTAACAATTTCAATTAGATATGAAAAAATAGACCAACGTATAATTGCAATTTTTTGAAATGTTATCATCACAAACCTTTAGACACTATGAATTATATTTATTACTGTATATATATCTTTCCTTCACATTCACTTTTTCAATGTCCATGATTCATATATATTTAAAAAAATTAAAAATTAATCAAAATAACAGGTAATGAATTAAATTATTATTTTTTTAAAATAATTAATTTATTGTTTTAAATATAAAGTAATTTTAATTACATTGTAAACAATTAAAGTTGTGAAATTATGAATCATTCAATTTTTTTAAATCACAGTATAAGATCAATTGATAATTAAGCTTTTTCATTTTTTTTTTTTTTTTGGTACCTGTTTTAAAAAATATATCAGAATATAAATATATTTATATACAAATAAAAGATGTGATGTTGACATTACAGATTTTTTTGAGTGTAATTGACAAATATATAAATTGAAGTGATAAATGGTAATAACAGTGGTAAGTAATGAAATTTATCTCAAAACATTTATTAAACTAATTAATACCTGTGTTACACTCTTTATGAAATGGGTATAAATATGGGTGATACATTACAAATATGGATAATGAAAAGTTACAATATTAGATGAGTTATGGAACTAACATTATTGAGTTATTGGAGAGTCTGATATAGCTTGTTGCAAGAGTTTTGTCTCTTTGTTTAATTCTCTCTATGCTCTGAATAAATAATGAGTTTTTATCTGGCTTGGGATGTTGGTATTGTGCTTTGCACCTTACAATCCAAATGGCATAGGTGATGAAAATTGCCAGCCTGATTGTAGGAATATCTCTTCCATGAATGCATTCTTTTATATTAAGTATTTTGTATTAGTCTATCTTTGAATTGTTAAATATTATTGTTTTAATATTACCTAGACCCATGCATATTTTAATTATGTGGTAAAATGTTTCCTCATCCCTGCCACAGCTGTGGCAAATTGATTGGACTTTGGTGATAGATCTTTTATATCTGAGGAACCAGTTGACCAGCATGGCATCCAGATAAGTATTTTGGTTCTAAAGCCCAATACTCGAATAGGGTAATCAGCTTGTGATTAGTTATTCCTAATCTTGTAGTAGAGATTTGATTATTTTGTTTTAAGATGCGATGGGCATCCCATAGCTTGATCTTGCTTTGATAGTTGTTATGGGCATTCAGTATATATTTTTTCAAAATATAGTCCATTTTATTTAATGCATTTCTATATGGGACAAGTTATGTGTAAGTGAAAAAAAATGCTGCTTTTAATATTTATATCAGTCCATACACATACTTAAAATATGTATATTTCAAATTATGTATTAGTAACAAAATGTGGTAGAATGCCAGTGGATGGATTTGCAGTGATTTTTACAAGGATGGATTTTTTTTTTTTTAAATGTCACTAAAAATGTATAATCAGAACATTATATTTTTGTATTAATTAGATAAAATAATCCAACCATTTGTGTATAAATAAATAAATTTGCATTGGCAAGAATTTGAAACGGTCTAACCAATTGTATTTTATGACACTTTTATTCATTTCTCTCAGCAATTTTATTTAGGTGAGACTTTTCTATATGAACATAATATTACTTAAAACATCTTTTATTTTTAACAAAAAAATATAAAATAATTAATTATTTTACTAATTAAGTTAATACTCTTACATTACATAAAATGTTTTGACATATAACCAATAGTGTGTGCAAAATTGTGTTTTTCGTATTCCTAGAATAGTTATTTGCTAGTGGAAATCTTATTATTTATATAGTATCAATAATTATGCGCTTATAACGCTCTTAAAGAAGTTATTTTACTAAATTTATTTAAAGCTTAGCGCTTTCAATTTGCTGATATTTTTTAAAATACAAATACTGGAAAAAAAAAAAAAAAGCATTTATTTAAATTTTTTTTTTTTCATGTGTCATAGCACCGGCCGGGACGCGAACCCACAACCGTCTGCAACCAACTTCTTGCTTGCAAGGCGGTCGCGATGACCTCTCGGCTAATAGCGCTTGACGTTTATTTTAAAATTAAAGCTTGTTTTTTTTTTAAAAACAGTGTTGTGACTTTTAAACAAAGAAAACAAATTTATAGTTATTCAAAAATAAAATTTACAATCCATTTTATTATATTAATGAAAATATATGTTCTAGTAGGTAAATAGTCCCAATATTCACTGTTATTATAAATTTATTTATTAGTTGAATCTTTTGACAATTTATTGCTTTATATTATCTTTTTATGTGTTGAATGGCTATATTTTTATAAATAAATAATGGAAAGTATTTTATGTAGTCAAAATAAATTGTTAAAATTATGTCCTTTCACTAAGAATAAAATGAATAGATTTATTTTTTATAAATAAATTACTTTGTAAATAAATATTAAATTTAATTCTTTATTTGGAAAATTTTTTCTGTTTTTTTTTTCCACTGTTTCTACTATTAGATCATTTTATACAATCTTCCTCAGGAGAAATTTTTAAAATTTATATAAGAACTTTATAAATTCTGGAAAGCACTCAGCCATATAATTTTTATGGAACTAATAAACATCTTTATTAATACGCATAAGTACACATGTTATGACTGTTATATTAAATAATATTTAATATAAGAAAAAATGAAAATTAAAGTATTATGTTAAGTTTGATGCCAGAAGGAAGTAGAGCTAATTAAGTAATGAGGTATTATAAGTATCTAATAATACTTGATTATATTTAGTGGTACTTTCGATGTTGTCATCCTCTTAATACACTTTCTTCTAGCATCTAAACTTAAAACTTTTAGTGAGTTTTTACTCTATTAATATGCATAAGCAACATAATTTAAATAAATAAAGATGTTACAAGTGAATAAAAGCTATTCCTATTTTTCATGAAAGTGATGTGAAAAATATGTAGATTTCAGCATTTTGGAAATATAAATGTTGTTACCTCTAGCTTATCTAAAGAATGAAGATTGTACATAAAGTGCATGCATAATGAGAAAGAGTAGTCTAACTTTTTGTGCTGGTATATGATAGCAATATGTCAGACTTGAGATTAGAGGTGTAATGATAAAAACCAAAACACTTGAAAAGATATACAGCATTTTTTTTTTTTTTAAATTCTTAATTCTTTTATTTATAAAATGAATATATATCCTATTAGTGACTTCACTAAAAAAAATTGAAATAAATAAATATTGTTAGATCTATGTTATAGAATCTAAAATCTTACTATAAATTAAGAAATCATTATGTTTAGAGCATAGTTATTAATTTAGATCCAATTTTTTATAATTCCAAAAAATATTTCTCTTTTCTTGTGCTTATTGTAATTTATATATGAAATCAAAAATAAGAGTTATAGATCACATGAACCAATTCTCTTAAACTTGTAAGATATAAACAATGAGCATTTGCCAATTGCTCAACAAGCTTTGTGATAAATGTTAGCCAGAGAAAGAACAAAACCATAGTCAGAGGTTGGAAGAGTGGGGTTCCTGACAGAGATATTTTAAATGCTTTTTCTGGCTAAGCATTTATCACAAAGCTTGTTGAGCAATTGGCAAATACTCATTGTTTATATATGAAACCATTTTGAACATTTAATCATGCAAATGTAATTCCATTTTTTATTATAGTTATAATTTGCTGGGCATGCTTTCAACATTGATATGCAAAATCATAGTGTTCATATTTTGCTACAAGAAGCAGTGTGACTTTTAAATAAATTGCCACTATAAACAAAAAATTATAACTATGATAAAAACAGTATTATCTTTGTTTGGGTAAATGTTCAAAACATTTACATATATAAATCCAACTTTTTATTAAATATGCTTTTATGATTTTGTGCTCAATTCATATTCCAGTTATATGTTAATCATTTTGTATGTTTTTTTATTATAATTGATGTAAATTATAAAAGAATTCCTGAAGTATTTTTTGTATCTGAAAACTAATCCACTCTTTACTGTCCTACTTTGGAGTTTTCTGTGTATCACTGGAAGTAGAATGGTAATACCAATCATAATAAAAACTGGATTGCATATCTCTATCCTGCAGCAATTTTTATTTTTTAAAAATCCAAGATAGTTTAAGCATATTTTATTTCATTCAAAATGAAAATAATTAGCCCCTCTTATTAATTTTAACAATGTTTAAATTTTATTATATTTCAAACCAATATTTTGATTGCTAAACCATCTTTTCCAAAGACTGGCATTGAAAAGAAATTTTTGAACAGTAAAAATATTGACTTTACATAATAAAATTAAACATTGTTGAAATTAAATGTAAATGGTAATTAATATTCTTGGTAATTAAGCTAATGATAAGAAAATTTCAGTATGTTACAGTTTTGAACCCATATACACACATTTGTTTAGCTACATAGATCTGTCACTAAACTAGAAAACGTATAATATATTTAATTATGCATTAACTACAGAAATTTTTGGCTCATTTATCATTACATATATACATACTTATATCAAAAACATGACACTTTCAATTTATCTTAGCATTAACAAGAATAATCTATTCTATACCATTCTACTTTAAAGCATATGTAGCCATTGTATAGGTAAGGATAGTGCCAAATTGTACTCATTAAAATATGTAGTTGTTGGCTTAGGGTAGCTAGGTAATTAAACTCACTTGGTTATAAAATCTTAGGCTTCAACACTTTCTAAGAATTGGCTCAAATTGTGGACAATGCAGAAAAGCTAGCTGATGGATATGTGTAACCTGTCACTTCTGAATAGCAAACCAATAGTCAGAATTTAGTCTTAGATCTGATGGTCATTATTATCTGTTTTTCAATAACTAATAATGCTTAAAATAGATGACTTTAGGATGATGCATAGTAGATTATCATCATCATCACTGATCTGATTAATTTAGGAAAATAATGGGATGCTCTGATTTTATGTATAAATTTATATATACATATATAAAATTGAGGGTAATTTTATGATATATATATATTGTTTGTAAGGTGAAACTAGTTTCTGTCTTAGATTTTCTTTCAGTTATTTGTGCTCACAATATGTTGTTTTTGTTTATAATGTAAGAGCTTGTTGCATAATTAGGTTTTTTAATCAGTGATGATTTTTCATTTAGTCACTTACAACTGTAACCATTTTTAATTGAAGGGCAATTTCATATATTGGAAGAATTATCAAATATTAAATAGGATAGTTTCAAGATTTTGGGCTTTTAGAAGAAAAGATGAATAAATAATTGATCTTAAAAATGGAAATGAAGTTGAATGTAGTACACACATATTGTAAATATTAATGGAGTAGAATGAGAATCACTATTCATAAAAAAAATGATGATCAAAATTGTGGAGATTGATGGTACATTATGAAGAGTATAAAGAAGGCTTACTTAGCTTAATTGAAAATATCAAAGAGTGTATTCTGCTTTATATCTTAATAACTGTAGTGGCTTATTTTACATTTATCATTAATAATAGACTCATTTAATTTATAGAGCTGTTCTACATCAAGGTCTTAATACAATATGGCTGACCGATGAATCAGTAATATAGATAAATAGTCAATGAGTCAAGAAAGTCAATCATAAATCCAATTATTTAGAATAAGGTAGGGGAGTTGGCGAAATTGGGATATATTTAAGAAAGATAGAGTGCGAGAGCAAGATTGCTAAGTTAAATTCCGAATGATAATTCACCAATCTGGAATTATCTTGACAGTAATGTACATTGCGACTGTTTGCAGAAGCAGTCGGGCACATTTAAAAGCAGGAAGCTGCTAATGACAAATAGTATAGGATTTCTTTTACAATCCAAGCTAAATACGATTTAAAATATTAGGTTTAATAGAAACAAATTGTGGCATTCTGCCACCTATCTAATTTTAATGACACTAAGTATGCATCAATTTACACTCAGCAACAATTTTTTTTAACTATTATAAATATATTAGTATAGTAAGTTGTATCTTATTTTATTATTAGCACATTAAAACAACTCATTTTCATTGTTATAAATAAACAGGTAGTTATTATACAGATGTGTAAAATGCCTTTCAATACGTAATGTCAAAAATATTTGGTAAATGAAAACGTAATGGGTAAATTTGAATGTGAGAATGTGAAATGAGATATAGATTTGTGAGAGAGAAAAATTTTACATGATGAATTTTTTTTCTTTTTGTTTTAAAAATAAAAAAAACATAAGAAGAAATAGATATGGAATATTTAAAATGAAGGCAGTGCACAGGTACATTATATTGCCATTACTAGAAAACAGATACTGTTCTTTCCTTGAAAGATCCATTTTTGTAACTGATCATTGATTAGGGAAATATAAGTACATATTAATGTAAAGCTAGAGAGATGGAATCTAGTAAGAAAGTGACAATACTTTGCCTTTCTACCATTCATAAATATTCTAATGAATTTAATTTTGCAATTACAAGTCATTTTGAAAGGTTTTTCAGGTTTTAAAAAAAACATTTGATAATGCTTTGAATTTTAATGAGATGCATACTAAGGACAACAAATACTTTGCTAAAAGAAATACAATTCTTTAATAAATACTTAGCTGAATTAAGATAATGTATTTAGGAATAATTAAAAATAATCTACTTAGAAAAGTAATAGAGTTCTATAAAATGGTATGGAAAAGAGCTAATATGACACAACAAATTATAATTAGTGAAATGACAAAGAAAGCAGTAGAAGAGAACAAAAACCCCAAAGTTCTAAAATATTAACTTGATATTGAGAGAAAATTTATTTCTGTAATGTAAAATGAAATGATTATTAAAAGCAAGGCAATAAAGAACATGAAAGTAATCTCTCAGTAAACCAAATTAAATATTATATTTTAAATGAAAAAGTGAAAATACACATTAAATCTATAAAAGAATGCAAAATTTTTAAGAAATGATAAAATCCATTATAAATATTTTAAAATAAACAGGAAAAAAAAGTCAACTGTTCTTCCAATTGTCACCTATGTTTAATTTTTTTTTCTCATGTGTCATAGCATCAGCCGGGAAGTGAACCTGCTAACCCGGGACAACTGCTTGCAAAGCTGCCATTGCTGACCTCTTGACCACCAATGCTTGACACCTATGTTTAATTTTGTTCCAAAAAGAAAGATGATGTTAGCCGAGAGGTCATTGCAGCCGCCTTGCAAGCAAGTAGTTGGTTGCAGACGGTTGTGGGTTCGCGTCCCGGCCAATGCTATGACATATGAAAAAAAAAGGCGATTCTACCAAAAAAAAGATTAGCTTTGCAACAAAAAAGAAAGGCATGAGCTTTTCCAAAAAATAAGAAAAGTTTATTATTTCAGAATCTTTTCGAATCAACATGTTAGGTAAAGTTGATGAAACTTTTACTCACCTATATATATATATATGTCATTTCTTTGAACATAATAAGAATCTGTTTCAGTGTGTGAGATTAACACTAAAGTCTCAAAATTTTGCTATGAATATGGTAATTTTAGTTGTAGTTTGATGCTGGTACTACAATTGAAACTAGCATTACCTTTTTTTTCTCGGCATGATCTTATTCTTTTAATTAAGAATACTGAAAATTATTTTCTGATGATAGTATTTATGTATGAAATACTATACTATAAAAGGGTATTATTGAAAGTATAAAATCATTTAGATCCTATTAATTAATTCATTTAGAACATTCTTTGTTTACGTTTGTTATTAAAAGCATATAATAAATTTCTTTATTTAAGTTAATTATTATTGCATACAGAATTCAGATAAGTCAGTGACTGGACTTTATGGGTATAAATCATTTTACAGGATTAGAAAGTAATGAAATGAACAGTATGCACTCACATATTTAGAGTCTCAAATCCAGGCAGAATGATCCTTGAATTTTTTTTCAGGTTCCAATCAAATTTGAGGCTTTTCTTTCATGTAGTAGGCCCATGGACAATCCATTTAATTATTCAACACTGTTTGTTAAATGAGTATCTAGTTATTCTAAGCTAGGCGCTAAAATAAGAATAGACAAATGTTTATCATTTGGCAGTTATTGATTCTGGTGGTGTCCTCCATTATTTTCCTATAGGTAACTGCTCAAAATGACTTACTTTGTCTTGCAGTGAGCTGTTTTATTTATATGCATCCATATAACTCTTTACAGAATTTAAACCTGTAATTTTGAGGGTTATATTTACCTCCTCTTATTACCTAGTAATTTAATACCCATTAAAATATGTTTATATTAAAATACTAAGGAGTGAAAAGCTTTTTACCTGCTTGTAAAGTTTATAATCTCATGTGTTAAAATAAGCATTAATAAAGAGTTTTACTTTTATAAAATGAAATAAAAAAACCTCATTTCATAGTCAGGTTAACTTAAGCTTGGCAGTTTTTTGTGTGAAGTATTCTTACTAGAAAGTATTGCCCCCAAGTACACACGTTTGTGTTTGTATAAAATGAAAGTGAAAAATTGGCATAAAATCATCAATGACCCAGTTAAAATAGCAGCTTTATAACTGCCACAGGAAACATAATTTTATTTTTCTAGGATCTGTTTGATCTAATTAATCTCCATATGGTGAATGAATTGAAATCCTTCTTTACGGTGTCCATCATCCAAGCTGCCACAAGCAGCCATAGACCTACTTTAATCTTAAGTTAATAGCAATGAATGCAAGAAGAGAAAAATGTTATTTAATCTCAGAGTATTAACATCTTGAATAAAGAACAACATGCAATTTCAGTTTTTATCAATATAATTGCATGCTATATGTGCGTGTATATATATAACTTTTCTAAATCGAAACTGCTAAGAAAGTCTTACTATATTAATTATATGTACACACATATATCTTTTATAAATGAAACACATTCTATTAATTATATATGTCATCATCAAACATTATCACTCCACTGCAGGATGAAGGTTTCTCCAAGTTCAATCCATCTTCTCCGATCTTTAGTTTTTCTTCTCCACATCACCCCTGCATACTTTCTTATTTCATCCATCCATCTCATATGTGGGCTTTTTCTGGGTCTTTTACAATGTCTTGGAATCCAGTTTAAGAATTTAATTGTCCATTTATTATCATCTCTTCTACCAATATGTCCAGCCCAACTCCACTTCCGTCTTTTAATTTTTTAAATGAGGTGAGTAACACTTAATTTGTACTCTTAGCCATATATTGCATTTTTGATCTCTTCTTGTTACACCTAATATGCATCTCTCCATATTTCTTTGAGTGGTTTGAAGTCTCTGTATTGCTCTTCTATTAAGTGTTCTCGTAAAAACTGGTAAAACACATTTATTAAAAACCTTTTTTTTCAAACACATAGGCACATTTCCTTTAGTATCAAGTTATTTCTACAAAAAGGAATCCAACCAAGTTTAATTCTATGGTTAATTTCATCTATTATGTTTCCATCTGCATTAATAATCTGACTAAGGTATTTGTAGCTGTTAACTTCTTCTAACTCATCATAATAAATCTTTATTTTCATATATACATACACACGTATATATATGTTTTGTAATTTAATACTTTATATATATATTTATAAATTAATTAAAGTTTAGATAAACCAGACAATCAAATTGAAATAGTTATTGTAAAGGAGCTGATTGACGGGTAATTTTAGTGTGATGTCATAAGTGGTAAATGCATATTACCAGTAGTTTGAATGACTGTTGGTGTAAACTTTATTGAAGTATACATGCATATATATATATAGTTTAAATTAAATATAATTTAATGCATATGTAAACAAAGGGTTAAATCCATCTTCCCCATGCTTATATATGGTTTGTATTTGTAATATATATGTGCATTCATATTTATGTTAAAGTAAACTATTGCATTAAAGTTTAACCAAGCCAGCCAATCGAATTACTAATTTATATATATATGCACAATCTTTCACATCACACTAAAATAATGAGCCAATCAAATCTCCAGGATAAATATTCAATTTAACTGAATGACTTGTTAAAATTTTTTAGAGTACTTAATTTATATATTGTCTCCAGCTTAACAATATGTATATTTGTATTATATTTATGTGTATGACTCTATTCATGGATGTTTCAGCAGATATTTCTATGTAATAATATGGTACTTTAAGAGCTGAAAAACCTCTATCACATGACATACTAGAAAATTGTTGCTCGGAAAAGTTAATATTTGTCAAATAAATGACTTACATATTGTTAAACTACTTGCTAAATAATTGCAAACAAAGCAATTTTAGAACGGCTCTTAAAAAATGGACATGCTCTTTTAGTCAAAAAAAAAATTATAATATACAATATATAGAATAAAAATTTCAAAAATTCATAGCAGATTAACAAAAATTAGTATAAACTAAAGTATTACTAGAAGTATAATGGCTGACAATAAGAGGTTGTGCTTTTGGCATATATTGTCTAGATTAGAACACTGTTTGCAACAGAGATCACTTGGTTGACAGTGATTCAGTATTTCTCCAGATATTATGTAGTGTTATAAAGATATTTAATACAAATATAATGATGATAGTAAGAGAACAATGTGTCAAACATACTTCATGATAAAGCCTATTAGTAGGACTTAGTGGTAATAATATAAATGTGATCACTTGCTTCTGTGAATAAAATATTTTAATTAAAATAAGTGTATCAAACCTTTTTCATAATATAATTTATAGTATTCCACTATAACAAGAAGGAATGTTTAGTTTATATTAAGAATTACCATCATAATTATTTGTAAATAAATCATTTATATAGCACGAATGTTTATAAACTGTAATATTTAAAACAGCATTACGCTGTTGCACATGCGCATGCTGTTTTAAATATCATAATTATTATAAAAATTCAGCCATGATTAGAATACCTATGTTGTATAATAAGCAGTTTTTTTTTAAGTTGATATTTTTTAATTTGAATTCAGTCAATGTAAACTACAGTTTGATTTGTAAAACTTGTACTACAATTGAATCATTTCTAATCTGTTATTCGATACTTAATAAACTGAACTGAATTTTCATTTTTTATTTTCTTCATTAGAAATTGAAATGACCGTACTTGTTTGCAAATGACCTCTGTCACACATAAGTGTGAGAAAACATGATAGTGAGTATAATAACTTGAATTTTGTAGAAAAGAAGGGCCTTATTAAAGTAGTATATTCAATAATAAAGTTAATATTAATACCATTTATGTTCTTTATTACTTTTTACAATGCTTTTTTACAACCCACTATTGATGATTTTGATTGCCCCAGCAATCTTCTTGGTAAGTTCTGAAGAAGATTGCTGGGACAATCAAAATTGTCAATAGTGGGTTATAAAAAACATTGTAATGAAGTAATAAAGAACGTAAATGGTTTTAATATTATATAGATTTGGCAATGCTATAAGAAAGATAAAGTTAAAACAATAAAGTTGTTGAAAAGATAATGTAAAATGCATGACATTGCATATTTAATAATTATATAATCAGCCATTATTGACCCAATGCAAGATAAAAATGCCCCTAATATTTTTTCACTAAGATCTGTTGCGAGCTTTTCCATAATAATTCATCAATTTTTTTTTTCATCTCTTTATAGCATTTCAAATTATATCTCTCCCTAAGAAACTTTTTATCTTTTGAAATCTATTCTACAATTGCTTTTGTTAATTTTGTATAACATTTTTATGTTATGTATTTAATCATTCTAATACTTTTTTCTTTTTTTTTAGTCATTATAATATGACATTTTTTTTCATATATATATCTTGGATATTGTTTTAACATAGATCTACCCATTAAATGGAAGTATATAATACATACCAATGTTGAAATAAAAACCTAAAAAATAAAATGCACATATTTATTATCGAATCCATGGTAACAAATGTGTTAAACAAAAGAATGAAAATAATATATGTAACAATGAAAATAATTTATTTAGCAAATAAATAGTATATTTAGTAACCAAAGCAATACGATATGGATAATTTTTATTTCATATTTTGAGTTGAAATTAATCTATGATAGTGCCTAGAAAGCATGAAATGATGTTTTGGTTCCATAGATACATATATATATTTTAAAATTTTAATCAACATTTTTTATTTTATTACAAAAATGATAATAAATATGTATTTTCTCTCTATTTTATTTCTTGTGAGATATAGTGTCATAGCATCAGCCGGGAAGCGAACCCGCTAACCCGGGACAACTGCTTGTAAAGCAGCTGTCGCTGACCTCTCGACCACCAATGCTTGACTAACTGTTTTATTTTTATTTTAGAAACACAACCCCCCCCCCCCATAAGTTAAAAAATTGGTTTAATTTTATTTTTTTATTAAAAGGCTTATTAACAATTGCTTTTAGAAAAAGTTTTTATTCGTACAATTTTTTTTTTTTTTTAAGTTTTAAGTAATTAAAGCAGTAAAAATGTTATAAGTGAATAAATGTCAGTTTAATTTACTTTTTTTCTTGAGTTTTTTGTAATCAGGGAGTGATTAGATAAGATTACTTATTTTTAAAAAAATCTAAATGATTGTATGTAATTATTAACGATTTAAATTTTTTACTATATTTATTTAATAAACCTTTTGCCATAAATTTAATAATTAACATGTATAGATTTATTTTTTATTGATTTGCCTTTTTTTTGGTTATAGAAGTGCTTTTATCTGGTCTGTAGAACATATGCTACAGCAGAATTCTTTTTTGTTTTCATATTTTTGTATTACTGAAATTTAATATGTAAGTCAAAGCAGATACAATGTATTGATTTAATTATTTTCTTTTCAAATACAAGTACAGGTCACTTTAAAAATAAAGTCTATATATACAGGTAGTATAGTATAAATATTAAAAGTGGAATAAATATTGGGACATTTGAGATTGTTAGTATATAAAAGTGTAGATAAGTCATGTAACATTTACTTAAGTATTAAAAGTATCATAACACCATTGTTATAAAATGTATTTAATAAATTGTAGCATATACATTTTTTACTGAAAATAGATTACATTTTACAGTTTTTTTCAATGGAAATACTTTTATTAAAATGTATTATATAGATACATACAGTCATATATATATATATATCATTAAAATCACTCAACATTTAGACAATTCTAATATTACTAACAATCAACAATCTCAACCTGTTGTCAAGGCAACTTCCTTTTAACAATTTACATGTATATTAAATACTGCCTAATACCATGCTAGCATTTAAAAATAAAATAGAAATTCGTAAAACACTACAATAATATCCAAAACAACAACATTCCTTTTTCTCATGTGTCATAGCATCAGCCAGGAAGCGAACCTGCTAACCCAGGACAACTGGTAACTGCTTGTAAAGCAGCTGTCGCTGACCTCTTGACCACCAATGCTTAACAACAACATTTTGCTAAAGTTTTTGCACAATTATGGTTTCATCTCTTAACAAATAGACCTTCTCAAGTGAAATTCAACTAAACATGTAACATATATGTACAAAATAAAATACTCTTCCCATTATTCATTTCAAGAATCAACTTCCTTTCACATATTGTAGTTGTCATAAAATTTATAAAGATCAATGTAAATTAAGTCAAGGTTCGTAAGAATAGAGTTAGAAATATGAAAACTCATCTCTGTATATTCACGAACTGAATACAGGTAATAAAATATTATTTGACAATGAAGAGGTTATCTTTTATGAAGAGTAAAAGAAACTTTTATGATAAATTTTTTTGAAACTGAGGCCATCAATCTCATGAAGACATCCTTTGATGTGAAAGGAAGTTGATTGTTGAAGTGAATGATGGGAAGAGTATTTTGTTTTGTTATGTTGGATGTTTAGCTGAATTTTACATGAGAATATCTACTTGTTAATAGATGAAACCATGGTTGTGTAAGAATTTTAGTAAAATTTTGTTAATTTGGATAGTATTGTAGCATTATATGAATTTTATTATATATATAATAGTTGAGAATGTACCAATTTATACACTTATGAAATATTGTGGAAGTCAACTATTTTCACACCTGTTCTATAAAATAGACACACTTCTCCCATCAGGAAGTGTTTTAAAAGCATCCTCATATCCTTTTAACACATTTATTGATAGGAGAGTGTATGTCTATTTATATAGGACATGAACGAAGAGTAGTAGTGGACTTTCACATTTCTTAAGCCATCACCATCATCATCAACCATTATCAATCCACTGCAGGATGAAGGTCTCTCCAAGTTCAATCCATCTTTTCCTATCTTTAGCTTGTCTTCTCCACACCACCCCTGCACACTTTCTTATTTCATCCATCCATCTCACATGTGGTCTCTTTCTGGGTCTTTTACAATCTTTTGGAATCCAGTTTAAAATTTCAATTGTCCATCTGTTATCATCTCTTCTAACAATATGTCCAGCCCAACTCCATCTTTTAATTTTTTCAATGAGGTCAGTAACACTTGTTTGTTCTCTTACCCATACATTGCGTTTTCGATCCCTTCTTGTTACTCCAACATGCATTGAGTGGTCTGAAGTCTCTGTATTGTTCTTCTATTAAGTGTCCAAGTCTCAGATCCATAAGTAAGAACTGGCAAAACACATTTATTAAAAACCTTCCTTTTCAAACACATAGGCATATTTCCTTTTAGTATCAAATTATTTCTACCAAAAGCACTCCAACCAAGTTTAATTCTATGATTAATTTTATCCATTATATTTCCATCTGTATTAATAATCTGACCAAGGTATTTGTAACTGTTAACTTCTTCTAACTCATCATAATCAATCTTTATTTTCATATTTTGAGAAAATCTATTGAACATTACTTTAGTCTTTTTAACATTTATCTTTAGTCCTACTTTCCTACTTTTATCTGATAACTCCTGCAACATTTCCTGTAGCTCTAAAGCATTATTTGCAAAAACAACTACATCATCTGCAAAATCTAAATGACTTAAATAATCTCCATTTACTTTCACTCCTTTAGCTTCCCATTTTAATCCACAAAATATTTCTTGCAGCACTGCTGTAAAAAGTTATGGAGATATGGAATCACCCTGTCTTACACCCTTTTCATTGTTGATTTTCCTATTATCATTATGTAATCTAATTGTTGCTGTTGCATTTTTATAAATATTCTTTAAAATATGACAATATCCTGGATCTACAGCTTGATGATCCAATGCTTTAATCACTGAAGAAATGTTTATAGAATCAAATGCCTTTTCATAGTCTACAAATCCTAAGCATAATGGCAACTCATATTCATTTGTCCTTTCTATAATTTTTCTCAATACCTGGATATGATCTACTGTACTAAAACCACTTTTAAATCCAGCTTGTTCTCTTGGTTGGTGGAAATCCAGTGTTTTCTGTAGACAAGTTGTAATTATCTTAGTAAAAATTTTGTATAAAACTGATAAAAGACTGATAGGTCTGTAATTTCTAATATCTTCTTTATCACCTTTTTTAAATATTAATATTAATATTGCATTCTTCCAATCATCTGGTATTTCTTTATCATTTAGACATTTGGTATATAACTTTGCTAAAAAATTTTCTATTTCTTCACCTGCTTCTTTTAATATATCAATTACAATTCCATCATTACCTGGAGCCTTTCCTTTCTTCATACTTTTAATTGCATGTCTCACTTCTTTATTTAAAATTCTGGGCAATTTGGAAGATATAATATGTATAGGATGCACTTGTTCTTTATTACTATATAATTCTTGATAGAAGTCTTCTATACATTTTATAATGTCATCTCTCTTTTTAGTAAGAATGCCATCCTTTTTTCTTATTGCAGATATAAATTTCCTACCAATACCAAAATGTTGTTTTACACTCTTTAGACTTCTATTCTCTTCTACAGCTTTCCTTGCTAGTTCACAATTATACCTTCTTATATCGTTTTCAACTCTTTCCGCACCATTTTACAAAATTCGAGATATTCAATCTTTTTAATGCATCATTGTGGTATATCCTCATATTCCTTCTTTTCTTCATAAATTCTCTAGTCTCAGTAGAAATTTTACTGGTCAATTGCTGTTTTTTTCTACCAGATGTCTTTGTTGCAGTTTTTAAAAGTGTATTGCTTATTTTCCTATTAAGGTCATTCAAATCTGAATCATGTTCAAAACCTACTAATACTTGAAACCGATTTGTAAGTTCTAATTTAAATTCATTAGAATGTTTCTGGAGATTAGGAATATCAACTGCAAATATTGTTTTTCTTAATAATTTTTGTCTCTCTAGTTTTGCGTTAACATGTATCTTACATCTTACTTATCGGTGATCACTTAGTATTTTCGGTTAGTCAAGATATAATCCAATTCTGCTGTACCTTCATTTGGATGCTTCCATGTCCATTTCCTTTTAACATTTTTCTCAAAAAAAGAATTCATAATATAAAGTTTTTCTTTCTCTGCAAATTCCACAAGTCTATGTCCTCTCTCATTTCTATTACCATAACCAAAACTACCTACAGCATTTTCATCTTTCATTTGTTTACCAATTCTTGCATTAATGTCTCCCATAACAATTTTAAAATGTTATTTACTCTGATCAAAAGCCTTTTGTACATCCATATAAAAATCTTCTATAACTTCATCACTATGAGAACTTGTTGGGGCATAAACCTGAATTATCTGCATTTGGTATCTGCTATTAAGTTGTAAAACTAATCTTGCCACTCTGTCTAATACCCATCAATCTCCACAATGTTATTCTTACCATTTTTTATTTATAATGAATCGTACTCCACTTGTATTTCCAATATTTGTGCCTTTAAAGTAGAGTATATGTCCACTTTTTAAATCAATTGTTTCTTCACCTTTTCTTCTAACTTCACAAAGTCCAATAATGTTCCATTTAATATAAGACAGTTCTTCTTCTTTCTCTTGCTCTGCAGTTGTAAGTACCTAAATAAAAAGTCATCATCAAATGGCAGCCTAAATCTGCAATCCGGGGATTCTTAGCATCCTCCGCCTTTGGCTACCAACCGCTGCCTTGGCAGGCTCCTAGGAATAAGAGCCATAATTTTTTTTTGTCTGTCATGATTGTATATATTGAAAAAAATATTTTTAAACTCGGAGGTAAAAAGCCAATAAACTCACCACGCTAGCTAATGCATGTTGGTGAGCAGCTTATCCATGTTCATATACTATATGAATAATCACATCATAATAATAGCTGCAACGAGAAGAACATATGGAGTGGACATTAGGAATTTGCCCTGTTCGGTTCCTTTAAGGTCTCCAAGAGGAATCAAAGGGTCTCCTTTCAGTTAATAGCAAGCTCCTTTCTGCAGCCTCTTAAACCATATATATATATATATATAAAAAGAAAGTTACTGTTAACACTAACTGAAATAATTATAGAAAATATACCAACCATCATACAATTACAAATATCCAGTAACGCCCTCTGTTTAAAGATCTATATCTCAATAATAGCAAACCTTAAAATGGTATCATTTTAAGGTTTGTTATTATTGAGATATAGATCTTTAAACAGAGGGCGTTACTGGATATTTGTAATTGTATGATGGTTGGTATATTTTTTATATATATATAAGTGTGTAATGTTTTTATGATAAAATTTATTAAACAAATTTTGTAAAAATGTTGTTGCTATATCATTTTAAATATGTTATGTATACACTCTCGTTTATATAAATAAAGTAATATGTAAATTGTTGAAATTTTAACTATTTATTATCTTTCCTCATGATAATATGTCAATTTTATATACATTAATTTCACAACTCCAATGATTTTATAGCATTGGCTGATTTTATAGGTGTTGTTTTCAAACATTCTTTGTTGATAGAGGCACATTGAAATATCCACGTGGAGGCTGGAAGAATTGCAAAATGAATGGAAGGGAAAATGTAGTGGGGGAAATACAAGGAGGTTTTATATCAGATAGGCATATAGGAGATAGTTTATTTGTAGTTACACAACTTATGTATATGAGTAGGAATTTAGGTAGACAGTTAGTTATACATGAGTTTTGTAGATATAGAGAAGGCATATGATAGAGTAAATAGAAATAGATTATGGGTAAGTTTAGCAAATTTGGAAATGGATGTATTAATTAGGGGATATAGAATCAGTTAAAGTTAAAAATGGGGTGGGACTAAGGCAAGGATGCTATATGTCACCTATTTTGTTTTTGTTGTATTTGAGTGAAATGAAGAGAGATCAATATAAAGACTACGAAGAGAGACAGAGATACCATCAATAGGTGGTAAAGGAGTATATACTTTGTTGGGTCTTTTTTTGTTGATGATGTCTTTTTGTGTGCAGAAAGAAGAGAAGATATGGAAGTTATGCTGAGGACATGTGCAAGAGTGGGTAAAAAGATGAGGATTAAATTTAGTGAAGAAAAATAAAATATAATGATGGTTATTACTGGGGAAAGAGAAGACATAGAATTTTTATTGGAGGATATAAAGTTCAGGGTGATGAGTAGATATAGTTATTTGGGAAACATTTTAAGTAATCAGAAAAATTGCTTAGATGAATGAGAGAAAAAAATGATAAATGAAGCAAAGAAAAGAAAAGGATTGATCAAGAAATTAACAGTGTTTTCATATAATAAATATAATGTAGGTAGAATTGTATGGAAGGGAGTTGCAGTAGCAGGGTTAACATATGGTAGTGATGCATTATGTGTTAGTAAAGGGGTATTAGATTACTTAGAAAAAGTACAAAAAGAAGTAGAAAGACATGTATTAGATGCAGATGTGTGAATGGAAAAGAATGCATTTCAAGGAGAAATGGGATGGTCAAGTTTTTATATGAGAGATGCAAAAAGTAAAATGAAAATGTTTGGTAGTTTTGCAGTTTATGGATAATAAAAAGAATAGCCATAATAGTATTTAATTGGATTATGAGTAAAGGGCAGACAGCAAGATGGATGAGATAATGCAGTATGCATAAGATTTGGATAAAGAATTTATATCAGTATACTTGTACAAGAGGTGTGATGATTGTGTTAGGAGGATTGCCGAGTGTTATAGTGATAAGGAATGGGATAAAAGAATAGATGCATTAATAAATAATAGGGAATTGGAGAGATGGAGAACTAGTATGGAGAGTAGAAAGAGTTTAAATATATATAGAAGTAAAAGGAACATTGGGTGCGAGTTAATTTATGATAATAGCAAGGAAAGTAGTTTATTGTTTAAAGCTTAAACGGGATCTTTAGCAACAAGAGAATATACACGTAAATGGAAAAATATGGTGATTTTGTATGCAAATTCTGTAATCAAGGCCTTGAAAATATTAGGCATCTGTTAATTGAATGTAAATGCTTGAAAGCAGAAAGGGTACAAATAATGAAGTTATGAAAGAATAAATATGAACAAAGTGATTATACAGAAAGTGGGTTACTGGTTTTTATGCTGGGTTTGGGGAAAGATAAAGGGATTTTAGATATAAAGGCCATAGAGTTGACAAAGATTATGTTGTGGAAATGGGATGGAGCAGATTATGGGAAAACTTAGGGTGGCGAATGGAAAGGGAAGGTAAAGTGGCTAGCAGGTTTCTCTGGGCATAGTTGCTGAGAGATTCCTGACTCCGTTTAAGAAGTCACAGTGCATCACCAAGATAATGAAACCAAGTATTAAAACTGATTGTTGTTGTTAATAATTTTCCACTGATTGAAATATATTTAAATATAATTTATTCTAGTATCTCATTGAATTTTTCATATTTAGAGCTGCATTATAAGTTAATGAAGTCTTGCATATGTTGTTAAGATGCTTGAAATGTTAACTTGTAAATTACTTTTATTTTTTATTGTTGTTATATAGTTATGTGTATATATATATATACTATGTAAGATTATATAAATTTGTTTTTGATTACCTATTGTTATCTTCATTATTATTTTGCATTTATTGAATTTACGAAGTCTTTGTTTTTTAAAAAAACTTTCAATCAATATTTATATTCATTCTGCACCCATTTTGATAATTTTTTTATTTTATGAATACTTTAATATTTTCAATAATTCAGGTAGTCATGTGGCTAATGTTTATTCCAATCTTGAGCAGATGTTGGTTTTAAGCTTTCGTTTCTAATTATTTTATAGTTCATCCAACCTTTCTAAATTTAGATTAAAGGTGATTGCTTGATATTAACCACATGTACTGACTCCAGTTAAGAGATCCTGATTTACTTCAGTTTATTAATTAAATTTGTCAGCCGTTAAAAAAAAAAAGTATATATAAATATTTTTTAAAAATTATTTAATTAAATAATTTTAAGCAATTAATATAAAGTTAAGTTTTAATGTTTTATATTTATATACATAGATTCATTTATTTCAATAAAAAATAATCAATGCCATTATAATGAAGTTTTAAATTTGCATAATACTTTACTTAATAGCAGTTACAGTCAGGAAGAGTGGTTGCTATGTTATTAAAAATAAATTGGACATTTTAACAATCATTCAGCACATTCTCCTCAATATCTGGTCTATATATCTCATGAAAGGATATTTTTACTTATTTTTTTAAAATGTGAATTCTTATCTCTTTCACTTAATGCTGAAACTGATCCTTAAAGTTCGGGATGCTATAATCAGTTGTGTTAAGGATGACATTCAGTGGTTAATTATCTCTATGATGATCTGTATTATCCAATATTCTGTTTCCTAATTACATTGTTTGCATTAGGGCAAAACAATTTAACCTATGTGCACAAACTTTTCTGAATATTAGTAAGCTTTTTTTACTTAGTTCTTTACATTCAAAAATGTGCTTTTCCAAATCTTTTTCCCCTGGTGCTTAGGATTTATGTTAAATATTTGTATGTAGCAAAACTTCTGTTTTTCCTGTTAGTAAACAGCTTTTAATCGGGTTACTGAAGGTAAAAAATTTTACATTCTTTTTCAGAGAAACTATGAAGAATAGTATAATATCAGTTTATTTTAATTGTGGATATGTTTTTATTTCTTTCTTTTATTCTTTAAGTGAGAATAATTAGATATCCAATTAACAATCATTAATTGGAGTTCTAATAGGATAGCAAATGAACTAGATTCTTGAAGAAAAAAACAATTATAAACTTGCTAGTAATTTTGAAAATTATTAGTATTTCACTCAATCCAAATTTGCACTCAGTTTAGATATGATAGAAAGATGTGTGAGTCTTTTGGTATAACTAATTATATATTATGTAGTTTAAAAATAGCTTTAAATTTTAAAAGAAAACTAGTATATATTCATATAAAAATGGAGATTGCATGAATTTAGTCTGAACAATTATATATATTTTATAAAATTTCAAAAATAACATTATGATATGAAATGATTTTTAAAAACTGATATTTGTATATATATATTTAAAAAAGATATTTTTGATGTATACATCCTAACATTTTTTTAATATGATAAACTTATCTTTATAGTTTTTTTTTTTAATTGTATAAGTATTTAATTTTAATAATATTATGAAATCTTATACAACATCAATGTATAATTTTGGTTTTTAGGGCAAAATAAAAATATATTTTTATGTATTCAGAGCTTATTTTATTGTAAAAAATGGTATATATGGAATTTTGCTATGTAATATGTAAAAGTAATATATTGTCAAAACTATCAAAAATAACTGTAGATTAATTTATTGTAGTTTTATTTTTTCTGCATTTTTTTTCTTTAATTAAAGTATTTTTTCTTATTATTTTTAAGCTGAAAATTACAAATCATATGCAAATAATATTTGTTAACCCAGAAAGCAAAACATTAATAGTATCTGATTAAGAAAAAGTATTTTTTATCTTAATAAAAATCTGTTGTGTACAAAAACATAATAAATATAATGGCTTTTTTGTCTTTTCCTTGCTGTTCTACTCAAATAATGTTTTGTTTTCATATAACCACATTTTATAATTAACCTATTCAGTCAGTGCACTATATGAATAGGTTAATTGAATGAATGAGCATTCCATCATTGGGTTTTCAATGAAATGGACAGTTGAATATTTGAAGGTGTGAGAAGATGGAAGCCTCTCCATTAAAGTTTGAAGAATTGCTATCTTAATATAAACTGAGCACTGATTGTATATATGTGTTGGAGATTATTATCTGGTCCAACTGATATGTGCTGGTTCCAATCAAATTACTTACTTTGTGACTCACATGTCTTTTTTGTACGTATGCAGCATGTAGGTCAATTGTTTGAAATAGAATGGAGGATCATTATAGACTGAAGAATTCTAAATTCAAATCCCTCTAGTTCCTTGTAACCAGTTTATATTTTGGTGTAGAAAATTAATTTGAAAATTGTGATCAGTTAAAAGTTTTAGCAGGCCGAATAGTTAAGAGTTTTTATCAGAGGCAATGTTTAAAATATAGATGTTTTTTGTTTTTTTTTAAATCCACTCTGCTTAATTGTATTGTGTGATATATATGTTTCATTTCATATTAATGTATTTATTGATATATTAAATGATTTTGTACTTCATGTGGAGGTGGCAATGATTGAATAATAGATACTGGAATTCAAGACCCATGAATGGCAGCTTGGCCCTCCCTGTACTCTGAATGTTACAAACTCCTGAGCAAGAAATCATTTGATTATTTGCAACATTTTAATTATTTGTTATTATTCAATGAATTAATTTTAATTTTTTTTTAAATTCAAATTGATCATATTATATAGAAGAGAAGTTTTTCAAAGTTCATATAACATAATTTTATTTTTTCACTATTTATTATTTTCCTATTAGTTTTCTAAAAATAAGTATTTTTGAAATAATTAGCTTTTGTTATTTTGATTCTGGAAATAACATTTTAATTGGAAATATATTTCTGTAGTTTGAAAACAATATTAATTATAAAAATTAGAAATTTGTAAATATGAATTCATACTTACAAATTATGTGTTTTTCATTGACATTATATATCATCTCTAAGTCAGTTTTTTGATTTTATTCATATGCTATGACCGCCACCTGGCGGCTATCGCAATGAAAACATTATTCTATACTTGTGATATTATTATTGTGAAAATATTGAATAAAATTTTTGTCCAAATTAGTTCCAAAGCAAGAAATTAATGATAGGGTGATAAGGCTAAGAAAGTCTGTCAAATGTTTTCTGTATGTGGTAAAATGAAGTGTAATTTCTTTTAATGATGAGAGAAAACACATTAATATATATTCTTATTTAACTATATGTATATCTGTGTGTGAAATGCT
The DNA here is from genome assembly GCA_028023455.1 of Epiperipatus broadwayi. Lineage (NCBI taxonomy): Eukaryota > Metazoa > Onychophora > Udeonychophora > Euonychophora > Peripatidae > Epiperipatus > Epiperipatus broadwayi. The sequence continues at coordinate 895,907 of JAQFVV010012524.1, forward strand.
CTCTGAATCTGTTTTGTGCCATGTTTTCATAAATAATTATGTTTTATGATGTTCTAAAATATAATATAATAAATATAATATCAGATAAATAATTCTATAATAAAACAAAACTCGAATTAACTCTAAAATTTTCACTATCTCAATATATAATTAAATAAAGTCTATATAAATGTACTGCATGACTACCATTACAGTTATGGTTGTAAATGATATTCAAGATGACAGTCATGCTGTAAAGGGTCTATAGCTTTTATTTATTTATATATTGATATACTGAAAATTGTAGATTTTTTTCTAATTTATTATATATATAAGCTAAATTTGTAAATGCCATATTTTTTAACCAGTGCTTCTTTTACTTAATAAGTATGCAAGTCATTTTAAATCATTGGCAGCTATGATTATGAAAAAAAAATTATTAATATAAATAATTTCTACAAATTTTATAAATTCATAATAGATAGGTACTTATATTTTCCATATTTTCATGCATCTATATGAAAATTTGTAACTTGAGGATCATGGACTTCGATGGGAGAAAGGACTATTCTATATATATTCATTATATATATATAACACATCAAAGGTTTGGTTTATGTATTTTTGAAGTCTATATTAATTCAAAAATTTTCAGTCTAGAATGTATCCTCTAGAATGCATTGTTTTGTAAACTATATGTATGCAACTTGTGTATATATTTCGATTAAATAATATTAATAGTTATATTTTAGTATTTACTATTCTATTTAAATACATGCATTTGTCTATACTAAATTTAATGTATTTATAAGGGACTTGAACTCAGATTTTCAAATTCTCCACAGCTATCCAATCTATCTTATACAATGGATACACATGGCCACATACATGTGGAAAAGATAAATAATCTCCAGTATACATATTTCGTGCTAAACCAGCACTCATCAGTTGGTTCAGATCATCATATCCTACACATATATACAATCAATGCTCAGTTTTTATTAGGATAACAAATCTTCAAATTTTAATGGATAAGATTCAATCTTTTGTATATGTGTGAAAGATGATGATCTGGACCAACTGATGAGTGCTGGTTCAGCATGAAATATGTATATTGGAGATCATTTATCTTTTTCACATGTATGCAACGTGATCATGTGTATCAGTTATATAAGAGGGATTGGCTAGCTCTAGGGAATTTGAAAGTCTGATTTCAAGTTCCTTATGATTACTGTTCTATGAAAAAAATGACAACTAAGGTTGATAGTAATCACTGAACAAGAATGTCTGGTTATTTTAAAAAAAATTTGATTTGATTCGCATATATTAAAATTGGTTTGTAAATTTAAGATTCACTAAAGTTTTAATGTTTAACCAAATTGCAAAATTATTTTAACAGTTCTCTCTTTTCTGTTAACCCTTCATAGTAAGTAAATCATGTTTTCGAAGACTTGTTTTATATAAAGTTAAGATTTCAGTAATCTGAAATTGAATATTGCGATATATTATACACCTGGGTCTCGTTTTACACGATAGATAGGTTCCTCAGAAAACACACGCAAACGAAATCGTGCAAAAATAGACGTAACTTACATTGAAAAAGGGGGGGATGCGGTCTGTGATTTTTCAAAATTCGCGTAAAAGCAAAGCACCAACGTAAAATTACTTTAAAATTTGTGCAAAAAAAAATAAGGAAATAAAATATGATATCAAATTTGAAAAAAATTGATACAAGACAAACTTTTTTTAACCATAATATTTAATTTTATTCAAAGTAATATATTTTTATGCATAATTTACAGTACAGTAATTTACATTTTTTATACACATTTTAATTATTATAGCTATTTGCCCAAAAACACGTTCGTTTGCAAACTAGTAAAAAATCAGATTCTCATGTGATGTGATGTGATGTATTTGGCTTCTCCTTAAACGAAGTCAAGAATATCTCAGCAATTATTCTCACAAGAGGAAATACAACTAGCGCCAAGTTCACTCTCATGTTGTGTTAATGGTTTTCTGTTGATGACAATGACGATGATTTTATTAATTGTTTATGAACTTAGACGTATGATAATAAAAAGACATTTATTCACCACTGCTGGGAAAAATTTAATTAAAACTAACAACTAAAAATTAAATTCTTATTTTTGTCTTTAATTTTCAATTCCGTTTAAAAATCAAATTTCATTTTACATCACATTAATTTCAAGTCGCCCGTAAATAATTTTTAAATTGTTAATTACAATTAAAAATCAGACTTTAATTGTGCCCACTGCTATTACTGACCTTTTAAAAATAAACTTGTGGATACTAAATGATTAATAATTGATTACGTTCTTTTTTAAAAAGCAAAAACAGAATGTGATTTAAAATGCAAAATTAACACCACAATGTTTGAACAAATTTACATTATGATCTTGTAAAATTTAATGTGTGTATACATAAAATCTTACTATTATAAAGCACTGAAAATATTTAAATTACTAAGATGAAAGTAGAATTCCAATAATGTGCTATTACTTTCAGTATAATGTAAGTGCGTGAAATTTATTATTTAAAGTAATAGCACATTATCGGAGGTCGACTTCCGGTGAAACACGAATCGCGTAACTTCAAAATTGTGTTAAATAAGTCCGCATAAAAAGAGACCCAGGTGTATATGTTTTCTGATCTGCATAGATATGGAAAATACAATAGAGTTGAAATTATACAAAATTTAAAATGAACTAATGTATTCCTTTTTTTTAGATCAATATAATTTAAACATTGAAAATATATATACAAAAGGAAATGATTTATTATAGTTTTTAATTATATTTATATTTAGATTGGTATACTTGTCAAAAACGTATTTAAATATAGAATAAGAGTATTGGTACAATGATTAGATGAATTAGAAATGATGTTTATCCATAGAGAATTTTGTTAAGAATGATGCGTATTAAATATCATAATAATCATTTGTTTGTTTTTTTTTTTTTTTAAAAAAAAAAAAACTGTGGTTTTTCTTTTTTGAAAATTCATTTCAATTAACTTCCATATATAACAGACATATTATTTAATTAACTGATATGAAATACTGTATAGAGAATGTAGGTCTTATGGAATAACATCAACATTTTTTTAAAAAGGGATATTCTATTGAGAAACATTTTAAATGAAATAAAAAGAATTTTAAATTTGATTTTTTTTTTTTAAATTGGAATAAACATAAATGTCTTGATGGGGTATCTCAGACAACTATCAAAATTTGTTAGGGAAAAACTTCTGCTGTTAATGTTTATAAAATGAAATGTAATAAATGGGCAGATTGATATAATACTTTAGAAATATCACAATATGGTTTTTTATTTTTAACAAAAAAAATAATTTGACAATAACTATTTTACTCACTCTCAAATATTTTAAATGAAGTAGAAAATATTTTAAATTTGATTTTTTTAAATAAAACTTATACAAAATGAAAAAAAACAAAAAACATTTATATTTCGCAAATGTAAAACATACACTAGATGTTAAAAGAATATATATTTATAGATATAAAGTTTGTTATAATGATTGTAATAATAATTTCAACTCCGACTGATTAATCGCAGCAATAATTCTGCTACATTATGCAAAATATCAAAAGGAAATATAAATTTATAGTATGTAACTTCCTATTTTTCTGTTATATCCCTGCTAGATCAGATAGATACAAAAGTAAATTAAACTACAGAAACAATATATACATCGTATTGCAGTAAATAAATGAGATTCAGAAATAATGAATATATATATTTAGTAACTATGTTGTGTTAATAATAATGGGTTTTTAACATTCATATATTGATAGACAATGATTGTACCGGATATTAAATAAAGGGGGGGGGGCATTTAACTTAACTGTTATTTCAAAACTGTACTTATTTTTTTAGTAAAAAAAAAACAAAATGATTGGTGATTTTATAATGTCAACAAAATCAGTTTTCAATTGAAACTATTTACAAAAATGAAGATGTACCATTTAATAAGTTAACAATGTATTAAATATAAAATTATCAAAAATTATCAAAAAACAATGTATTAAATAATTGTTATAATGCCCAAAGTCATTTTGCACTCAATGTTTGAATGTAGCATAAGCCCTTGAACAATTAATACATTGTCTGTATTTTTATATTGGACTATTTCCATCATCTAATATGTGTGTTGAATGTCTTTAGAAAAGTTTAATTTTTAGTTAAATATTCCAAATGCATTCAACTATTAGTAATATCACAGCAAACAGGTTAGTATATGCACCAACTGTTAGTAATATCACAGCAAACAAATGTTAATAATATCACAGCAAACAGGTTAGTATATGCACTAACTGTTAGTAATATCACGGCAAACAGGTTAGTATACGCACAACGTTTCGAGAGGTATTTTTCTCCCCTCTTCTTCAGGTGTTGCTGGCCTGACCAGTGACAGTACTAGCACGGGATTCTAACCTGGGTCCTTAGATTCTTGATTATTGAAATTTAAGGTAACGCTCTAACCAACTGAGCCATCCTGCCAAAGGCAACAGTATGTAGTAATTTCATATACTTATCTATGAGGTTCCTCCTGATTTCTCCACTTTTTCCTCAGAGCAAAGTTGATTAGTGATTAAGAAAACATTAAACAGACAACAAAAATAACCATCAAGAGAAAAGACAATTATTGGTACTGTAGTGTATCCATACATTCCAAAAATAGCAGACAAATTAAGGAAAATCTGCAATCAGTATAACATCAGAACAGCTTTTCAGAGTCATACCACACTACGAGGAATTCTAACATCTACAAAGCCTAAACTTGAAATGCTGCAAAGAAAAAACTGCATCTATGAAATACCATGTGAATGTGGAAGAACATATATCGGTGAGACCAGCCGTCCCATTCAAAAGCGCTTGCAAGAACATAAACTGATGATTAGAAGAGAGAAAACAGATGTGTCTAAGGTAGCAGACCATGTATGGACCAATGAACATACGTTCAATTGGGAAAATACAAAAATATTGGATAAAGAAGAAAAGGTACAAAGAAGAAAATTTAAAGAAGCTGCTCACATGACAATGGCAAAAAATCCCATAAGCCAACCTAGTGTGACTATACATAATGTATGGAAATCACTAATCAACTTTGCTCTGAGGAAAAAGTGGAGAATTCAGGAGGAACCTCATAGATAAGTATATGAAATTACTACATACTGTTGCCTTTGGCAGGATGGCTCAGTTGGTTAGAGCGTTACCTTAAATTTCAATAATCAAGAATCTAAGGACCCAGGTTCGAATCCCGTGCTAGTACTGTCACTGGTCAGGCCAGCCACACCTGAAGAAGAGGGGAGAAAAATACCTCTCGAAATGTTGTGCGTATACTAACCTGTTTGCCATGATATTACTAACAGTTAGTGCATATACTAACCTGTTTGCTGTGATATTATTAACATTTGTTTGCTGTGATATTACTAACAGTTGGTGCATATACTAACCTGTTTGCTCTGATATTACTAACAGTTGAATGCATTTGGAATATTTAACTAAAAATTAAACTTTTCTAAAGACATTTAGAATACCATCATCACAAACCTTCAGAAAAACAATACATTGTCTGTTTGTAATTACAATCTTTTACTAAAAAACTAGGCTAAAAGAAAAATTGTATGAATACAAGATTATCAAAATTTGTTACTGTCTTACTTTATCAAGAACAATGGGCCATCTTGCTTCAACATACACATATTTTTTATAATGTTTTCATAGTTCTTTAAAGTTTCCATTTTTCATTTATCCCCCCCCCCCATCATAATTTTTTTAATTTATTCTTTTAATTTATATTTACAACCTCCAATGATTTGTAAACAAAAAGTATAAGTTAGAACAATTCTATGATTGTTAATCATTGAATTGTATATAAACTACAACTCGGATTTTATTATTAAAAACATTCTCCAGATATTAATTTGTTAAATGTGTCTTTGGGTATACATTTAATATCACAATAATTATATATAATATTTTTTTAAAAAAGTAAGATTTATATAAATTTAATTTTAATTTTGTAAATAATAATCATAAATGAACTAATCTTTCAAATCATATGTCAAGATAGTTGTCTTTTTTTAAAAAGTCATTATTTACTTACAGACAAAAATTTCTCATTGTAATTTATTTTTTGTAGATTTTATGCTTCATTTCATTGTCATCATACTATATGAGCACTGTGTTGATAAAAGATATGTATTATAGTTATTCTTTGAAAGCATTTATTTTTATTCCTTTTTGCACAAATTTTATTACTTTGTTTACCATTTTCTTTTCCTGTTATAAACACATAATAGGGCCAGTTTAAAATTTCAAACATCTTAATTTTATATAATTTTATTAATTGAACAGGTGTTCATCTCAATATCTTGCTAAGTATGCCTATACTTTACAAAAATTAAGTTAGTTTCAATTTAACTAACATAATATAAGTTTTATATCTCCCCATTTTAAGTTTAGCAGTATATTATACCCCTTGTAGTCTAAATGATGGTCTTTTTTGTCTTTTGTAAATGATATTTTATTTTACTTTTTAAGACAAATATTATAAAGTGTATTGCATATAATACTTACAGCAATAAGAAAACTAATTTATTTCATTATTTTTCCATTTTTGCAATTTTGTGTCTGTATTTCATTAACTTTTTTATACAAATATGTTTATAAAAAATCAAATTTGAAATATTTATTTAAAACAATTACTCTTCTTAGAAGCATTATGAGATACTGATTATAGCATTTACATTGTTATACTATGTAGAATCATTACAGGTTAATTATATTAACTACTTTGTATAGTAACATGTACAGAATAATAAAATATATAATAAAAAAGACTGGTAAATGAATCAGGTACACAAGAATGCATATATTGATACACAACACAAAAGTTAGCTTTCCTAGTCATCAATCTCGATAATAGATTTTCTAAGTATTCAAAACAAATGTTGGAGGAGAGCAAATATTTTACATCATTTCTTTTTTCAAAAATATATTCATGCAGAAAAATGTTTAATCAGAACTATGATTTATCAATGATTGACTCTAAACATTGATAGTTTGAAAAAGATATATCCAGTAAATATATGTATATATAACATATTAATTCTGGAGTCAAATAAAACAGATGGAATAAAAAGTAAAACAAAATATGTGAGAACAGGGTAGTGAATTCTAAGTATATCATCAAGATGTCTATAATGAATTATTTAAATTCGATATTATGTAATTAATCTTTTCATTATATTGCATCCTTATAACTGCTTAATGTACACAGACACACACAGGTTTAAATTTCATATTGTGATTACTCTATTACTCTATAATGAAAAAATTTATTTATATATGTGTGTATGTATGTACAACTTAGATTTAATAAATATAAAACTGATTTTGAATATAAATTTTTATCATTGAAGTCATTTTTTTCCTCACTGAGGCATAACTATTTACTGCTGAATTTATGTTTACTAGGAGGATGATGGATTGATTTCCAATGATGTTTATATGCTAAGAATGCCACCTGTTATTGACATTTTGTTAAAAATTTAGCTATAGATTCTTATTTTAGACATGTTTTGAAATCACAATTTTCTAAGTAATGAAATTGAATAATTATGAATCTTCTTTTCTTGTTTTATAGGAGTTGAACCTTCAAATGGAAGTTTTAATTTAATAGCAATGTGAGCTAATCGGTTTAAAATTAATGTATATCAATAATAATAAATAGCAGTCAGTAATAATTACACAGTTATTAATTTATTGAATCTCCATTTTTTTCATCTTAATGAATTTTTGTTTCTACATTTAATTTTTATATGCATAATTCAAATTTCAACATATATTTTAATCATTTGAAATTTTCTCTTTAATGTTAGTAAAATTAACAGAAAAAGCTTTTAGTTAAATAATTGGAGCATTATGTGGTGTTCAAACCCTTTATCAGTATAAGGATTGAATTCAATTGACCAAATGTTTTTTTTTTTACTTTATTCAACTGATAATTGATACAAGAATTTTTATCTATTATGTCAATCCTATTACTACTTCACTTTTGATATATTCTGGTTTTATAATATTTTATTCACTGAAGTTATGGTATTTTTATCCAATGTGTTTCATTGTTTTATAACTTTGTCTGTTGTTCTATTAGATATTTCTACTATTATATCTGTTTGTTCTCCAATGCATATATGTTTGTTTGTTATATTGACTTCTAGAGCCAATTTTCTATATTTCTCTCAATTTTTAAGCTATATATCTCATAATATGACACTAAACAAAACTATTATATCATCAGTACAGGGCAACATATAAATTAGCCTTTAGATTGCTGTGTAAATGTAATAAGGAGGTATTGACAACTAGTACATGGTGTATTGAAATTAAAATTTATATAAAGTTCATGGAAATGTATGAAAATAATGAAATATCTTGGAGAAACTAATTCATCAAGGTTTTAAAACTTTACCCAATTTTTGTTTATCATTACTTGTTTTCATAATATATTTTATTCTAAAAATATTGGAGAATAATTATTGTTAATACCCACAGGCTATTCATATTTATATTAAATTTACAATGATTTTTATTAAGATATATCTATGAAATATGGCAGAGTACTTTTTGATTACAGTCAATATTTGTCCCCATCTTCAATAGGTTCTTTGGAAGTTTACCAATTATTTTTTTCTGTAGTTTGTTTTACTTATATATATTTGTGTGTTCTTTGTTTTTTATAGAAATAAATTTTAAGTTAATATATAATTATCTTCAAACATTATATTTTTTATAACTTTTATTTTATGTTAAAATGATAACAAGGAGAGAATTGTAGATAAGAAAAAAAAAAATTTATTGTAATATTGTTACCTAATACAAGTAGCCTTTAAAAGAAGAACTCTTGTTATCATTCCTTGAGCTATTTAATTGAAATTTGTCATTTCAATTTCCTTCCTCTGTTGTTACTTATTTTATAGACAGATGTCTTTGTTAAATGAACAATATCAAATTGATTCACTATTATTAAGGCTTTCAGTTCTTTAAAATTGAACAGAATTCTTGATGGTAAAAATCAAAAAAAATTATTCACAATCTGAAAATAAAAATAACTAGAAAAGAATTTACTCTGTAAATAACTAAATCATATTTCTGCCTTTAGTACAATTATCTTTTACCTTTATATAAATGTGCCTTTCCAGAAACAGCTTGTATGACTTTTGTAGATTAGTAAAGTGTAAATATCCAGTGATTATGACATCAGAACTAAAGAAAAAAGAGCCCACCTCATCATTGCTAAGAATAAAAATATTCTGGCTTTTGTTAACTCTTTTCAACATGAAGGCAGAATGAAAAAACTAGGCAATAGGGTATGATGATCAGACAATTATACTTGATGGTCATTCATTATTGATGATCTAGCATCACTCACCATCCTTAAACTCATAAATCATTTATTTTATGTATTGCATTAGGCACTTCTACTTTCTTCAACTCAGATATTTGTTTTTATTCTTATTGCTTTCATGGCATGTGTTTTGATTTAAAATTGTTGTTGAATATAATATTATGCATTAACAGTTTGTTTATAAAGACTTTGCTTATTTGTTCAGAACATTACGTAAGCAGTGATTCAGAATTTCAGAAAGGAAAAAAATATTTCCAAAACAATAATATTGGCATCAACAAGGGATTTGGGTATTCCATTATCAGATTTTCAATGGTATAAATGGCTGAAGAGTTGGAGGGTGGAATAGATTGAAGCCTATACATTAAAGTTGGAAAATAAACAGCACTGATTATATATATATGGGATGATGATCTGGACCAATTGGTGAATGCTGACTCATTTATTTTTTTCATATTTGTGTGGCCATGTGTATCTGTTGTATTAGATGGAGTGAATAGCTGAAGGGAGGTTGAAAGTCTGTGTTCAAATGCACTTTAATTATCTATAAACTCTAGGTATGTAAGTTATACTTGTATTTATTCAAACATTTCCAAAACAATATGATGGTAGACAAATGCATTCTGTATATTTTGGTAGTGGATTTGTAAGTAGATTGGCCATGGAAATTCAGACCTTCCACTGCTAGAATTTTTAGATTATATTTTTTAAACTTGCTATATGATAGATCTCTATATTAGTAATATTTATTCATATTTACAACTTCTATAAATAAGTAGTTTTATTGTTTACATATTAAAAACAATTATTGCCTAGCAAATAACAGAAGATAGAACTACAAGCTATTTATGAACTTATTTTTCAGTTTGCATATAGCATGAAATAAATTTGGTTTGCTTCTATTGTGACATTTTCATGCTTAGATTTTGAAATATATATATGAAGGTAAATGGAAATTATTTCCAGACATTTTTGAATAGTTATTCTTTATATTTAATGCAAACTTGAATGTGCTGCTATTGTATTTAACAAGGGATCAGATATGTATCACTGTGATATAACTGTGTCAAGTAAATTAGTTGTGTTATTATTATTTGTCCCAATTTATTGCATGGAAGTGAGTCATGGATTTTCTATCAATAAAATATAATGGCATTTGAATTTTTTTTACTTAAGTGTGCCCATAACAATTTAGAAGTATGATGGCAAGATTGTATGGCCAATCAATTTGTTGGATTTAATATTATCGAATTGATGATTATAAAAGTATATGTTCATTGGATTGAGTATGAAAAGCAAATGAAATAGACTTCCTATAAGTTTGGACATATTTTCATGAGAAAGAGTTAGAATCTATTTGCATTGCAAAAATTAATTTCAGAGGCACTCTAAAAAGTTACAATAATTGATTTCTTTCATTAAAAGAATATTTCTGATAATAGAATATAAAGTAGATTACATTTAGATAATGTGTTAAGTTACTAAAAAATAAAAGTAAATTTCACTGCACAAATCTTGCAAGATGTCAAGCAGGTTAAAAGAATATCATGTTATATAGATATTTGTGGACATATTTGTGTTTCCTAAATTATTTAGTCTAATCATCACAAAATTCAATTTTAACATGTTATTTTTGATTTTCTTTTGGGGATAAAGAAATCAATCAATTAAGTTTGTCCAAAGATCTCATGCAGATGTTATTTTACGAGATCACAAACTTAGAATAATTATCATCGGGCGAATGTGTCACAGCAGATCTAATACCAAAGGACTTTTTGTTTTAGCCTTATTATGCCAAAAATGAAATAGCTACTAATAAAGATGATGATTTATTTACTTTCTTAGCATATGGCTACAAATACCTGAAAGGTTAATTATTCAGAAGTTCATAAGAAATTCAAATACAGGGAACTGCTAAAACTGGACTGCAGTTCATAAATCTTGAGCTCCAAAATTTTCCAGTCTACCACTGGCACCAAATCTTACAGGATAGGATGATTTTTATAGATAAACATTTCCCAATATTTTTTAATGCTATATGACGATGATGATTGATTATGTTAACTTATAACTTATTATTTTAATAAGTAATTGCTTTTTTATGTAATAATAATAATAGTAATGTTTATTGACATAATTTTTATTTAATTATATTTCATTATATTTTTTCCTTAAAATAATATATAGTTAGATTTTTAAAAGCAATATATATAATTGCAATTTTATAGTTATGACGATTTTTTAAATTTTTTATTATAGAATAAGCAATATTTTAATCTGTTGATAAACATCTTTTATAATACAGTAGATAATAAAACTTAATGGAAAAGTTATGTTTGAGTGCTATATATATATCTAAATTCCAGTATCATCATTTAAATTAACATGTTCATAAGAATTAGACTCTATAATAGGAATAAAACTGGCACGAAGATGAGTTTCTTTTTTTTTTTTTAACATTATTTCTTTTCACCAATGTCTTTTCATTGAACTTGTTCTTTTTAATCTAAATTCCTTTGGGTCATCTTGTCAAATGAAATTCCCTTACGTTAAGCAAATATCTGGAGCCAGTCTTGTCTAGCAAAAAAAATTCTAGGTTTCTCCATTAATAATAGTGTGAAATGGTCCTCTGTGACAATTTTAAGACCATTAAAGAAATTTTGCGCAATTTTTTGTGTTGATATTAACATTTGTTGTTACATTTGTGCACATGTAGATATAGCCACACACATTTTATATATATGATTCGAATAAGTTATTATTTAGTGGGTCTCTGACAATTTCCTGAACCATCAAAGAAATTTTGATTAATTTTGAATCATTATTAAAATAAACTGTTAACGTTTGTGAATATAAAATGTGTATGTATTTTTTCTGAATGTACGTGTATATATATGCGAACAGTACATATAGAAATTGAATATGTTTCCATTTCACAAAGAATGTTTTTGCTTTCAGTTTAAAACGTAATCATTTTTAAATTATAAAAATTTAATGAGACAAACGCACTAACAGAATTTCGTGATGCAGTTTGGAATAAACTCATTAGCAATTTTTTTCTTTTTCTCTCTAATTTTAATTGTTATATGTAAGTCAAATAGCAGAAGTGATGAAATACTAGTTTACTGATGATTTTATTGTAGTTTATTAGGACATTCAATGTTAGCATTTCATAAAATATATCGCCTTGCTTGGATGGAACTCAAGGTCCCGTTTAACTTATGGTGTTTGAATTTCTTATGAATTCCTTAGCAAAGAACCATTCAATTATTATTATTTTGCTTTACAAGGCTTAATGTTTGGGTAAAATGATGGGTGCTAGAAGCCAATAAATATCACATGATCACCAACCACTTCTTATGCTTGCTTGTAACTGTTATTAAAACAGGCAAAACTCACTCTACGTATTGCCACACACAGCAAGCTAGAGTAATCAATGGATGCCAGAAGGCTTGTGCATAAAATACCCATCTAGTGCCTACTCATCCAATATCCCCAGATTAGCCAGAAACTAGTCTGGGGATATTGGATGAGTAGGCACTAGATGGGGATCTAGGTGCAGTGCTCTCAGATCCATGGCTTCTCACTGACGAAGGCCACAAGCCAGAAACTAGTCTGGGGATGTTGGATGAGTAGGCACTAGATGGGAATTTTATGCACAAGCCTTCTGGCATCCATTGATTACTCTAGCTTGCTGTCTATGGCAATACGTATAGTGAGTTTTGCCTGTATTAATGGTTGCTAGAAATGAAGAGTCTTTCCCTTCAATGCTTAAACCTTTTTTTTTACCAAAAAACTATTCAGTTATTATTTTATGTATATTCAAAATTTGGTTTTATGTTTTAGCTGATTTTGTGATAGATATTAGAGAAAAAATTTCTTTCTTAATCGTTATCCTAAAAGTTTCTTACCACAAGAATTTTCAATATTTATTAGTAATGACTAAATGGTTAACAATGTGTAGCAAAAATAAATAAATATTTATCTCTTTTTCACTGATAAATAGTATGAAAAAAATGTTAATGGTATTTTTTTTTTTTTTGCTTTTGATTCTGGACAATATTTATATATAGAGGCGTTGTTGAAATGAATTCACTAATCAAATTGATTGGATCATATGACAGATAAATCATAATTGATTATCATAAATGTAATTTACCATAATTTATCACTTTTTTTCAATACAATTAATTTTAATGATGATCAATCTTCTTGCATTACTCTTCACAATGCTTCATTACTTTAGAAGGGATTTGAACTCAGACTTAAAAGCTCCCTACAACTATCCACTTCATCTTATACAACCAATACACATGGTTACATACAGTGAAAAAAAGATAATTAATCTTCAATATACTTATTTAGTGAAGGACCAGCACTCATTAGTTGGTTCCGCACAAAATATTTATATTGGAGATCATTTAGCTTATTCACACACATTTGGTCATGCATAACATTTGTATAAGATAGAATGGATAACTGTAGGTAACTTGAAAGCCTGAGTTCAAATGCCTTCTAAATTACATTAAGTTCTGTATAGACAATATACTTGTATTTAAATGCTTCATTAAATTCAACTCCTTTTACAGTTTCAACTCTGTAGCAGTATTCTTCAAAGCTATTTTTCTTCCCATTTGAAACTTATAGAAAATTGCATATAAGAAGAAAATTGCTAGAAATATTTGTAAAATTAATTTTAACATGTATAAAAGTATACTTCATCTAAATTGATGGCTGTAAAGTCATCATCAGTACTCTCATTTTAAATTGGCATATAGTAGCTTCTGATTTACTTACATTACATTGTTTACAGTATGTATTGATACTATACATTCCTCTACACGGAAACTTTTTAATTTGTATGCTCACATATTTACAATACCATGTATTTTAAAGATGACAGTATCTTATGCAAACTAAAATTATCACCAAAAATAATTAAAAAAATGAAATGATTCAATTATGAAAAAAAAAAAAAAATTGAAAAATAAATTGAGAGCACATAAAATAGTATGTGTTCACACTACTTCAAAAAAAAAAAAAAAATCTTTCTTTGTATTTGATGGATTTGTTTCACACTGTTAAGTATTTCATAAATAAATGATTTCTTCCTATTATGACAAATGGTAGATGTCAAAATTATGATTTTTTTTTATTTTAAACAATTGAATGAATTTTTATTTTTACATTTAAAGAGTAAGTTCAGCCATTTCAAATGAAATTAAAAGTTTTTGAATTAAAAAAAGTGAATTAATTTAATAGATAGATACTTACATATTAGACCTGCTGTGAAATTTCCCTATGTATTAGTCCAGCAATAATTTTCTAACCTTGCAATCTCTTAAATAATGTATGCATTGGATCTTGTGATAAACTTAATCCACCAATTTTGATAAATGATGAAATGGTGACCTATAACTCTATTTTGTGAAAATAAACACGTATTTACATTTTGAAACAAATCGAGTTATTTGCAAAAATTACAGGAACTAGCTTATTTTGTACAAAATGGCAACATATAATTTTATTTACAGGAAATAAATGAACATATATTTATGTCATTTTGTGAGAAATGATATTATAATAACTAAAGCAATACACCTTTACCCCCCTTAGCAATGGCAATTGGTTCTCCAAAACTCATCGTTAAGCAAGAATATCGTATACAGAATACATATTTATAATGGGAGTCTGTGGGGAAAAAATTGGTGGGTTCCTAAAGCTAAAAAATTACACTAACTTAGGAATAAAGTACATATTAAAAAAAATATTCATTAACACTTATTTTAAATGCACTCTGTTTTTCTTTTTAATATTTTTTCTAATTCAACATTGGCGTTTTAAAATGTAGTTTTTCTTTTGATTTGAACCCACTTGGGTATAAATAACATTTTTAACGAAGTTACACAATCAATAACTATTTTTACATAATATTGTATATATTTATATATTGGACTATTTCATCATCTAATATAAGTGTTGAATGTCTTATAATCCAAGTACTGTACATTATATTTAAATAAAGTTTAAATTTTTTTAAAGACCTTCAATACTTATATGTACAGTATATAGTATTATAGATTCATTAATTATATATATTTTAAGTTATATGTTCTAAATTTAAAAAATAAATAAATTCCTGATCGTTATAGTGAATAATCGATTGTAAATCGAAGTAGTGGGTACAAATTGATGATGATCGCTATTGTGAAATATCGCTAAGTAGCCAATCGCTAAGTGAGGTTTAAGTGTATACACTTATTCCAATAAAAAAGAAAAGCAAAATATATTTTCTTACAATCACTTGGGCAGTATTCACACAAAAATGTTCACATTCTAGCAGCTTGCCTGTCGTCACTTTTGTAAGATTTTGCATTTTTCTTGGGATAACATGCTACACACGAAAGTATCTCTCAAAGATAGTTATACCAGTCTATGGCTGTTTTTTGAAAGTTGTGGAATGCATCATTCATTCTTGGTAGCAGGCAGTTCCCAAATTTTAATCATTTTGTTAAATAAAAAAGTCATTCAAAAATTTATTCGGAATAAATTAAAACTGGACAGTAAATCACATGTACACCTTACATTTTCTCGATGATCGATTAGTCATTCCATCATTCTTTCATGACATCACAGCATACTCTAAATCATAAAATTAGCAGCAGTATCAACTTTTTGAGTAACAACTTTCTCCTGATCAAAATTTTATCTAATATTTACATAAAAAAAGTAATTATTGTCTTTTTTAACATTGTAAATGTGTTTAACATATTTCTTTGTGCCATCGACTTTCATCACAGTAGGTGTAATATGTAAGTAACATTTAATCTAATGTAGATTACCATGACAGTATGAATGCATACGAATGTGCCTGAGTGGCAAGATTTACGGCAAGATCAGAAAATGGTTTAGTTATGAATTTTAATATTTTTTGTTTCTGTATTATGTATTTGGATGGCATTTGAATGAATTTACCAGCAGCAACAGCAATTCCACTGATAGAATTTTTTTAAAAGAGCCATTTGTAAGTCTATATAAAAAAAAAAACAAATTCTGAAAAGGATTGCCAAATTGTTATTGTCACTTATTTAGAAATGCATTAAGTAAGAAATGAAATGTTTGTCAAAATGGTGTTGATTTTTGTTTGTAAACTGAAAGTTATTATTATTATTTTTTAATTCCTCTACCACCTACTCGAATGTGTGAATAATACAATATTACATTTTCTTAATGTATTTTATGTCAGTAATTAAAAGTAGATCTAGTAGTGTGATTGTGCTGTAATTCCACTATAAATATTGCTATTATTACAATGGGGCTTTGTTCCCTCTTTCTTCCGTTGCACTATTTTTCTAGAACCAAAGGTCATTATAAATGGAGAACTCATGGCTACAGATATTTTAATTTTCCTTATATTGACGCATCTGAATGATTAGTTTAAAATGTGTTAATTAATATTTTGAATGCTAATTGAATTGCCACCATCTTACATTTGTCGTTATATTCAATTTTTGCTGTAAGGTGTGCCTATATCGATTTGTTAAGCACACATATATATTATCCTGGACTCAAATAAATGTTAAACTTGTTATTCTTTATTTTCCTCAATACTTTCTTTTTGTTAGTCGTTTATATTGATTAGAGAACTGTTATTTTATTTGCTTTTACAAATTTAATCTTTTTTCATGTATGAAAGAAGATTTTAAAAATTAAATATTTGTCCATTTCCTTTACTAAAGTTCCAGATCATGTGTTTGATTCAAAAATAAACTGTAAAAAGTCTTACTTTAATCTTTTAAATAAAAAAAAAAAAAGTTCAAATTTTTCACCAATGCAAAAAAAAAATTTGATTGAGTTTGGTTTGTGCTTGAGGAGTAATGTGAAAAAGGGGGAGAAAAACGTTTGTACTGTAATTGATTTTTTTTTTTAGCACGAACGTATTAAGCATTCGTGTACGCTTAAGGTTTCAATTTTAATGCGCACATACACCATGTTTATAAAAATAATATCAATTAGAATAGATTATTATTATTATACAAGTTACTTTATTTGAAATGTTCCTTTCATGATTAATGATAATGGGTGTGCTGTGTTGTGATTTTTTTTTTTTTAATGATTTTTATTTATTTTTAAAATTAAGCTCTATGACTAAAAAAACATATACTGAATGCTGAAAATTAATGTTTTTTTTTATTTCATTAACACTGTTTTTTCATTTAATAGCTAATCTTTAAGATATGCAAATACATTCATAAAATTAATATGATATACACATAATATATATCTGAGCACTTATAGTATATATGTGTGGAGATGATAATCTGGACCAACTGATGATTGTTGGTTTAGCATGAAATACGTATATTGGTGATTATTTATCTTTTCGGCATATATGTGTTTAAGTGTATCGGTGTTATTATATAGAGTGGAGAGTGGTGGGTCGTGTGAAAGTCTGTGCTCATATACCCTATATATTATAATATATAACTGTATATGCACAATGGAAATGATTCTGAACAAAAAGTAATCATAGGATCAATTAGTTGTTCAGGGAGCATCCAAGTAATCGATCTAGCACAATGTTCATTTTATCAAACTTATATTTGAACTAAGACTTTCACAAGACTCAACTATTCACGCTATCTCATACTGCTGACACACTTGATCACACACACGTCGAAAATATAAACAATCACCAATATTCGTATTTCATGCTAAACCAGCACTCGTCAGTTGGTCCAGATTATCATCTTCACACATATATACAATCAATGCCCAGCCTATATTAAGATAGCCAATCTTCATTCTTTAATAGACGAGCTTCAATCCACTCCACCCCACAACTCTTCAGCCGTCCATTTCATTGAAAATCTGGCGTGGATAGTTGAGGGTCGTGTGAAAGTCTGTGTTCAACCCCCCTATATATTACATATTGAAGTGCAGGTATGAAAAAACCTGTACTGTAGAAAAAAATCATGTATCAAACTTATTTTTTGTTTTACCCTGCTGAGAGCTGCTGCGGGGATCTTTTGGCTCTCCATTTTATCTCTGGCTTAAATTGCATTATGGCAAATACTTCAATTTCACACATGTTTTTATACATATAATGTTTTATGTAAATGCTCATGTTTACTGTCATATTTTCTGTGCGCATTTCTCTCTATATATGTACTTAAAATATCAGGCACATTCTTCATGAAAAAAAAAAAGAAGAAAATACTGAACTGTTTAGATCGATGTAAAAACATTTCACTGGAGATGAAAATTAGTTAATGAACTGATTGCTTTTAATTGCTACCTGGGGACTGAAAATAAGAAGGAAACTGTCTAAAGGAAATATCATATTTCTAGAAGTAGTAACAGCTATGGGCAGAGATAAAAATTGTAAAATTTACGTCTTCAATAATTTCGCTTACTGATCACCCCCCCCCCCCCCAATTTAAACTGTGATAAATACATAAGCGTGTTATCGCTAGCTATTAAATCACATTATTAATTATTATAACTTCCTAGAGGAAGCGTTTTGTTTTTAAAAATATATGCTTGAGAAGTCGCATTTATAATCATTTGTAAAAATAAATTTATGGGAGGAATGAATAAATATTTATATATTATTTTTGATTAAATATAGTTCTGTTTCTCTTTTGTTTGAATTTATATTGCGAATATATGTGTTTTTGCAATTTTTTTAAATATTTAAATCTATACACGCAAATGGTATGAATGTATATATATACGTATGTAAATATACACAGTAGTTCATTCATGAAACTGTACTTGTTATTTTCATCGAAAATGAGTCTTATTATTAAATCTATGGAAGTAATTCATTATTAGTTGTCATTTCTTTTAACGTAATGTTTTTTAGTTTTTTTTTACATTTGGAACTATACTAGTATATGGATTATTTGGGCAATCAAATTGAAGACAATCATTAAATAAAAGTTTAATTACTATACTATTACACCATTATATAATTCTATCAACACAATTATATTTCATTGATTATTTTATTAACATATGAAAATTAAACATTTATAAACACTATGGGGGGGGGAGTAACTAAAAGTGGCAAAATAAAGAAATTAAATATATGTATTTTTGTATGCTTTAAGTAAGTTTTGATATTCTCTTTATTTTAAAATATATGACGTATTTTAAAAAAATAATGGATCTAAAGTTTGAAACCAATGTGGAAAATGTTTTGTAGCAACAGAGTTTATCACAATTGAAACATATAGAAAATGCTTCAAAATGTGGAATGTTACTCGAAACAGCACTAAATGAAGTAATTTAAAATAATTAAATAATGTATGGTGGGAAAAACAAGCAAAAAAAACATGTTAAAACAATGATGGAGTTTTATTATTAATCATTTATAAAATGTCCTGCATGGGTTCATACCATTGTAAAGTGGAAGACTTTGGAACTCAAAGTCCATAGATATTACTCTGCTTTGTCACTTTTACTGCTCAAACTTTTTATCAACTCCAAAGTGATAAATAATTCAATTTATGTCATAGTATAAATACATGTACCAAAATGTAATAAATACTCATTTACAGAGCTGAATATTTACATGTAATGTTTTGAGATTAACTCAGTGTAACTGTTTTTGGTAAGATTAAAAGTGAGAAAAAAACATACTTGCCAGACACATATGTCAGTGAGGCTTAAAAATATTTAGCAACACATTTCTGATTAAAATAATTTATTCCTTCTAGCATTGTAGACAATTCTAATTTATGGAGGACAAAATTAAAGAGGTATCTTTTTAAGTTTAACTCTCTTGTAGGTCTGCATTTTCTGTTTTTCTTTGTCTCACACATCAACATAAAATATATGATAAAATAATTATTACTTATCTGAAAATAATAAATTTGACTTTATTGATAGATATTTTTGTTTATTACTGAAATAAATTTTAAATGTTCACATTTTGTTTCTGTAAATATTAAAAAAATGAAATCGTAAACAAAACAAAGAGTTTAGATGTCATCGTTTTAGAAAGATTATTTTCAGTTTATAAAATCAATGAAATATTTCTTAATTTTTATTATTTTTAAACATCCAAATGAATATTTAGTTATTTCTTTTATATATAATGAATTATGCTTTAAAAGTTTAAAATTTTTGAATATTTATTGCAAAATTGCAATATTTTCGTACTCTTAAGTATAAATAGATTGCTTACATAGAAACTAAGCTTGTAAATTGCTTCAGGCCATGCTTACATTTGCTACTAATATAATGTTATATTTTTGAAAATAAAGTATTACAAGTCAAAATAAGTTATTAATAATTTATACTTCTTGATATTTAATAAATATAGTGTAAATTATTTTTAAAAAACATCTAAAACTAATAAATTCACAAAAAACATGTTTTGGGTCATTGGAACTATTTTCTTTAAACAATGTCATAAAATGCTGAACATTTTAGTCTTGGCAACAGACAATGGATGAAAATGTCAGGGTGAGGCTTATGTCTATTGTAAGAGTGGAAATTTTGAATTTTCCACCTTCTACCGTAAAATTTTTATTGAAAATTTATATAATAAATATACTATTTTACATGCATTTTAACTTATAACACAAAAAAATTCACTAGGGGCGAATTGGTCAAAAGTCGAAATTCTGTCATCCCGCTAAATCAAAAGGTTAAAAATGCATTATCATTTGTTGAAGTTGAAGGGCTGTTCATATGTATTTAAAAAACACTTGCAATGAGTTAATCTCAAAACATTTATCTAAAAATAAGTAATTAGAAATATACTAAAAGGAAATATATTAATTGGGATACAAAACAGTAGTTTGGATAATTGATTCCTGTTATATATTTTATATTTTGTTAAAAATTGGTCAATACTTAGGCAATCCCAATATCAATAACAATCAACAATCTCAACTTGTTGCCATCTTTATTTATGGTCCAATATATTTATATAGATACTAAAGAAAGAGATTGAAATTATTGATACAATGAAGTTTAAATAAACCCCATTAAATAGGTGAATATAATCTATTTAAAATGCAGACTAATAAATAGTCAATTATAACATTACAAACTCCAATTATAATTTTTAAATTGCAGGAAAGTATTTTACTTAAAAAACAAATGTAATAATGCTCAAGACTAAATAGTCTTTAAAATAAGTGAAAACATAGACAATCCTAGTATCAATAACAATCAACAGTCTCAACCTGTTGTCAGGGCAACCTTCTTTTAACAACAAAGGTGGAATCCCACCTTTATTTATGGTCCAATATATTTATATAGACAGTAAAGAATGCAACTTGACCATATAGATTGAAATTATTGATGCAAAGAAGTTTAAATAAATCTCAAACAGACAAATTCCTTTGTAAGTGAACTTGCATCAGGTAGGAAAACAATTTAATGTATTCTTGCTTATTTTTAATGTAAATGATTGTGTTAATATTTCATTTAGTTTTCATTAAAAATTAGTAAATATTCTGTTTTTCTTACTAGGATATGTATATGTAATAAAAGTTTAAAACCAATATGGAAAATGTTTTATAGAAACAGAGTAGACTTATATGATTGTATTAAATAATAGTTAATACTTCAGTATAAAAAAAAACACACTAAAAGGAAATACATTAAT
Source organism: Epiperipatus broadwayi (assembly GCA_028023455.1). NCBI lineage: Eukaryota > Metazoa > Onychophora > Udeonychophora > Euonychophora > Peripatidae > Epiperipatus > Epiperipatus broadwayi. The sequence goes on from JAQFVV010012524.1 coordinate 917,973, forward strand.
CTTGATAATGCTAAGATTCTTTATGAGGAAAGAAACCATAATAAAAGAATAATTAAGAAGCAATTTTTGTAAGTAGAAATAGATCTATAATCAATTGACAATCTGCTAATGTTAAATCTTGGGAAATGATTTGATGAAGTATACTTCAACTAAATTTGAATTTAAATGACAGTTGAAGAAGGTTAAGAGATTAACTGAAAGTACTTCTGTGGTTTGTTATAGTTTTTCTAAATATATTATTATCATTATATTCATTATTTTATATATACATATGGGACTCTTAATCTCAGGTTTTTGTGTTTGAGCTGCATATTGGGCACCAAATATGTAATGGTAAATATGTATGGCAAACAGATTTGAACCACAAACGAAAGATATTTATTGATATATTAAATATTTGTATATCTTGGCTCAAAACGAAATACCAATACAATATATATATGTCATTATCATCATAATCGTGTCTGAATTGTCATTTTGATAATGGGTAACAGTGTGGATGAATTGTCTCCAAATTGTTTTTTTTTTCTGTTTTCCTGTATCCTTTCAACATTGTCAATCCCATTCATAAGATATATATATAATTAAAAATACATAGTTTTATCACCTAAAAAAACAATAGAAGAATAATATTTTACTATACTGATAAACTATGTTATTAATCTGAACCCCTCTTATTCAAAATTATTTATTATCTGGATTAAATTTCAAAGTATCTTTGTTGCTTCAATTAATTGCTCTATAAAAATCTTTGTGCTGATATAATTATAGTCATATTCTGCATTTTAAAAATCATATTGTTATTAATGAAACAAATTTATACACCATGCAAATGGCATTTTAATATAGTAAAATTAATGTTTATTCAAATTTCAGTAGAGTTTAGGTTTCAGCAGAGGAAAATGTCTATTTTTGAAATTCAAAAAGGTCTCAGAACTAAAAATTTCAGTTAATCCTACTTAACTTGTATTGCTAATTAAAAAAGAAAAGATCTTAGTTTTAATTTGTATTTGGAGAAAAAAAATTAAGGATAGATATAAATAAGTATAAAATTAAGAGAAATAGTGTTAGATTAAATACCTATATATATATAATCGAACAATAATTAGTCTCAGAAGAACTGCATATACTTTTTTTAATTGTGATATTATAAGATTGCAGATATATATTGCAGATATATATATAGGTCAAAAAAAGATGCTGAAGAAGGAACTGATTGCATTAGACATGTAAAAGAGAAGGCTGGCTCTGTCATTCAGCCAATGAAAATGTGAAAGTTATATATATATATAACTTTCACATTTTCATTGGAATATATAATTTTATAGCAGAAAGATTTCTGTTAAATATCTTTCTCTTTGCATAAATTTAAATAGTGTAATTAAATATAAAACTAATAGAATTTTTTTCTGCTTGTGTTTGTTTTTGTAAAGTGTCAATTCTTGTGAAAAGGTGGTCATCATTATGACTTGACCATATTAAAAAAGAAACGGAAAATTTAGTAAAATCTTGTTAATATCAAGAAATCCTGTGCTAGGGATGAAGAAGTAGTATTTATATCGTTGCTATAACAGATTTATTTTTAATTATATGCAATTATAATATTGTTTTTAATTAATTAAAAATGATCAAATAACAAAAAAAGATAAGCTAGATAATTGATAAACTGTTTAATATTTAAACATTAGAACAAATAATTTCATCTTCACATTTTGCATTTGCAATGCTTTTTTTAATGCATACATATAAATTTACTATAGACAATTTAAGAGATGAACAGGAATAAATTTATTGGAGGTGGTGTTATTCTTTTAAAGCCTACATACAAATTACCTAAAGTAGAATAGCATTAATGCTAATGTCTATTATTCAAAAATTTATAATATCCAAACAAAAATTTAAAAGATCTTTAGCCGTATACTGTAAATAAATAAATTTGTAATTTCTAGTCAAATTTTTATTGTATAATTTTCTATATATAGGAAAAAATCAGAGAATGGAAGTAGAAAGATGATAGTAGACTAAGAATTATGAATTAACGATGTAACGTAATGTATAACAAATGAATGGATGTTGTTTGAATTTAATAGATAGTCGATATTCCTGATTATAGTTATATGTATAATTTTTTACTAATAATTATATTTTTAATGAAAATGAAACTTGTTTAATTACTTAATGCATACGAACATTTGAGATTGAAAATCTATGATCATTTTAAAAAAAAAAAAGTTAATGAAATTTTAATAATTAGCACAATTTATTTCTGTAATGAATGTTTCTTTCTTTTCTTTTTTTAAGACTGAAAATATCTATTTTATCTTCATTTTACATCCTGATAATTATGTATGTTATAATCACTTAATTGTTAAAAGGATGTTTATTGTTTAAATATTTTAATTATTTAAATTTTAATTAAAAATTAACACAGGTGATATTTAATGTTCCTTCCATTTTTATATATATAAAAACCAAGCAAAAAACAACAACTTTGAATTAAATGTGACATTATAGGACAATATATAATTTTATAACTTACTTTAATATATTATTATTTGGTGTGATTATTATATTAATTACATTTATAATAACGTGAAAGCTAAACACCTTCAAACAGATACGCTTTAAAAATGCTTACGTGAAAGCCAATCAGATGGAATAATGGCATCACATTATTAATATTTATTAATATCATTTCATTAGATTTAAAATATTTCTTCGTTGTAAATCGGATGATTTCGCGTTGTTAATTTATATATATATATAATATTTAGTGGATTAAATGTGAAGGTATTTAAGCTTCACACTCTTAGTTCAAAATGCTTTAGTCTGGCTTATTTAAATATAATCGAAGCATAGATTAAGATGGGTCCCATCTTTTTCTAATAGTTCTGGCTTGTGTTTTAGAATTTAGTCCCATGTGATGCCATTATTCCATCTGATTGGCTTTCACGTAAGCATTTTTAAAGCGTATCTGTTTGAAGGTGTCTAGCTTTCATGTTATTATATATTATCTGTTTACACTTAAATTTAATATATTTAATTATATTTATGTAACTTAATTATTTTATTGAATCAAATACTTCTCATATATAAAATTATAGTATTAAAAGATATTTCATCATCTGGAAATAGATACTGGAACTAAGTTACTTGCATATACAACTGTTATTTTTTTGCCTAATTTATTGTATGTGAGACTTAGAGAACCTATCAATGCAATTTAAAAGCATTAGAAGAACTTCATACAGTAGCAAGATTATAAAACCAATCAATAAATTTTCAACTTGCTGAAGATGCTGTTTATATAGAATTGCACTATTATAAATCACATCTTCATTGGATTGGACATGAAAACAAATGGACAACCATTGACTTCTAAAAGAATGTTTTATGGTAAACTTGAACATGGTTTTTATGCGAGAAATATATATTGATTACAATATAAAGATTAATTTTAAGACATTCTAAGGAAATACAATGTTTGTTTTTATTAGGAAAGTATGGTAAAAAATATAATATATTGGAGGACTAGAATTAGACATGGTGGTGAAGTATTTTAGAAAGAAAAAAATTCTGCTGAAGAGATTAGAGGATAACATGGCAAGATATCAAAGTGACTAAAAAATGGACCAGCATGTTCTATATGTGAACATATTTGTGTTTCACAGATTGGTTTATATAGTCATCATAAAACTCATCTCTAGAACTTTTGTTTTCTTTTTGCCTTGGTATTGGAATGACAAAACTCATTTATGAATAGTTCCATATGTTATGTTATGTTATGTATGTCATGTTATGTTATTAAAAAAGTTCTGCAATAATTTTTTTAATGATTATTGAATAAAATTTATTCAAAAATGATTCATGCTTAAAATTAATATGATGTAAACATTTATTTCTTGTGAAATATAAAATATTAACATCAAAATAGAAAAACATATTATAGATTAAAGGCAAGAATTTGCAGTAATAAATCATTTATTTTTTGGTCTGAAGTAAAAAAACAAACAAATCATGCTTAGTCATTCAGGAGACCATGTGATATTTGCAGGTGCACAATAATTCTATTCAAATTGACTAAAATAAATTGTTATATGGAAATGTTTAATGTGTGGAATTATCCATTTATAATTATTTAATTAGAAAGCATTTAACTTAATTCTGCCAGTTTTGTTAAATGCATTCTAATTAAATGATTATAAATGTATAATTCTACACATTAAATATTAAATTGTTATATGTATATACTTTAATATTATTTTATTAAATATGATTGCTCTTGAAAACATGTTTTATAATATATATATATATTAATTACTTGAACATTGATCCATAAACTTTTGGGCTTAAATTCATCACTTCATTAAATTACTTAAGATGGTTTACTGAGATAAACATAAGATACTATTAGTGAAATTTATGTCTTAAAACAAGAACATCTTTATTCAAGTACCATCTTTAGTAAACCTGAGTATTAAAGAATATCAGACATTAATACATTTAAATTCCAGTTGCTAGACCAGTCTTTCACTTTTGCTTTTATCAGTAAAGCTTGGGATTCACAATTGGGAATATTGTATTTATTTATCTAACAAACACATTGTAGTCTATTTCACAATTTAACAAAACATTGGAGTGATTTGAATAGTAAAATGGATTTAAAATTGGGTTAGACAGATACATAACTGCTTTACTTACTAACATTGAATCCCAAGTCATGCTGACAAAAACAAAAGTCACAGACTGGTCCAGATGTGAGGATTTAAATGCATTACCATCTTATAATCATTCATTATTCAAGCTTACTATAGATGACATTGAATAGGGAAATGTTCATTTATCAGGCTTAGGATACAAAGCTGAAAGTGATGAACTTGTACATTTATAATACCCATCTCCCTTCATTTTTCTATTCAATAAAACCTTAAGATATTTTGAAATTCAGTCTTTTAATTTAAGTAGTAAAATAGAGTTAAAAATGTTTAACTGTCTTATTTTAAACTTTGGATCCCAAATTTCATTGATAAAGACAAAAACCAGAAATTGCTATGATTATGGAGATTTAAATGCACTACCAAATGATAATCATTGGTTACTCAGTATTTCTATAGATAGAACTAAGTGCAAGCCAAAGAAATCTCCATTCGTGCTCATTTATCATATGTAAATTACACACAAAATTAGTATACAAGTGTTTATATTTGTGGAAGAATTGAATAGGTATAATATATCTTTATTTGTTAGAAAGAATTTTAATAAAGATTTTTGTATTAGAAAATTTTGGCTTTACATACAAGAAGGGTATTCTTTTCAGTTGATAAATATTTATAATGAATTAGTCATTTCTCTCATGTATTGATAAGCATTATCTTAATTATCCATTATAATTTCACCTTTTTTTTAATTACAATTTATGTGCACCATTATTCAGGGGATCAAATGATGATTGATCATTAAGATAGGCTGAGCACAGTAGCTTCATTCAGCCAAAATGAAATTCCATCAGGTAAAGTTAATACATGTGCATTTTATAATCGGTAAGCAATTTCCACATGAGTATGTAGATAATAATTATGGCAACAAAATTAAGTATAAATACAATATTTATTAACTGCTAAACCTCAGTAGTTAATAAATATTGTATTTATATTTAATTTTGTTATTATAATTATTATCTACATATTTATATGGAAATTGCTTATTTATTACATACTGCCTATTAATTCATTTTTGCTTTACATTTCATAATAGAGAATAATTGTGATGATATCAGAAGATTTGACTTCTCTAACTAATTCAGTGTATGGTGCAATACAATGGTCATTACCTGATATATAAAGTATGAACAGGAAATAATAGTTAATCATGATTGAGATACTATTCCTTGTCTCTTTTGACAAATTTTTCCTAGCATTTTTTATATGCAGAAATACACACACATACACAGGTATATAATGATTCATTTATTAAGTCAATGTAAATTTTCTTTAATTAGGTTCAAAACTATAGCAATTCTATTGGATTTAAATATATTAAATCTTGATTTTCAAATTTCATTCTAACTTGAAAAATATCAAAAGTTAACAAATAAACCAATTTATCCACTTAAATAAAAGCATTTAATAAAATCTGAGTATGTTTATAAATATTTTTGTCTTAAAATAAATATTTTGCAAAAATAATAATATGTAAATAAACTATATAAAATTTATGGCTCTTTTTTTTGAATGTTAAACAAAATATGATATTCAAAAACTCTAGCAAGGGCTCTTGGGATTTGAGACTAAATAAACTACAAATTACTGGCATTTGTGACTTATTTGCATGAAGTTATCTAGATGTTACAAATGTTTTAAGATTTTTTAATTAATAAATGAGTTTCAGGTCTTATGATCAAATAAATGCATAACTATGAAATAAATACTACACATAGATGCAAGAGAATGAATTTAAGCCAAAGCAACCAAAGAACCATTTTACCACACCACATAAATGCTAAACTAGGAAAGTGGTTTAAAAATTTTGCAGTCACTATGTAACTGTTTCAATTGATTTTAACCTTATTATCTGATAATTTTGAATAAATAATAAAATAGATATTAAAATAGTCCTTCTTCACTTCATTTGAAGTCATTTCCAGTCTGTTTGCTTGGAGTAAGTTTATATTACACTGATTCAGAATTTCAGTCTATTTGTCTTGACAGTATTTTCAGTGGGAGAAACAATGATGAAAGTAATGAGTAAATTATTTGTAATGTTGCATTTTCAGAATAATCTATCACAACCCTAAAATTGCTTTTAATTTTACTGAGAAATGAGTTTCCCTATATACTTTGAAACATTTTTTGATGAAACAACAATCTGTTCTTAAAAATGGCATAAGCAAAGATAATAATTACAAGATTATCATAAAAATGTTTAAATCAAAATGGACTGGTACAAAAAGAGAAATTTTCCATGTCATTATAATCTTTATATTTTCTGAACTGAAGATAGATACTAGATATGCCTTGCTCATAAATAAATCATCATGAAAATGAAAATCATATCCAAATAGAATTTATAAAAGTTATGAGTGATTTGAGAAAACAATCTGGTGCTTTTATATATTCTGATCAGTTAATTTAATTTGGATTAAAAGCTATTATTCTACAAATGTCACCTTAGTTGAAAAATCTGCAATAGCTAAGATGATTAAGTTTGCTTTTTTTTTTTTTGTTTTGTTTTGGAAAGCAGAAAAGAGTTATATTTATAATTTTTTTTGCATATATTGAGAAAACAATAATATACAATTTAAACTATAACACTACCGGGCAGAAACACTTGCAAATGAGTAGACATATATTTATAAAAGGGAACTGTTAATACCAATACAGAATATCTGCCTCAAGAGTTCAAAAAAAAGTGAGAAGAAAGAAAGAATCCAGCTTTTCACCCTAAATAATTTGTATGGTAATCTTAAAAATAAGCACAAAAATAAGACCATCATGCTGAACTATTCACTGTGGATCCTAAGGTGCAACATCACATTTGGTAGAAATTCAGGGAATCTACTTAGTGATTTGTTGGATACTATTAAAACATTGAAAGCAAGGAATTGCTAAGTTTCCTAGGCTAAACTTCATCAGAATACATGGAAGCCATTAAATATTCCTGTATCTCAACCATTTGCAGCAAATTTATAAAATCATCATTTTATAATAATTGCATGTTTTTCTTATTAATTTTTTGTTTCAAATGTCCCTAATACCAATTGAATTGGTCATATCTTGTCATCTAAGTTATAAGTTATAATGTACCTATTTTGTTTATTGGATGAATAAAGTTCATCATTGAATAAAAAAAAATCTCTTTTTTTTTTTGAAGATGCATATTAAATAAAAATATATCAAAAACTTACATTTTTTTCAACATTCTCAGTTTCAATGAATTATGGTTTATTTTTCGGGTGACAATATTTTTAAATGATTTTTAATGTAATTTTTTGTTAACTGGAAACAAGTTTTGACACTTTTTTTTTTGATACCTTGGTGGGTTTTATATTTATAATATAGAAATACTATATATAGCAGGGGTGTCCAACAAGTCGATCGTGATCTACCGGTCGATCGCAAAGCCAATTTTGGTCGATTGCGAGACCAATCTGGCAAGAGCTGTCGGGTAACGAGTGAAGCAAATTAAGTCAAGATTTTCAATTTTTTTTTATTTTTGTTTTTGTTCTAATTTTTTTTTTTCAATTCTAGATAGGTGAAGTCCACTGAGTTGTATCATTATTGAAAATATTTTAAATCTTGACTTAATGTAGCAAATTTGAATTAATAAATATTGTTAATAATTACTCATATTGCTTTAATTTCTCCGGATGTGAGTTTTTTTAGTTCGTTAAATAATTGTTATTTTTTACTAGGTAGATATATAAAAATAGTATGTATTTTACACCTCTCTCCATTTAGACTACGCCTATGACAACAAGTCGATCGCCTATGATAATAAGTCGATCGCAACACATTTTTCAAATAAAAAGTAGATCTTATGTACACAAAAGTTGGCCACCGCTGATATATAGCATTGCAATTTGTGAATATTCTTGGAACTTTTTAAAAATATCTTTTAGCAATTTATAAATTATGCATTAAAACTCTTTTGAAATACAATTCTGATTTTTTTAAAAATACTGTTGTAATGAAGTAAACTTTATTAATAGCAACTTATAAACAAGTATGAGCATATATATTTACAAGAGAGCAAAAAAAATAATTTACATGACATATGATACGATTAGAAGGGATTTGAACCCAGACTTTCAAGCTCTCTTCAGTTATCCACTCTGTTTGTACGACCAATACACATGACCACATAATGCAAAAAAGATAAATGATCTTCAATATATGTATTTTGTGCTGATCTAGCACTCACCAGTTGGTCCTGATTATCATCTCCCACACACATATGTAAATAAAATCAGTGCTCAATTTACATTAAATAGCAAATCTTCAAACTTTAATGGACAGGCTTAAAATCTTCTCCACTCTCCAACTCTTCAGCCGTCTATATTATTGAAAATCTGTTGACATACGAGTCATAACATGAAAACCTTAGCATTATGACTGACATTTGAGAGCAGAGGAAAAATGATTCAGTTATATTTTAGGGAAGTACGTAATTTATATGCTTCATATACTAAAAAATAAACTTTCTTTGGTTATTGATAATATAGTGAGTTAAATCTAAAGTGATGTACAACTCATACTTTTTATTAATACAAAATGCTAGCACAGTGGGAGCTGTATTTAAATTGTTGTTTATTAGCTATTTAACATTTTTGTTTAATTATTTTATGGGTTTCCACTGCTTTTCATAGTTGTTGTGATCATATATATTATGTAATCATTCTATTTTATAAATATAATGTAAAAACTCTTTTTTGACCTTTTTAAAAACAGGATTAGAAATTCTAATTCTTGAGTATTTTTCTTTTTTATTTATGTTTGATTTCTTAATTTAGTTTTTTGAAATATAATATTTATTTGTAAAATGTCTACATTTTTTTTTCTACCATTAGCATTGACTGTGAAGATAATTCAGACCTTTAAACTAATGATTTTTTTTTTTTTTTGTGAAAAGTGAGAAAATAATTCTTTTGTTAGTATCATGACAATAATCAAATGCAAATTACATTTTTTAAAAAAAATAGGAAATATAAAGATCTATTAAAGAAAAAAGGGTGTGAACTAACTTTAGATTAATCTAATTTCCTTGTTAAACAAAAATATTTACATAGTAAAATTTAAATGCAAAAATAATAGCATTTTTTTTTATTTCCCCCTCTTTTTTTATACTGTGTTGCATGGATAGAAAGAAATATTTTGTGAATATATACTTAAATAATTTTATTGAAAAATTTGACATTTTCTGCATATATTTCTAGGTTGATAGTGCCTGTGTATAATGATAGCCTTATAAATCTACTCAAAAATCATGAACTCACACAAATTGTTCGCAGTTTGCCTCTCTCTCTCTCTCTTTTTTTTTTTGATATGTGAGAGAATTGACCATTATTTTTAAAATTCTTTCTCAGCTTATGCTTATTTAACTTAGTCTCTTAAGATTTTTAAGTGCCAATTTCACAGATTCCATTAATAAAATGTTTAACATTCGCAATTGCTGAAATTAATGTGGCGGCGATTGGGGATAAGCTCAAATATTGGGACATTCATCAATTCTTCTGTCAATCCTTCAAGATAAACCCAACTGTTCTCAAGGTTAACAATGAATACATCATCAAAAGCTTCAATCTATGGAAGCTTGAGGCTAAATATTTAGACCTTATTTTAAAAATAAATGTACATTCATTACCAACTAATGATTTCTTGGTGAATAAAAGAGGCTTTGACAAAATACACACTAAATGTCAAATGTGCACTAGTTGAAGTGAAACACTGCAGCACTTCCTACAGGGGTGCAAAACTCTACAATAGTATAGATTGTTAATCAACTGCTGTCTGATATCATAAAAAGACAGAATTTTCAAGATTCAAGACTGTATTCAGGCTGATGTTTTCTCAGCAATAAGACTTCATTATGCTGAACTATTCACTGTGGATACTTAGGTGCAATGTTACATTTGGTAGAAATTCAGGGAATCTACTTAGTGATTTGTTAGGTATTATTAAAACATTAAAAGCAAGGGAGCGCAAAGTTTTCTTTGCTAAAATCCATGATGATACATGGAAGCTATTAAATATTCCTGTATTACAACTATCCATAGCATATTTGTAAATCATCATTACATAACATTGGTCATATCTTGTCACCTAAGTTGCAAATTATAATGTGCCTTTTTTTTTATTGGATGAATAAAGTTCATCATTGAATTAAAAACAAAAAGTTTAACATTCTTAAATTATTCTGTCCATTTCTATCTTAAGAAAGAATTTATATCAAGGTAGTAATATTTTACAATAAAGAAGCATTATTTAATACATTTTCACTCCAAAACTTAAATTTTAAATTATATTTTAATAATAGTAATAATTTTTAGCCAACTATTCATAATTACAAGCAGGCCTTTTATTTTCAAAAATGCAAGTTCTTTGTCTAATGATCATTGGCGATAATACATGATTTTTACCATATTAGTGTCACAATTAATGCTGTAATTTAATTTTATAACTCTGTATTATTATCTCTGACAATTTAAGATGTATTTTTCCTGAGAATGGTAATTATAATAGGTTTTCTTATTTTCTGCCATTATAAAGGAATTCACTTCTATTTAGATATACAGTATTATCTATTTTTTATTGCACTTTTTAAAAAAAATGTGAATTAGATGAAATAGAAGTGCTTAAGAAAACTTTTAGCAATCTTTTATTTAGAGATCTATGTCAGGGGTGGGCAATTGTTTTGGCTCGGGGACTGTAGAGGTTAGCAGAGGGCCACATCGGGGGCCACTTTGTGGAAGTGAAGGTTAGCCGAGGGCCACACCTCTTTTTCATGACACAATAAACACACTGCTTTATTCCCTGCATTACCAAAGAAATATTTGTTGGTCCAGTCTTTATTAAACACATGACATTCATCACTGATTTTACATTTTTTTGGAGGGTTCATGGTTTCACTAAAGTTGGAAATGTATATATTTGCTAATGCAAAGACAAAATTGAAATTAACCAGATCAACTAGAAAAGCATTGTGCATGTGTATTGATGTGGCCATCCTAGTGGAAAATACGAGATGAATATTTAGTCATTCATGGCAAGGAAATCTCAGTTCAAGGTGGATTTTTCTGATTGTCTTGGCGAGCCACATATTGGCGGGCCACATATGGCCCTAAGGCTGCTATTTGTCCACCCCTGATATAAGTTAATAATTAGTTCGCTTATTATTGTTCATTTTTTTAGTTGCTATAGACATTTAGAACTACCATATATATATATTTGTTTATATTTTAAGGTGGGGAAAAATGATCTCATCAGTCTATTAAAATAATCTTTTAGAACTCAGATGTGATGAGTAAAATTGTGAAATTATAGGTTTTGCTAGTGTTTGTGCAATGTATATAGAATAGTTTTTTTTTTTTTTGTAATTATTTTGCTTAAATTTTTTTTTTTTTTTTTGTATTTGAAATTGTATGTTATTTTTTCCTAATAAAACAGCATTCATTATAAGAAGAATTCGTTATTTTTAATGATTAAAAATACAATAAATTTGATCTCAAATAATGTTTTTTTATTTTATTTAAGTTAGATCAGTTGGATATTTCAAAGATGTGAGAAACTATGAATTCCTGTTGATTATTTTACATTGATAACAAAAAAAATTGAAATACTTGTCAGCTTGCTATTTATTTATTTACATTTTACAAAATAGCAAAGCCTTCTACCTCTAGGTAGAAGATGACATTAACTTTGGGAGTGGACAAGAGAGGGTGTGGTTTGACAGGTGAAGGAAGATCATTCTATTATCACCATTGGTTTGATTATAGGTTTTAGTTTCATTATAATTTGAGGATGGGTTTTTTTTTAAAGAGTAATAGATATTTTAAGAATTCATTTATGACAAGAATATAATATATATTATAAATGAATTTTTTTATGTTATGTATGTTTGCACACACTCACGTGTGGTTTTAGAATTTTTGATTTCATTTATTTTTCATAATATGGACATTTCATTATTAAATAGTGTTCTAACATTAAAGAGAACTACTTCATCTATTATATTTTACTTTGTCACATTTATATACATACCTAAAAAGCACTCCTAAACTAATATGGTCAGTCCTACTCAAAAAAAGAAAAGAACGAAAAAAATTACACCAGAAATGAGTTTTGAAATGACTATAGAAATCAATCATGTCATAGTGATATAAAATATTCAACTTTACAAAACTTAAGCTTCATGTATTTGAACACCCATAATCTAAGCTGTTCTACAATATTTATGCTTTCTTATTCTCACACTCTCACATGAATGTGGGTATGATTTAACAATAAACTATTTTCAAAATACCATTTTTGTAATTACTGTATGTTAGCAATTTCCTGATATATATATAGTTTAAATATCAAAGTAGAAATCATCAAAAGCAAAATAAATGTAAATAAAGCTATACCTCTGCTTAAAACAATTCTTTATATAAAAATAATGGTTCACCATAGAAATTATCATTAATTTTATTACCCATTCAAAAAAAAAAAATTCTCTATAGTGATCTTAAATATATATAATCTTGAAGAAATACAGACATCGAATAAGAACATCAATATATATATATATATTGTATACCATCCTTGATTAGGTTTAACATGAATATTATCATATTTAAAAAAATCATGATTTACATGTTATTAACTGTTTTGGATCATCTAATGATGCTTATTTTAATTTTGGTGCTATCATAGATACACCTGAACACAAAGCAATAATCAAGATTCTTTTTTTATTATTATTTAATTAATATGATAGATAATTTCTTATGTTAAATTTTATATCTTGCTGTAGGAATATTACATAAGTTTAAATTCTATAATTGTACTTTATGCACATGTAATGAATCTATATAGTGTAGTAATTAATAATCTGAGCGCTTTCGGGAAGTCTAGGTTCTCATAATCATAGCTTGTTTCCAGTTGAAAAATACTTGTAATAAAGCATTATGTAAATTTATGCAAATTGACTGTATATTTTGATAGGTTTTTGCATATTTTAATGACAATTGGCTTAAATAAATAACAAGTTATACTTTCATATATGTGTATGATTATGTGTGCATACGAGTTTAGATTATCATATAAATTAAAAATCATGAATGTTTTCAAAATATTATTAAAAGTATATAAAAAAGTTTAATACTATTTTGTCAAACAAGCAAATGTATTTTTTTTTTTGTATTATACATTTACTTATTTAATTCTTTGCTTCATAATGTAATAAGAAATGGTTAAAACTGTGGTCATTATTTTTGTTTTAAAATATTTTCTTTTAAAAAATTAAAAGGAAACATTTTGTTCATGAATACTATGTATTTGAATGAACTCTAGAAAGTGCATTCATAATTCTTTTAATCAAAAGGGGTAAATTTGAGTTGATCATTAGATATTATTTCTAGTTCAATGACCTAAATGTTACAATAGTAAGTAAAATATATAAAAAGTCCATGTCTTAAGTTTTGACACTCTCTCTATGTTTTTCTTTCACTCTAGTTAGGGTACTGTTAGCAATAAATAAAGTATAAAACTATATATATATATATTGTTTATTTTAAATTATATAATGTGAGGTTAAATAATCATGTTAGCTCCAAAAGACTGTTAGTCTTTTGAGAGAAGACCTCAAATAACAGCTAAGAAATGGAATTATTTTAAGTGTTTTTTTAAGAATTATAAAATGCAATAAAGTTTTACTATATGGAGTAATATGTGTCTATATGCCAATAAACAATTTGCCAAGGTTATGACCAAATGGATAATGATTTAGATTTAATAAAGCAGCAGTCTAATCATTTTAAGAAGGATAAAATAATGTTTATTATTTTGTGTCAATTAAAATGTTAAACCTCGTTATAATTTGCTAATGATTATTTATATAAATAAACTATCAATATTATTGTACCTTTGTAAACTATCATCATCTTATGGAATTTTCTTTATGTGAATTTAACAAAGGAACACTTAAGATGATTGAATTCCATATGTATGGATTTTGTTTAACAGATTACATGTCTTATTTATTATATAATTATTTATATTGTTATTGTTTTAAGGTCATTTAATGCATATATGTATATAAGTGGATATATATGTAAATAATTAACAAGAAAGAAAATTTTAGTAATTCTAAAATAAAATTTAAATAATTACAGTAGACATTTACTTAATGACTTGTTTTCATTTGTTTACAAATAATCATAAATATAAAATTAATATATATATGGTAAAAAACTGATTATTATTTGGAGTAAATAATATATTGTTTGTAAAAGAACAATTATAATAAATTGATTATCTTATTTGTAATATCAATGATCATTAAGTGAACTAAAATAGATTAATTTATTGTTTTTGCATATTTATTATATATCTATATTATCTATTGAAGATAACAAATAGATATTTTCTTTGCGGTGAACATGTGTAACGTCTTAGCACTATAGTTAAAATAAATGAGAACATTTTAAAATAAATTATTTCAAAACTTTTAAACATATTAATTAATATCTTATTATTTATTTTGTAAATAAAATTATTGTTTTAATTTTTAAATATGAGTTAATAGTCTTATTTGATTTGATAGGTATATGATATAATAATAATAATTTAAAATCTCTTAGCAATAATAAACTATTGAAATTTAATTAGTCACAATAATATAAATTTTTTATTACTTTATTGGAATTCAGCAATTAATAAAAGTGAATCTAATGTTTTCATAGACACCAATTGATATTTTTCAAACATAAAGAGTTAGTCAATAAATTATTGATCTGAACTTTATATATAGTCATCAAGCTTACATAATGCTATTCGTCATTTCATAGTACTATAAATTTTAATACATAATAATAAAAGGGATATTTTGTGAATTAATCCCGATATAAACTACACCTGGGTCTCATTTTACGTGATAGATAGGTTCCTCAGAATACCCTCGCAAACGAAATCGCGCAAAAATAGACGTAACTTACATTGAAAAAGGGGGGATGCAGTCTGTGATTTTTCAAAATTCGTGTAAAAGCAAAGCACCAATGTAAAATTACTTTAAAATTCGCGCAAAAAAAAAAAAATAAGGAAATAAAATATGACTAATAAAAAATTTCAAATTTGAAAAAAATCAATACAAGACAAACTTTTTTTAACTATAATATTTAAATTTATTCAAAATAATATATTTTTATGCATAATTTACAGTACAGTAATTTATATTTTTTATACATGTTTTAATTATTATGATTTTCTGGTGACAACGTAATTAGTAATTAATCTTTGAGATGATGATTTTATTAATTGTTTATGAAGCTCGCGATATTCAGACATACAGCCATTTAGCTCTCATTGGAATTTAAGAGCATGTTAATGCTTAGTGTCATTAATAAGAAAATAATAATTGATTACATTCTTTTTTAAAAAGCAAAAACAGAATGTGATTTAAAATGCAAAATTAACACGCACAATGTTTGAACAAATTTACGTTATAATCTTATAAAATTTAATATGTGTATACATAAAATGTGGAAATCATGATTTTAATTTCATTATTGCATAAAATCTTACTATTATAAAGCACTGAAAATATTGAAATTACTAAGATGAAAGTCGAATTCCAAAAATGTGCTATTACTTTCAATATAACGTAAGTGTGCGAAATTTATTATTTAAAGTAATAGTGCATTATCGGAAATCGACTTCTGTTGAAACACGAATCGCGTAACTTTAAAATCGTGTTAAATAAGTCTGCATAAAAAGAGACCTAGGTGTTTTAGTAAATAAATCCATTATAAATTTTTAAAATAAATTGTTTATTTTGTGTATTATAATTTTAGTATCCAGTCAGTTTGGAAATTGTGTAATAAATCAATATTATTAATAAATCTCAGCTTTATTCCAGATAGATTTTAGCTTACTTTATTTGTAGGGCTTAAATGAAATTATTGCCCAAATATAGTCATTACAGATTTAGATTGCTAAATTTGTGTAGCCCTATTAATTTCAGTTAGCACCTTTATACTGTTATATAATTGTAATATTTGATGCATTTTATGTGTATTGTTGTATTAGATTGTAACAAATTATAGAAAGTGATCATCGTTTTCTCTCAAGCACCATTGAATAGTGGCGTTCAATCTGCAAGGATACTCTCATCCCAGCCACAAGATACAGACCTTAAGGAAATAAGAGCAACTGTATTTCCAAACTCAAAATGTTAGAATGGGTATATGCATATATCAAAACAAATATGTGTGATACATATCTGAAGTATGTTTTTATGATTTATACTTTTTTTTTTCACAGACAAAAATAAAAAAAAGTGTTTTGAAAAATTTTAATGTCTAATCAGAATGTCATATAATAATAGGGTGTATTAATTTTACTAACTTTTATATTTAATAGCCACTTGCAAATTGAACACCACTGTTTAATGGCACTTGTAAGAACAGGTTGATTGCTTTATAGTTTGTTATAGGTTTGGTGTATCCAAAGACCCGGGGCATTCTCCAATTTATTCTGTTACAATATATATATATATTTCACTTGGTGGTTATTTCCTTTTAAGTCAATTAAATGAAAATAAATATATGATTAAAATATATAGTTGTCTATTAAGTTGATTATATTTACATATTCACTTCAGTGAGAAATATATATATATATAAATAGAAGCCCATGTCATGAAAACAAAGCTCTTAAAAGATAAAATGGCGACACATATTCATACCAAAAAATGTACTGTACAAGTATTACTCAGTATGTAATTAAAACAAATTGTTACAGTATGTACTAATAAAAAAATAAATTGAAACTATGATTTACTTATCTAATTTTTATTCAATATCCTCATAATAAAGTTAGTATTTGATATCATAACACATGCAAAGTAAATATAACTTTCATAATAAACTTAATCTTTATAAAAAATAAAATACAAATTTTATTCAGCATGTAATTAAAATAAACTTTCATCAAATTTGGATCAGGTTTTTGGTTACAGTTTTATGTATGTAGCAAATCTTTAAGAAAATAAATAAAAATAAATGGCAAAATTGAAGTTACAATTTAAATGTACTGGTTTGCTAGAGAGGAAGAAAGATAAAAATCATTTTAAAATGAAGTAGAAGATGATTACACTATAGCATTTTGCATTGGCCAAATATATTACTGTTTTTATATAAATAACAATCATAATCCTTGCAATTTTGTGTTGACAATATATTTTTAATTGTTTTATAAAATGTTTTTTTTTTATATAGAAAAACCTCATGCATACAACTGCCTACAAGTACTGATTTATAATTTAACTTTTTCTGAGTATGAACTAAGTTCTTGCCTCATCCATATATTCTCAGCTTTACCTCACTCTCTAACCAATATTCATAACATTATTTTATTGCTCTTCCTAAAGATGATGAGAAGAAATATTGTACTTAATGCTGTCATCTTATGAATTTTTTTACAACTAATATATCAATAATATTTAAATTTAGCATTGAAACAATGAGATAAAGCTTGCTTTTTAAGATACTGATTAGTTATTTTGACAAATCTATTTCTTCACTTTGATTTTCAAAGTGAAAATGTATGTTTTAGAATCTTTTTTTAACAGTTATTATTTTTATCACAAAATATTTGTGAAATATTAATTATTTTGAAGAATAATTCTGATTTTAGTAGAAAACATGAAAGCAAATTGATAAAATATTAATAAAACATATGATTTATGATTACCACTATAGATTATTTTTGTTAATTATAAAAACAACTTTATTTTTAAAAAAATTTTGTAATTGATCAATCAAAAGTATCGAACATTAATTCATTCTTCCAATAGGGATTTTGAACACAGAGAGGTTAATTTCTTTTCTATTTGTCTTCAAAACAAATTTTATATTAGAAGTAGTTTACACTGAAAGAATATAATCCTATTTGAATAACTACTAAACAAATTAATTATTTAAGAAGAAAAGTAACATTGTAATATTGGATTATTTCTTCCATTTTAAAATACTATTCTGACTTTTAGTATTTTGTATTTGGGATTGATTGCTACTTTACTGTATCTTTTAATGGAAATCAACTATATAAGACTTATTTTAAATATTGAAAACAGGAAATATATATATTATTTTCAATATATTCTACATCAAAGTAATATTTTAATGATTATTGCTTTGATTTTAATTATGTAGAAGAGTCCAAAACAAAATAAAACATGATAAAATTATTCATTGTTATATTACAGTATGTCATTAAATTTTCATATCATGTTTGTCTAAGTAATGTCTTAGATCACATGACCCCACTCTCTTAAGCTTGTAAGATATAAACAAGGAGCATTGCCAATTGCTCAAAAAGCTTTGTGATAAATGCTTAGCCAGAGAAAACAATTAAAATATCTCTGTCAGGAAACCCCCCCCCCCAACCTCTGGCCATGGTTTCATGCTTTGGCACTAGGATAGCTTCAGACATCTTTGGATTAACATTTAAAAAATTGTTTTCATTTTTAGTTACTTAATTTTCGTTGATCTGTTGATCTTTTAATTACGAAAAAAAACCCCAATAATTTAATTATAGAAATTTATATTTTATAACTTACTCTTCATTGACAGGTTTGAACTATTTTTATAAATATGTCAAAGACTTCTGTAAAATATCATTATCACATATACATTATTGGCTAATGATTGTCTGCAGATTTGTGATAAGCATTGAATTGTTAAAGAGCTTTAGGAAAAAATCAAACTTTATATTTTCTATAATACATTCAATAAATAGTGCAAATACAATACTAATGTCGGACACTACATTTAAAAAAATCAAGAAGACCCTTATATATAGGTGTATAAAATTTCTATTGACTGTTTGCCTTTGACACGTAATACTAATTAATTAGAACATTGTCTTAAATTCAGTATTCATGAATTCTATTGCTAGGCCCTACTTCATCTGAAGAAGAGAGGAAAATAAAGCCACCTAAATTTAAATTCCATTCTAATTAGTGTGATAATACTAACAGTTGAATGTATTCAGAAACATACAAATAAAATTTGATTTTACTAAAAATATGTAGGAATTGAACTAAATGACGACTGCAGACTGAGATGTAAGTCAAATATATATCTTATTGGTTGATAATATCCTAATGGCGTTGTATTCAGCCAGTGACTATTTATAACATTAGAAATGAACTTGAAAGTGCATATATATATAGACATACGCGCCTACACGTATGTTGGAATTAAAATTTTATTATTCGTATGTTGTGAATATTTCAGTAAGTTGATGTTCTTTATAAGCGAAAAAGAGATTGATTTGACTTTGTTTGTAAATGGTCATTTTTATTGCTATTTTTTGATTGTATTAAGTTGGCAGGTTTTAATATTATTGCATTTTTTAAAAACAAAAACAAATGTATTATATTTTTAATCTAGTTGAAAGGGAGGAAACTTAATGAGCCAGATTGATTCATTTCAGAGCATGTTAACATAAAATCTTCATTTATCAATCACACAGATGGAAGGTCCATCTTCAGCACTTTTATTACTTCATCCGGTTGTTCATAAATATGAGTATTTGAAATTTATTATGATGCTTTTTTGTTATCTAGCGGAGAGAAAAAAGAAAATCAAATGGGGTTACTAATTTGCAATTTTATTATTTCACTTTATCAGCTTGGATTTATATATACATATCAAATGTAGAAAAGTGATACTGAATAAATTGTTAAACAGTTCTATTATGCTTTCAATTTAATTTTTCACACATACAATAAATATATATATGATCATAGATATAGTAAATCAAAACTTGCAAGTTATGCAAATTTTGCTTGGATTGGTATGTAGTGGTATATGTCTTTGCTTTTTTGTTGCAAGAACAAACATTATTTATCATCTGAATAGGAGGAACTTGTATATTAATATTGTAATGACTCAGCTATATTACATTTTATAAGATGATGAAAGACGAATGGTGGTTTTACCATTTTATATAGTAAAAAAGAATTTAGGAAATTGTTTGTGATTTTTTATCTTTTCAACATGTGTGTGATCAGGTGGGTCAGCAATATGAGATGGCACTGAGAGTAGTGGGTCGTGTGAAAGTCTGAGTTCAAATCCCGCATATATTACATATATAAATGCAGGTTTAAGCCTGTACAATGTAGAAATTGTTTTAATTAGAAAGCATCAAAAGTAAATAAATACACTTGATGGATGATAATTTTGTTATATTTGGTTTTTTTTTCCTATTCCAGATGAGTTTTTGTTGGATTTTAAAGTTTATTTTCCCACTCCCCAACATTCCAGTTAGAGACTAAGATACATTCTTAGACATTTTTTAGAAATGCTAAATCAAAATGTATATTTACATTTTAGATGGGTGTGTGTGTATGTTATACATATACCTATTACATTTTTTTGTCATTACATTCATAAAACACACACAAAAAAACATTAAAATGTGTTAATTTATTTAAAAAGATTAAATTTTATGAATCTGTATTATATTTAACAAAATAGCATTTTGTTTCTTGTTTTACAGTGCCCTCTATATTCACTGCATCTTGCATGCTCATTCTACTATATTGTTTTGAAATCTAATTAATAGTTTAACCCATGCACTATTTATTTAATTTCCTGAAAGTTTACAGTTTTGTTAGAAATAACTTCTACACATTAATAAATAATTTAAACAATTCTGATGTAAATATTATTCATAGAATCTATATGAGCAACAATACTAAAATTAATTATAAATATTATGTTATGAAAAAGTTGATTTAAGTTTTTAAATTTTTGATTATTGGGAATGTACTATGCTCCAAAAATTAACAACTTTCTGCAAAATAATAACCATCTTAATGTTATGAATGAAAGTTTAGATTTTAATGAATGTAAAATATTAAAGTTTATCTACAATTGTATAATCTCACATTTTGTATAATAAGGTGCAAGTAATATTCTGAAATTTTAAATGCCTCTGTGCTTCTTTAATTTTTACATAAATGATGCTGACAATTTTTGCTTTCTGTGTAAACTATATTTTAAATAAATAAAATAAAAATAATACAAAAATATTTTGTTTTTTAATTATTTTTTTAGAGGGATAACTAAAAAAAACATCAGAGATTATAAAAAAAGTCAGCTATTGAAATACTAATAATAGCTACTGACATAAAAGGGTAACCAGAAAGAAAAATAGCATTCATATTAATAACAATTTAAATAATGTATTGAACATCATTATCATCAACTATTATCAATCCACTGCAGGATGAAGGTCTCCCCAAGTTCAATTCATTTTTTTCTATCTTTAGCTACTCTTCTCCACATCACTCCTGCACACTTTCTTATTTCATCCATCCATCTCACATGTGGTCTCTTTCTGGATCTTTTACAATCTTTTGGAATCCAGTTTAAAATTTCAATTGTCCGTCTATTATTATCTCATCTAGCAATATGTCCAGCCCAACTCCACTTCAGTCTTTTAATTTTTCAATGAGGTCAGTAACACCTGTTAGTTCTCTTACCCATACATTGCATTTTCGATCTCTTCTTGTTACTCCGTATTGAACATATAGAATTATTAATAAATTAATTATAGAACATTGTGTTTTATAAAATTCATGCTTTTATTATGAATATGGTTTTAATAACTAATATTTATGTCTTATAATAATGCAATGTACGGTTTGATTCTTTTTAACAAATAATTTTTGTGTGAATTAATAAACATTATTAATTTATTAATTTTGTATAACCAAATCTCTCTAGAGACCATATATAATGAAACGCAAAGTATAACCATGTTAATATCTATGTCATTAAGAAGACAAAAATGAGTGTACTTTTGCCTTGGCCTGAGAATGTATATAGAAAATTAATTTAGACTGTGTTCAATACAAGAATGTGTAAATAATGTTTGAGTATTTAGCAGTTCACTTTTGAGAATATTAATTGAGCCAATTTTCATAATGATTAGAATTTTGTTTTTACATGTATTGTTGTTAATTCATATCCTATATATGTTCTTGGGATGCAAGCAAAGGTTAATTTATTTTTGTTGGCTCAGCAATTTAGATTTAATGCTTAAGAGCTTGCACAATATTATATATGGGCCTTAAGAGACATTATTGTTCAATATATTGGATATTTTACACTATCCATTATTTATGTATATATGAGTATGCTTTACTGCATTTATATATATATATATAAAACAATAAAAATAATAATTATAACTAATTAACTATTATATATAGTCTTTCAAATTACTTTCAGTTAATTCCTTAACCCTCCTCAACTGCCATTAAATTTAACAGCAGTTGAAGAGGGTTAAGGAATTAACTGAAAGTACTTTGAAAGACTATATAATAGTTAATTATAATGTATATTTATAATATAATGAGCTGCTAATAGATGTAATCACGCTTTTTCAATAAATGTCACAAGAGAAAGTATTCAAAATCTCAATCTAGAATTATCTCTATCCCCAAACCGGTTTTGAGTTAGTGATTCTCATCAGTGAGGCACTAGGACATTCAGACTGTAGATCCAAAATACAAACTCAAGCCCAGTATTTATCAAATTAACTATTAAGTAAAAAATCTGAAATTTTCAGACATCTGCATGTGTTCAAATCCAGCTATCTAACTTAAATAGCCATATGGGATTGAACTAAATTCAAATATACCATATATTAATTAGCAATTCAACATTGCCAAAGCCTTAAAAGCCAAAGTATTATTACTACAATAGTTATTGTTACTGTTATATTTATTATTTTTATTTAATTAACAGACATTTTATTTGTATTGCATATAAATATATGTTCATATGAATGTTTTCACAAATTACAGATATAAAAGACTTATTTTGAGGGTTCATCTGTATAAGATTTTAATTAAATATTCCAACATTTCGACTTGATCACGCAGATCCGAAAAAAGGTCAGTCATATAATAATGTACAAGTTTACATTTTATTTTCATTCACAGTAATTGTTTTTATCATTTGTTAACCAGATTTTGAGATTTATTTTTATTATAGATATTAAAATAGCTCTTTAGAATTATTCACCTTATAGAATTTTTTTCCCCAAACTACTGTAACAAATAACGCTGCCGTTCTTAAAGTCAGCCTTAATATAGTGCTTTCAAGTTAAAAATTATTTTAAAAGTAATCTTTATTTTAGACAAAATTTTTAATAACTATCTATAATGTCTTGTTGCAAAAACTCATACTGCCATATATTTTGTAATGCAAACACACACACGCACACATAAAGATTATGAAGTAAATAAAAGATAATATGTAATGGTCAAGTTATAATGTAAAGTATATCAGACATGATGGCAAGAAGTCGTCTTATTTTTTTTTATTTTAGAAACTAGTAACTGTATAATGGATTGTAAAGAATATATTATATTAAATGATTGAAAGCAATTGCTACCTTTCAAGGATATTATTTTCTTTTGACTTGGGGATTGGTGCAGTTATTCACCAAATATGGTTGATAGCAAATGGCAGAATCTTAATTTTTAGTAAAATAATTTATTTTTGCACCTCAGCTTTAATTTCCCATAATTTTTACATTATATAATAATGCATTGCCACATGAGTGCACTAAAGAATAAACACTATTATATTATAGTGATATTCAGTTATTGTCTTCATTTTTTTTAGTGATCTTGGGATTCAGTCAGAAAGTAAAAAGAAACAAACAACAATATAGAATGAAGATTTTTTTCAGTATCTTTTCATTACGAGAAAGAGAAAAATAGATAATTATGCATTATAAATGACATTTGATGGGATTCATCTTGCAGTGAACCAAATACTCATTCCACAACTAAATATTCAGTTTTCTGTAAACATTATGATTTTGCTAAGATTTAAAATTCCAGATGTTGGCATTGCATATTAACTATTAATTAGTTCAGAAAATCCTTTTCGTTGCATAATTATTGAATAGATTTCTAGCAGCTAATTTGGTAATATTTTTATGCTTTTTATTTTAATGAATAAATTTTTATTCACTATCAAATTTACATATATATATTTAAAAAAAAAATGTTTTTTTTTTTCTATCTCACATATATTCTTCTGGTCTTAAAGGTTTTTTTTTTTTTTTATATATATAGGAATTTAAAATTGCGTAAATTTGAAATAGTTAGGAAAAATAATATATGAGCATATATTAATTCCCACTCTCTCCTTTTTTCCTACTCTTATATCCACCCCTTTTCCTCTTTTCTTCTTTTTGAATTCGAACCCTCTCATCATCTTTTCTTTCTTTTCCTCTTTTGTCGTTTCCCCCCGCCCTTCCCTTTTCCTTTACTTTTCACTTCTACCCCCCCCCACCAAGGTTAAAGATTTACAAAACCTAGGATATAATATTAATAAAATTTTCAACATAACTGATAGATTTTGTAATAGAGTAAAAAAAAAACTTCACAGTCTCAACTCATGAAGATTAAAAAATGAATAAACTTTCCATACATCTTGAAATTCTTTCAGAAATTAAAAAGAATACCTCTGAAATATATGTTTTCATACTCCCCCTTCACTAAACAAACTACTTAACAATTTCAAAAGGTAAACTGACCATGGAATCAACTTAATAAATCATATACAAAATTAAATGCAACCAAGCTACATATAATTTTGCATATTATGAGGAATCGAGGGCTAATTTTTCAACAAGACTAGTTCAGCATGGATATTTTTACAATAGAGTAAACCCCCCCTCCCACAATGAATATTCCTCAATATTTATTAACTGTGAATAAAATTCTGTCCATAAATTCGATTTGTCTAGAGCTGGAATTATATGCACTGAGAGTGAACATAGAAAACAAAAAAATAAAAAGGTCTAGGAAATAGCTAAAGATTGATTTGCTAAAAATATATCAGATCATAGATAAAGGTGTTACCATCATTTTTGTTAATGGAGGTTGTTTTGGCTACAGGTAGAGATTATTGATAATTTAAAGGTTAATTGTTATCATAAACAAAAAAGATGCAAACATCTCCCTCTCAAAGAAATGGCCTTTTTGAAAAGATTTAAATGTCTTTGAATATTAAATAAACACATTTAAATGATTTTAAATATTTATCAGATATACATATAGACTCTGAAGACCAAAGAAGTGAAAATGCTATAATTATGATATTGTTATATATCGAAAGCATGCTAATCATGAGTAAAACCTAAATTTAAAATATATAGACTACCTTTTCTATATAAATGCCAAGAATATTTATATGAATAATTTTTAAAAAAGAGAAATGTATATTTAAAAATGAATAGTGTTTCTTTGCAAACATAGAAAAAAAGTAATAAACTAAAATAGATAATCAGAACAATAGCTTTAGATAACAGAAATATATTTTAAACAAAATAATATATATTTCCACTCTGTTCTTATCTCTAAAATGAATTTTAATAAAGAATATATAAAACAATAAAATTTTCTTTTAAAATTTAAACTTCCACTTTGAATTGAAAAAAAAAAATGGTATTAATATATATATATATACAATATTTATTATGCATTTCTCTTTTTTTTGCTAATGACAACTCCTGTTTTATATTACTATATTTCTTTTGAGTTGCATTCTTCTAAAAATAAATAAATTCATATAAAATTTCTATCTAAATATCATGTAGATATAAAAAAAAATGTATTTTATAGAAATTTTATGAAAATAAAAATAAATGTATAAATAAATTATGATCAATCTATGATTTTCAATTTTAAGTTTTAAATAAAAGCTAATCAAAGAAAAGCATAAGGACTACTTTGAAAATAATGACCATTACTTGGAATATGCCCATATTCCATTATTTATTTTTGTCTGTATGATTTATTTAAATAGTTTAGTTGGAATTAATATATATATATATATGTAATGATATTCTTATTCAATGCCTGTATTTCGATGTTATATAGTTAATCTTGTAATTAAATATTAATAAATACAGTAACTTTAACCCTTTCCCACCTCTACACCTCTCCAACATCTATACCTAACTCTCCAGTTCTTATACTAAAATATTCTTGACATATTGATTAGGTTTTTAAAAGTTCTGTAGATCCCTCTTCCAATTATTTTCAAGTAAAAAATCAAAAATCATTTAAACCTAAACAAAGAAAGAACATTGTCATCATTGCAGAGCTCTCACCAAAAAGACATTCTGATTGCTGAAGAACAAAGAAACCCCTGATCAAAGAAAATAAAGAACGCTGAGATTTTCATTTCAATGCAATTTTAAGTATTAAAAATAGGATTTGAGAAATTAAACTAGTTTTTTAAAAATATACTAAAAACAAAATTATTTTCAAAAATATTGAAGATTTTATAAAATATTTAGATTTGCAAAGAAATCTTTACTTTTCCAGAACGTAACATTGAAAAAAAGCGTTTGCGTCACCATTTTTTTGTTTAGACATTCGCTTTATATTTGCCGAAATTGAATATATTTTATAATAAATAAATAACAATTTATTTTTGAAAGAACTTTCGTTCTTTTTCAATACCCTGAAAAATTACTAATATACTTTTTATAAACGTATCTGAGTTGAATTTAATATTATAGGCGAATATGTTTTAACAATAGGCTTTGTCTTCAGTTTGTGAGTTGGCCAATTAAAAGATTTGATTTTTACCTCATACAACCAATAATATAATTAGCGGTTTAAGGGTTAAAAAGCTTTTATCCACTTAGGAGTGCTTTCAACTATCTTCATAGTCCGTTTCAACTAACACTTTCAAAGACTAACATTTCCACAATTCTATGATTATTAAATTTGCTGCCTGTCTGTTTTATTAAATCATGTTTATATTTATGTATGAACATGGTTTCCTTTATTTTCCTTTTATTGTTGTTTCTTTTCAATTTGTAATATTTTTACATTATCATAATTCAAATTAAATCCATATTTACATAATTAAATCCATATTTACATAATCTATTACTATCATAAAAAATGATGCTGAAAGATTGTCATTTCTGTTATAATTTTGTTTCATTTTTGAACCTTTCTTAATAACAGCAGGTGATCTTTAGTTCTTTTCTCTAATGCACATCTTGATTCCCCTATGTATACACTGCCACCCTTGTATCTCCATTTATAAATGATGCAATTTTTATTTTAAAATGAGGTTTTATTTTTTGAATTATTTATTACTTTGTTTAATCCAGGAGGGGCACAAAATGCAATATCACATAAATCTTTATAAATTTCCTTTATAAAATTTACTTGTTTATTTGAAATATAAAGTACCGATATCCATATTTTTTATTAGTAGTAGAATCAACCTTATTATTAATATTTTTATTTCTATATTTCTTATTAAAATTTTTAATAGTATTATGTATAAGATGATAATCATATTCAACATTTAGTAATTCATTTGAATACATTTCAATATTTTTGCCTTTATCCAATGAAATAAAATGGACTTCAAACCTGCTGTTTTATGTGACATTGGCACCCTTGATTTATATGGAATATAACCTCTTTTTGCTATTGGTTTAATCATCATACAGTAATCTAGCTTACATCTATTTCTAGTTTAAAATAAAAATTGCATCATTTATAAATGGTAATGTAAGTGTGGTAGTGGATATATAGCAGAATCAATGTACATTGGAGAAAAGAACTATAGAGCACTTGCTGTTATTAAGAAGGGTTCAAAAAGTGAAACAAAATTATAATGGAAATTATAATATTTCAGCATTAATTTTTTAGGACCATAATAGATTATGTATATATGGATTTAATTTGAATTATAATAATGTAAAAATATTACAAATTGAAAGGAACAACAATAAAAGGAAAATAAAGGAAGCCACCTTAATATATAAATATAAGCATGACATAATAAACAATAAGGCAGCAAACATAAAAAAATCATGGAATTGTGGGAAGGTCCATCTTTGAAAGTGTTAGTTGGCAAAGACTATGAGAATAGTGTAAAGCACTCTTAAGTGGATAAGTTTTTTAAAGTTACTATGTTTATTAATAATCAATTACAAGATTACATATATAAATATATTAGTTTTACCACCAGACAAATACTACATATAGTTTCAATCAAACCACTTTAAGATGGATGACTGCAGCGCTGTTAGCTATGCAAAGGATTTTGGAATAAGCAATCAGACAATTAACTTTGGTTTTAAAGAACCACGCACCCTACTATTCATTAAAAAATCTAGTAAAATATATCATTTATTTGTAATTGCTTAACAATAACCAGAATAAAAATGATTACACAATGTATATTTAAACAACTGCAAATAAATATGAAATTTAATTTAACTGAGGTTTAATTAAGATTTCAAATTGAAAGATTTAAATTTAAAGCATAAAAGCAGAATAAACAATTTTTTAAAAATAACTTTTAAACACGACTTTATCCATCTGCATAATGCTAACAGGATAAATATGTAACAAAATATAGTCAAGCGTTGTTAGCCGATAGGTCAGCGCAGCTGCCTTGTAAGCAAGCAGTTGGTTGCAGACGGTTGTTACGGGTTCACATCCCTGACGATGCTATGACATATGGAAATATATATATATATCACTAACCTATCATTAAACAATCCAGTAAAACAATGTCACTTATTTATAATTTATATATATTTTAACCATTAATTAGTCTACTTGAGGATAAAGATCTTTTAGAATTTAATTCAGATTTTTAATTGATACCTTCTCTTCTTCATATCATTCTAACAATCTTTTGCTTACACAAGTTGTTAAAACAGAGTTAAAACTCTCCATACAGTAGTACCGCCCAGTAGAGTAATCAAAGGATGTAAGAAAGTTTATGCATAAAATTTCTATCTAGTGCCTACTCATTCAATATCCCCAGGCTAGTTTTCTCACTGATGAAAGCTACAAGTTTGAAACTAGTCAGGGAATATTGAACGAATAGGCATTAGATAGGAACTTTTCTTGCATGCCTTGATTACTTTGGCTTGCACCGAGTGGCACTACTGAATGGAGAGGTTTGCCTCTGTTTCAATCTTTCTTATTCATTCATCCATACTAGTTCTCTTACAATCTCATCGAATCTTTTTAAGATCCCAAATTGGTCATCAATTGCCACTTTTCTAATGATATGTCTAATGTTTATTCATTAATATATATTAATATAGACACACACTAACACATCCTGTGTTATTAATGTGACGAAACTTTTGCTAAAACATGTTTTAGTATTTAGATAATAATAAAATCACCTTTATTCGAATATTTGAATATATATATATGAAATTAGCCTGTAAGTTTTCTAATCAGTTTTTTTTTTTGTATTCTTTTGAAATTAGCATTTATATTATCAGTAATATAACTTGGCTTTTTATTTTTTTCTCATATACATTCTGCAAATGCAATAATGATTCAAATATTCTGAACAAATCAGATGTTTAATGGTCTTTGTTCTTTAGAAGTTGAAAGTATTCTTGTAAAAAAAACTTATATATATATATTTCTTCAAGACAGGGGTTTAATTATTATTACATCGTATAATGGCTTTAAATTGAATAAATAGTGACTATATTCTCATCTGTTTTGAATGTATTTTTTAAAAAAGTTTAAAAACATATTGCACATAAACATGAAACTGTTATATCCTTAGGATATAAAGTGAAGAGTCGACTTATCTATATGCCTAAAGCGTTGATGTAACCCACTCAAAAAGTAGTCTTTTCTTTAAAAAAGTATAATTTATTTGTGAATTCATTTCACCATCTCAAACCATGTTTTTGTTAATGTATTAAAAAACTAATTACCGAAGATAATGTTTCATTTTCAATTGCAATTTCAATACTTTTATAATTTTTATTTCTGTATATGTTTTATGATTTTATTAAAATTATTATATGGAATTTGAATAATTCTAAAATTAATTTTTTAATTTAAGATATTAAATATATTTTAGCCTTTTTTTTTTTGCTAGTAATTCTTTTATATACTTATACTATCAAATATTCTTTTGTGTATCAAACATATTGATGCTATTTTAGGGTTTATTTTAGCTTTCAATTTACTGTAGTATGCATAAGTGTAATTTAACTTTTGACCCTCTCTGGGATCAATTTTATCTTTACTGGGGTATTAATTGGTGTAGGAATTAATTAGAGATATTTGTGGTGAATCAATAACGAATATTAATGTAAGGTTGAAGCAACATATATGTATTAATAAAAAGGCTGAAGTAGATCTTACAAGATCATCAGCATTTTTGCAATATGAAAAGATTTGTCATTCTAATTGCAAGGTCATGAAAGTTAGAGGCCTAGTTCATTAATGAGGAATGTGCGTACTAATTTCATATTTTCATTTTTGTTTTGAATATAATGGGTGTCTTTGACAAGGGTGATCAGTTGTGAAAATTCTTTAAGGTTACATTTAATGTTTTCAAGATTTTTCTCCACATACGAAGCAGTCTTATTGTAATCATTTATTTTGTTGTGTACTTATAAGAAATTCTGGTCCATACCATATTTTTGATCTCACATTGAACGGAAACCAATACATGTACCAGGATAACATTTTTCAATTTTTTTTTATATGTCAAAACGTCGGCCAGGAAGCGAACCCTGGGACAACTGCTTGGAAAGCAGCCATGCTAGCCATTAGGCCACTACTGCTTGACACATTTTTCAAATTTTATAAATATAACTTTAAAATTTGTACTGGATTTAGAAAACTAGAGCTGATGGAAAAATAGTGATGCCATTTTTGAAATTAGTAGGTCAAATATATAAAGAAACAGGTTTTACATTTGACACACCAAAATGTGTGTTGATCATTGTTATACAAAATTTATTTTAAGAAATGATCAGTTATGCTGAATATTAATATTTTAATGCTAATAGAAATATGAGTTCAGATTAAGAACAAGTATTGCATGCACATTGGATTATACTGATAGAATGAAAGTTTAATAAATGCTTGATTCATAATTAACAATTCTTTACTGTTCACAAAGTATAAGCAAACGTTATATGTGCCTATCATCCATAAATCTAACAGTAGAATAACTGTAAATATTAATTATTATTAAAGTTAATGATGAAATTTAAAATACGAACTGGTAAAATAAATTATGTTGTGGGTGATTAGCAAATAAGGTGAAAATGTTCTAGTGTTATTATATAGTTGTAAAAACTTAATGTTTAACATTTCAACCTGTCTTCAGAGAATTTAATATACAAATGTACTTTAAGTTAATCTCTTAAATTCTAATTTCTTTTAAACAATTTGTACTCCTTCAAATGTATATGATTTATAAATCACTTAATTCACTCACATGTAATAAAAAATGTGATAGATACTTTATTTCATAATCTTATTAAGACAGTTATTAAATATATTTAAATTTTAGATTTAATTTTTTGAAGAATTCTCAAGAGTAGAGAATTACTAAAATTAAATTTGTTTTTATTAAAAAAAAAAAAAAACAGGCATGGAGTTGATGACTTTAAATAATTTTGTAGAAACTATCTCTTTTAATTTGTTTAATTTATTAAACCAAAATAAATAATTTTACTATCAGATTGTCTCAAATTTTTTAAGGAAATTGTATATTTATTTTTACATCTTTTGTCATCATCATCATTATTATCAACCATTATCAATCCACTGCAGGATGAAGGTCTCTCCAAGTTTAATCCATCTTCTCCGATCTTTAGCTTCTCTTCTCCACATCATCCCTGCACACTTTCTTATTTCATCCATCCATCTCACATATGGTCTCTTTCTGGGTCTTTTACAATCTCTTGGAATCCATGTTAAAATTTCAATTGTCCATCTATTATCATCTCTTCTAGCAATATGTCCAGCCCAACTCCACTTCAATCTTTTAATTTTTTCAATGAGGTCAGTAACACCTATTTGTTCTCTTATCCATACATTGGGTTTTCGATCTCTTCTTGTTACTTCCAACATACATCTCTCCATACTTCTTTGAGTGGTCTGAAGTCTCTGTATTGCTTTTTTATTGAGTGTCCAAGTCTCAGATCCATAAGTAAGAACTGGTAAAACACATTTGTTAAAAACCTTTTTTTTTTTCAAACACATAGGCATATTTCCTTTTAGTATCAAGTTATTTCTACCAAAAGCACTCCAACCAAGTTTAATTCTATGATTAATTTCCTCCATTATGTTTCCATCTGTATTAATAATATGACCAAGGTATTTGTAACTGTTGACTTCTTCTAATTCATCATAATCAATCTTTATTTCATATTTTTAGCAGATCGATTAAACATTACTTTAGTCTTTTTAACATTTATCTTTAGTCCTACTTTCCTACTTTCATCTGATAACTTCTGCAACAGCATTATTTGCAAAAACAACTACATCATCTGTGAAATCTACATGACTTAAATAATCTCCATTTACTTTCACTCCTTTAGTTTTCCATTTTAATCCACAAAATACTTCTTGCAGCACTGCTGTAAAAAGTTTTGGAGGTATGGAGTCACCTTGTGTTACACCTTTCTCAATGTTGACTTTCCCAGTATCATTATGTAATCTAATTGTTGCTGTTGCATTTTTATAAATATTCTTTAAAATATGACAATATCCTGGATCTATACCTTGATGATCTAATGCTTTAATCACTGAAGAAATGTTTATAGAATCAAATGTCTTTTCATAATCTACAAATCCAAAACATAATGACAACTCATATTCATTTGTCCTTTCTATAACTTTTCTCAGTACCTGAATATGATCTACTGTACTAAAACCACTTTTAAATCCAGCTTGTTCTCTTGGTTGGTGGAAATCCAATGTTCTCTGTAGATGAGTTGTAATTATCTTGGTAAATTTTTTATATAAAAGCTAAATGGTTAATATAGTAAACTATGCAACACTTTTCTAAGTAATTAAAGTATTCTTTTTTTAAAACAAAAAAAATCATGGTTTCAGTGGTGAATCAAGTAAAATGGACTATGTGAGTTAGACATTACATAAGAACAGGATCTAGGATCAAGAAACGCAATAGCTAAAGTGATTGACTCAGCAAAAACAAATATTAAACTTGTTAATTAAACGTCTTCATAATAACCAGCTTGAAAATTCTCTAACAGAACCCGGAAACACTCATAGGCTGGACAGATGAACATTGATACAGCTCAGAGCAAAATTAGACTTTACCCTATCTGAATTCAAATAATTTTCAAAATTACTTTTGTTTTATGTATTTATTTTAAGAATATTCAAATTATTATTTTTTTTATATGGTAATATAAGTTTACAGATTGCCAAACTTTTTGTTAATAATAATGAGAAGTGAAATAAAATCAGTTAGTTTTAAAGACACAATACATAAGAAAATACTAAATCATGAGTTGTAAATTAAATAATTACTAGTGATTTTAATTAACTTTAGCATAATTAGAAAAGAATGGAAAGAATTAAGGAGTGAATAAATCATTGGCACTTTTGAATTCAGTGATAAAGAAAGTTAGTCATTACAAATTTAGATTAATTATTGTCGACTTTAACTCGTATTAAATTATGAATGAGTGTTAGAACCAAGCGTTGTTAGCCCAGATGTTATCGCAGCCACCTTGCAAGCAAATAGTTGGTTGCAGACGGTTGTGCGTTCGCGTCCCGGCCGATGCTATGACATATGAAAAAAAAAAAAAAAAGTAATTTTGTAGATTGAAATGCAGTTCTTCCCCCAAAAATATATTACAATGTTATTTAGATATATACAGTATTTATTGTTTTTACGTATAATTTACTTTATGATTATTATTTTTTTAAAAAACTTCCTCACAAACAAATGACATCAATTTAACTGTTATTTGTGTGTGTGTATGTGTGTGTTTATAAAATATTCAATTGGTTGCATTATATATTTCTTATATATACAAACGATCATTAATTATACATATTCTTTTCCTAATTATAAACTATGAGTACATGTATACTTGCATTTTATTTTATTTTAAAAAGTTTTAACAATTCTATTTTAATATCAGGTATTTGCATAATAAAGCAATTATTTATTTAACTTTTTTTTTTAAAAAAAAACAACAAACAAGCAAAACAAATACTCTATTAAACTACTAACAAATATTGTTGAATCCTTGAGAAAGTGATAAACTTTGTAGTGAAAAATTGGTTCACAGAAATGAATAGTAATGAGAAAATATTAGTATAAAAAAAGTTTGAGAATATATATTCTTCTGCATTTTAAAGGCACTAATTAGCTTCTAAAAGTTGAATGGGATAGCAGGTGTTCTACTTCTTAATAAAGAAGGGTGGGAAAAAAGGTGTAGAAATTTTATTGACCTTTATTTTGAAACTAATTGATAATGATTAATATATCTATGTAAAAATTTAAGAAAAAAAAATTAGTCGTTTGTTTTTTATTTTCCGTTTTTATAATTAATAAAATATTTATTATTGAAGATTGTATATTTAAAAGTATATATAACGTCCAAAGTTCAGCTTTGGTGTATTTTGGAGGAAAATGATCCTCCCCCTAAAAATGTAGGTTAATATTTTCTAATGAGAATCTAATGTAATAAAATACGCACACAATCTTAGTTAAAACTGTCTTCACAGAGATTTTTACCTGGATACCACACGCACATGATGACCTTCCAGGGATATCAGTTATGGCCTGCAAGCTTATTTAATACATACTTCCAAAGATAGCATGCATGGGTGTGGGTCGTGTGAAAGTCTGAGTTCAAACCCTCTATATATTACACATATAAGTGCAGGTATGAAAAAGCCTGTTCTATAGAGAAAAAAAAATTCTACATATAGAACAGGAAAATACTGTTTCCATGAAGATATGCAGAAGTATGTGAAAAGTGATTTTTATGGCTTCCTGATATTTCGAATTATTATCAATCGGCATTCTCTCTTTAAATACCTCAAAATTATTAATGTGGATTTTTTAAAAAATATTTTTTTGATCCTTTGGAAGTCATATTTTCCTCATTGAACACTGATACATCATAACTTTTATCGCAGAGATTCTTCCTGTTTTTTTTCTTTTATAAAAAAACAAGTAGTTATACGGCTTTTAACTATATATAAATGTATTTCATTTACCAGAATGCATTTTGAAAAATTGAAATGTAAACAGGTTTGGGAAAATGCAGCGTTTGTTTTGGAGGAACCGTCCCTCCTAAATCTCTGGTTATTTTTGGGTTAAATCATTTCTCTTTTTTTTAAATTTGAGGTTGTGGGATTTAAATCAGTTTTTTTGTAATAAGGTTTTAATGACAATCAAATCCTGCTTTTATATTAAACATTATTTTGTATACATCTATATCTCTCTTAGCATTTGATCTTGATGCGTGGATTCACAATAAAAAAAATCATTAATTTGTACCCACTACTTTGATTTGCAATGGATTATTCTTCACTATAACGAATCATAAAAAAAAAAAATTGCAAAAAAAATTTTTGATCACATTATAGAATTGTTATTAACACTATGTCATTCAAAAACAAAATATCAACTTTCATGCTGAAACTGTAATACACAATACAGTACACAATATTGGTGTTGTATACAATATTTTGATTATAAACTTAAAATAAGATTAAGAATGTACAGTACAGTCAGTATTTTATGTAATTTTCTGTAAGACAATCAGTTTTTCATTAATGATAAATTCAAAGTAAGGATTTTCATTGTTAATGATTACAACCCTGTGTTTTATTCAGTATAATGAACAATCAAAATCATATTTTAATGACATATAACAACCAAATACAATGTCATATTAAATTTTGAAAAGTGTATATTAGTTTAAAAACTGTACACTGTATTTACTCACTTTTATGAATTAAAATTTTTACTAACAGTACTTTGCATTCAACAAAAATTACAATCATCATATTGTAATTTAGTTCTCATAATTATTATTGGGGGTGGGGGGTATTTCATATTAATGAACTTTGTATGATCAAAAATTTCTAAGTTATAAATAATACTTAATCTATTTTCTTGATTTTAAAAACACCCCTTAATATTATCACTAATATATAAAAAAGTGGAAATGAAAAAAAAATGAACATTTTATTCAGCATAAAACTATTAACATAAATGCGTATTTTTGGTTTAAATGTAAGCAAAATTGCATACAAATAAATTGAAAAAGATTCATATTTATTTAAATAGTTTGTATTTTTGCCTTCACAAGTTCTGCACTAATAAAAAAAAAAGTTATTTCAAAGAAAATGGCTAAAATGTGACATCTCATGGTAAAAAAAATTCTGCATCTAGCTAATATATATAAAGTGCTGTTTATTTAGATCTACCTAGTACTTATTGTAAATAAAAAAAGTCTTAAATATTGATTAAAATGTGCAAATACAGAATACATTAGACACATTTTTTTAATACATCAGGATATTCTTTTAAAAATTTAACTGCGATTAAGTTTTTATATATGCTAATTTTGCTACTCTTCCAGGAATGATACATAGCAAGTTTTTATGATCAATTAAATAGTATCATGTAGGTAATATAATACAATAGTACAAATTTGAAAAAAATAAATCTTCAGTATGATTTTTTTTTTTCAGCGCAATGAGAAATAGTTACACTTGAAGAACACAACAATTGTTAATTGTTAGTATATTTTATTTTATTTTTTTGCCTATTTTGCTATACTTTTGAACTGTTAAAAGTCACATTTATTTCTAGCAATTCTGATTAACAGTTTATAGCAACATACATTTTTGATTAGATTCATGGCTAATCATGGCTGCAATTAATATGTCCGTAAAAAAAAATCAAGAAAATTTCTGAATTCGAAAACTGAAATGGATATCTTATGTCAACAAGAAAGAGAAGGAAATCATGATATCTGTTCTTTTATGGGCTTATCCACATTAACAGTCACTCTTATTTCTAAAAACAAAGATAAAGTGTCCAAATCACCTTAGGTGCATCCAAACTTTCCAAAATTATTAATTCACAACATCCTATATGAAAAAAGTCCAAGAATCACATCAACAATCCTTTATAAACTTTTTCTCTAGAGATCTTCAGCCATAATCTGGTATATGATTTAGAAAATTAAATAATTATGATTGATTAATGGTTCACTGGAAAGAATAACTTTAAGATAAGTGTTTTTTAACATAGATTTAAATTTCTTTATCGTATCTACATACATATTTTAAGTTCATACTTGTATAATATATGTAGGACTTTTTATACAAGCATATAATTAAGGAAATTTTCAAATTTCTTTATAAACTAGGTTAAATTGTTTGTTCACAGCTTATAGTGTAATTTTTAGCTGGAGTAATCAGGCAAATTTTTTTTCATAGGAAATCATAATTACTTGTTTTTATAATATTCTTGCTTAACCATGAGTTTTGGAGAACCAATTGTCCTTGCTAAGTGGGGTAAAGGGGTATTTGAAAACTTGAATAATTGTATTTCAATATTTGACTTTAATTGCAAACATGTAATCACTTTGATATAATACAAATGAAAAAGAAAAGCTGAGTCCCTATTGGCAAACTTTGCAATATCAAAATTAATAAATAAAAATTTACACTGAGCATTTATCAGGAAAAACAATCCGAAGTATTTTGATATGATTTATAAATTTCAATAAAACAACAACTTTTTTATTGCTTGTTATTTCTATTAAATATTAATATATGTAAACTATATGTAATAAATCATACAAATTACTCTCATTGATAGATTAAATTGAAAATATAAATGTTATTATATATAATTAAATAAAATAAATAATGATACTAAAGGCAAAAGTCTCTTCAAAATATATATATATACACACACATATAATTGAGCATTACCCTAGCATTAGTCGTTTAGAGTAAAGCTGTTATTTTAAAGGCCATTTCAATTGCCAGTCAGATTTGAAGCTTCAAATAGATTACATCATATAAAAATCATTTAATATTAGCTGAAGATTCTAGAGCAGTTAGAAATTGTTTAATGATGAGAATTAGATGAGGATTTTTTTTTTAATGGTGCTTTTTTGGATCTTCCCCAATTTTTAAGCTGACACTTGTGACATCTCAAATTCATTGAAGAATTATTCTGGAATGCTGGTATCTGTGTCTAAGGCTTTATTATTCAGGATTATTGATTTGCTTTAAATCAAGCATTTTAAGCATGGAAATGAATTGGAATTAAAACTGTATTATATTTCTGTACAAGTTTTTTTAATATTCTCAGCTTGCATCAGCATTTCATGTATGTTTTAAAATTGTTTCCATAGATACTCAACATGAGTCATGGAATACAATTTATTTTTCTAGTTAATGGAGAGTTTCAGGAATAGGCTTTAAAATGTCAATAATATATTGAACGATACCCTTAAGTATAACATGGACAAATTGTATAGAATAGCCTTTAATATAATGAACTAGATAATCCTCTGAACTATTCTGATGTATTTTAGCTGATGTGATATAATAACTTTTGAAGTATTATATTATCTCAACAAAGAACATTTGCGCTATGGTTGTTTTGAAAATACATTGGCAAAAGTGTTTTTTAAAAATAATAGCCATTAGCTAAGAAATTCAAAAAAATATGCCAAACAGTAACAGATTAT
Organism: Epiperipatus broadwayi; assembly: GCA_028023455.1. Taxonomy (NCBI): domain Eukaryota; kingdom Metazoa; phylum Onychophora; class Udeonychophora; order Euonychophora; family Peripatidae; genus Epiperipatus; species Epiperipatus broadwayi. The sequence continues at coordinate 957,302 of JAQFVV010012524.1, forward strand.
CACATTTCATGTCTTTTAAGTTTTTTTTTTAACAAATCATTCATAAATGAAATATTAAAAGCTTTATGTCACAGTTGAATGTACAAAGCATTTCAGTGCTCGTTCATGTTTTGTTATATCTGCCATGTATTTATGTTAATTTCTTTGTGTTCACAGTGTCTGTAAAATATTTATTACTTGTTGCAGTTGTCACTGTTATTTCATCCATCAATTCCTATACAAATGAGTTTATTTTTTAATACAGATGAATACTTATTTTTATCTTCATTGTAAAGAGGATAAATTGTGGATGTTCCAATCCACAAAATGCAGTATCAGTAGCACACACAAAGTGAGGCATTTGTAAATTTAAGATGTCTTCCTGATTAGATTTAATTTTCAAAATTGACAAAGCCAGTGAAGATAAAGTAACATTTTTTTTTTTTTTTGAGGGATGATTGGATAACATTTCATTACTTATTGATTGGTTGTTTTTAAGTAAGATTGTGAAAAGAAAGAAAAATCTGTAGTACAGGTTAATATTTTAAAGAAGATTAACAATATGCATATAATTATTTGTTTCATCACTGACTTCTGTAAAGTGGTACAAAAATATAATTATTTCCATGTGAATAGAATATTAAAATAATATATAAAATACAATTTTCATCATGTATGTATACTGGTTTCAGAATTGAATATAGATATATGAAAAAAAGTTTATAAGTTGCTGAAAGAAAAATAGCTTACTTACAAAATACATTAATTATTTTAAACAATTGCTGAAAGCAAAATAGCTTACTTACAAAATACATTCATTATTTTAAACAATCTATTAATTCCATATATTATTATTGTGGAAAATATTATACATTATATTTGATTAAATCATTTGCTTGATGCCTGTAATGTGCATGAGATTGGAACATAAAATTAAATGTGCATTTCATGTTTTGATTGCATATTTCAAGATGATAATCTATAAAGATGGAAATTCATGCATTGAAATAACTTGTCATTTTTCATTGATTATTCTATGTATATGAAAAGCAAAATCCATGCAAAAATATTATACATCTATTGAAAAATGCAAATTAATAATATTTGCACATCAGGGTAAATCAACGAGAAAAAATTAACAGAATAGGGGAATATCACATCCAACAATTCAAGGGATTGCAGACATAAATTTAAAGTGAAAGATAGGAGATCAGTAAAGAATATTAATATTTACTCCAAATTTAGCATTTGACATTACTAAATCATTTTGGTCTGAAATTATCAGAGATGCAAATCTAGGAAGAGACAATTGCCAGACAAAAATCTTAGATACAAAGTAGATTAAAATTTAAAACCAACAAAAGCAAATTGCATGGCCATCCTTGTGCATTACTTTTAAGTACCAACTCTAATTTTTCTACCCCAGTCTTTGCACATATTATTAGTTTGACCAATTAATTGATGCAAAATGGTTTTTAATCATGTGTTATCCATAATGCTCTATTCATATTTCCTGACTAATTTATAGTTTATGATTTTCACCAATGAAGAGTTTTGGAACTATAATTAATACTCCTGATTTTTTTTGATTCAATATCTTTTCTCTAGAATCCATTTTTTTGTTCATTTTTTTATTATCAAGTTACTAGACTGAAATTTAAGAGAATCTCATTGTTGGAATCTAAAGCAATTTGATTTTCTAATTATTTCGATCTGATACCAGTTTAGTTTCTATATATTTCAGGGTCCTCAATTTTATAACTAAAGGCACTTATATTTCTTTGCTAGGATTATCATAAAAACCAATAAAACACCATATGATCTCTGCTTATAGATTACTATTACCAGAAACTTATTTCTTTCTCTAGTTTTTGCCATTTAGCATAAACATGAGTGATCAATATATGCATTATGGGAATGCTTAACTTCTGTCCAGTACTAGCCTACTCAAATTCCAGACTAGTGATATTTATCAATAAGAAATTTTGAATCTTGATCTAGTACCCTTGGATTTGTTAAAAGTTAATTGATAAGTTAGTATTTTAGATTACTAAATTACACAATGTTTTGAGTGGCATTATTCTCCATTCTTCTTCAACACCTGAAGAAAACCAGAGAACAATACCACTTGATATCTTGTGTAATCTATTAATATGTATGTCACTTGTCAGGCCAGCAATACCTGAAGAAGAGGGGAGAATAATACCACTCAAAACATTGTGTAATCTACTAACCTGCATTATCACTGTGTGCTATTACTAACAGTTGTTGTATTTGGAAAAGTTGGTATCTTACATAGGACCAAAATTTTAAAAAAATCAAAGTGAAAATGCAGCTCAGATATTATGGTCACTAGTTTAAATAATAATTATTCTAAAAAAGTACTCTTTTTAATACAACTTGTTTTAGTTGAATTCAAATTTGAAAATTTGTTTCTGAATGGGATTTCTTGTTTTGTAAAACAAAGAAATTGAAACTTCAGACACTCAATTCTGCTCTAACAAATGAACATATAACAATAAACTATGAAAATATTTGAATTCAGTTGTTATAATAGGATTGAAAATAGTCATAATAATGGGTCTTTTTAAAATACAATTAATAATAATTTTTTTTTTTTATAAAGTTGATTGGTTTAAATTATGATTTGTTAGCATTGTCTAAACTAAGGTAGATCAAACTAAATGACCCTGAGTGTAGATAAAACAGTATTATATAATGGGCAACTGATGAGTGATGGTTTACCATGAAATACATCTTGGGAGTCATTTGTTTTCTATTGTACCTTTATTCATATGACTTGAAAAGAATGTGTGGGAGTGTGGAGTTTATTTAATATGTTTATATTATATAATGTTTGTTTAACTGTGTAAAAATATAACTAATAAAAATTTGATTGAGTTTTTTAACAAAAATAATATTATAGGCACTAATTTTTTAAATTATGTTACATAACAACAGTCTGTATAGTATTATTTGGGCACCTATCACTGTTAATGCAAGAATAGGGTTTTGGTATTAATTTTGTAATTGTTTTTATCATTTTGAGGTAATATATATATATGCAACATCTTAAATAGTGAACTTTTTTTGTGCCTGCATATGAATAATAAAAAATCAACAATCTGTTTATGTAAATGGTGGAACCATAATATCCAGTATATTTTGTTTCAAGCTCTTCTTGTGCACTTTCTAAAAAGTGAATAAAGCTCATGTTTTTTTTATATAAATCTAGCTTAAGATGTGGTACATATTGCATGTTGATAACAAATAAATTAAGATTCTTGGTATTGTTTGGTATTTTTCTGATGTGGACTGCTTTCATGTATTTACACATATAGGTATTTTAGGTTTATAATAAGCATGCACAAATTAATATTATAGTATAAACAAAACTAAAAAAAAAAGTCCATTATTAATAATAAATTGAGAGAGCACATTTATATACATAATCACTGGGTATGTGTTCACTCATTCACATTAACTCAAAAAATAAATAAAAATACTATATGACATCTTTATATAAGGGATTCAAACTCTGACTTTCACACGACCCTCAACTCATATTGCTGACCCACCTGATCACACATATGTTGAAAAGATAAATAATTATAGGGTGTTAAAGGTCTGCTCATTCCTCACATATATATGTAAATGGATTATTCTCCGGTACATGAGGGGTCAGAATGACTAACGACAACATGGGTAGGATAAGAACCTTGGCACTAATGTGGGTTTTGAACATTCCACCAGATTTTCAATGAAATGGATGGCTGAAGAGTTGTGAGTTGAAGTCTGTCCATTAAAGTATAAAGATTGGCTATCTTAATATAAATCTGAGCACTGATTGCATATATGTGTGGAGATAGTAATCTGGACCAACTGATGAGTGCTGGTTTAGCATGAAATACATATATTGGTGATTATTTATCCTTTCAACATGTGTGTGATCAGGTGGGTCAGCAATATGAGATGGCATGGAGAATTGAGGATCGTGTGAAAGTCTGCGTTCAAATCTTTTATATATTACATTATATGTGCAGATATGTGTAAGCCTGTACACTATATTGAATTATATATCACACCTTTATTTTTTTAAATGAAACAGACAAAGAAATATCAGAGTCTTCTTAAAAATTTTAAGCTTTATGATAATGTCTATCAGAAACAATTTATTGGTTCATATCTTCAGTCCAATCCCATACCAAAGAATTACCTTATAATATGGTTATAACTTTACTTGTTTCAGAAGCACAAGCAACTATCTTTCATTATTTCTTTCATTCTTTTTGACCACACATCTCACCGCAGAACATGTTTTTTTTTTCACTATAAATCATCAATTTTCATTTTATTGCTTATTAAGGAAAATATGAGTTTGCTTAAATTCCACTTGGAAAACATTTTATCTAATGAAACACTGTACTGTATGAAGAGTTTTGAAAAAAAGAAAAAAGAGAAGAAAAAATATTTGAGCTGTTAGTGTATTTAACATGAAAAAAGTGTAATTAATAGACAAAAACATATAATTAATTCGAGTATTGCAAAATAATAAAAAAAAAAGACAGCTGACATACTGTTTATAATATTCATAAATGTAGTAAATTTATGAATTTTAATGTTTCTATTTTTTGTTTATTTATATATTTTTTATTATTTACATTAGTAGTGTATAACTGAAATACAGGCTTATTATATACTTGTATCTATATATGTAATATATAGGGTATATGAGCACAGATTTTAACATGACCCACCACTCTCCACTCCATCTCATAACACTGATACATCCGAACACATATATGTCGAAAAGACAAATAATCACCAATTCCGTATTTCATGCTAAACCAGCAACATTAGTTGGTCCAGATTATCGTTTCTACACATATATGCCACAAGTGCTCATATATATATATTAAGATAGCCAATCTTCATACTTTAATAGACAGAATTCAATCCACTTCACGCTCCAACCGTCCATCCAATTGAAAATCTGATGAAAGAATACTCAAAGGTCACCCTGAGGCCGAGATTCTCGCCACACCCATGCTGACCTAAAGTTAATCTGACCTCCAATACTGCAGATTCACTGCAAGCATACTAACATGTATATATATAAATTGAGACTGTTGATTGTTATTCATATTAGCATTGTTTAGGTTTGAACTGCGTTAATGTGTTTATATATATTGATACCAAGATTTGCACGGTTTACAGATGAACGGGCAATATATCATTCATATATATATACACACACACACTTCTATTTATGAATATACAGTCGTTTAAGAGAAATTGTACACTTTTTTGATTTTTAAAAAGCTGTTAAAAGTTATTGTATAAATTTTAGTTTCTATCAAAAAACAAATATCTTCTAGATATTTAAATAATATACTTTATATTTTTCTTTTTATATTATTAACTTTTGCAAAGTTAAAATATTTTATTAGCAGCCTAAGGATTTAAAAAAAAAAAACAATTAAAAATGAAGATCATTAATAAAAATAGGTAAGTAGTGATAAGGTTGTGCAGATTACCACAGGTTAAGGGAAAAAAGTTAGCGTTTTGATAGTTGAATTTTCCATTAAAATGGATACATTACAAACCCAGTAACTAGTTTGTTTGCCTAAAGCTAGGTCTGAAGGAGTGTTGCAAAGTTAAATAGTAAAATATCCATATGATGACATTTTGTTTATTAATAATAAACAGTTATTTATTTTGAAGTAGAACGTTTTTTTTTAAATGCAAATTTTTTAGATTAAAATTTGAAAAGGAAATAGTGATATTTGCTTAATTATAAAGTAGAATTATAAATTATTAAAAATTTAATAAATATTCTCATATCTGAAAATTTTGAATAAAAAAGATTGGTGATATGTGGTGATCGTGTTTGCTTTGTAAATGTAACTAGTATTGACTAAATATTTTTTAAATGCTCGGACTACTTTTTGTTTATTATTACGGAATGTGCATGTTATATTATTAGGGGCTTAGATTTTTGACATCATATGAATGACACTTCTGCATAATGAGAAAAATAACATAATAAAATATTAAATTTATTATTAAACCCTAATATTATGAGAATTGTTTCTAATTTTACAGCCTTAATGAACTGTTATGTACTTGCACTTGTGGGATTTAAAGAAAATGATATTAAGTAACATTCTGACAAAATTAATAATATATAGGTTATATCTAAAAGGGGAAAAAAGTTGATAGATTATTTTCGAAAGTTTTTAAATACAAACATTTTTTTTCATGTGTCATAGCATCGGCCAGGAAGCGAACCCGCTAATCCGGGACAACTGCTTGTGAGGTGGCTGTGCTGACCTCGCGACCACCAACGCTTGACTAAATACAAACATTGATTGTGTCATTTAACAGAGTTTACAAATACAATAATTAGAATGTTCTAAATGTTGTTTACCACAATAAAAAAAAAAAAAAAACGATTGTAATTATAATGTTTTTTTTTTTTTTATGACTAGTAAGAGAGATGTCTTATTTATGTGGGCACTTGATTTTATCTTAATTAAATTGCGAGTATGCATTAAATATATTTCAATAGAGTTTTATGTATATTTATAAACAGGTCTGTAATTTTTTTACAAATTACTAATTATTCTTTCTAATAGATTATATATTTTTAGTTCATTTTCATACAAGTAATTATAACAATCTATCAAACGAAAGTAGATTGGAAGGGTGTTTTACAGATTTAAATAAATTCTCATTGATATAATAGATAATATATTAACTCATGACATGTATCGAATCTGGAATGGATTTGGATTTATTCTTGCAAACAATGGCCCCAAGCAAATTTAGCTAGTCTTCTGATATTAGTTAGTAAATTAATATCTTATATTAGCTGAAGGCTAGATAAATATCAAGACAAATTTATTCAGTAAGATTGTTATATTTATCATTCATGCTTTTCTAAAATGATGAAGTCTATTTATATATCAGTAAGAAATGATTAAATTTAGTGCAGTGCATTGCATGGAGTATTTTATACATGGTTTTCATCTGACTAGGAAAAAACACTTTTAATTGCAATGATTTATATATATTATTTATTACCTGCCAAAATTAAAATACACGTATATATTTATTTACAACAACAACAACAACAACAACAATAATAATAATAATAATAATAATAATAATAATAATAATAATAATAATAATAATAATAATAATAATAGAAAAGAAAAAGAATTTGGAATCTATGCATATAATCTATTGTTTGTAAAATTATAGAAAAAAGAATAGTAGTTGACTCTCAAAAAATAATAATTATGACCTTCGAGAATGTACTAATAATATTAAATATTGGGTACGGTATATTATACTAAAATAAAATATCACATCATTTTCTCAGCAGGTTTTTCATAAGCATTAATCTTTTTATGTGTTATTTTATCACACTCCTAGGTTTTATTTAATTTTTTCCCCTCATGTTTCTTCGTTAATTATATTCTTTTAATAGAAAAAAAAAAAACATTTTTATTTTCTCTTTATACTTTTTGTAAATTTCATTAAAAATATAAATTCAAAAAATGAAATTAGTTTAAAAAATAAAATATCACAAAAGAGTAATAATAATCAAACCCCCCTCCAAAAAAAATATTTAACCTTACTGATTTTCACTATTTTTCTGACAGCTTTCTTTTATCTCACTAGATTTAATAGATTTAAGTTTTCAACTTTCATACCAGAATGTAATAAATTTGACCTTATTCATGGATATTTTTGTTTAGAAATTAAATAAATTTTAAAAAATCACATTTGATTTTTGTAATTATTTTTAAATATATATTTATTCAAAACAAAATGTAATCACATCATCAAATATTAGGTGGAGCCAATTTAATTTAGAAAACATGAAATCGTCATTGTTTCAAATTTGATTTACAAATCTAAACAAATTTTTTTAAAATAACTACTAAATCTATAAAATTATTGCTTTAAAAGTTTACAATTTTTTCATAATTTTTACGATATTATTAAATATAATACCAATCAGGTCAATGACCTAATTTTATAGACACCTGTTTTTTTCACGATCATAATCTCTATAGAACAATATTTAGAAGAAAATATTCTTTTTTATTTAAAAATAAAACATTTCTGTAAAAAATGAATATATAAATATATTTACTGTTTATTTTTAATAATTATTACATAATTAGGTTACCAATATAACCATAAAACTTTTCCAAAAATGAAGTTTTTACACCATCATAATATTTTGTTGACAACCGTTATATTTTCTTGAAATGAACACGCAAGGTTTGAGATCATGAAATATATAATGGGTATCCATCATCGACCGTGCTTGCAATTATTTGTTGAACTACCTCTTGGCTTTCCAAGCTACCTATTGCCCTTTTTTGTATTTAAAATATTAGAAAATAAATATACATGAATTTTAAAGCTGTAAAAACAAAAAGCTTTGCAAAATTTTCAGTTGAGGGCAAAAAACACAAATTTATAATATAAAAAACTGAAGCATGTCTCTTACACTCCTAAAAGTAAATAAGGCTAAGCCTTCAGGCAAAAAAAATATTTTAATGGAAAAAATATTTTCTGGATAATCGGTATACCTGAGATAAATTTTGTTAAAATCTAAGTTCAAATAATAAAAATAGTTTATTTGGAAGTATTAAAATTTAGATTTCAATAATAATAATAAAAAAATAAAGTTTTGCCAATAGATATTTCCTGTTTAATGCCATTAAACTTTTAGTTGACTGATTTTCTTCTAGAAAAGTAATATATTTTAGTAAAAATCTAAATTTAAATATCAAATATTTATTAAGAAACAAATATGTAATACATTTATAAAATAAGTATAAACTTATTTTTTAGATTTACAGTGTAAAGAAAAATATATGTTGTACAAATGCAGAAATGTACTTTTGTCTCTGCACAGAATGAGGATACTGATTTTATTATCTTTTATTATCTTCTGGGGGGTTATCATTAGTAGTTGCTGCCATTTACATATTTCAGTTAGAATTAAAATCACTCAGTCTTATTTAATTTTAAGTTCTGGCAACAGTTTGAAAATGAGATAAATTATAATACTTGCAATACCAACAGCAGGTTTACATGAATATATATTAAGTTATTAACAGCAGTAATCCACTATATCCTGCTCTGCTCAAAATCATCTGCATAAGCATGGGTAATAAATTAATACATAATGGAATAATTTATTGATGAAAAATTTATAACTCATTCAAGTATTCCAAGTGACAGCACTGGAATCATAATTCTAAGACATTAAATTCTAGAGTATGACACTACCATTAAACTAATCAACCAGGTCAGTAATTGAAACATACTAGAAGATAGTACCAACACTCTTATAAGACTATATGACTGTTATTTTTTAATCAAGTGAGGAGCATTGATTATATATATTCACTGATCAAATTTATTACTGTTACATCATTTAAGGTAATTATTTGAAAACTTCAAACATCTAAAGTTTTAAATGAAAGCCAAACTGCTTTTTTAGCGATATAGATATGACATTATACCATATATATATATATTAGCAATGCAAGTTATGTGCTTATTTTGGACATATTTGATTTTTTTGGGGGAAAATGGTACATACAAAAATGCCACACGACTGACTATATATATATTATTACATTATTGGAAATAATACCTTTTGCATCACATATACTTGTATATATATAGCCTTAAAGTGATGTAGAGTTCATTATTTTCATTAGGATGAAAAATATAGAAGTATAGGTGTGGTTAAGGGATTATGTGCAATTTCTTGTTCCTCACTGCTAAAGGTCTATTGCCAGAAACTAAGGTGGAGATATGGTTACTATTACTATCTTTTAATATTAATTATTTTTTTGTTGTATATGTAACTTTTTTGCTTATTTAGGTGCATATATTTATGAAACAGGTTTATTTCTTCCCTTTATTTTATTTAGCTGAATGTCCTTTTGATAATGAGTTAAATAAAGGAATGAAATAAAATCCACTTCATAAAGCATACACACTTAGGTAAGCAAAAGAATTACATAACAAAGGATAATTAATATTACAAGATAGTAATGATGATCAGATCTCCCCCTTGGGTCCTGGCAACAATCTCTTAACAGCCTCCTATACTTTTATATTTTCTAAGCTAATAAAAATAATGCAAAAGAATTACATTACTATCTTGTGTTCGTTATTTACTTATGAATCCACAAACAGCTCTAGAGTAAAATTATATACAGTTGATAATGGCTATTAGTGAATGATCTAAAATCATTGTAATCAAGTTGACAAAATGAATCTTTTAATATATCAAAGTATTTCCTTTGATCTTACTATTGAGTTTCTCCATGATGTAGTTTTTTTCTTTTTAATAAGATGAATAATATTTTTCAGAGAAGAGAAACTACAAATCAAAAATTGAAATTCTGTATTCAGTAAATTTAGATTTTTTTTAAAAATAATTATTGATATTATATTTATTCATTAATTATTAATCTTTAAAATTGTTCTGTATAAAGATTTATGCATTTAAATAGCAGGAAACATATTATGAATAGTAACATTTTGACAAAACAGAAAAAAAAAATGGTATGTGTAGGTGAGAGATATTTATTCAGAGTATCTGAGAAGGAGACTCCCTGCCCAAATATGATTATCTGACCTGAAGAAGATCATTTCTTAAATATGATTTCTTATTGCTTTAAGCTTTATTATGATTGTGATATGAAGTTTGATGTGCATTAGCAAGTAATGTAGAGAATTCATTGATAGAGTACTATATATCTCTAAATTATGCATCCATTATTAATTACACATCTTACAAAAATAATAAACAATATAAAATTTCTTACTTTTTCTACCTGTGGTGAAATATCACTATTGGAAAGTATTTAAACTTTTGTACACACATCTAACAGAATTTCTTGAAATGCATTTAGGAATCACAATAGAGACTTAATATGTCATTTCTAACTCATTTGTGTGGATTGTTTTCAATTTATATTTTAGTTTTAACAATATTTAGTACTAATATATTAATGTTCACTTTAAATTTTAGTAACATATATTTATAAGATAATGTGGAGGTACTGAAAACCTCCAATGAGCTATATGTAAACTAACTGTTCATAAAATGTAGAATGATATGCTTAGGTTCATTCTACACTTTCTGTTTACTGGCAGTTAGTTTACATATAGCTCACTGGGGGTTTACAGTACTTCCACATTACTCATCTCCATTTGAACTGGTGAAAGGTTATATTAACCTACATTTATAGTAAGGTATAAGTATATATTTGTAATAGATGATTTCATTTTTGCCTATGTGTGGGTTACATTGTAATTGAAGATTTTATCGTGTGTTTTTTATTATTAATCATAATTAGTAAATATATATATATATTAACTTATTTAATTTTATATATATTTTTTAAAAAAAAAATACTATTATAACATTTATTGGTTAATTAACCGAAAGTTACTAAGCAAAGGCTGTTATTTTGAAGTTTGTATTAATTACTTGTTTAAAACTATTTTTATTTTAATATAATTTAAATAACATTAATTGAAATTGACATTAATAATACTGGCATCTGCTGTGCCATTTAGAAAGGCATTTGAGGTGGTATAAGTCAAAAACAGTTATAGGGGCAATGTTTTTTTATTTATTTTTTGATGACATTTTGTAAACATAGGTTTTTGATTCAAAATTAGATTGTATAATACATATATATATATATTAGAATTAGGATATATTTTAATTTAATTCGGATTTTATATCCCTTTCCACCAGGTTCTTTTAATCAACAATCAACAGATTGTATGAAGTTTAGATGGCACGGTATATATTTCATTTTAATTTTATTTTAATACTGAGTTATTGTTCATTATATTTAAATAATAGAAATAGTTTATATATATATTACTCAGTATTATAAATTATCTTAAAATATTTTGGAAATGTTATTAAAAAAAAATTACATTGATTTTAGCACTTGAAAATTTTCAAAACTTCTATATCTGGATAGATGAAATAAATATATTATTATTATAAATTTATATTTTATATTATTTTTTAAAAAATTTAATCTTAATATTAGACATTTTTTAAATCATACAACTTCTTAAATAAATAAAAGTAATTGTTATTAATGTTTTTCATATTATAATTAAATTGTTTATTTAGTTGTTGAATAATTAGTATATTTTTAAACATCTCTTTTAAATTACATGTAGACAGTTCCATTTAAAAATATATTGGTTTATATATATAAAAATATGTATTGCTTATATATAAGTATAATTAAATAATATTTGATTGAGTGGAGTTTTAGATGTAAATAATAAGGGACTTGAACACAAACTTCCTCTCTTCTGTTTGTTTGAATGAATAATACATTTAGGAGTCGTATAGGCATCAACAAGGGTTTGGGCATTTCGTCATCAGATTTTCGGTGGTATAGGTGGCTGAAGAGTTGGAAGGTGGAGTAGATTGAAGCTTGTCCATTCAAGTTGGAAGATTGTTATCTTAATATAAACAGAGCACTGATGATATATATATATGTGTGGGTAATCTGGACCAATTGATGACTGCTGGTTCGGCATGAAATACATATATCGGAGATCTTTTATCTTTTTAACATGTGTGTGGTCATATGTATTGGTTGTATAAGATCGAGTGGATGTATGAGGGGACTTGAAAGTATGTTTTCATGTTCCTTATAATTAGTATAATTAAATAAATAAAGGTTTTTTATATGAGCTACAATCAGGTGGGCAGATCAATTTACTTCTTTTAAATGATGCAAATTGAAAGTAGGAATATTTTATAAGGTAGTTCAGAAAAAGTGCAATTGGAAAAGTTAGGTAAAGCAAGCAGAATATTATATCAACTAACGTTTTTATTTCAAGGATTGAGCTTATTATTCCAGATAGTGTCAAATAAAGTGAAACGATCAATAAGCTTTAGGTTAGATATTATGCAAATGCTGCTATGCAAATTTAGAAGTTCAGATTTGTTTATTTTTGTTGTAATTAAAAGAGTTCTCATTGAAGCTGTGATGTTTTAACTTTTAGAAATATAATTCAGATAAATGATTTTTTTTTACTTTATAGTTATATTAATTTATGAAGAATATATGCTCCGATTCGTGAAATCTTTTTTTTTTTTTAAGTCGTATTCACAAATTATATAGTTTTAATTTGATCTCATTAAGCTGTGATTATCTATCTTACATTTTATATTTTTTAAGCCAATCAATGCTATAAAAGTCGATGCAAGAATAACAAAACAAATAGAAAATATCCAAAGATAACCCACTTCAATAATTTTTCAGGTCTTTTTTTTTTTTTAAAACCAATGTCTGGACAATCACGAATGCTGGCTGATTAAATTAAATAAGACTGCAATTCTCTTTTTTTAATTTAGAAATGATTAAACTGAGATGGTAAAAACACTTCTTGTTTACATTTTTTTATCTAGATCTACAATAGTAACTTAAACAATAATTTAAAAAAACAAATTACTTTTGCTTTAAAAAGAAGCTCTTAATTTATTAAATCTTAACATATTGTTTGAAATCATGTACACACACACATATATGAGTAAAAGAAAAAAAAAATAGCTTATGCCAATATATAACCCTTCTGCTGCTTAAACATCATATAACTGTCTGAGCAATACATCATTCATTTAATAAACATTAATTATTTTAGAAATACCATGTATTATTTAGTGATGTGAAAAAATGATAAACGGGAAAGTCACATAACACCCCAAATAATGAATTATATGATCGTTTTTTTAAATATTTATTTTAAAAATTAATATCTGTTTGTGTGAATTAATTTAATGAGATACTCTATTTAGTTTTATTATAAACTTAATATACCGTTTTCCAAAAATATATATTTTGTTGGTTAGATGGTAGTAGTAACAGATGAATTAAAAATAATAAAGACAATAAGGAAAAAAAATATATGCGAAGGGGAACCCAAAAGTATCCAGAATTTTATAATAAAATTTTTTTTATTTTTATTTGTTGATACAATACACCAGTCTAAACATGTGTTTCATTTTTCAAAGTAAACCGGAAATACTTGCAAAATGATATCTTAACACCTGCAGTGGTTTTTGTCACCACTGCTAAATCCGCAAAAAAAAGAAAAAAGAAATTGAGACATTGTTTTATTCAAGAGGTTAAAAAACAATTGCATGAAGTGAGATCAAATGATGATTGATAGATAAGCTCCGTCATGCTGAACTTAATTAAAAAATGTTTCACCCTCAAGGCTTTGAGAGATAACATGTTGTCAGAGTGAACCTTGCGTTCTTCTCTTTGCCACAAAACAACATTTACATTTTACAGCATCATGGAAATGTTTCAGAACTTTTAGATAAGATAAGCATCATGAACTAAAACTGAAAGAAAAAATGCCATTGGTGTAAAAAAAAAACACGATGTTTTGACTTTGGACTTCACTTGCCATTCTTTTTAGGAACATGGTGAATTTAACATTTCAACAAAACCACTTATAAACTTGTGTTTTTATGAGAATCAGCATGCTTGTAATCCATTTCAAGCATTGCATCTGTTTTCCTTATCATGTTTTGTAAATGAAAACAGAATTTCAAATTGTTTGAACTTTTCAGTCATAGTAAAAAAAATCAAATATGCAAAATATACTTAATAAAAAATTGTGCTACATGACACAATTGCACATGGTGATGTCATTTGGCTGATTGATGTAGAAAGCTTCCTGCAAGAAGTATGTAACAGCAGAAGCATGTATTCAACAGGTGCACAAATCAGAGAATAATTCTGGTTATTTTTGGGTACACTCCTCTTATAAGGATTGATTTGTTTACTTTTTTTAAATGAAAAGTACATTTTAATACTTATGATGCGTAAAAGATGAATGTTTGAAGTAAAAATAATTGCCTAAAAAGATAACTAGTTTTCATATGTATTGTGAAGATATTTGTTGATTGGATAAAAGTAAAAAAAAAAAAAAGGTATGAAGAGATTAATACACTTTATTTTACACATATGGGAAGACTTTGTATGGACAATTCCCATAGCAATTACTCTTAATTCTTCAATTATTCACTGTGACAATGTTTAAGAAAATGTTCAAATTTCTTATTTTTTTTTTTAAAAAAGTGCATTTTGGGAAAAAAAAACAGTAGCCATTTTGTAAGACTATTGATGTCATAGAATAGTGATATTATTAATGCAATGCTATTTTTCAAGTTAGAATGATAAAATTTATTCTGCAGGAAAACAAATCCTAGATGATTTATTCATAAAATGGTATACCCAAAAATACTGTAAATTACTATTATAATAAGTTGAAAGTACAATTTTCACAGTTTTCATTCATTATTGTCATACTATAGTGTACAACAGTATTTTTGAAACACTTAAGACAAAACAATTTTATTCACAAATGTAAACAGTCTCCATAACAAAAAGTACACATTTTATTTAATGGACCATTAACCTTTTATATTATTTTTATTTAACATGTTCATTTATTATGTATGATTTTTTTTATTTTCTTTATTATTATAATTTATTTTTTTCGTGTATTTTTTTTTTGAAAAAAAAAAAAACAAAAACTGTTATCTTATTTATTTTATTTTTTTACAAATTATGTTAAAAATATAAATTCAAAACTCAAAGTAGTCTAAAAAATAAAATAGCAACTTAGCAAATAAGAAAAGAAAGTAAAGAGAAATAAAGAGCTTTAAGCAATGAAAACAAAAGACTCCAGGCTAAAAAACATTTTAATTGAAAAAATCTGAACATTTAAGTCATATTTCATTAAATCATAAATCCAAATAATGAAAACATTTTTTCAGATATTCAATATTTAACTTATATTGATGGGAATCTGATTCTTTTTCACACAAGTAAATTTTTAGATGATAATTTTATTTTTTACTAAAGAGCTAAGTATATTTAAATAAAAGGTAAATGAAAATTGTATGTACTTCAAGAAATAATATTTAATAAATAAATAATGAAAAGGTAAATAGATTAATTGTAAATTTATTTTTTGTTTTTATCACACAAACAAAAATCTTTGTATGTGAATACATTCTGTTTATTGTTCTTATATTCTCTCTATTGTTTTTTGATCATCAAATACATGCAAATCTTTTAGAATTTAAATTTTGCACCATTTCAGATTTCAACAGATTTCTTCCAGGTCACACTTGTATACTGTGAAAGGCTTCCATGAAAATTGCTTAAGATATTAAAAATAAAGTTCCATTTTATGCATAATTAAATGCTGTAAAAATAAATTGATAAAAGTGTGCATTTCCTAAAAATAATTTTTATTTAATATATTTATAGTTATTAAAATTTTAATTTTTCCCAGATAAAAAATGTCTCATCACAATGTGAAAGTGTAAATAATTTTGGCAACAACTACAACAATATTATTAATAATAATTTTAAATTTATTAAAACAAATAATCTTTTTGTGATTAAAAAAGTCACGCACGAAGCTTAACAAATATATGCATGTGGAAATTTAAAAACAAAATATAAATACAATATAAATAATTAATTACAAATAAAACATTTTTATTATCATTAATTATAATCGTCTATTATTACTTTACTAAATGTTTTTCTTGATAAGTCATTGATATCAATTCAAATGTTCCTTATAAATATATTGTAAGAATTTTGGACCAAAATAACATTTTTGATACCTATTATATAACGGCTTTCAAAATATATTGGTTCAAGTAATAACCCAAAATCACATGATCTAATTACCATAATTATTGAAGAATCATTTTAATAGTTTTTCTTGTTTTTAAAATAATAATATAAAATATTTACTATAAGTAATTGATTGTTAAATCTCCAGCAAATTTATTTAATTCAAATGTTTCTTAATCCAAAGGTTTAAACAAAATAATTCTTAATGTAAAGTTTTGAAATGTTTGTGATGATTTCAAATAATGCACTGCAATACTAGCCCATAATGTTATACCATAACATAGTCTGCTTAAATATATTTGCTTGTATATATTTAAGAGAACATATTTATGCAAACAATCTCTTATTCTATAAAAGAGAAATTTAGTTTTCTTAATTTCACTTGAAACAAAAGAATATATTTATCACAATATAAATATTCATTTAAAAGTAAAACAAGGTAAGATATCATTACAATTATGGTAATTTTTTCACATGTAAATTGACCCAAATAAGGTATTTGAATTAATATGAATTGGAACATTTTTTAAGGAGTGTCATATATATTTACATTTATTAATATTGTAACTGTTTGGGTTACAAGGCACACAGCAACATAGTTGTGTGTGTACATATATATAAAGTAAAGGAAAAGTAGAAATAAACATACATTTTTGTAGATATTTTTCTACATTTCCTGGATTAAAAATAATAATAAATAAAGGGTTTAATAACTCTCATTTTAAAAAATAATTTTATTATTAAGTAAAACAATTATTATTATTATTATTATTATTATTATTATTATTATTATTATTATTATTATTATTATTTTGAATTTAAAAACAAGCATGTCTACTGATAATTGTAAAATTATTTATCTTTGAAAATCTTTTAATTAATGCTTGTTTACATTTCTATTATCTATTTTTAAAAATTTTTGATCAGATTTTAAAATGTATCTTTTCAATTAAAAGTGCCTTTGGAAGGATTAAAATTGTTTTCAATCAAGAGAGATAAAAAACAGTTTTTTAAATTAGTGTTGTCACCTCACATGATTTTATAAAAGGACTGATAAAAAATCAGTTTAATTTGGTTTGTAGTTTTTGTAAGAGCTGGCCAGAAGAGTCTGGTTTCAATATGTTGAGAAGCAGTGGCCAAATAGGCCAGCTGTAAAGTTTGGGTAGTAATTTTTTTGAAGACAGTTCTTGTCTTAATATTTATGTGATGCAGAATAGCTAGCTACAGAGTTAGCTAGCAGAATTGGACAGAGCTCCCAGGAAGGTGTAGCTGGATTCAAGACAGGAGAAAGAAGCTGGTTTACAGTTCAATATTGGACTTTGAATTCACATGAACGAAAATGATCCACTTCTTTATGTTGAAATTCATAGCCTTAAAGATGTTCTGGAAAACAGTTTGCTGGCCTGAAGCTCCAACATACCTGATTATACATTCCTGATGCTGACAATTACCTGAACTGCTCTTCATGAAGAGAAACTATCAGTTGAAGTAATTATATGTATTCTGATGTATCTAAAGGCATAGAAGCTTAGATAAATATATGTACAACTAGTGGTGAGTAGCATTATATATAATAACAAAATGTTAAATAATTTCTTTCATAAAATGACATTTTTATAACTGGTAAATATATATAATGATATTAGTTTAAAATTGTTTATTAAAGGAGAAAAATGGTTTAAATCTATATTTTTAAAATTAAAAAAAAAACATTTGTAAGTAAAAGTCAAACTATGATCATACAGCATATATAGAGAGAATTATTTTAAATTTTATATTTTAAAAGAAAAAAAAAATATTTCCAGAAAATCTTTTAGACTGTAAAAGAAAAAAGAGACATTTTAAAATGTGTTGATAATGAATTAATTAATCAAAACAGTCATGGTTGAAAACTGACTTTTTTTAAAGGAAAACAACAAAACTGTAATCATCAAAGAGTAAAACTTGTTATTAAAATAACAATGAACTTTATATACTTTCAATAATGAATCAATTATGAAAATATATTAACAAATTAAAATAGGTAAATGTCAGTGTGCGAACACACACATATATATATTAAATCTTATTCTATAAAAAGGAAAATGAGATTTTGCTATTATCAAATAAATATGATAGAAAATGAAATTCATTTATATAATTAATCAATTATTGTACCACACATATGTGTACATATTATATGCTTTGAGTAAACCTATTGGGACATATATGTAAACCCATGTGTTTTGTGCCATTTGAAAGTAAGAACTAAAAATGTGTATTTTGTAACAAATCAAATATGTTCAGAAATTACATGCAAACACATGTATGTGTGCATATGTATGTTAATTGTATTACAAATATCAATGTGTGTCAGATAGACACTTATATGTAAAAATTTTAATCATTTTTTATTATTAACTCTTAGCATGATCAATTTGTTTAAAAGTGAAGTGGCTTGACATCACTTTAAATTGGTCACTTTTCATACTATCATTATGATTTTGTGCTCGTTTAAAAGATTAAAAAACAGTTCTGTAAGATGCTGCCCTCTTGAATTATTTTACAAGTAAAAAATCAATAAATATGACCTTATATGTCAAACAAAAGAAAAGTACCGCCTTTTTTTGAATCTTATTGGCTGTTAAATTTTGACAACAAAGAAAATGGCTGCCAAAAAGTAAAGAGTTGTGATCTGTTTTTGTTTTATTTCGAAAATGATAAAGGAATGTTTTAGACCATTTTAACCATATTTTTTGACAAATTATAAATTATTTTGATAAGATATGCTAAAAATAAAATTACTTTGGAGAAATAGTTAAGATGTTTAACAAAAATTAATTGGTTTTTTTCTGCAACTAAAATAGGCAAAGAAAATCACATTGTATGCAAAACGTTTTGATTGGTGAGTAATATTTCCTTAAACATTTTCCGCTAGCGAAAATTTATATAATTATATAATAACAATTTATTTTTGAAAAAACTTTCGTTCACTTTTATAATCTGACAAATTATTAACATACTTTTTACAAATGAAACTAAAGTGAATATAATATTAAAAGATTTATATATTTTGACAATTGACTTTGTTAATTGACACTTCAGTTTGTGAATTGGCCAATTAAAAGTTTTGACTTTTACCTCACCTGGCCAATAATACAATTAGCAGTTTAAAGGTTAAATATCAACTGAAATATATTAATTGTATATTATAAATCATGTGTCTGTATGCATATATATGTAAACCACTATGTAATAACTTGAATTTTGTATTAATCATATATATGTAAATCACAATGTGAAAATTTGTTATTATTACATGTTATTCAAAATCAGAAGGATTAAGTGATATGCATAGCATTATTGTAGACCTTAATATCATTATTTTTATTTTTATTGCTAATAAACTTGTGTTCAATAATGAAAATTATTCCAGTGGTTCTAAATATTTTTAGAATATCTGTTTCCATCATCTCTTGGTCACCTACAATAATACCAGCTTGTGTTCTGAGCTAGATTCATGTACAATGGCTGAAATAATAATGGTGATGTATATTAGTGTTTTGGGGCATCCAGAGATGGTCAATCATCCTAGTTGATGCAAAAGAGAATAATCTTTAAAGCCCATGCACTACATTTTATTTTAATTTAGTCTTAGAAATGAAGTTTATAGTTGGCAGTACAAGTGGCCAGAGTATTTGATGATGATCAGCATGTTTTAATATCCCAGAATTATTTTTTAGTTATATATTCTAAGGTTTAGCATGTAAAGGTGTCTCCAAAGTTATGTTTAAACAATTGCCCAAGCTGGCAAAGGCTCAATAGTTAGCCTAGTCTACAGAAGACCCATTTCCAATCCAATCACCAGATTGACTGTTGATTTATATTTTGTATTGTTTATATCTAGTCACAAGATGGAATGTTGATTTATTATGATGTATTTTGAACATTCACAATGATGAATGGTTTTTACTTTTGAGTGAGTACTTTTACATATGATAATGCTGGTGGATTTATAATTTTAGTTGCTGTGAGTAGCTCTCAATGATATAAAATTGCTTATATATATTTGATTATTAAACATTATTTTAATAATCTATTTGTTACTTTAATAATTAATTTAATATTTCATTTTGAAAGGGGTTGATGATGATTTTGCCATCACCCCAGGTTCACTCCAAATAAGGTATTTCAATTAACATGAATTGGAACATTTTTAAAGGAGTATCATATATATTTACATTTATTAATATTTACCAATAATTTACTTTTATTCATCCATTGTGCAATTTTTAACAAATTGTCATTGACAAATTTCTCAAGTAAACTATAGGAAACTGCTGAAATTACCAAAGCAGTATCATCTGCATAATAAAAATTGTTAGAATGAAAAGAAAGATTAAGCATCATTAATGTAAACTGTAAACAACAAAGGTCCAAGGAGTAAACTCTGACGAACTCCATATCTGATTATTTCAGAATTACTCAAAGTAGTGTTAATTTTAACAAATTAATTTCTATTGCTTAAATAAGATTTTACCCATTCAAGCATATTATTATTTTTAAATTGAAACTGTATAGATTTATTTTGTTGATGCTGAAGAACTATAATGAAAATATTTTCTTCCTTTTTAGAAACCATGTTTATACGATTATTATCATTATATTTGATATTTTAAAATAAAGCCAATAGTTATATTAAAACATGTATAAAAGCAATAGTTATATATAAAAAAGGATGCTTTGTTTTCCAACTAGAAATAGTTGAATTAGATAATGTAGTACACTTATTATTTCCAAATTTAATATGGTAATTGATTAAGAGATTTACTAGTAAGATTTCAAACTGTTGAGTATTCAACTAAAGTGAAGAACCAATTGTTCTGATATAAAAAAATCTAGTTACACAATAGTTACAGACTAAGTTTGAACGATGAGCTTCTCACCCTGATCATGAAATTAATTTGTCATAATAATTGTAACTAATGTATCAAAGGGGTATATTTTCGAATTTGAAAAATTATTTCCTGATGATTGTCGTAATAAGTGTAACGAATCTAAACAAATATGTAGAATTGCATTGGTGGGCGAGAGGTCAGCGCGACTGCCTTGCACTTGCAGGCAATTGCCCGGGTTGCGAGTTCGCGTCCTGGCCGATGCTATGACACTTTTTTAAAAAAAATCTAAACAAATGTATACCAAAAAGATTTATATTGTAATTGTATGCGAATTTTCCTTAATAAAAAACAAAACAAAAACGTTGACTTAATATAACAGTACAGCACACGGGTAAAGAGTTGATTACCTTTGGTTTAAATTAAATGTAATGTAGCTAAAAAAATTAAAATTTATAATTGATACTTTATTTGATGACTGTTATTTAATTTTTTTTTTGTCAAAAACATCAATAAAATATAAATAATGATAAAAAAAAAACCTTGACATTTAATATAAGTCATCAATAAAAAGCAATTTACTTTGTCATTGTGGATTAGAATCCTATAATTCATTCTAAAATGATTCCGTACAAAAAATAATCAAATATTTATTAATTTTAAAGTCTTTGTCTGTGTGCATATATATATATTCTTGTTGATATGAATATTTAAAATAATAGTGATTATGAATATAAATTACGTCATATTTTGTATGTAACTTAATTTCTCTAGCCAAAACAAATAGAATAATTATAGTTTCCTATTTGCTTTTCATACAAGCAAATTATTCTTGTTTCAAAAATATATTTATTAATTACTATGTGTACAACTTAGAAAGGATATATACAAAGCTAAATGAGGTTATGCTAAGTCCTGAGAGTTCTTGTTCAATGGTTTAGTGGGTGGGCATGTTTATTGTTAGCTGGGAAGGTGAATAGGGTCCGTGTGTCCTCAAAGGATTTTTTTGGGAGAGTTGAGCTCATCTCTTTTCATGATCTTCTTTATTGTTTTGCAGAAAACCAGACCTGGGTCTAAGCGAGGCAGTTCCATTATCAACTTGCAGCATACTACCCAGATTGCGTAGAGGATGAAAAAAGGACAGTCTAATAATTATGAATGTTCCAGTCTGGATTGCTTTTATGAATGAGAGAATTAGATCTGGTCTGACATTAGAGTTGGCGGAGACTATATATCTGACCGTCTTAAGATTTGGATAGCGATATATGAAGTGCTCAATGGTTTCCTCTTCATGAGAGCATAAACTGCAGGTTGGATCAATGTTGGAGTTTCCTCTTTGGTAAAACAGGAACCAGCTTGTAGGAAGCGCATTAAGTCCAGATACTTGGGCTCCAGACACCATCTTTTAAAGTGGGTGATTAATCTTTGGTTTGTATGATAAATTTGAATGTTCAATAGCATTTCAATTTTATAGTTTCTTTCAAAACATTATCCTTTTTGAAAATAGTAATTGTTACAATTGGGTTTTTGATGTCAAAGATTGTGATATCATGTTCCAAGAGAATAATGCATCATATCTTGGAACATGATCGAATGGTAGATGTTTGCTCAGAGAGAGAGAGAGAGAGAGATAATAAGAAAAGAAAGTACAATGAGGCTTGCACATTTGCAAATAATCCATATTCCATCAACAAAAAGGATTTGTGTTTCATTGTCTGGAAAATGGTATATCTAATTGCCTTATTTGCATATTGGACCTTATTTACATATTATATAAGCATACCTGTATTGCATAATTTTATTCAGCATTATGATACTGGCAGTATCTTGCTAAAAGCTAGCTCAGGGCTATTAATTAGTATATTATTAATTGGTTACTTTTTCAACTAAACTCAAGTCAATGAGTGTTTATGAAATACATATTTTGTTGAAAAGAGTTGATAAGTTGAGATTTACCCATGAAAAGAAAAACTATATGAGTGGTAAATAGGATTATATTAAAGTATACACACTATTAATGGAATTGTATTAACATTAAAGAATGAAAACAAATAGAAGTCATTTAATGTTCAGTTAAAATATTTGAATGTGTAAGTGATAATTTGCTTTTGCTACTAATTTTGTTGATGTAGATAATTTTTGCATCTTATTTATAAAGATACATTATAAATTTGAGAACTTCTTTTATTTATTCACTCTTTCATCAGCAACTACTTGGTAGACAGAATGATTTGTTTAAAGTGCTTAAAAAAAGATAGAAAGAGAAAACAAAGATGAATTTGGGATGAGGATAGAAACCAAGCTATTCAATCTTTTTTTTTATAGATTGCAGTTGTTTTTTTTTTTAATAGAAAAAATTCATAGTCTACTTAGGAGAACAGTGTTAGACTGTTTTATTAATCCTATTAAAATTTGAACTTTTATAATGATAGAAACAAAGTTGAAAAATATAATTGTTAATGAGATTTTTTTTATGCTACTAAAGTCAGCATTATAAGATAGAATTGATACCCTGAATATTAACTGAGATGTTTCTCAATTGAATAATTTTAATATAATAATATTTATATCACACATTATATTGCTCAAATCCAAGCAAGTTACTATTCTACATGCAAAATTTTTATTACAATTTGATTAAGAAATAAAGAAATAAAGCATGTTATAAATTGACAGATAGATCATAATTAACTGTTTAAACATTCCTGACATATATCATGTGCTGGTCCTTCAATTTAATATTTTTGCAGTGTTTATTGTGAGCTTCGTCTGCAGCAATTTTTTTCTTTTGAAAGGCATTAACAGTTTTCCTTCTTGTAGCTTTTCTTGTTTTTTAGTCACTAACTATAGCCTCCCAAGGAAAGCAATTAATACTAGAATTTATTCAATATAAATTACAAATATTTTTAATACATCACATGATCATCATTTCTTTTGCTTACACCATCTGCTAAAACAGTATTGATTTTCTTCTTAAAATAATATCACTTAGTGCAAGCCAATCCATATCTAATGCCTATTTATCCAATATCTCCAGAATACTTTCTAGCATCTTTCTTTCATCACTGTGGAGCCTTGGATATGACAGTAATGTACATAGATTTTTCGATCAAATGCACCTCTCCAGCAGCCATTTTTTTTACCTTTTTTTGTTAGCTACAATTCTATGAGCCCAAACTGAAACATAATGCATGTTTTCAATCCAAACTAATTCACCTGTATAATCCTACTTATCTGAACCCAGTTTATTATCTATATATTTTTGGTGTCTTTGATTTCTTAATAATGATAGGCTCCAACAATCCTTTGGCTCAAATTGATATTAAACTACTCTAACATCAAATGGTTACTATTTTTTATGCTATAATAATCTACTAAAACTGTAGCCTAATGTCACATGGTCACCATTTCTTATGCTATTATAATCTACTAAAACTGTAGCAACTTTCTCCATACAATAGCTTGGATTGAAAATATTATTGTGTTTTTTGTTTGGGATCATAGCTTTAAAGTTAACTGAAAAGATAAAATGTTGCTAATGGTGGGATGCATTAGATCCGAAAATCTATGTGTATTGTTCTTAGAGCCAAGGCTCTTCAGTGATGAAATACGTAAGTTAGAAACTAGTGTGGGAATATTGAAATGAGTAGGCACTCTGTAGGAAGTTTGATGCATCTTTTAGCATCCATTGATGACTAGGGCTTGCATTAGTTTCCACTATTATATGGAGAAAGTTGCTACTGTTTCTAATACAATTAATGATATTTATTTGACTTATAAACAAACTGAATTGTTTTATGTATTTTTCCACCTTTAGAGATATATTTCATATTAAAAATGTAATTAAAACAAAGTAATAAAGATTTAAAAATCAAAATAATGAGTGACAATATTTTATATTGGTTATAATGTAACTAATATAGATATGATGTTTTCATGAAGTGACTTACCCATATTAAATATGATTTTTCTGATAACCTTACAACTTAAAAATATAATAAATTAATCATTCAAGCACAAAAATATTATGTGCAGTGTATAGAAGATCCCTCTTTTTTTTATTTATTTGACCATTTTTTGCAATTTGTTTTTCTTCACTTGGTATTTGGACATCAACTATAATCCAGATAGCATAAGCACTGATTTTGAGATTTTCACATCTCTGAAAGAAATTGATCTGTATGAATTTAAACTTCTATAAAATAGCAGTAATCATTTCCATTATATTAACAGATTCTATCTTGTCAACAATTGTGAATCTTGATATTACTATATATATATATATATATATATTTGCTATTCTCAATCATATGAACTCTTTTCATACAGTTATGTAACTCTAACCAACTGGTGATGTTTGAGTTAATCTGAAAACATGTCAAAGTAAAACTAATAAAAAAAGTCTTAAATGCAATTACCCAGCTTTCAGCAAACTTCTGCCAGAATCATAATGCTGAGAACTACATAGTTAGCAATATGATCCTGGCAGCAAAACACCAAAAGCTGGCTCAGCGCATTTAAGACTTTCTTATTAGTTTTATTTTTATACTTTTTCAGATTAACTCGAACATTACAAGTTGGTTAGAGTTATTATATCTGTCAATAATCAGATTTTTTATTCTTTTATCTGGTTTTAATCTATAGCTTGTGTCATTATATTTCTATAAGTCTGACTTTTTTTAATATACTAACCCTCATTTTTACCCTAGCTGGTATCAAAATGAAGAGTAAAATAGTATATGTCTATATTACCAGAAATTTACTTACAGTTCCAACTTTAACAGAAAGGGGAATAACATAATTTTTATTTTAAAAACTAACAAAGTATACCAAAATATGTGTATATGTCCTGGAAAATTTCATTTATGTAATAAGGCATATTTTTTTAAAGCTTGAAAAAAAAACTTGCGGATTCTTATTAATATTTTTTCATAGTGTTAAGTTGTTGATAAATACTGTGTTCAAAAAGTCAAATAATGAAATATAAAAATGAGGATTTAATATTAGAAATTCTTTCAAAAATCATACTTTTTTCTCTTAAAGATTGTCTTGAATATTTTTATGAATATGACTAGTCAGATTAATGAGTGATTTGCAAACATTACTGATTTTGATAGATTCATGCTCAACAGGAAGATATAGAACTGGATTCTTCAAGACCAATAATCGATTCTAGTGCTTGTGCTAAAATTGCAGTATCACATTGATCAATATATAAAAGAGACAACTCTTTGTCAGATTGTTCAAATTTTACAGATATGGTATATGTATCATTTAACATTTTAATAGTTTAATTTGGATTTAGACTAGTAGCTGTTTCACAAACACAAGTTATATAAAATTGGCAAAATCAATTTATTTTATATTATTGATAACTGACGTACTCATATTGCATAATATAATTTATAATCATTAAAAGCATAAAGCTAAAATTCTTTTAATATATAAGGGCGTATGGGCAGGGAATGGAATTTGTGGATAATGTTTAATATAAATATGTTGCTGTTTTGTAGTTTTTTACACTTGAGAAGTCTGCTTGTAGGAGTGAAACTATTGGTAGTATTTTAAAATTTATTTTATTGATTAGTCTGGTTGTGTTTTGGATTTAGGGTAATTTTGATAATTTATAATCAATAGAATTATAATTTTTTCAGTGTTGTTAGATTTTAAAATTTTTTTCCTATTTTTTTTCTGTTTAAGAAGGATTCCATTTAGTTATTTTATTTGTTATAAGTTGAAACAGGGATTTAATGTCTTTTGAATTACAGGGATTTAATGCTTTTCAAATGATTTCTTCTGCAAGCTTTTCTATAATGATAGAGATTCAGTACATGTAATTAGCATTAATTGTGGGATGTAAAATATTCATTATAAATAGTTGAGTTTTGATTTTTATAGACATTTTTTTTTTGTCAAAACAGGTATTTATAAATTAACTTTCACAATTTATTTTTACTTTTTAATAACTTTTAACAATATTGTTTAATTTATCAAAATTGTATTCCCAGTTACAGGAAGGCAAAAGAGAATCACACATATTTGGTCATGTATTTACTTCCATTGTGTTCAAAATAAGTTTAATTTTGCTTTTAAAATAGAAAGCTTTATGGATAAATGATGATTCATAGTATTATTTCTGGGATCTTCCATGTTATAAAAATATAATAGCTAAATAGTTGATGTTTCAGTATAATAACAAGTACTTTCCTCAGAGCTTCTCCTTTATCAGATCATAAGAAAATGAAACTATATATATATAGGATCACATTATCCTTTAAATAATCAGCTGCAGGACAAAATCTTTGAATTGCCCTTTAAAGAAGGATGGTAAAGAGGATGGTATTACCTTCCATACTTGTCAATTGCTATTTAATGAGGATTTATGTTTTTTCTTAGTTTCTAATTAAAAATAGTTATCCATTTACCAATCAATAATTGAATGAATAAGTGATTTGATTGTGGAATGATTAACTGAAGGAAAAATCTTCAGCTGTTTATAAATTGAAATTGTTTTCAAAGTATTTCTATCCTGTATTCAGAGCTCAGATTGGGAACATAGCAGATGAGTGTATTAATCACTATATTACAAGAACTTTTATAGTTTTACAAAAATACATCTTGATATTATTTATATTATATTGTTCTGTATATTTTAGGATAGTGGTAGACTAGTGGATTCTGGGATTGAAGGTCCAAGACCATGGCTTCAGTTTGCCACTTCTAGTATTTCAATTTCTTATGAATTCTAGAGCAATTAATTATTCATTTTTTTTTTTTTTGCCTTGTGTGGTTTCTTGGAGGGATATAGTGGTATATTCTAAAAGTCAATGTCCATGAATTATAGCTCAAGCTATGTATCACTTCTGGTGTTTCAAACATTTTTATGGACTCCAATGCAAGAAATTCATTTATTTCTTGGCCTGTATGTTTAGGGTACTGGTTGAATGGTATATTTTGGAGCTCAGGGTCCACATGGTTCATAGTGCAAGCTCTATTTTCATTTTTGGTATTCAATTTTTTTATTGAATCCAAAGCACTGATCAATTCAAGTATTTTTGTTTTTGCTCTGCAGGTTCAATGCAGTGTGGGAAAGGTGGACTCTGAAGTAAGTAAAGTCCATATTATGGCTCCCATTCTGGCATCGTTAATGTTTTAACTTTTCATTTCAACAAAAATTTTATTAACAATAAATAGTGATTACATCCTGATAAAGGATAAATAAATGAATAAATTGTACAATAATATGATTATATAATGTTCTATTTGCCATCTGGCTAGATTATGTTATGAGAGCACAATTGTTATACTCTTATGTGGTTAGGTATATTGAAGAGATTCTAAGAACTTGTTTAATGGTATTAGCATTTTTAATATAAACATGAATATTTTCTTTTAAAATTGCCTATTCTATAATGCTGGGTAGGTGGGAGTTGATAATCAGGAAAAGGACAGAGCAGTTAAAGACCAGGTGTCATCAAAAACTTTACTGGAGACAAGGAGCTGGTCACGTTTCTTGATTTTTTTGAGCGTTTGATAAAACAATGGTATGATTTGTGGCAGGGGTAATTCCATGAGAGTTTTGCATCTCACTATCCATATGGAATAAAGGACAAAGGTAGAAAGCCTTATTATTGAAAAATTTCCATTATGAATGGCGTTTTCAAGTGAGAAAATCATATCAGATCTTATGTTAGAATTGATTATGATTATATCTTTTAGTGTTTTAAGTCTGGGCACCGGTGTATAATATGGTCTATGGTTTCATCTTCCCGAGCACACAGACCACATATAGGGTCAATGCTGGTACAACCTCTTCGGTGATAAAGAAACCAATTCGTGGGAAGCTCATTAAGATTAATTTTAATGATGAAGTCAAGGAATTTGGGTTCCAGACTCCATCTTTTGAAGTGTGTAATGAGTCTTTTGTTGGATACTTTTAGGCTGGTTTTAATGGGTTGTTGATTATAGTTGATTATATTGTATGCTTCCCATAAGGTGATTTTTTGGTTAAGGTTAGAGGGCATCATTGGGTTATAAAGTTCCTGAGTAGGAAAGCATTTTATTATGTACTACGTTTATATTTTAATTCTTAGTGTGTAAAACTTGTATAGTTGTAGTTATCATGAGATGCTAAAAGAAAATCTATTACTAAAAGAAAATTAATATTGGTCAATTAGCTAGATATTTCATTTCAGAAATTTAAAGCTATATATATTAATTATTAATACGAATAGTATTGGGCAAATATCTTATGAAATATAATAATACCTAATAATCAGGGAAGAAATGTTTTTTTTTTAAATACCATATTGTTATTATTATTACTATTATCATTTCTGCTTATTTTAAACCCCTTTTTTTCTTTTCTAATGTTTAGTTAATGTGTACGCTTTCAGAATAATTATTATTTTCTAATTTAAAGCCACAGTAATTAATTTTCCTGTTTAAATGCAGCACCTGTTTGACTTGATTTGAGTCTTAGATAGTTTCAGACTTATTTGTTTGTAATTATATTTTTGCTTTTTCTCTTCCTTTTTTTTAATAATTGCTTATTTCAAATTAATTATATATTTATAATTATTTTATTTTTGTAAAAAAAAAATAATAATAATCGAAAAATGATTTTAGTGGGTGTGCCAAAAGTTTTAAGAAATTATATACCTTTAGGTTTTTTCTATGAATATTCAGCTTCAATATAATATGTATGTATTGGAAATTTTTTATTTAAAAAAACAAACAAAAACATTTTATTTTAAAATTTAACAATTCCATACATGGGAGTGAAATTTATACTTTAATATCAAAATGATACATAAAAGAAAATGGGATGTTTGTTTTGGCAATTAATGTTAAATAAATAAATAATCCATTGGGTTATGTCATAAAACCTTTGAAACAGGAAATAATAGAGCTGGAGGTATCCCTGGATCTAAAGCTCCCTAATCCACATTTTTGTACTGGAATGAGTGTTTAGGATGTATGATTATTTTTTTAAAACACGCTTGCGAGAGTAAATGTAATGTTTGGACTTACAAGTAAAAGTATATTCATGAGCAAAATTTTGAGTATTGCAATTTGTATCTTAACATATGCATACTTTTTTTTTTAAAAATACTTTCAACAATTCAAAAAATACAATTATAGATAGATTTTTTTTTCTTCAAATGTATAATTTGCGTCACTCCTTTCTGATGGCGAATATATATTTAGAATTAAAGGAGAGATAGTCATATATATATATATTAAGTTACTAATCAAAAATACCATCTTTTTTGTTATTTTTCATTTATGTAATTTTTAATGTTTAAAAAATCCTAATCTGGAAATGAGTCAACATTAAATATTTTTAATCTACAGATTGACATAGATTTATCGGTACCGATTTATCTTTAATAACGTAAAATTTATGATGAATATAAAATATTTGATACTGAATATTATTTATGAAATATATATTTTTAATTTACATTTACAAACGTTTATTGTTATTTGTTTAAATATTTTAGTAGCAGATTATAAGAATGATTTTGATTTAGATGTTTTATGTTTATTTTATTACATATATACGAATAATTGGTTTTATTTCTTAGTAGAAAATAAGATTAATATATAAAGTTTAAGAAAACAGTTTTTTTTTTTTTAAAGTTTTGTCTGGGTGAATTTAATAATGATATCCTGTTCATTGAAAGTCAAATAAATATTGAAATTTTGAATTTCTTTTCTATTTTTATAATAAGTTAGAATTGCCATATTTTTATTATTATTTAGATTTGTGCTTCAAATCACTCTTCTCAGTTTTGTTATAGGAAACTCAAATACTAATCCAATAAACATCTGATTTGTAATTGATTAATTTTTTTTTTTTACTTTTCAGTTTTGAAAATAGTTCTATTATATCCTGTGTAATTTTTGCATTTAAATTTACTGAAGAGAAAAATATTTGAAATTTTGGATTTTTTTTTTTAAAGCATTAGAAGTTAATACTTAATTCTAATTAGATTATTTGTTATTTAAAGTTATGGCTTTGAATTTTTTAATAGGAATTTTCAGATTACAATTTTGTATATGTACCTTCTCCAAAAGTTTCTAAATCCCGAAGTGATATGAAATACCACTATATATATATTTGTTTTTCTTTCACCTGATCGACTAGTTTTTAAACGAGGAAACTTGACGTCACTGTAAATTGCTTAGTTTTTGTACTACATTTATGGTTTTGACGTCATTTTTTAGAAGGAAAAAAGTTCTGTAAGATACTGCCATCTCTTGAATTATTTTACAAGTAAAAAATCAATAAAATAGCCATTTATGTAAAAAAAACCCCGAAAGAACCGCCTTCTCATCATCTTTTTTTGAATCTTATTGGCTGTTGAAATTTTGTAAACAAAGAAAATGGAAAAGCACCACCTTCTCACTATCTTTTCTTGAATCTTATTGGCTGTTGAAATTTTGTAAAGAAAGAATATGGCTGCCAAAAAGTAAAGAGTTACGAACGGTTTTTGTTTTATTTTGAAAATGATAAATAAATGTTTTAGAGCATTTTAAAATATTTTTTGATGAAATACAAATTATTTTCATATAATATGCTAAAAATAAATATTATTTTACAAAAATAGTTAAGATTTTAGCAAGAATTATTTATTTATTGCAAAGTGGGAAGTAGAAGTCATAATGTGGAATTGGTGATTGACGTTTCTTTTCATTTCAGCCATAATCAAAAATTTTTTAAATTATAAATCAAAATTTATTTTTGAACAAACTTTCGTTCACTTTCATAATCTGACAAATTATTAATATACTTTTTACAAACGAAACTAAAGTGAATATATTAATAAACGGTCAATATCTTTTGACAAATTGACACATTGCTTTGTGAATTGGCCAATTAAAAGCTTTGATTTTTACCTCCTGCTGCCAATGATATAATCAGCGGTGGAAGGGTTAATGTTTTGAAAATTTTTATGTATCAGAGAAGTATTTATTTTTATTTATATTATTAATCATGATGTAAATACTATATATCAGTGGTCTTCAACCTTTTCACATCTGCAGACTGGTAAAAATAAGGATAAGGTTCCATGAACGAGCAAAAATAAGGTTAAGGTTTTGCAGACCGGCAGAAGTCTATAGATAAATTTTCTTAAAATGACAATAATTGTTACAATTGATCAAAACAACAATGTTAAATATACAAGATAAAGTTATATATATATGGAGTTTGTATAATAAAAACTTTTTTTAATTTTGAATTTTTTTAAAAAAATAATAAAAAAATTAATTCTACCCCCCCCCCCCCAAACATCTGTGATAACTAGAAAAACAAATTAATTTATGTATGGTTGATTAGATTTTGTTTTCATTCTGTTTTCTTTTTTTTTTTAATTGGGTAAAAATGAGATGAAAAAATTAATAAAAATTGGTTATATTAATTAAAAGTTTAAACTCTTATTATTTTGTTATTACAAACTTTCCTGCCAGTCTAGTTCGTGGGCCGGCAGAAAAGTTCTGCAGTCTGGTGCCGTCCACGGACTAGTGTGGTCACGCACCAAACGTTGAAGACCATTGCTATATATGGCAATTGGTTTCCTTATAAATTATATAAATTATACTATCATACATTAGTATATATACACTTATGATTATTATATATAACAGAATCGTTAAATTTAATTCTATTAAATGGCCATGAAATATCACATGACCTCTGTCTACACATTATTTTAAAGAGCAAATCTATTTATCCTACTGAAAATATGTGTAGGAGAGTGCTGGATAGAAAATTTTAAACCATTAACATTTAGCATTATTTAACTTACATAAGATGGCTGAGCTTCAATGGGAGAAATAGACTTGCTTTTTAATTATATTTTTATAATAAACAAAGAAGAGTTAATATGTCATTTCAGTTGTGTTATATTACAAGATATAAGTACAATATATTTATTTATTAATAAAATGTTTATGCTTGATTATTTATGTTAAATTTATATTATGCACACACACATAAATATATCAGCTAATTATATGGCCAGAGACTACTAAGATAAGCTAGAAATTTTTAAAAGGCCTAAGAGCATAAATGAAAAGCGTAAATTAAAGAAAATTAACAGCATTTGGACAAAGCTATTGGAGGATAAAACATTTTTTTAAAACTTCTCAACTAATAAAATTTGAGAATGAGGAGAAAATAATAAAATAAAAAATAACAATTTTAAATTTCACCACACACATTTTTATGATTTGAAAAAGAAAAAGTTCTGAGAAAAGTACTTGTTATTATACTGAAATGTCAGCTATTTAGTGATTATATTTCTATTACATGGTAGCTCCCAGAAATAATGCTATGAATTCATCATTTATCCATGTGAATATTAGAATTATATATATATTTATAGGGGATTTGAACCCAAACATTCAACCTCCCTTCAGCTATCCATTTATTTCATATAACTAATACACATGATCACATACATGTGAAGAAAATATAAATGATCTCCAAGATACATATTTCATGCTGAACTAGCACTCATCAGTTGGTCCAGATCATCATCTCCCACATATATATATATATATCTTTTTTACATATTTGTGATCATGTGTATTGGTTGTATGAGATAGATGGATAGTTGAAGGGAGCTTGAAAGACTGGATTCAAATCCCCAATACTTATAACTAAACTCCAAGGATATAAAGTATAGCTGTATTCAAATATTACAGATTCAACCTGTATCTTGTCCATCCCTTTTATATGTATTTAAATGAACAAGGTACTATATATGAGGGGCCAGAATGACTTAGGGTCAGCATGAGCATGCCAATAATATTAGCATCATCAAGGGATTTGGACATTCCATCATCAGATTTTTAATGGTATGGACGGCTGAAGAGTTGGATAGTGGAGTATATTGAAGCCTATCCATTAAAGTTTGAAGATTTGCTATAATAATATACACTGAACATTGATTATATATATGTGTGTGGTAGGGGAGATGATGATTTGGACCAACTGATGAGTGCTAGTATAGTTTCAAGTTGTATACTTTTAACTCTTATGTATGCTTAAATTATTACTGATATATATATACCTATTATGTTTTTAAAACTAATGCATAACTGTATTGCTTATAATTTTTTAAAAATAATGAAATAGTGGAACCACTTTCTATTATGTTCTTTTTTCTTGAAGCTCCATATTTTATATGAGAAAGTGTTTATTCTAAGACAATTATTTAAATCATTTTTTTAGTTAAAGCATGCATGAACTAATTTATGCATGTAAATAATGTCTGCTACACATTGAACAATAATTTTTGTTTACTTGCTGTAAGTCCCATTTTTTTTATCATTGTTGATAACAATCTGTCATGTGATGTATTATATTTTAGTTTTATTATTTTTTTCCCCTAGATGACACTTGGAGTCAAAGGAAACAAAAAATTATGCACATTTACTGATTCTGACAGGTTTTGTCTATTGGTAATAGGACTGGAGTACTTTTTTTTTTTTTGTTTACAAATTCCATTTTATATTTAAATTTTATAAATATATGATTTTTATATATAGTTTATATACATTATTTTTTGTAAGTATACTATGCTGTTTCTAAATGTTGCAAAATTCCATGATGGGATGGAAATGTGAAAAATTTTATTCTGTTATTTTTATCCCTGTTGTATTTTTATTTCTAAAGATACTTTTTTATTTTATTTGTAAAAATGTTTTGGGTATTTTTAGAGATATAAGTATTCTAATATGGAAGGTAATGTGAAGGCCACATGAATGAAAAATATGTTAATTGTTGTGGTAGCTCTGTGTAATAAAGTAATGGCAAATGAAATAGTTAAGAAAGACATGTTAAATACACATATCTTTGCAAAGTAAGAGATATTGAAAATTATTGTTTAAAGAAGGAAGACTTGTAGTTTTGAACTATCACAAGGAATAATGATTATTTTATATTTAATCAGAATAATCTAAAGAACATGCTCCTTCTAATCATTGAAGAATACTTGTAATATAAAAATAGATAACATATTGTTTACTTCAGTACTTATTGTGGTGAATTTTTATAATGTTAATAATTACAAATATGATGCTA
Source organism: Epiperipatus broadwayi (assembly GCA_028023455.1). Lineage (NCBI taxonomy): Eukaryota > Metazoa > Onychophora > Udeonychophora > Euonychophora > Peripatidae > Epiperipatus > Epiperipatus broadwayi. The sequence continues at coordinate 993,016 of JAQFVV010012524.1, forward strand.
TTCCATTGAAAATATATTAGATTAGTAAAATAAATATTAAAACACATACTCTGTTATGTATTTATATATAATAAAGAAATAATCTTGTGGATTTTTTTTTCTAGAATATGACTGTTGATTTAAAATATTTTTACACTCACTGTTATATTGTTCAGATGTGCAATATTGGAGAACTATATGCGAATTTGGTGACAGTTTAATTTAAGATACATATTTCTGAGGTGAATAAATTAATATTCTAAAAGCAGAAAAATCATACTTTTTTATATGCTTTCAACAAAAATTTATATATGTTTATAAGCAAAATATATCATGTATTGCTTGATACAATAATAAAAATGTATGTACTGAAGACTAAAGTTTCTGGATAAAAATTAAGTCTTTAACTTCCCCAGTTCTAATCTATTTGACTTCCCAACATTTAATCATTTGATTATTAAGTAATATCCTCGAGAATATGCGTGTAAAATGTGATAGTAGGGATCTCTACAAGTGTTTAACCACAAGCTTACGCTATGGAAGAACAGAGGGGAATTATTATTTTAAAAAGATATCTGATAAAAGACTGCATTAATCCTGAATCATATGTTTACATTTTTATTCATATTATTCTCAAAAATAATAGGTTTAATATAAAATTTGTGTACTTATATATATATATACCGACATTTTCAAATTTCTTTAACTTGTTATCAGCACATTCCTTATCTCAACGGCCATAGTATTGCAGCTGTCCATCGATGTAAATACTTCAGAACAATCTCTCATTGTATATATGCACAGTTTGTAAATTAAGTAAAGCGAAGAATATTGTGATTATGTTATAAGAAAAACTTTGATTGTCAGTAATGCTAATTTGATATTTGCGTTGCACATAATCACTTATACATACAAACGTAATTACTATATATAAATAAGTTTATTTATTTTGTTAATTTTCAATATTTTGTTCGTTGCAATATTTTGACTATCTTCAATATTTATAATTAAAAAGGTCAGCAAATTTTAAATAAAATTTTATGATGACAAAGAAGAAATCAATTTGAAAAAAGGAATTTAAGATTCATTGGAGTACTCAAAATACTAATAGAGAGCATTTGGTTGAAAGAAATTTAATAAAAATTACAATAAGTGTATTTGCGTTTTTTTAATGTTACCTTTAAGAATAAATGTAATAACTTCATTTTATTGATCAAAAAGATTTTTTCTCCAAATTCCTCACTCAAGAATCAGTCTGGAAATTGCGCTATATTTCTCATTGTACTCTATGCAGTTGTTTGTTGTAAAGGTTTTAAAAATAAAAACACTCTTTCTTATATAGTCAATTTTTAATTTTGGATAAATTGAAGTTGATGTGCAGAGCCAAATTTTTAATTGTTAGAATTAATTGAAGAGCTCTGATCAAATTAATTAAATCATTGGTTTGTTTTCTCTACCTTTCTTAATGATGGAGATTATGCTTCATTATTTCATATATTTATATATTCCAATTTTTAATTTTGGATAAATTCAAACCTAACTCACTTGCTTGCGAAAATATATTGGTAAAATAATATAGGCGCTATTGCACCTGCTGGCAAAGCTACTTTTTACTTAAAAACAAAATAAAATTATATTACTCTGCAAGCGCTTTCAAGAGACATGCTCTCATCTTCATAGCTCTAAGTGAAGTAATTATATGCAAATTATGCAAAGTTCACAGGTTAATTGTTCCATTTATTGAGATCGTGAAGCATGTGTCTTTGCGGTTGATGGCGTTGCATTCCATCACAATGAAGCAAGCCTCCTTAAATTTTTTTTTTACATCATGCCTTTCTTTGCAGACCAGGTTGACATCTTAAGGTTCACACTGGTGTCCTGTTAGTTTCTGATGAGGTGCAAAAGTGGAATAACGTGATGGATCTGACTGAACTTTAATATATGCATATTTGTGTTGTAGTAATCTGGCTTAATGATGGAGATTATGCTTCATTATTTCATATATGACTTGCTAACTATCATTGTAATGAATTTCTTAGAAAAAGGTTAAGTATTGAAAAATATCTATTTTATAAAACATTTTTCAAGCATTGATGTCAATTTCTTTTCACAAATTACATTATTCTTTGAATTCTCATTGCCTAAATAAAACTGTAGAGAAGTAGGGCAGCTGATCTTATTAAACATTGATTATACTTTGGCAGAAACTTGCTGTCATGGTTTTACTAACTTCTATTTTTGGTGATGCATTGTCTACAGGAATCTCTTCAAGAAGGAATTTCTTTAATATGCACATTTAGAATATCTGTTACTATTGAAGCATCAACTAATTCTGATTCTAAAAATTATAAATCTACTGATTTGGAAAATATTTGCATACAAAATACATTTTTAAATATACACCTGAACAATGAAAATATGAGGAATGAAGTTTTGTTTAAAACTGAATTAGTGTATCTCAAAAGTAAATCAATTAGTCTCAAAATATTATTCAACATATAAATTGATTACAACTGAAAGCAGGTTAAGAAGTATCTTTTTATGATGCCATAATTTTAAAGAAGGTCCACATTCCAGTTAGATTTTAATTTGGTGTTGATAGAGAATCATCCAAAAATTTAGGGACTCTGTGGCTTAAAATCTTTTCAAAAAATTAATTATTTTCTAGATTCTATCAAATTATAAGAAAACTTAGAATGTACAAACATGTCTAGAAAATGCAGATTTAATGAGGCTTTTATTTTGTTTCCCTGTGTTTGTTATGCCTATTGAATTTGATGAAATGTTGAATTAATTTTTTACAAGATAAGAGATAGTGGGATTGTAAAGATTTTTGCCTCCTCTAGAGATCTGAAGGATGTAGCAAATAGAAGACATTGTAATGTCTTGATATTATTTTTGAAATAAGTGATTATTGGGAGCTCCATATTAGTTAGAGAGTGCCTTAGGCAGTCAATAGCTTATATGAAAATTTTAAGAAATAGTATCTAATATATAGATTCCACAAATTTAGTTGAGTAATATTGTTTAATAATAATATATATTACATATAATTTAACTATTAATTTGATGCATTATTTATTGCAGTAATATTACGATGGTCTTGGAAAGCTGGGGATCTCTTCATCAAAATTCATGGTCTTGGAAAGCTGGGGATCTCTTCGTCAAAATTCCATTTGTCATTTTAGTATGCAAACATTAAACACCATCACTCCCCTCCCTCCAAAGAAGGAATAACCATTCGATTGGTTTATAATAAAATAATTATTGTTAAATATAAATGTGAAATTCAGAATTATTTAAATTATTACCATTAAAAAATAATTTTTGGAATCTTTTAAATGTCGCATTTCAACTGTTAATATATGTATCATCATCATCATCATCATCATCAACCATTATCAATCCACTGCAGGATGAAGGTCTCTCCAAGTTTAATCCATCTTCTCTGATCTTTAGCTTCTCTTCTCCACAACACCCCTGCACATTTTCTTATTTCATCCATCCATCTCACATGTGGTCTCTTTCTGGGTCTTTTACAATCTCTTGGAATCCAGTTTAAAATTTCAATTGTCCATCTATTATCATCTCTTCTAGCAATATGTCCAGCCCAACTCCATTTCAATCTTTTAATTTTTTCAATAAGGTCAGTAACACTTGTTTGTTGTCTTACCCATACATTGCGTTTTCGATCTCTTCTTGTTACTCCCAACATACATCTCTCCATACTCCTTTGAGTGGTCTGAAGTCTCTGTATTGCTCTTCTGTTAAGTATCCAAGTCTCAGATCCATAAGTAAGAACTGGTAAAACACATTTGTTAAAAAACATCCTTTTCAAACACATAGGCATATTTCCTTTTAGTATCAAGTTATTTCTACCAAAGCACTCCAACCAAGTTTAATTCTATGATTAATTTCCTCCATTATGTTTCCATCTGTATTAATAATCTGACCAAGGTATTTGTAACTGTTAACTTCTTCTAATTCTTCATAATCAATCTCTATTTTCATATTTTGAGCAAATCGATTAAACATTACTTTTGTCTTTTTAACATTTATCTTTAGTCCTACTTTTCTACTTTCATCTGCTAACTCCTGCAACATTTCCTGCAGCTCTGAAGCATTATTTGCAAAAACAACTACATCATCTGCGAAATCTAAATGACTTAAATACTCTCCATTTACTTTCACTCCTTTAGTTTCCCATTTTAATCCACAAAATACTTCTTGCAGCACTGCTGTAAAGAGTTTTGGAGATATGGAGTCACCTTGTCTTACACCTTTCTCAATGTTGATTTTTCCAGTATCATTATGTAATCTAATTGTTGCTGTTGCATTTTTATAAATATTCTTTAAAATATGACAATATCCTGGATCTATACCTTGATGATCCAATGCTTTAATCACTGAAGAAATGTGTATAGAATCAAATGCCTTTTCATAATCTACAAATCCAAAACATAATGACAACTCATACTCATTTGTCCTTTTTATGACTTCTCTCAATACCTGGATATGATCTATTGTACTAAAACCACTTTTAAATCCAGCTTGTTCTCTTGGTTGGTGGAAATCCAAAGTTCTTTGTAGACGAGTTGTAATTATCTTGGTAAAAATTTTATATAAAACTGATAAAAGGCTGATAGGTCTGTAATTTCTAATATCTTCTTTATCACCTTTTTTAAAAATTAATATTATTACTGCATTCTTCCAATCTTCCGGTACATCTTTATCATTTAGACATTTGGTATATAACTTTGCTAAAATTGTTTCTATTTCTTCACCTGCTTCTTTTACTATATCAATTATAATTCCATCATTTCCTGGAGCCTTTCCTTTCTTTATACACTTAATTGCATGTCTCACTTCTTCATTTAAAATTCTGGGCAATTCGGAAGATGTAATAGATATAGGAGGTACTTGTTCTTTATTACTATATAATTCTTGATAAAAATCTTCTACCAATTTCATGATGTCATCTCTCTTTTTAGTAATAATTCCACCTTTTTTTCTTATTGCAGATATAAATTTCTTACCAATACCAAAATGTTGTTTAACATTTTTGAGACTTTTATTTTCTTCTGCAGCTTTCCTTGCTATTTCACAGTTATACTTTCTTATATCATTTTCAACTCTTTTCCGTACCATTTTACAAAATTCGAGATATTCAATTCTTTTTAATACATCATTTTTGTATATCTTCATATTCCTTCTTTTCTTCATAAATTCTCTAGTCTCAGTAGAAATTTTATTAGTCAATTGCTGCTTTTTTCTACCAGCTATGTTTGTTGCAGTTTTTAAAAGTGTATCAGTTATTTTCATATTAATTTCATTCAAATCTGAATCATGTTCAAAATCTCCTAACACTTGAAACCTATTTGTAAGTTCTAATTTAAATTCATTAGAATGTTTCTGAAGATTAGGAATATCAACTGTAAATATTGTTTTTCTTAATAATTTTTGTCTCTCTAGTTTTACATTAACACGTAACTTACACCTTACTAATCGATGATCACTTCCTGTATTAAATTTATTAAGAACATTACAATCTTGAAATATGTATTTTCTGTTAGTCAAAATATAATCCAATTCTGCTGTACCTTCATTTGGATGCTTCCATGTCCATTTCCTTTTAACATTTTTCTCAAAAAATGAATTCATAATATAAAGTTTTTCTTTTTCTGCAAACTCCACAAGTCTATGTCCTCTCTCATTTCTATTACCATAACCAAAATTACCTACAGCAATGTCATCTTTCATTTGTCTACCAATTCTAGCATTAAAGTCTCCCATAACAATTTTAAAATGTTGTTTACTCTGATCAAAAGCCTTTTGTACATCCATATAAAACTTCATCACTATGAGAACTTGTTGGGGCATAAACCTGAATTATCTGCATTTGGTATCTGCTATTAAGTTGTATAACTAATCTTGCCACTCTGTCCGATACACCATCAATCTCCACAATATTGTTCTTCCACTTTTTATTTATAATGAATCCTACTCCACTTGTATTTCCAATATGTGTGCCTTTATAATAGAGTATATATATATATTTGTTTAAATTCAGTAATAGTAAAAAATATCCAGCTTATTTTTTAATTAGTACAAAATACAGTAATAATGAATATACTTCTTTAAGAAACGAAACACTTCTTAATCCAAAATTAAGTTCTTTTCACAATAGAGGGATTTGAACTTAGGATTCATTCTCCACTTCATCTCAGATAACTGATATACATGACCATACACATGTGAAAAAAATAAATAATCTCCAATATACATATTTTAATTAGAACCAGCACTCATCAGTTGGGCCAGATCGTAATCTCCTACATATATATTCAATCAATGCTCGGCTTATATTAAGATAGCAATTCCTAGAACTTTAATGGACAAGCTTCAATCTATATTAATATAAGCCAAGCACTGATTGTATATATGTATGGGAGATTGTAATCTGGCTCAACTGATGAGTGCTGGTTCTGCAAGAAATACGAATATTGGGAGTCATTTATATTTTTCTAATGTGTTGTGGTTATATGTTATCGGTTGTTTGATGGCGTGGAGGATGAATATATATTGAAAATCTTAAGTGCAAATCCCTCTATTTACTATAGTAAACATTCAGTATAATGAACGAATAAGTTAATTAAATTCTTTTCTTTTTTCATAAGTAGAATACACATTTGTAATCCTAAAATTGTATGTTCGTTTTTAAGTATTAAAAAATATTTGTTATGGATAAAAGTTTGTTTTATAACATAAAATTTTTTTTTTAATATTGTGAAATTTAAAATTAATTGTATTTTAATAAAAAAAATAATGAATTCTTTATTGCTCAGGAATTTATGACATTCGACCTCTGTAAGTAATAAAGCTGAACTTGTGAAGTTTGAATTTTGCGATTTCGAGTCCACTACTTCATTATTGCACTAAAATATCTATGTAATAACTGAAATACAGGCTTATTATATACCTGTATCAATATATGTAATATATAGTATATATGAGCACAGACTTTCACATGACGCACCACTCACCACTCTATCTCATATCACTGATACACTTGACCACATATATGTTGAAAAGGTAAATAATCACAAATATACGTATTTCATGCTAAACCAGCATTCATCAGTTGGTCCAGATTATCATCTCTACACATATATACAATAAGTGCTCAGATATATATTAAGATAGCCAATCTTCATACTTTAATGGACAGGCTTCAATCCACTCGACACTCCAACTCTTCAACTGTCCATCCAATTGAAAATCTGAAGATGGAATGCTCAAAGGCCACCCTGAGGCCGAGATTCTTGTCACACCCATGTTGACCTAAAGTCAATCTGACCCCTCATAATGCACTTATTGCATATATGTGTAGAGATGATAATCTGGACCAACTGATAATTGCTGGTTTAGCATGAAATACGTATATTGGTGATTATTTATCTTTTCAACATATATGTGTTCAAGTGTGTCAGTGATATGAGATAGAGTGGTGAATGGTGGATCATGTGAAAGTCTGTGCTCATATACCCTATATAAAACATCTATGACAAATAATCGAATTTGTTATTACATGGAATTAGAGTTATTATTGCTTTAAACTTTTTTTTTAAATTATCGCTATATATAAAATTAAGAACATTTTTATGTATGCATTTCTGTTTGTTTATTTTTCTGCTATATTAATAACAGCGACAAAGTTATATGATCACATTCTTTTCTGTAATAAAAATTGTAATAACAAAATAGTGAAATTGTGAAGTGACTTTGAAGTTAATAATCACTGATTTAGATTCTAAACCAAAATAAATATTATCACTACTTTATTATCTTTTGCAATAGTAATATCAATTCATAAAGGGTATGAAATAAAAAATAATCTTTTTATTTAACAGTTCGAATTATTTACAATTTATCTTTTAACCTATCATTTCTGATTTTTGTTTAAAAACAGAACAGCCCCCCCCCCCCCCATCCTAGCCAACATAAACATTTTCAATAAAGAAATCTGGATTGTATGCGCTTACAGAAAAATAAAAATATTTTATCATAGTTTATCTATATATATAAATAATACAAAATAACTATAAAAAAATAGGGTTTTAAAATTTTATAAATAAAAAAAAGTAATAAAATATTATTACAATTTTATTATAAAATACATATATATGTATTGTACCATTAGAAAATAATACAAATATTTATAAAAATAATGCTATTAGTTGAGTATTTTTCATTTCCAATTGTGTATAAAAAAACTGATTTATCTTAAATATATTTATTACGAATATTTACACTTTAACCAAGCGTTGGTGGTTTTAGTGGTTAGCATAGCTGCCTTCCAAGCAGCTGTGCGGGTCCGCTTCCCGGTCAATGCATTTGACATATGAAAAAATAATAATAATTACAATTTATGTATATTAGAAGCGATTTGAACTTAGATATTCAAATTCCCTACAGCTATCGACTTGATCTTATTCAACCGATACACATGACCACATTCATGTGAAAAAGATAAATGATCTCCGATGTATGTATTTTGTGCTGAACCAGCACTCATCAGTTGATCCAGATCAGCATCTTCCACACATGCATATAATCAGTACTCAGTTTATATTAAGATAGCAAATTTTCAAACTCTAATGGACAGACTTCATATATAATGAAAACAATAACAACAAAATACTTGTGTAGTGTATTTTACATGGAATGACATTCATTGAAGTTGCTATCTTCTTGCATTTAAGCCTTTTTACTAGCACTCAGACAGTTTTTTTTTTTGTCTTGAAAATATAGTTCAAATTTATAACTATATATATATTGTGCAAGTGGATTTGTAAATGTGAATCAAAACAAAAAAAAAAAAAAAAACAAAAAAAAATTAAAAATAAAAAAATAAACTTAAAGGGAAAAAACAAAAAAAAAAAAAAATCACAAAAAAAAAAAATATAGAAGGGAAATTTTCACTTTTTTTATCTTCTTTTTATTTTAAAATGAGTTGCGATCGACTTATTGTCATAGGCATAGGGGAGGGAGGTGTGAAATAATAGTATTTTTATATATCTACCTTGTAAGAAATAACAATTATTTAACGGGCCAAAAAATTCATGTCGGCGGGGGGGGGGATTAAAGCAACATGAGTAATTATTAACAATATTTATTAATTCAAATTAGCTACATTAAGTCAAGATTATAAATATTATTTTCAATAATGATACGACTTAGTGGACTTCACCTATCTAGGATTGAAAATAAATTTAGAACAAAAACAAAAACAAAGATAACAAAAAAAACTTTAAAATCTTGACTTAATTTGTTTCACTCGTTACCCAACAGTGTTTGCCAGATTGGCCTCGCGATCGATTAAAATTGGCTTTGCGATCGACTAGTGGATCATGATCGACTTGTTGGACACCTCTGTTTATAGGATATGCGCACGAAAGCTCTTTGAGAATAACAGCATCATTATAAGGATTTTTGTAAATAGCAATGGAAAAGATAAAAATATTTTTTTAAATACACGTTAATTATTTTTTTTTTTTTTTTTATTATTATTGATTTTAACTAGGTGAGTTTAAATTATTAAGTGCATAGGTGTATATGTAAAACAACATTATATTGTTATTAAAATAACCAGAACATTCAAGCAAACGCAAACACTCACCTATAGAAAAAAACTTTGATATATCCTTCTAATCAATGTAAGAACATCATCAGTGTTACTCCTTCATTTTAAAAAATGCAAAAATGAAACTTGTCTTCACCTCCTCTGCCACTGTGTTTCCCTTCACCCCTACAGAGTCCTTATAGCCTTCATGTTAAATAACAATACGCCTGTCCTGTCAGCTCTCATTGACAATATACTATGTGGATCCATCCTGGAGATATGATTAACAACATTTGTACTGTTCTCACTATGGTACACACAGTGCTGGCTCACCTTTAATCATGCACTGGAATGTCCACTCGAGCTCTATATTAACAAAATGGAAAAAATTTCAGAAAAGGGACCAGAATTTGGCCCCCTCTTACATCTATGACTCTACATGGAGGTTATTGATCTGGCCCCCAAAAGCTGATCCCTCTCACTTCTATCTCCTTCCCTGGAGAGTGATTTGAGGCTGAATGGCCTGCATCCCTTTGTGATGACTCACCTTGCTCTGCATGATTATTGCCCATATCCTGAGTTTTATGGAAGTAACCTCCAATATGAAGGGTCGACTTGAATCGTGCGGAGCATGAACACAGGATTAGAACTATCGCTGAACTATATGAGACATGCAAGCCTGGTCATCTATATCAACCAAGATACTATTCCGGACTTGTTCCTCGCTGATATGCTTCATATTAGTCCTTTTAGCTGGTGTCAAACAAGATATCAATATTGAGCTTTCATCCCCCTGATTATCATGTAATACATTCTATGTTTAACTATTATCATATATTGTAACCAAATTTCTGAATAAAAATTTTATATTTTATAAAAAAAAGAAAACTACTTGAAATTTGTATTCTTTTATTCACTACATCAATATTTTGAGTTGTTTTAGTGAATAACATAATCGTCTGTCTCAAAGCAAAAGAGAAGATTCCAAATTTGCTCAATATACTAAAGCTATATGCACAAAAGTACCATATGGTTATTGGTATAAAGAAGTCATACAGTTGGTCTATACATATGCACAAGCCAATGTCAATGCAAATCAGAAACTTTTTTAGGATTCCCATTTATCTCAGTATAGTTACAATGAGAAATATAAAGAAACTGAAGAAGTGCAGTCAATACTTAGCCAACTTACTACCAAAAGCATATGATTAGAAGTATCATTATTTAATCAACTAATTATAATGAACGTCTCATATTCTTAGCCAGTTGTAAAATCTATGCTAAAACATCGTTATATTATATATATATTATGAGAATACTACAATAGAATAAAAAAGTATATAGCAATCTAATTTCAAATGTCTTCAATTTCCAGACACCCTCACTGGCCCTGGTCTTTATTCATCGCCTATGTTCAGAATCCAAAAAATTCAAACAAATATATTATCACTATTAGCTTAACTATACTCAGCACAGATGAAGAAACTTAAAATATTCTCAACAGCTAGATCTACACCCATGAGTAAAAGTTAGAAGAACTAGTTATCACAATTAAATACTTTTAAAGTATCACTTTTTCACTACCACAGCCAAAATTTTAGATACTAATAAATTTATTAATTGCTCTTGTCCCTAAGTTATACTGGACAAACACCTTTAGAAAAGGGTAATAAATAACTCTTTTCAAGAGAAAAGTTTGAGTTCCAGATATGACAGATGTAGATCTATAATCCAGGAACACTTTACCACTGCATTATAACTATGCAAAATGTTGTACTCTATGTCAAAGAAAGGAGGGGATACTATCACAATTTATCAATTTAAGTATCTATACAATTTTTGAATCAGTAATGGTCACAATGTACAAAAAAGAAAATATCAGAATAACACGACTCATCAAAAATTTTAAAAGTGCTTTTCTTTTCACATATTAAAATAATAACAATTGAGTATTTTAATCATAATGAAGCATAAGACATATCTTCATTTGTTGGAGTAATACCACCAAACATACAATACTTTTCTAAGTAAAGTAAACCAGATAAAGCAGAAGCAAAAAATCACCTTCACAGACAAATATACAGAAACATGATTACTATTAAAGCAGAGAGTGAAACTATGACATATAGATTAACTTATTATTAAATGTCTGTCATAAGAAAATCACGAGCCATTAATTCTCAATTGCTTTTGAACTTTTTAGTATAATAATAATGTTTATTAAAATATAAACACATGATAATTATGCAAATTCTTGTTACTCTTATTATTCTTTAGATATTAAATCACTAACCACTACATGATGACCAGTCTTTATGCTTACACAAGTTGTTTACACAGATGCCATAAGACACTAGATAGGGATTTTATGCTCAAACTTTTCTGCATCCATTGATTACTCTGGCTTGCACTGAGCGGTGCTGCTGTATGGAGAGTTTTGCCTCTGTGTACCCCTTAGATAATTGTACTTTATGATGAATAAAGCCTTTGAAACATAGGCAATGAAGAATAAGTAACTTACAATAATTAATTTAATAATTATTGAAAAATTAAGAACATTTAGATGATATTGTTATTTTTGGCCACAATATTTGTTAAATAATAAAATATTTATGTGTATGATAATGTTATGGAAGTTCTATCTTGATTATTTGTAACATTCCAATTTTTTTTCATGAAACTTTAATAGAATACCCCAAACCCAAATTTTTTTGATTGCAGCTTTTTTTTTATATAGAAATACTGAAATAAATATATATTATTCTTATATATTTATGTGTAAAAGTATTTATGAAGAAATATAGTTGAAACAAGTTATGTTTTCTTATATCAGTATAATCTACTAATTATGTGAAAAATGTAATGTAGAAGGTCTAACTTGTAATAGTACATACATTAAAAGATTCTTCTTTCACATTTATTTCCAATGCTAAATTATTAATAGTCATTATTTCTTTAACGAGCTGCTAAAATTAATAGAATGTACTGGGTGCTCTGATGTGCTCAGCGAATCAAAAACTTTTGAACCTAACTCACACTCCCAAAACCAGAGATATCAAACTAGCCTCACTTCCACTCCTCACAGACACTTGGGCAATCCTCCAACTCCCATCCTCTCAGCCTCTGTCACAGGACTCATCCATCTAAATGTTTACGAGGACTCATCCATCTAAATGTTTACGACTTGTGCAGTCGCTTGTTCAACAAGGACATGCATCTCAGACATACAAAGATTTTTCTTGGCCTGGACTACACACCCTTTCCATTTCCCTTTCGCCTTTAATATGTATCCTTCCCCTTTCACCATGTTGCTCCTGAATTTTCATTTTACAATGTAATCACTTCTTTGTAAACCTTTTTTAACAGTATTTGTATCTGTTTTTTTTATTATGAATAAACATCACCGAGAAAAAAAAAAGGTTGGTTAAGTTTTTAGAAACTTCATTGCTATTTTCTGCTACAATGTAATTTGAAGGTAGTAGATGCTACTTTTGATAGATGAATTTTAACTGTTGGTCTGCTGTCAAATTTATATACTTGTAGTTCTTCTAGAAAACTTCTAACTGTAAGAAAATGTGGATATCCCACAAATTTTAATAGAGAAATATTAATTATTGAGAAATAATAAAATATGCAAATGACTTTTGTATTGCAAAAGCATTGTCTTCACTACTGAGAATATTTCGTCAAAAAGAACTGAATGTAGAAACTTAACTTTCTAAGATTGGAAGAGGAATCTGTGAACTTAATATTTCGGTATTCTTTTGAAATGTATCAAAGATAGAACATTCATTACAAACATTTTCTAACAACAGGATTTGAACCTGGGTCCACAGGTTCTTGATTATTGAATTTTTAAGGTAACACTCAGTTTGTTAGAGTCTTTACCTTAAAAATTTACTAACAAAATAATATGTTTTTTTTTTTAAGTGTTTCTGACTAATTATGTTCAAACATTTAGGTGAATAATGATATGAAGGAATTGTTTTATTATATTTTTCTGCAGCATCCATTCTTTGGTCATTATCATGGTTTTTATTATTAGTTACCATGTAAGGTAAAATTTCTGAGTTCACAATAATACTCTGTGATTGGCTATTTCTATAGAAATCTTTGATATATGATTCTTGCCTATCATTTGCCACTTATATATATTAGTAAAGAGATGAAATAGTTATTGCAACAGTTTTTCTATTGTGTTTTCATTTTTATATTCATTAATGACCAACATTTATTAAATAATAATCAACAAATTGTGCATATCACTCACTTATCTTATTTTCAGTTTGTTAAACGTTGTGCATTTATAATGCTTATCATTATATATTTTAGTATAATCACTTATAAAATTTTGTAATAATTTTTTTACACTTTAGTGTATAAGTTTTATTCAAAACTAATTGTTGCTAAGAATTGTCTAATAATATGAATGTTATTTAACTGTAGAAAATCTATTAAAATAGGGGTTTTGATGATTTTTCTCTTTTTATATCCTATGATTGGCTTTGATCTGTAAGGATTTGGAAAAAAGCAAATACTCTAAGAATTATAATATTCTTTGGTATTAAGAATTTTGTAAAATGATGTGCCAAATTATTGAAGTAATTAAGATATAGATTATCAAAACTTTTCGTGATTAAGGAAGGATACATGAGAACATCCAATTTAAATGAAATGAAGGTCATTTGCTTCTATATTTTCAAATGTGAATTATTATATTGTTTTTTTTATTTATTTATATTTGTAAATATTGTACCACCTGAATATTTTTAATGATCAGTTTATATTCATATTTTAGTTAAATCTTATTATACAAGGGAGAACCCAATTTTTAATGATCTGTTTATATTCATATTTTAGTTAAATCTTATTATACAAGGGAGAACCCAATTTATAATAAAAAATTGTTTATTTATCTTTAAGTGTTATAAATTTAATCTTCTTCCAAGTACTGTCCATTCATTACAATACATCACTCTAAACATGTTTTTCACTTTTTGAAATTGTCTGGAAACACAAAATGAAGTCTTTTAACACCTGTGTTGTTCTTGAAGTCTTTTTAACACCTGCATTGTTTTTTCTTAACCACTTCTAAACCAGCAAAAACATTGTTGAGGCAGTTTTTATTCAAGAGGATAAAAACAAGTCACATGGCTAGAGATTGAGTGAATATGATAGATTAACTGTGTCATGCTAAATTTAATTAAAAATTGTTTTAAAGAAAAACTTTGTGCACAGAGGCATTGCTGTGATAAAGCTACCACTCTTCATTTTGCCACAAAATGGGTTGTTTAACATTTTACCATATCACACAAGTGCTTCAGCACTTATAGATAAAATGTTTGACCATTACAAATTAATTCTGGGATAAAAATGGTTTTTGTGTCAAAAAAAAACCAACATTATCTTGATATAGGACTTCACTTACTATGCTCTTGTAGAACATGGTGAATTTGATACTTTCATAAACCATTTCTAAAATTGTGTTTTCCACAGAACAGCTTTTTAATAATCTGTTTCAAGCATTACAACTATTTCTTGCTGGTTTCTCTAAAAGAAAACAGAATTTCATATTTATCCAATTACAAAACATACTTTACAAAAAGAAATGTGCTACACAGCACCACAATTTGAAATAGTAAAGCAATTTGGAAGATTGATGCAGAAAGGCATTACAAGACTACGTAGCAACAGAAGCATGTACAATAACAGATGCACTTACCAGAGAATGATTCCAGTTATTCTTGGGTCCCCTCAGATATTCCAAAAATTGGGAAGTTATGAAAAACAAACAGTTTAGAAATGAAGTTAATTTAATAACAACATATTTTTTTGTGTCAAAGTTCAATCTGTCATCTATGAATTTTGAATGTCATGTGACATATGATTCAATTAATTGTTAGACGGAAAGTAGATGGTGATGTAGTTTTATTGAACATTTTATTATTAAATCATAAAATTCTTACAAATACGAAATATATATATTTTAAAAATTATAGGTAAAGTCATTTTAACTAAAATATTACACTGCCTTTTTTGTTTTTCACACAAAGGAACTGCTTTTATGAAATATTTTTAATACTTAATGATAATTCAGAATTTTTTTGTGAAAGAAAAGAAATTTTTTTTTTTTTTGTGTAGAATGTTTTTATTTGAAGTTCAAGCTTATTAATAATTAAAGCATAATATTCATTAAAAAACAATTTTCAAATTTTTAAAATATTTCGATAATTTATTTTAAACAACCATAATTATTTTTAAAACAAATTGTGAAATATTATGTACATACTCTGAAAAATGAAAAATTAAAGTGTCATAAGTAAAACATTTTACAGAAACTGAAACACTAAGACCAGATACTGAAATTGAGGTGTCAGAAAATTGATGGTTTGGCTAATTGCTGTTCTACTTTTATTAATAGATGTCATTTTTGTTTATTGGATTGGTAGATCTTTTATATACCTTTAGCATATTTTTTTTCCATTTGTGGGCTTTCATTAAATTGTTAATATTATAAATGCCATAGTTATATATGTTTTTGGCTTTTGTAGAATGATGTTTGCTATTGTAATATGCCTATATTGTTTGTATGGGTCACTTAACATTTATAATCATTTGCTACTAAACTTTTTAAGCTATAAAATGAAGTTTCACCTTAATTCAAACAAGTATACCAACAATAATAACATATTTTTTTCTCATACGATTTAATTGCTTCAAAGAGTAGATATCTTAGCCGGTTCTAGCACCATATAATGTAAGCTTGAGTATAATTAGATCAGATACTACAGTGTTACAAAGTCTATTTTAGACCAGTTCTTGGATTTTGTCTTCATTAGTGAAGACTAGGATTCAATTCTAAAAATAATGCACTCATGTCTAGTAACAACTCATTAATTTTTTGTATTATTTAAACTAATGTCCTGAAATAAAACCAAACATGTTGCTTTGAACTGAGATAGAAGGAATCTACAATTACCATAAAAAACTGATCTGATGTCAGATCTATATAATTATTCAAGCATGTTAGTTTTTTTTTTTTTTAATTTCAGGATGTTCTTTTGAATAGTATAAAAGAGTAAAAGGGTGAGTGCAAAATGCATGACTGCATTAATTCCAGTTTTGAATTCTACTCTTCATTGATGGAGGCTAAACCAGAATATGGTCTGGAGCTGACAATTTAATAGCACTATATCATTTGATATACACTGATTGCTTAATCTTACAATAGATGGCTCTACTGTAGGTGACAATAACTGCCCTTTTATACAAAAGTAAATAAATGAGTAAAGTATTCCACTGTTTTTAATTGCTTAGCATTTAATAAAATTACTGGATTCTGAAATATGTAGAAAACATATTAAAGATATTACTTGGAGTTAGCATCTATAGATATTTGTTAGGTTCTTTTATCATTATATGCAAATGTTATATAATAATAATATTTTATCTTTACAGATTAGTACAAAGTCATTTATGTCTTATGTAACTTAGTACAATGGTATGAGTGGTAAACAAGAGGTTTTCTGGATTGCTTATTTGAGAAGGTTTAACAAAAAATCATTTTGCCATATTGAAAGGAAGTGACATGCTAACCTTCCTTTACATGTGTTCAAACATTGTATTTGACAATACAATTTATTATTATCATTATTATTTATCCAAGTAACTGACTCAGACTGCTTGATTCAATTTTTTTAAGATATGACCATTTTTTGATGTGCAAAATGAATGGCTGATTTTGGTTTGAGGCATCTAGAAAGATCTCCAGAGCTTATGTTTGGTAGGTAAATGTACATCTCCTATTTAATTAATTGATTGTTATAAAAAAGTAATCATTTTTGTTGTTGCCAATAACAGTATCACATGACTGCCTCATACTTATTTATATGATCCCAAGAGCAGTTATTTTCTCCCTGCTTTAAAACCATTTACTATAAGTTTGAATAACATAGTGCTATAATATTCCCATCTTTTGACCTTCAGTCTCATCAATGATGACTAATATTCAAAGTTGTAACTAATGCAGTTATGGCCCTAGCAGCCTCCTTTTACTTCTTGATACAACTGTTTATTCATCTGATTAGCTCGATCAAATTTTTCAGTTCACTCAAAGATTAGATTTGCCAATTTGTTTGTGATAATGAATGACAGATTGTTTTTGCAATGTTAGTTGTATAAAAACCTTTAGGTTGTTTGAAAAAAGTATTAATTTAACTCATTGACATTGCTAAGATTTATTTCGGGTCTTTAAAATATATATAGAACTGATTTGGTGTTAGATATATGTAACCATGTAAGCAAGTTAATTTAAATCACTACATTTAAGTGAAGCATGTAGAAAGAAAAAATAATATTTTTTATATTTTAAAGTTTATTTTTTTGTATAGTTTGAATCCTACTATCAATTTTTTTTTTAAATTTAATAAATCATGATTTAAGGAATATCATTTAAGTCTAGATAAGATTCAGAATGGCAGACCATAAATTAAGAAATTATCATTAAAAAAATTGCAGTAATTGAAATGTTTTTAGTATATAATACATAAATAAATAATATAAAAACTCTGTCAGATAATGAAAATTATTCTACACGAATAAAGCATGATAAACAGAGCAGCCAAAATTCCAAAAACAATTATAAACAACTTTACCAAGTGCTTTCGGTACTGTATATCAGAATCATTGGTGACATATTGGAACTGAACAGTTAATATATCAGTGCATGCTCAGTGGAACACTAGTGTTATGCTGATTGATACCATTTTTAGACTTCACAATAAACCAAGCCTCTTTTTTACTACTGTGTGCAATGAGTCAAATGATAGGAAAAGGAAGTTGAATTGGTTTATTGCAAAGTCTAATAAAGTTATCACTCAGTGTAACACTAGTGTTCCACTGAGCATGCACTGGAATATTAACCATTCAGTTGCAATATGTCACCATGATTCTGGTATACCGTACCAAAAAGCGCTTGGCAAACTGTTGTTTATAATTAATGTTTTTTAAATTTTGGCTGCTCTGTTTATCATGATCTGTTTATCATGCTTTATTCGTGTAAAATAATTAATATATAATACATTTACCCACAGGTTTGCATTTTTTTAATGTTACTAATATGTTTACTATAATGTTTATTCGTTAATTAACAAAATGTTACTTTTTAAATTAAATTCTTCACATTTTTTTTATATATTTTGAATTTAGAACAATAAATTAATTTATTGTCAAAGGAAATTTTGGAATCACGTATTTACCTTGCTATGACGTCATTACCCTGAAGGCGTACTACTCTAATTTTCCGATCTTTAAGATAATGTCACCTAGTGATTTGCAGACAAAGTTAATTGCTAAAATTTGTCTACATATCATGTGGAGACATTACATCAAAGATCGCAAGATTTTGGATTCACTTTTTTTTTTAAAAAAACAACATCAACAAATTTAAAACTTATTACGTTTTTTTTTGGTTCTGCTTGAAATAGTATTATTTAGCCATCATCCTGTTTCATCTACCATGTTCTATAGTAGTTAGTATCTTTTTCATCAGTTCGAACCCTCACAGTCCATGTATTTAATCAAAAAAAATTATTTTGATATGTAATAGGATATATTTATATGTATGTGTGGATATGTGTGCACATTTAATATATTAATGTCTGGACACATATAATGTATACGCAATTGTAAATTTAGAATTAATAAAATGATATAATTAAATTAAGTTGTGTGAACATTATTATATGTGTGTAGCCATTTACATATATATGCAAGAGAAGACAATGCAATAGATTTAAAGAAGCATTATAACTCTTTTAAATTAATAATATAAATTTGAAATATTCTCAGTTAAAAACTCTTTATTTAAATGCATTGGTATAAAAATTTCAATTCCTGGGATAGTCTCACACACATATACAATAAAATGTTTACAAATTTAAACTCTTTTAAAAAAAAGTTATGTTTTTAGAAAAAAAAAATCAAATCTCCTGGATCAAAAATCAAATCTCTCGGATTAGTCATGTCACTGTCTTCATTGCCATGACAACGTTCAAGTAATCTTCCGATGATGCTTACTGGCAGAAACAATGTTGATGTTGAGCACAATGACTTCATAGCAAGATAAATACGTGACTACCAATGCAAATAATAATAAGAGTGCATTCTGTTTGTGTGCTTTTGTTTTTATTAAGATATAATATTAAATATTGCTTAACTTCTTAAATAAATTTAATTATTTCCATATAAGCCATTATATTTGATAAATACTGAAAGGTGTACCATTGTTTTCTTAACGTCATTAAAAAAATATTTTAATTATAAACTGGATGCTTTCTAACTAAATCTTAGATAAAAATCTTAATGGATTTAAATGGAAATCTGTTTTCTATCATGTATTTTTAATGTACTCCATGCCAAATATAACCTATTACTTAAAAAATTATCAAGAATCAAAAAAAAAATATTCTGTACTATTTAGAAGATAAATGATATTTGTTATTGTTTTAAAAATAGTTATATTATCTCAGGAGGAAAAAGTCATTTAATAAAAGAAATTCTATCATCAAGTACTATAAAAATGAAAAGTTACAAACTGTTGATATCAATTAAAAAAGATTATTTTAATAATCTCCACACTTCCTCTTTCCTTTTTTATTATTCTTTATATAAATAAAAATACAATAAAAGATAAATTATCCCCAAGATGAATTTCATGTTGTACCAGCACTCATCAGTTGGCCCAGGTCACCAGCTCTCACTGATATCTTTATTACATGAAGAGTATTTATCTATGGCGAATTGTCATATCTTTATTTCCAACGCCAAACTTGCTCCACTCAAAGATGTTTTTAAAAAAGCAAATCATGTAAAAATAAAATTAATGCAGCTAGATTAGAGGGTAATGGGGAAATATTACTTAAAGTGGTAAAAATAAAGACCTGAAACATTAAAACATTGTGAGAAAAAAAAACAAAGCATGAATCACTGATTAATAGAATACTTGATTTTGGATAGAATCATTTCAGAAAAGAATAGATTATGATATTATACATAAAATGTGAGCACAAAGTTCAATTTAACACTAAATTTTTGCTTTCTATAAATTAATAATTTGTATAAAAATAATTTTTGGCTTTAAAAAAAAAAAACTAAATTTCTGGAAACAGTTTTAACATATGTATATATACATGAATTTGCTCAAAATATGAAAATAGATTGATTATGATGAATTAGAAGAAGTTAACAGTTACAAATACCTTGGTCAGATTATTAATACAGATGGAAACATAATGAAGAAAATTAATCATAGAATTAAACTTGGTTGGAGTGCTTTTGGTAGAAATAACTTGATACTAAAGGGAAATATGCCTATGTGTTTGAAAAGGAAGGTTTTTAACAAATGTGTTTTATCAGTTTTTACTTATGGATCTGAGACATGGACACTTAATAGAAGAGCAATACAGAGACTTCAGACCACTCAAAGAAGTATGGAGAGATCTATGTTGGAAGTAACAAGAAGAGATCGAAAACGCAATGTATGGGTAAGAGAACAAACAGATGTTAGTGACGTCATTGAAAAAATTAAAAGATTGAAGTGGAGTTGGGCTGGACATATTGCTAGAAGAGATGATAATAGATGGACAATTGAAATTTTAAACTGGATTCCAAGAGATTGTAAAAGACCCAGAAAGTGACCACATGTGGATGGATGAAATAAGAAAGTGTGCAGGGGTGATGTGGAGAAGAGAAGCTAAAGATCGGAGAAGATGGATTAAACTTGGAGAGACCTTCATCCTGCAGTGGATTGATAATAGTTGATGATGATGATGACATGAACCTGCCTAAAAAGGTCACTTGTAGGACTTAATAAAGTCTTTAGCTGGAATCTCAGCATATTTCATTTTGTTATTTTGCAAATAATTAAGCTAGAAAAAAAAACATGTACTAAATAAATAATACAAATGAAAATTTCCACAAATTCATTCACAAAAGGGTTATTCTCTCCCCACCCCCTCCCCACTTAACAGTTTTAACATACTTTTTGTTTCCGATACACTATATTATAATTTTATGAGATGTATTAATTTTCAGAATATTGTTATAATACATTTAACATGTATATATTTGCATCTACACAAGCATAAATTATTAGTTCTAAATTCTGCATAGCTTAAACACTTTTAAATTGTGATTGTAAGTTATTACTATTGGCTGGAAAAAAATAAAATTATAATATAGAAATAAATTGAGGGAGAAAATAACCTTCTATCAAGCCTAGTTTTTATCTAATAAATGAGGTCACAACGTTCTCACTAAATGTGAATTCACTGAAACAGTAATGCTAGAATAATTAAAACGCCTGACAATCCGGCATTCAACCAGGAAGAAATTTATATGTAAATATTTTCTAATTTGACTGCCAATGACACAGAATATCAAAATAAAAATATACCGTATATAAATAAAATGTAAATATTTCCCCCCTGTTTGTATTTTTAAATTAGAATGAATATTTTAAATAATATAGAAATAGACATGAAAATAAACACAGATAAATGTGCAATATGTTGATTAAAAACAACAGTATGCACTGTAATTTTGAAAAACAATGGATAATAGGTAATATATAATATTCACATTTTGCCTGCATCAATGAAGATTAGCTTTTAAAACAGGAACTAATATATACACCGAACAGTTACCTTTTCCTTTACACTCTATTCATTGCAATAGCCTGAAATTCAAGAAAACCCTAAGGTTCTGAAAACTAATTAACTTGCTTGCTAGTTCATAGTTCTAACACTGATGTAAAGATATTGTTAGAAAATATTTTATTTATGTAAGTATGACAATCACATAACAATAATTCTTTTGTGTGTGTGTGTTATTCTTTTATATTTATATAAAATTGTGTCTTTATACAATGCAATAATTGAAGAGCATAATGATAAAAACCTCCCCATCTTCATAAAATAGTAACTATAAAATAGAGATTTATAAATAAAACTATTTTACTATGTTCAAGTTGATAAACAATAAATAATTAATATTTGAATACAAATAAGTATATTGCATATACTGAACTTTAGATGTAATTGGAGGGAATCAAGCTCCAATAAGTTATTATTTAAAAATATGATCACATGATTTTCACTGACAAAGGCCACAAGCCAGAAACTAGTCTGGGGATATTGGATGAGTAGGCAGTAGATGGGAATTTTATGCACAAACCTTCTGGCATCCATTGATTACTCTGGCAAGCATAATAAATAGTGATCATGTGATGTTTATTGGCTTAAAAACAATCCTGCATGTTTTAAAAATATGATGACCATTTTCTCTCACTATGAGAGCAAAGAAAGCTTATGTTTCATATTAAGGATTTATTTATAGATAATGCCATGTATTTTTTTTTTTCATATCAATACATCATAACGTTAGTTGCATTTACAGCATAATTACAAAATTAGACTGGTATTGGTGAACACATCTGGCATCACAACTAGAACTTACCAGGACATAGCCAATAGCTACATTTAATTTGTAAGAATTCAAGTACAAAATATTAATTAACACAGATATAGATTTAATTAAAATTTATAGAAGTAAAATAAACTTTTAATTACTGAGCATATTTAGACTCTGAAATAAATTTTTTAATTGCAAAAAAGTAACTATAAAAGCCATCCTGCATATACATTTGTTTAATAGAAAAGATATTCCTGGTTTTAAATTATCAAAATACAGCAACAACATTGCTTTTCTGTGCATATGCCAATAAAAAAGTACTGAAGCCATTAATTTATTAATATGAAAACTTTGATTGTGTAATAATATTTCCAATATTCATTATCAGTTATTTGGAAATTATTTTTAATGATGATGCTATTAATAACAATAATAGAAGTAATAATATCAAATAAAAACTGATCATTTATTTATATTAAAAAAGACTATTAATTTCTAAACATATTTTGCTATCAGAAAGTTTTCTTTAAAAAAATTATCTGCCAAAAACAAGACATCACTTGTAATTAACCTATTCATTCATTATACTGAATATTTACTATAGTAAATAGAGGGATTTGAACTTGAGCTTTTCAGTCTATATTCAGCCTCCACATGACCACATATATGTGAAAAAGATAAATAAGTCCCAATATGATTGTATATATGTATGGAAGAATATGATCTGGCCCAATTGATGATTGCTGATTCTGATGAAATACTTATATTGGGGAGTCACTTATCTTTTTTACATGTATGTGGACATGTATATCAGTTGGTTGAGATGGAGTGATGAATACAGACTGAACATCTTAAGTTCAAATCCCTCTATTTAATATGACATTTGAAGGGGGAGTGGTAGTTGCAGCTATCATTAAAAAAAGTAATTATAAAAGTTAAATGGTTTTTAATTTCTCACTTTTATGCTTAATATTTTTATTATTAACATAAAATATTTTCATTTATTTAAATCACAGTTTTGCTTATTCATGATTTTAAATTTATATACAATATAGAACAGAAGTAGCCACACATAATAAACTTCAGATGATTGAGAACTGCAAAAAATAATTATACAATGTTATATATAATTTTATTTTAAAATTTTTATGTAAATATTAAGAAATACATATTTAGTGTCTATATAAATATATTGGACCATAAATAAAGATGGGATTTCAACTTTATTGATAAAAGGAGGTTGCCTTGACAACAGATTAAGATTGTTGATTGTTATTGATATTGAAATTGTCTAAGTGTTGATGATTTTAATGATTACTTATAAACCCATTTAGCTTTGAGCATAATTACACTTATTATTTAAGCAATATATTGTGTGCAATTTTAAAATTACAATTTCTGTTTGAATATTATAATTGACTATTTATTAGTCTGCATTCAGGACAGGTTATGATTACTTGTTTGAGGAGGTTTATTTAAATTTTTTTGTATCAATAATTTCAGTCTCTGTGTTCAAGTTGAAATCTTTAGTGTCTATATAAATATATTGGACCATAAATAAAGTTATGATTCCATCTTTATTGTTAAAAGGAGGTTGCCTTGACAAGAAATTGAGATTGATGATTGTTACTGATATTGGATTGTCTATGTGTTGACTGATTTTAATGACGTTTATAAGCTATAATTTGGCACCCTTGATGTAGAACAATATTTATATCTACTAATTCCTTAATAATATGATATGGTCATGAATAAAATTAACTAGATAGTTTTATTGTGCTTTGTGGTTAGTTAAATGTTTTTTTTTTAAGAATTTGACTCTGTGTCTTATGAATTCATTTATTCATTATCCTATGTTTTTATAAATTAATTAATCAATCTTGAATAGAAGAATCTCTTGATGATACATTAATACATTGTACAGGCTTAAACCTGCATTTATATATGTAATATATGCGGGATTTGAACTCAGACTTTCACATGACCCACTACTCTTAGTGCCATCTCATATTTCTGACCCACCTGATCACACACATGTTGAAAAGATAAATAATCACCAATATATGTATTTCATGCTAAACCAGCAATCATCAGTTGGTCTTGATTACTATCCTCACACACATATATATATATATAATCAGTGCTCAGCTTTATATTAAGATAGCCAATCTTCATACTTTAATGGACAGGCTTCAAACTATTCCAACTCACAACTTTTCAGCCTTCCATTTCATTGAAAATCTTATGGTGGAACGTTCAAAGCCCTTGTTAATGCTAAGGTTGTCATCCTACCCATGTTGACATATTAGTCATTCTGACCCCTCATGTACAGGAGAATAATCCATTTGATAATACATTAAATATTTAATCATTGCCTGTGTGCAAAAAAGTTTATTATATAGTATGCTGGTATTATATGAAGCAAGGTATATTAAACATTTTTAATTGACATTTGGTTATTTCTGAGAGCAGGAATAAATAAAAATTTTGATTGAAAGAATATCTTTTTTTTCTTAACAAATTATTTATACCCATTTGTAAAAAAGCTTATGAATCTTTTATTTTATTAAACAAAAAATTTCCAATAATTTATTTAATTGCTGGGAGATCTTATGAAGTTTCACCGGAAGTGACGGAGACGCGAACTGTGGACTTTAAGCTCTAGACTGCCATTCTGGTCATGTCTCATACCATGCAGGGCTTTATTTTATTAACTTTAATAAGTGTCCTGTTTGATATTTTCATTTGTATGTGTTTGTATATTTATAAGTTAGTTGGCATCATTTTTATGTTATTTATAATTGCTTTGTCTATTTATAAGTTAGTTGGCATCATTTTTATGTTATTTATAATTGCTTTGTCCTGCAATATTTTTGCACTCCGTTATGCTTGCATGGTTTTGGGTCTGTAAAGAATAGTGTCTTTTAAACTGCCCATTGATTAAACATTAGTTTTGGATTTCCATCTTGAATTCTTCTTGTGAGGGCTGAAATATTTTCTCCTACAAAAAGGGGGTGAAAAATACAATGCTTATCTGGGAAGTCACTTTTAATTATACTATTTTATACGAATAAAGTCATTGATAACTTTATTGTTATTTTGCTTAAAGCAAAAGACGTTAATAAATGACTTTCTATTGTAAGATGCCTTAAAATCTTGATAATGGAAAATGATTAATAGGTTTATTTAATGTGAGAGAGACATCTCTATACTCATGTTAATTATTAGCATTTAAATTTAGCTATATATTATACACATTTTATTATTAAATAGTGGCGAATAATAATAATATATTGCTATAATATTAAAAAATCATAATTGACATGTTCCATTGATCAATACTGTATATATATTGATATTTTTTTGTGTAAATGATTTGTTATATATTTTGTAATATTTTGTTGTACATATACACATGTTAAGTAATTATAAATTAACTTCATCTGTTTCATTTGTTTTTAATATTTTTTATTATTAAATGGATCTATTTCATGAATTGCTACTGTAATATATTTATGTAAATAAACTAAATATGAATTAAATAAGCACAAAAGTTAAAGATATAACAAATTTGTTAAAAAATATACAGAGTTAATATTTAATTTCCTTTGCCAGTCACTTCCAAAGACAATTAAATGTATCTTGCTATTTTCATTCCCATAATTTTATTTAATAAAAAGAAAAATAACTGAAACACACAGGCTTATTATATACCTGGGTTTATATATGTAATATATAGGGTATATGAGCACAGACTTTCACACGACCCACCATTCTCCACACTATCTCATAACACTGATACACTTGAACACGTATATATGTGTTCTAGTGTATCAGTGTTATGAGATAGTGTGGAGAGTGGTGGGTCGTGTGAAAGTCTGTGTTTATATACCCTATATATTAAAAATAATAATGTATATTTTATTAATTTTCTAATAATTTTTTATTTTCTGGTGGATATTATTAATCAGAAGTTTATTTCATTTAGCTAAAATTTATTTAATTTAGTATTAATTATATGTTGGACTATTTCTATCATCTAATATTTCTTACTGTGATTTTCCTATTGGCAGATTGTATTAAAGTTCCAAACATTTGATTAGTCAATTACACAATCTGCAATAGAAATATATTTTATCTTTTAAAACTATATTTGTTTTAGTTTAGTTTTCAAAATCCAAATTAATAATTCATCCGTTTATTAACATAAATAAAAGATATTTATAATTGATGAAACTATATCTATAGCAGTAAACATATGTTTGTCATTCAATTATAAATTGCCACCATATGCTATTGATTTTTTTGTCAATTTGCCTTTATGTAAAATAAAGATTTCCCATTAAAATCTGAATTATTCTTTTGAAGTGATTACTATTTCACATCTTCAGTTTGAAAATCAAAATAAGATGAAGAGCTCACAAAATGTTTGACAGACACTCTCTTGTGGAGAGAACAAGAAACAGCCTATCAGTGTCTTAGGAGGCAGGATCTTGCTTCATTCTTTTAATGTTAAATTTAAATATTATTGCTTTATTAATTGTAAAAATTCTGAAGATGGCAGCATTATTCAATACAGTTTTTTCTTAGAAAATTGACAAAATAACATTAAAAATAGATGTTAGGGAGTGAGTTCAAGATTTGAACACATGGACAATACAAGAGTATGATCCATACTCAGAAAAGAATATTAAATGTTGAATATCTTTAGAAAAAATTTTAAACTTTATTTAAAATTTCCAAGTATATTCAACTTTCAGTAATTGCTCATATGTTATTATAAAACTGTTTCAAATGGTTTTATTCTCATTTCTTTATATATAGCTGACCTGACCAGTAACAGTATCTGAATGGAGATTGAACATGGACCTTATTTGTGAATTTGCAGAAAAATTTCAGTGGGTTAGAGTGTTATTTTAGAATTTAATATTCATGATCTAAACGTTCCCCAGTTTGATCCCCATTCTAGTATTACTGATTAGGCCAGCAATACTTGAAGAAAAGAGGAGATTAATTCCATTTGAACTGATGTGTAACATTTTAGTCTGTGTGATATTTCTATTAGTTGAAGGTATTTGGAAAGTTTAAATAAAGTTTAAATTTTTTCTAAAGTTATTTAATATTAGATGATGGATATAGTCCAACATGTAATAAATACTAAAATGTCACCAATACAAATTTTGTACAGTGGTTTTATTTGATATCTTATGATGTTAAATGGAATTTTGGCTTTCAACTGATCACTATCCCCCTTTTTTTTTGCCATAAATCATAATGGCAACCTCAGATATAGTACTGTATTTTTGAAAACTATATTTTATTCATTTTGATAACTTAGAATATTATATTTAAGCTGTAAATATAACATTTTCCTTTAAATTGAAAAGGTATTACCACTATAGCATAATATATAATATGATCTTTTAATTATACATTATTTTATTATTATTTTATTTTTTGAAGTTGTCTGTAATTTTTTTTTTTGTGAGACTTCCATCTAAGAAAGTTTCAGTTGCAAAGCATTGAAACTTTTTATCATATTTTTCTGTAATGACTTAAGCATAATCATTTAAAATCATACAATATGCAGACCTGTGATTTTAAGTGAAATAAATTATGTTTTTAAAAATTTAAGTAAGCTATATTTTTAAAGCAGGTTGGATTAACTAAGCAAGAAAAAATATTGATTACTATCAATTGCAGCTTGCTTGTTGTTACAACTTTTTAAAAATAATTTACTTTAGTGTCTTAATTTTGAAGCTATTAGTTCTATATTATTATTATTAGTGTCATTATTGTTGTGCACAGGATGGCTGTAATTAGAAAGAGAAAGGCTTTAATTCTTTTTCAAGTGCACCATAAACATTTATATAATAGCCAAACAATATAGTTTTGACTATAGAAGAACCTCTCAAACCTCAGCTCAAGGTAGTGGCTTTATAAGGGTAATAAGCTCGAAACCAGTTGGTCTGGAGATGAGAGTGTTCTGGATAGAGATTTTAAATATTTTCTCATATTGCACTTATTAATTAAAGCTTGTTTGAGCTATTGGTACGCTCTCTGTATTGCATTTTTGTAACTACAAGCTTATTAAAAGTAATGTCATGTTATATATGACTTATTTTTTTAATTATTATAAGGGTAAGAGTCATTGTCCTATTTTAAATCTAAATTATTATTTATATAGGCCAATCTAAAGCATCTTGATTTGAGAGCATGAATATATTACTCTTTCATTTAAATCCACTATTTCTTTCACAAATTAACTTACGCAAAATCTTGCAATTTAGGGCTTATATTACAATCTTTTTAACAGAAATATAGAAACTAATGTAACATTCTGATTATTTATTGAGTACGCAGGAAGTCTATAATTAGAAAGTTTTTAGCCTTTTTCAAATGCACCTTAAATGTTTCTATAATAGCCAAACAATGTAGTATTTGACTATAGAGGGACCTCTCAAACCTCAAGATAGATGCTCTTATCTTTATAGAGACCCTATCTTTGAGGTTTGAGAGATCCCTCTATAGATAAAAACTACATTCTTTGGCTATTATATAAATGTTTAAGGCATGTGTAGAAAAGGTTAATACTTTTCTCTTTCTAATTACAGACTTCCCATTTACTTGATAAATAATCAGAATGTTACATTTGTTTCTATATTTCCATTAAAAAGATTTTATATTAACTCATTGTAAATTGCAAGATTTTTTTTGCATGAGTTAATTTGTGAAAAAAAATAGTGGATTTAAATGTGAAGAGAGTAATATCTTCGAACTCTCAAATCAAGGTGGATAAGATTGGTGTATATAAATAAGAATTTAGATTAGAGATAAGACAACTGCTCTTATCTTTAAAAAGTCTCTATCTTGTGTTGAGGTTTGAGAAGGCCCTCTATAGTCAAAAACTACATCCTTTGGCTATTATGCAAACGTTTAAGCTGCATGGAAAAAGGTTAAAGTTGTTCTTTTATTATTATTATCATCATCATCATTTAACTTTGTCAAAAAATTTGTTTAGGCATATATGATCTTTCAATAAAATAATTCATGAAAAAGAAGTATTTTATCACAATTTTTTGTGTACCATTACACATAATATGTATATATTTAAAAATAAATAATTATAATTTTAAAATGTAGGTAATTAAAAAAAGATAAATATTCTTACAACTTTACCATTAAAAAAAAAAATCTTAATAATGAAATAAATGGTTTCTATGATTTGTATATGATGTCAAATTATCTATAAAAGTAGTGTAAACTTAAAGCTACTTTAATTGTTAAATATTATAAATATTTATATAACAATTTATATATGTAAATAAACAACAAAATTACTTAAAAGTAGTTTTAGCATTTTTTTTTGCAGATTAGACGCCTAATGGTATCAACCATTGAATTTTTTTTCTTCATATAATTAATTACCTTTGTTATTGTATAAATCCAAATTATTTTAAAATTTAAGAGCATCTATCTTTTGATCAAAGCCATGAATAGAGTTTTAAAAGAAATATTTCAATATATGGGCAAGTAATAACACAACAAAATACTGTGCACCCAGCTTGAAGAGAGTTTTATGATTTTCATGACTGAATGCAAAAAATTGGGAATATTTTTTTAAATGAAGTTTCCGTATTTATGATATATAATGGATGTCTCTGATAATGATTAAGTTTTTAGAGAAATACAATGCCATTAATATTTCCATATTGAAATTTAATAAATTCACATATTTTTAAAAATTATATTTAAAATCTATACTTTACACTTCTAGGCTAGTGTTATTGTCTAGTTTAAGTCAGGAATGCATTTATTTGAAGTAGTTGTTATCAATGTTGTGTATGCAAAAAAGTTTAATATATCAAATTGTATAATAAATTTGCATTTTGCAAATGTGTGAAAAGATAGAGTAATGAGATTTTAATATATATATAGCAATGGTCAATACTGATTAGTTAATAAACTTAGAATTACTTATGAATGAATGATTTGTATTTTTCATGTAAATGTATTAACCATAACCTAATTTAAGCGTTAGTGTTTTAGAATTTCAAATTTCATATTATTTTATAAATTAAACAAATGTTAATCACAGTATTTTTCTAAGTATGTCTCTATTTTATAAAAATTAAATTAGTTTGAATTTACTTTATATTATGTCAGGTTTTTTTAAAAAAATTACCTGATGGTTGCTGTTTTTCATTTAAATTTAAGTAATTTTATTTTTTCATTTTTTGTCATCTAGTGTTTTTTTCTTTTATATAAATATTATAATTATTTTTTTTGGAAGTTATTTTTAAAAATAAAAATCAAATTTATTTCGAAATAAAATGCTTTAAGATCTGCCCATCCCTCATATATGTATGTAAATAAATTATGTCCTGTACATGAGGGGTCACAGTGACTTGTGGTCAATATGGGTAGGATGAGAAAGTTGGCACTAAGATGGGCTTTGAGCATTCTATCATCAGATTTTCAATGAAATGAATGGCTAAAGAGTTGTGTTGTGGAGAGATGTGAAACCTGTCCATTGAAGTGTGGAGATTGGCTATCTTAATATAAGCTGAGCTTTGATTGTATATATGGAGTGATAATCTGGACCAACTGATGAGTGCTGGTTTAGCATAAAATATATATATATTGGTGATTATTTATCTTTTTGAAATATGTGTGATCAAGTATATCAGTGGTATGAGATATGGATGGTTGAGGGTTGTGCAAAAGTCTGAGTTCAAATCCCCTATATATTATAATAATGATTGAAATTTTTCTAAAATAATGCATTCAGTTGAATTTATTTACCAGCCTGTGAAAAGTGTATGCTGGATAGCTGTATAAATTGTGATATACATGTTCTAGCAGGAGCACAAGATATTGATCAATCAAAATTTTTTTCCAAATATGAAATATTTCAAATATCAACTTTCATATTATAGAAAAATTTTAAGCAATCAAAGAAAATTCAAGGCTTGGGTTTTAAAAAAGGATTAGCAAAATAAATGTTGCACCCATATTTTAGGAGCATGAGGAACATCTGAAGCTTTTAATAATGGTAGTGACAATAATGTACATGATGAAAGACTCAAATTAAAGAAAATGTAGTCATTTTAAAATTATCTGTACTCATTTTAATTCTTTTAAATACCCATTTGGAACCATAAATAAATAATAAAATAATCTTTTTCTAATGAATGGTAGTATTTATTTGATAAAACTGTCTTGTAGCCATTGAAGTTAAAATAAAAATAAACTTAAATCAGAAAATACAAGATCATGGAATTGTATCTCATTTTAAAATCATTTATTAAATTAGTAATTTAAATGATATAAACTTAAATTTAAAAAGAAAAATGAAATTGGTATTTAAAATGAGGGAATAACTTGTGCTTAGAATTTATAAATAGCAAATTTTTACCCATAAGAGTATTATTACACAAAGGATTATTTTATTAGTAATTACTTTACTCGGTAATGAAATTTTGAGTTTATAAAGAAAAAAATATTTCACAAAACTGAAGTGTATTCATTTAAATTATTAACATCATTTTTATAACATTATTTTACTTCAATAACAAATTTTTTTAAGTCTCTAAGTATTATTTTTTTATTCTGATATGCAGTTTAATTTACACTAAAAATTAAATACATTTAATAAAACCACCAAAACATAACATGAACACAAGCTGTTATTAGCAGTAGTAAAGTCTCCTCCGTACAGTAATGTCACCCAGTGCAAGCTTTAGTAATCAGTGGATACAGAAAAGTCATAAAATCCTCATCTGGTGCTTACTCATGACATTAGATGGCAATTTTATGCACAAACCATTGTGCATTTTTTGATTACTAAGGCTGGCACTGGGTGGCACTAATGTATGGAAAGTTTGCTACTTTATTTAATAAATGCAGATCACGTAATGGTCTGTCTAAATTGCTTTAATACCACTTATTCATGCATTATACATAATGTTTAAATTAGATCTTATTTGTTTCAAACATAAAACTAAACACATTGGAAAAATATAAACAAGTTACATTTAATAAGATCTGATTTACATAGGACATGAGTAAAAGAGCTCATATTGTTAATGTAATTTGAAAGAATTATGTGTTGTATCTCTTAAACATCACATGATCACCATCTCTTATACTAGCACATAATTGTTATTAAACAAGGCAAAACTCTCTCCATACAGTAGTACCACCCTGTGCTAACCAGAGTAATCAATGGATGCCAGAAGGCTTTATGCATAAAATCCCTATCTAGTGCCTACTCATCCAATATCCCCAGGCTAGTTTTTGGCTTGGGCCTTCATCAGTGAGGAGTCTTGGATCTGAGAGCACTGCACCTAGATCTTAGGATCTAACGCAACTTTCCAGCAGCCACCTTTTATCTCGACTTAATTACTAAGCTTAGATTGTGTTTTCAATTTTATTCTCATAGTTTTGTAGTTAAGTAGAGATAAAAGGTGGCTGCTGGAGGGTTACATTATATCCTAGTTATGTAGAGATAAAATGTGGCTGCTGGAGGGTTGCATTAGATCCTAAGATCTAGGTGTAGTGCTCTCAGATTCAAAGCTTCTCACTAACGAAGGCTACAAGCCAGAAACTAGTCTGGGGATATTGGATAAGTAGGCACTAGATAGGGATTTTATGCACAAAGCCTTCTAGTATCCATTGATTACTCTGGTTGGCATAGGGTGGCAATACTTTATGGAGAGAGTTTTGTTGTATCTCTTTTTATTTCTTATATTTAATTTTTAATATGGAAGGAAAGTAGATATCAAAGTCAAAGTTAAAAAAATATTGACAATTTTAGATATAAAGAGGGATTATTATTTGTTAATAGTTAATATTAATGTCTGAATATATGCATATTATAAAAATAATATTACGAATTTTAATTTGATATAAATGCTTTTAGATTAATAAGAGCATTAGTACAATGATAATTAGGAAATGTAGACAGTCTAAGCACTTGAATGAGGTCATTTTATTTAAAATGCATTATAGGATTTTTTCTGAAATTTTGAGCTATATGCTTGAAAGAAGTAATACTTACTAAGAAGCAATATTATATTAAAATATATTATTATTATTGTACCAAATGTTTTTATGAACATAGAAATCATCTTAATATTAAGTTTATTTTATAAAAATCTGCATAATTCTTAATTAGTAAATATATTATTCAATTTTATTTAGTAATACAGAAATTATATGCAATTTTAAGGATTTACACCCTAAGCACATGTGCTATAATATTGTTAAAATAGCTCAGTGATGTCTTGATGAATATTGAGAACACTCTCAAACCAAAGCACAAAGTAGACTTTTGAAAAGATACCCCCACTCTTATCTTTTCAATATTCTATCTTGTGCTTTGGTTGAGAGTATCTTCAGTACTCAACAGCATCATTGAGCTATTATGACTACATTACAACACATGTACTTATGATGTAAATCCCTTCTGCTTAAATAAAATAACTGAAATGTAATAATTTTTTTCTATTATCGGCATGAAATATATATATATATATAAGATAACATTGAACTCGGCAACTCTTTGATATTAAAGTCAGAATATAAGATATATTTGATGGGGTTACAAGTTTTCAACTACAACTTAGTATCATTGTCATCAATTTTGCTATATATTGTAAAAAACTTTATTGAATTTATAATTTAAATAATGCCAAATAGTTTTAATGAGCAGAAACAGTAATTGATATTTAACCAGCACTTATTAGTTGGCCCACATAACAATCTTTTACATGTATTTTCATCATTTATTCAGTATACATATAATTTAATTTTCAGGTTTCAAATTTTTTGCACTTACAACACTATACAAACCACTTTATGGAAATATATCAATAACTTTTTCTAATCATGTATTAAGCTAGATATTATCCTTAACTCAAATATATACTTTGTTTCAACAGTTAACTTATTCCCCCACATTGACTTTCTTTGCTAAGTTGACAGCTTTGATAATTTTCATTATACCATTCTCACACTAAGTAGGGATTGGTTTTTATCAACTTTTAACAAATATCTGTGGAGCCAATGTACAATCATTGCACTATATTTTGTTTCCAAAAATTTTCCTGTAATAGTTTTGTTGCTATCAATTCATCTTTCAGTTAGTTCAATCATCATATAATAACCAAACATCAGCCTATAGCCAGACCCATCTCTCTCACATTCTGGATTCATTTTGAAACATCCACTTCATTTTTTTTCGAGTGAACAAGATATCTATAGTTCATATTATAATTTAATTTTATATACATGTTTTTTAAAGATATATTCCAAACTTTTATTCATTCACGCATTCCTGAAACATATAATCAAAGACATGTGAAAAAGATAAATAACCCTTAAGATTTGCATTACATGCTGAACCAACACTTATCAGTTGGTTCAGATCACAATATATTCATCATTTGTTTAGCATTACATAGATAATAATTTACTATAGTTTGATTACAGGTGTCAAATATTGATACAAACCACTTTATAGAAATATATTTTTGATTTTTACTGATTGTTTATTAAAATAGATATTATTTCTAGCCCAAATACATTCTTTAATTCTCAATTAATTAATAATATGTGTTTAATGTTATTAAGGTATCAACAGTTGAATTTCATTGCCCATGTTGATAGTTTCAACAACTTTCACTACATCACTCTCAGAAAAGATGGAAATTAGTTACGATCTTCTTTTAACACCTTGTGAAAGGGGTGTACAATACGTTGTACTGTAATATGTTTCATTTTTTGTTCCCCATAATTGCATTTTTCACCTTAGTTCAATCATACTGTAATCATCTGTCAGCCCAGAAGTGAGACCGTAGATGCATTTGAAACACCCACTTCCCTTTTTTCAAATAAGTAAAAGATACATAGTTCACATCCTAATTTGACTTCATAATACACAATTTTTTAAGAAGATAAATAACTCACTTTTACTTCATTTACACATTTTAAAATATATATTATATATTTCAAACTTAAAACAGGCAAACTCACTATGTATATTGCCACACAGCAAGCTAGAGTAATCAATGGACGCCAGAAGGCTTGTGCATAAAATCCCCATCTAGTGCCTACTCATACAATATCCCTAGAATAGTTTCTGGCTTATGGCCTTTATCAGTGAGGAGCCTTTGATCTGAGATATTTCAAACTTCCATTCCATTGCACTTTCCTGACACATAACCAAAGACTTATGAAAAAGGTAAATGATTCTCAAGATGCTAATTTCATGTTGAACCCAGCACTCATCAGTTGGTGCAG
Organism: Epiperipatus broadwayi; assembly: GCA_028023455.1. Classification (NCBI taxonomy): domain Eukaryota; kingdom Metazoa; phylum Onychophora; class Udeonychophora; order Euonychophora; family Peripatidae; genus Epiperipatus; species Epiperipatus broadwayi. The sequence continues at coordinate 1,029,392 of JAQFVV010012524.1, forward strand.
GCCATAATTTCTTGTACATATTTTTATGATTTCATTAATATTATATAGGTAATGATTTAAGTGTTAAACTTTCTTTACTTACAACTTTAATACAAACTGCTTAATAGAAATATATTAATGATTTTTACTGATCATTTATTAAACTACAGATTATCTCTAGCCCAAATATACTCTTTAATTCTCAATAATATATGTGTAGTGTTATAAAGGTATCAAAATTTTCTTGCTCATGTTGACAGATTATATATAAAAATATATATTAGATGTATTATTTTATTAAACACTGACTGTAACAATGTAATTTAATCGTTTTCTGCACTTGTTTCACAAATAAATAAAAATTAAAAAAAAATTAAAAAGTAGTTTAATTGATTTTTATAGTAAATTCATGTAATATTTCAACAATAGATATAAACATCACATGACCACCATCTCTTATGCTTGTGTATAACTGTTGTTAAAACAGGCGATACTCACTATACGTATGCCACACACAGCAAGCTTAAGATCTAGGCACAGTGTTCTCAGATCCAAGGCTCCTCACTGATGAAGGCCACAAGCCAGAAACGAGTCTGGGGATATTGGATGAGTAGGCATTGGATGGGGATTTTATGCACAAGCCTTCTGGCATCTATTGATTACTCTAGCTTGCTGTGTGTGATATATGTATAGTGAGTATTGCCTGTTTTAACAACAATAGATATATAAAAAATTAGACAAGTAATAAAGGCACTCATGTCCATTGTTTTCATTATTTTGTAGACCTGCTTATTTTGGTGCAATAATAAAGTGGTTGTCTTGGAAGATCAAAATATGTGATTTGCAGATACCATCAGTTCCAGTACTTGCACTTTTTGTGACTTCCTGATCAATAACCCATTTGATTATATATATATTAGTTTGTACAGCTCTGTATCACATTAAACAGAAGTAGAAATACATATAATTGTAGTAGTTTTTTTTATTTCATAGAGAGTGCTAAGAACATATTAAGGGTGTTTGATAATAAATTAGCATCCCTTCTATGATCATCTTGGAAGAACTCTCACATTTGTCTGACTTTATAAAGGGTAAATTACTGCCAAATTTTTTAGTATATTAATATTCAAAATTGAAATTATTTGTTGAATTAAGATTCACATTTCAAAAATAATGAGTATAATCATAAAATATGGGTAAATATATCTTCTACGAACAACTTTGGTCAGAAATGAATGATTATTAAGGAAGACTGATGAGGTAAAGTTTTACAGGAACAAAGGCATTAACTTCAGTGAATAGAATTATTGCAGTGATACGCACTCAAATACCATAGTGTTTATTGAAACAATAAACCATAAACATTGGAAAAGTATGATTATGGTCAAGTTGCTGATTTAAAACCCCAAATATATGGTTGAAAATTATGATTTAGATATGGTGCATATTTTATGGATAGACATATCATTTTTACTTTTCCTATGTTTTAAAAAAGCTTATGCCTTATATGTACCTAAAGAAATTTATTAATTAGATGTCTATCTCTCATTTGTGGATCATAGTAATAGAACTAGGCTGATTTCAACAGCTATATGAACCAGGATTATGCAATGATGAAATCCAATGTTTGCAGACAATGGTATCACAGACAATGGTGTCAAATTGTATGATAATTATGCCTCAAATTAAATTATGTTATTAGACAATATAAATATGGAAAACATCAATAAACTGCACTTTGCCTATGGACATAACCACTTGATTTGTTGACTGACATAACTCAAATAGCTCAAACTTTCTTCAAACAAATTGATGAGGATTTTTCTAAGCACTGTTGAAATATAATTTTATTTCTCATAGGATTTAAGGAATCAGATTTTGATATGTTTGCCACTTTAATAAATATATTGCTGGTGTTTTCATTATATTTGTCAATCTTAGTGTATATGCTGATTGAAATAAACAAAGAAAGCATATTTTTTATGGAGTATTTTTTATTTTATTTTACTTGTGGTTCAGTAACATATTTAGAACTTTTTTTTTAATATTTCATGGGAAACAAATTGATGCTAACTCTATATTGTAGCTTCATTGTTTTTTTTTTTTTGGAACAAAAAAACAAAAAAAAAACAAATTGTTAATTTTAGAAAGACAGCATTTTAACCACTTCTAGTTCAATGTATTTAAGTTTTTATAAATATTTCCAAATCAGGTTTCTTTATCATTTAGAAATTGATTTTTTTTAAAGCATTTTTAGTTATCCTCTTCAAATTTACATCATTTCTTGTAAAAAAAAAAAAAAAAAAAGCCATGGCAACAATGTCAGAAACATGTAAGAAATTAAAGATAATATAAATATTGCTTCATTCATAGAGCAAATATTAAATATAATCTTAATGCCTTTTTGGTACTGAGTACCCTTGTCAAAGGAGATGGTTGTATCCAATATATATTTATTTTATAATATAGCTTTACATTTTAGCTTTAGAGTAAATTGTGTTAAGGAGGGGAATTTTTACCATGGTTAGTGGCCGAGAGTTAACTCTTGAATGTGGGATTATCCTATTGCCTAACTATTTTGTCTTTGGGCAGAAGCAAGATCTTCCATTGTGAAAATTATTTATGAATAAGATTTTGAAACTTGAAGGAAAATGATTCATTTTGATTCATTAAGTAGATATCTTTGGCATGGGATGTGACAAACACTCAAAATTTGGAAGGGAATCTCTCAGATTAATAACATATATTTATAACTACACTCAAAAGTAACAACTTGATTATCTAATTGTAGAGATTTTCTATTTTCTAAAAATTTTTCAAACATCTAAGCATAGACCTTCTGAATGTTCTGCCTTGCAGAATGCATCCTATTCTCACCAAAAAGTTAGTCTGAATTTCATAAATCTAAGGCCATTTTACTTGTATTCAAGTCTAAATATTTCATTGCTAAATCTATGATCCACAAAATGTATTCTGCATTGTATGTGTCTAAGTTATTTTGCTCATAGACTAGTGTAAACTTTTAACTCCTAAATCTATGATCCAGGATTCTGAAATAAATCATGCAAGTTATAGTTCTTTGCATAAAATTATAAATACAATAAATTGCTTTTTTTATAACTTTCATATTACTTGTCTTGATAAATAATCAAATAAATTAATATAATTAATAAAAGTAACATCTAACATAATTATAAAACATGACCCTAATAATGGATTAAAACTGTAAATAGTCTACTTCAGAGCAGAGAGAGATTTCAACAGCCTTTTACTGATAAACATTGAAGGAGAAGATGTTACCCATCAGGTTTGTTGATTTCTGCATATTAATGATTTGAACATTTTTTGTTCTTTGTTTTACTATTAGCTAAAAATAACTGAATAACTATATATCAGTCATTATAGGAAAGACTATTAACAACCTCTCCAGCCATTCAATGTCAGTTGGTTAAATGATATTTAGTATTAATTGTAGGATAAATTTCCTAACACTACTTATGTTGATGTATTGACAATATATTAAAAATATAATTATACATAATACAATCCTCCCATTAGTAAGTTGCTGTCATATAAATATGGCTCTGAACTCCTAGTTTATCACTATCTTTTTGTATTATATATATGTATAAGTTAATTCTGTACTATTAGAATTAAATGGAACACTTTTTTATGATGAGTTATAATGTCTTTTTGTTGAATGTTAAACTAACATTTACGAATTCTTGATGGATAGTTATCAAATTCTCACTAGAATAATTTATATTTCTCAAAGAATTTAGCATAATAAAACTGCAATATCTAGTTTTGTACATTTTCATATAATGTACTTACCACTATATTATTACTAATATTGCATTGAACTGTACGTATATTTATGATTATTTATCTTTTCGACATATATATGTTCAAGTGTATCATTGTTATGAGATGGAGTGAAGAGTGGTGGGTCATGTGAAAGTCTGTGCTCATATACCCTATATATTACATATATACAGGTATATAATAATTCTATATTTCAGTTATTACATAGTAGAAATTTCTGCCCATCCATTGTATATGTATTAAATGGATTATGTCCTTTGCATGAAAGGTCAGATTAGCTTAAGATCAACATGGGTGTGATGAGAATTTCAGCCTCTAGGTGGCCTTTGAGCATTCCATCATTAGATTTTCAATTAGATGGACAATTGAAGATTTGGAGTGTGGAGTAGATTGAAGCCTGTCCATTAAAGTATAAAGATTGGCTATATTAATATATATATATATCTGAGCACTTATTGCATATATGGGTAGAGATGATAATCTGGGCCAACTGATGATTGCTGGTTTAGCATGAAATACATATACTGGTGATTATTTATCTTTTTGACATATATATGTTCAAGTGTATCAGTGTTATGAGATGGAGTGGAGAATGGCAGGTTGTGTGAAAGTTTGTGCTCATATACCCTATATATGAATCAATAAAGTTTTTTTTTTGATAAAATTAATAATATTAAAAAACTATTTGAATAATATAAACAAGTTGATGTTGTTTTCTCTCCAATTTTAAAAAAAAAAGTCACCCCCCTCCCCATAACTTTACAGGTATCAATTTTCTATTCTCAAATTTAAAAGCAAATATAGAAAGTGAATCATTTTATATGAGATAAAATGTGCTGTAGCAATTTTATATTCTGATTAGAAAACAAGCTTACATATAATGTGATCATTTTTTTAAATACAATTTTGATTGTTTTATTATTATTAAACATTAATCAAATTTATAATAATTTAAGAATAAAGATTTTTATTCATAACAGCTTTTATTTATTTACTCATTTATTTTTATTACTGTATGCACAGCTAAGCATAACTATAGAAAATTTTAAAAGCTGTAAAATGGAAAGTACATTTTTGATAAAAAAAAATAATGATGTCATAAAAATTAAATTGTTTCAAAGTTTAATCTCTCTGCAATTAGATACTTATTTTACTTTGATAAACTTTCTATAAATTTTTATATGCAGTATACATTCTTTCGAACTTTTATATTTTTAATTGTAGGTTGATCACTGTTTGCATGTTTGGTCTAAGTGCAGTTTGTGGGGCTTAAGGTCCGCATATCACATATACTTGTCACTTTCAGGCATAAACTCTTAAACAGTAAAGTTATTAGATTATTTATTTTTATTACTTATTAATTAAATTGTTGTAATTGTAATTTCAGCATAAGGAGAAATGATATAATCGACAGATGAAGTTATGCTTGATTATTCAAATTTTGAATATCTGATTTTAAAATTGTCAAGAATAAATTAAACATTCTTGGTTTAATTTTAATTTTCTGAATACTTTTTTTCTTTTTTTACATTTGAAATTGATTTTTTTTTTCTATTAATATCTACATCAAAAGATGATTCTAAACAAAATTTTATTTCATTGTTCAACTTAATAGTTTTTGTTAAAGATAAAAAAAAATGATTCAACATCATTTTTTGACTTTCTTGAAATGTAGATTTTTTTTTTTGAAAGCATATGTGGTAAATCAGTTAGAACTTATTATTGTTAAACTTTTTTGTATGAGTTTTACTTCTAACTTCTGACTATAAAGCCATACACACATGTTAATGTAATATATGATACATTTAGAATGCATAGAGAGGAAATTCTCCATACAGCAGCACCATTCAGTGCAAGCCAGTGTAATCAATGGACACATGTTAATGTAATATATAATACAAAGCCTGTGCAATGTATTAATGCATAAAGAAAAAAATATCCATACAGTAGCACCACTCAGTGAAAGCCAGTGTAGTTAATGGACACAGGGAAGTTTATGCATAAAATCTCTATCTAATGCCTATTCATCCAATATCACCAGAGTAATATCTAGATTGCGGTTTGCGCTGAGTGATGTTACTGTATGGAGTGTTTTGCCTCTGTGTGAACAGCTTGTGTACACATAAAAATGGTGATCATGTGACATTTAGAGTGATTATATGAGAGCAATAGATGTGATGCCTCCAATTTAGATTGGCAAATAATATATGCAACAAAAACCAGACATGTACAAAAAATCTTAAAAAATATCTAAGATACACACTTAGAGTACTTGCCCTTTCTTAAGCTCTCACATATAGTAAAATCAATGTCACTTTATATAGAATCAACTCATTATAATCAAGCATTCTGCTGCAAATTTCTAAACGTTTTCCAATTATGGATTCAAACTACAACTCACAAATGAACAAATGAGCTTCTTATGAAAATAAATTTCACAACTCATTTCATAGGAAAATTCTTAGGTTTTTTAAGAGATTAATGTGATTTACTTGAGTAAAAGTATAACATCGTAATAGTAAAAATGACTATTATAATTTTAAATCAGACACTTGTTTAAATCAGATATTTGTGTTTTGTGAAGTGGTTTTATTTTGTGAAGCTGTAAAATCTTTATTATTTTCCTGTACAAAGTTTTAATTGTAATAAAATAAAATTTTCTTGAATGGTAATCAATGATGTACAGGCATATCTATATATATATAGCGTTTTATTATTATTATTATTATTAATTTGTTAATGATAATTACATATTCAAAATGATATGAATTTTGTATTCAACATTTACATACAATAATATTAAATATATTGTATATATATATATTAAGAACACAGAATCTTCACCCACCTATTTTTTTTAGAAGCAGCTGAGTTTTTTCATAAACTTGAAGACCTGTCATTGTTACTAGAGAGATGCTCTATTTGTCGGCTACCATTAAGAAGGCTCTTGAATTTGGAAGAGAAAAAGTTTTTCTAATCAATTAGTCTCGCTACTATTTTAAGGTTTGAAGAAGAAAAACCTCTCAATTATGCAGAAGATTGCTGACTTATATTGCCTTAAAATCCTTAGGCCCCTGATCCCTATCCACTCTGGCTGAGATAGATTTCTAAAGGGAAGAGATTAAAAAGAGAGGGCAAATTGAAATATATCACACCGTTTAGGAATCTTAATCTTTCAAGCAGTGTGATATTGTTTAATCTAAGGCTTTGAAATGTGATAGTTATGAAAAATCTTTCTGTAGGCATAATTTTTAGAATGAAAATAATATTATTCTAATCATTTAATGTTTATTTTCTTTGTAAATTGCTTTTAGTTTTCTTTTTAAAAAATATCGAAATGGCATGAAAATTGTGTTTGATCTGATATTCTGTATTATTTATAAAATTGAGATTTTGTAGATTAAATTAGGTTCAAGATTATAAATCTTTTGTCACTTTTTTATATAGATAATTAATCATTTGTGGCTATATATTTTTCTGTCATCTTTTTTCTTCTCTGATCTCGTTTTCTATTTACATATTAAAATTTGGATATATTTTTTAGGTAGATTTTTTAAATGAATATTTTAATGCAAATAAATAATTAATTGATAGCTTTGTATACACAGTGCCATTGCAAGTTGTGTTATACCTGTGTGCAAAACATGTGGTATCTCGATTAATAAAAATGACTTATATTTAGGCAATATATATAAAGAAATTTTAATAATATCCTGAGAGTTTTAAAGAAATGTCAGAAATTTATATTATATCAAAGAATAAGTTGCATAATATAGTTTGCATATCACACTCAGTGTCATGAACTAAGCTATAGTTATCTCAGAGCATAGATGTATACTCTAGTTATATTTATAATTGAGTAGTTTTTAACTTTTTTAGATCATGATATATTTATAGGCAGCTTTTCAAATTTGTAGCATTTTTGAGATTTTTTTGATGTTCATATTTTGATATTGAAAGAGTGAATTTTATATAAATTTAGAGTATAATAATATTACAATCTAATTATTTATCATGAAAAGTATAATATTGATAATGTTAATTACTAAAAACAAGTTGAATTTTGTCATGCATGTGTTAGAAGTCATACACTTTTTTTTACAAAATCTATCAGATGAAACCAATGAATTAGAATGGTAAAATTATAAGAGTAAAAATTAGTTTCATTTTATTTTATTTTATTAAAAACCATTGATGAAATTCAAAGACGTTATAAGATGGAACTGTTTTGTTGCATACGTTCAGGATGTTAAAATTAAGTGCTCAGATATTTTTCTTTTTTGGTTTACAACTCGGCTAACTTTTAAAAAAATAATATATATATATATAATGTTACTTAATAAAAGATAGCTAATTAATGTTTTAAATTTATAATGTTAAAATAGTTATTTAGTCCGATACGTATAACACATTAAACATTAATTTTTTAAAGTATATAAGTTCACATTTATTTATTATTCATTACCGCTATGAATATGAGGCAAATGGACTCGAAAGCGCTTAGCGTATAATAATGTGTGGAATCTTTATAGCTTCTCGTTCAAGTGTTTCACACGCTTTTTAATTTGAATATTATTATTCATATGTGGTGTGTGTGTGTATGTGTGTGTGCTCGCGTTGTGCAAAAATAAAGAAGAAAATAAATATTGATGGCCATAAATAAGAAATTAAAAACTGTATTTCTATAACCTAATTGGATTATTAATGTAGATGGAAACAAATAGATAATTATTTTACAAATATTGTTATCATATTAAAAGGAAATATCTTATTGTTTGAAAAAGAAAGCTTTTTAATTAAATCTGTTTCACCAGTACTTATTATGGATTCGGACTGCAGATTATATAATGAATTATGAAAAAAATGTATACTGCGAGTAACAAGGAAGAATTAAAAGTGAAATATTTGAAAGAGAAAATAACACTGAAAGAATTGACAGTCTGAAGTAGATATAGGCAGGATATTTCATTAGAAGAGACTAACTGAAGTCAAGCATTGGTAGTCGAGAGGTCAGCGGTGGCTGCTTTACAAGCGGTTGTCCCGGGTTGGCGGGTTCGCTTCCCGGCTGATGCTATGACACATGAGAAGAAAAAAAGAGAGACTAACTAAAGTCTTAAAACTTAATATTAAGAAATTATAACTTAGAAAAATATTAGATGTAAACAAATGGGTGAAGTAAGAAAGTTTGATGGAGTGTTATATGAAGATAAGCTATAAGTTGAAGAAAGTGAATCAATTTTGAAATTTTTTTATCCTAAAGTCGATTAATAGTAGTAGTAGTTTAGTAAGAATGACATGATAAAGAAAAGCTATGGATTAAGAGGAAGTGCATCAATTTTGAAAATGGCTAACATTCTGAAATAGGTTGTAAGTGGTTGAATATGCACAACAATATACAAGAAAAGCAATACTTTAAAAAATGATAATTATGTAAAACAAAAATATATTCATTACAAACAATTCTTTACTCCAAGCTCATTCTAATTGGACAATAAAATACAATGTATTACTACTATATATATTGTAACCTTATATTTAGGTACAAATATAAAACTTGGTGGAACTGATTTAAAATTTCTATCTTCTTTTAGGTGGCTTGATTATCATGGTTGGCACTTTGTATACTTGACACTTGTGTTCTAATTAATTGAATGATGAGATTATGTGATTCCATTTTTTTTGCCTTACTTTTTTATATATTAGTTTTGCTCTGTTTCCAAACACTGAGTTAGATAAATTGTGTTTATCCTACAAAATTAACAGCATATCATATCAATTTTATTAAGATACAGATAATAATAATCATTGTTATTAGTTTTCTCTTTAGCCAATCCAAAAAAAAATAATTTTGGTTTGATTAAAAGATTTACTTAATTTAACTTGAATTAGTTAATAAAATATGATAAACACTTTTTTTTTTCCGTCTTGTCTTTCATTTTAACAAAAATATGCAAATGAAATGAAATCAAATTGGTTAAAGAGAGATAGAGAGAAAACGTTCAAAGATTTTTCTTTTTTTTTAGTTTTAAAAACTGCTATAGAACACAACAAGTGTAAAGAGCATATTTTTTTTGCTGTTAAACATATAATGAAAACGAAAGCTTCTCCTTAAAGAAAAAGGGATTTAAGGACAAAGAAAGAAATTAAATTAAAACTTTTTTTTTATATAATTCAAATTGCAATATCATTGTGTGTAATTATAGAATGAGAAGCTAAATTTAACAAATCTGTTCAAGTTTTCAAGTCAAAAATCTAACTGTTGACTGTCATTCAAAATATCTATAACTGAAATGTTTTATGAATTATTAACTGCAGCAATGGAAATAACAGTTTTAAAGGTCAGTCTACTTGGTTACATTCTTTATTGCTTACAAACCGTGTTTGCCTTTGATATAAAGTTTTACTTTCATGACTTTAAAACATACAGTTGTGCTATATATGTGTGGAGTGAAATGCTATATTAACATTTGTCTGAATGATAAGGAATTAGTTATAACCCACTTTGAACTGATAGTAGAGATAACATTCCCACTATGTGAGTTATCTTATTATTAAAATTATAATATAGTTACTGCTAACCAGAAAATAATTATAACTGTTATAATTATTTACTTGGACAACCATTCTTGGTCTTCCACACTGACTAAATAAATTAAAAGTAATGAAATATTCTAACTTTGGAATAATGCCTAAAATATAAATAATGAAGTATTAACTTTTGAGGAATGCTCTAATTTAAATTATACATGTCTTATCTTTTAAAAATATCTGAGTATCATAGAGTCTACAATGAATCAATTAATAATGAAGTATTCATTATAGGTGGAAATGAAGGGAAATACAACCAAACTCATAAAATTTTATATGTTGTAACTGAAATACTATTTAATTTATATATTTTACATTAGGTAGTAATAAAATGTTATTGATTTTATTGATGAATCTTCAATATATTTGAAATATGTATTTAAATTTAGTTATCTTTTAAACTACTATGTATTTTGTTTTGATTCATATTATATTATATTCTATATGTGTATGAAGTTCACATATATATTCTATTGTGCCTAAAATAATTATTTATTAAGCTAAGTTCAGGGGAGTGAACGTATGATATAGGGATTGAAGAGAGTCAATTATTAGGAACAACACTTGCATAAAGGTTCAATGACTATTTAATGAATCTATAATGTGCATCAAGACGATATGACTTAATCCTGTATATCATTCCAGAGTTCTGTGCCTATACTCATATTATATTTACTATGTATTATTATTTCACCTATGCCTTAGACAGAGTTGATTATTATCTTAATTGTTTACTATACTGAAGTGTTTATTTATCTCCTGATTCACTTTAGTAAGATTGCGCATATCTGCTAACCTAGCAGATATAGTGATGAGGGTAATTTTATGTCCCTTTTATTTGGAAAGTAAGTGTTAACACTATTTTAATGTTATATGGCATTTTTCTTTGCTGGTGGTCTAATCTGCAGAATGCTGGTGGTTAATTTTCAGAATAATTATCACCATTATTTTTGTATATTTTTTTAAGTTTGTTTCAGCACTGTTGTTTATGTTTGTTTCAGTGCTGTTGGTTAATCTACGGAACATTCTGCAATTATGCTAGTTGTTCTAGTGATGGTTAGAAAACCCACAGAGTACTTAATGTTTTGTTATTCATTTGTGTGGATGAGCATATTTACAGGTACATCATTGCCCATTGTTATGTAAATGTAGGTTTGAGCAGAGCCTCCATACATTATGGTGTTTTCATTGTTTCCTTCATCTTTAGGTTGATCTTGCATGTTTAGTTACCAGCTATAAAAGAAGGTATTTAAATGAAGTATTTTTATAATTTAATATGTCAGTTATATGAAATTCCCAGCTTAGTTGATGTTCAAATTTCCTCTTTGATTCATTATCTCATTATGGCCAACTTTTGCAGGTTTATAAATACCAATGGTTGATATTATTATTATAAATCCAAGGTATAGGTGCATTGGTTCTGATATTGACATATTGGAGAAGTTATTGACTAGGTGTTTGAACGCATCCTCTTTCCCATAAGGAGATGAAATCAAATTCATTTGTAAGAAAATCTTATACTGTATTTATTTGGAATTCATGTACATTATCCATGTATAAAAATAAGAACATGTGGTCTTTTATTTTATTTGTTTACTTATTAATCTAATTCATGTACATTGTCCAGGTATAGAAACAAGTATATGTGACAATCTTTTGTTTTATTTTATTTTATTTATTGTTTATTTAATTTTGTAAATATTGGATTAATCAATTATTTATTTAATATTGACAGATTTGTAAATAAATGTTAATTTTATAATTTAACCTATGTCATTGCTATTTGTCATACATAGAAGCAGAAAATCCACCATATCAAATACATCACATATTAGAGCTCATATTGTCCCTGATGATGCATACAATATTTACTGAAATTATAAGAAAATATCTTAACGCTTTTGTTCTTGGGTAATTAATGATATATGGGGTATAATAAAATCTCATTTACCTCCTACGTCACCATCTGCTGTGCTTTTTAACTTTACAATATAATCCAGAATTTGTTACTTCTATTGGTGCTCTTGATATTAGGATCTAAATTAATAAATAAGCTTGCTAGCCAGTACGATGATAGAATCTATTTTCTAATATTATAATTTATGATTTGAGTCCCATTGCTATTGATTTAATTTGATATGTAAATTAATAATGAAAGAACCTAAAGTTTATATGCTTACCTTTTATTGCAAAACAAATACCCTATATGACATTTCTGTACTAAAATCCTGAGTACATTTGAGCTACAGCCAATTAGGTTATGAGGCTGTATAACTTTTACTGTCTTGTTCAATAGCCTATACTCACCACATGATAGTTGGAATTGAAGTAATGGATCATACATTTAATCCTGGAAGAGTAATCTTTAGTAGTTTTATATATCATAACATCTTGTTTATGGTTGGCCATAAGGTCTCAAGTAAATAAAAATGATGAATTAAGGTTTTGAAGTGTAGTTTAAGATACAGTCATTAGTGAGAATGATAATTAATTAAATAGTTACATAATTTATTTTGGGTAATTTAATTTACCTTCACATAATGCTGCAATAGGTCTTCGCAGTGCACCCTAGTCGTGACCAGATTATACAATAATAGTTTTGTGTTATATCATTAATTTTTCCTGTTATTACAATATGGCTCCACTTTTCGGTTACAATATATATGTAAATTCTAATATTTTCATGGATAAATGATGTCTTCATAATATAATTATTTTCAGAATGTTCTGTGTAGTAAAATAGCTAAATAGCTGACATTTCAGTACAATAACAAGTCCCTTCCTCAGAGCATCCTCTTTCTCTAATCATAGGAATGTGTGTGAGATAAAACAAATATTGTAGTAAAAATTGAACAATATTACCAGAGATTGCTAAGAGAAGCTATAGAGATTTTTAAAAAGCCCAAGAATTTGAATGAAAAGTGTGAATGAAAGAAAATTAACATCATTTGGATGAAGCTATTGGAAGATAGACTAATTTTTAAAACTTCACAACTAATAGAATTTAAATATGAGGAGAAAGATAATAATGATTTTAAATCTCACACACATTTTTATAACTTGAGAAAGAAAACACTCTGAGGATGGTGCTTGTTATTGTAATGAAATGTCAGCTATTTAGCTATTTTACTACATGGAATATACCAAAAATAATTATAATATAAAGTTATATATATATATGTTGTTTGTTGAGGAGAGATAAGTTGGTGAGTGACTGATGCAAAGTGTATTAAGATAAAAGTGTATAATATGACAAGATGAATTCATATCTCCAAAACTTTTTATGGATTAAAATGAGGGAATAAAAACTGTTGAATCAAATTTAAATCATCTTGATTTTGAAGATGATGTCATTGTTTGTACAAATAATATTTCAGAACTTCAGGAAATATTGCAAAAGTTAATAGATGAAGATAAGAAAGTAGAATTAAAGGGAAATGCTAATAAGACTAAAGTAATATTCAATGGATTTTCTGAAAAGGAAAAAAATAAATTTTGATGATCATGAATTATAAGAAATGAACAACTGGAAACATCCTGGAGAAATTAGTTATAGAATTAAAATTGGATGGAGTGCTTTGGGTAGAAATAACTTAACACTAAATGGAAATATCCCTATGTGTCTGAAAAGATTTTCAATAGAAATGCCTTATCAGTTTTAATATATGTATCTGAGATTTGGACACTTAACAGATGAACAATACAGTGACTTTAGACCATTCAATGAAATATGGAGAGATCTATATTAAAGGCAATAAATGAACCAATAGTATCATTGACATTATTGAAAAAGTTAAGTGACCAAAATAGAGTTGACTAATCATATTATTAAAAGAAATGGTAATACATAGAATATTTAAGTTTTAAACTGTACTTCAAGAGACTGCAAAAGGCTTAAAATATAAGTATAATTAATATGAATGAAAGAAATAAGAAAGTTTGGTATTATGAGAGGCTATAGTCATAGAAACTATATTAAACTTGAGGATTTGAATACTTCCATGGAGCTAAGGAGGAAAAAAGCACTAATTTGATAAGCAATAGTACATTTAGCATATCACTTTGGTTACCTCCTTTTTCATTTGGTTTAACTTCTTCACTGTCTAACAGAGTAGAATACAACTTAGGTTGAATGAGTTGGATTTTATATTTTTAGAGTGATACTACTTATTGTAGTCAAAATCATAACTATTTGTTGAATGATATAAAATATATTAAATAATATGCTGCAAGTCAACATTTTTATTAGTCTATTGATGTAACAATTTTAGCATTTTTTTGTTCTAATAACTTCTATTTTTTTTCCTCTGTCCCTCTCTGACATAATCATTGGCAAAGGCTATCTTTTACAGGTTTGTTTTCACATCTGTAATAATCAAAAAATCTATGAAATATAGCAAATTCCGCTTTGTTTTTTTAAATTACTGTAGAATGACTTATTAAAGACAATTAGTCTTCTTATTCTGTTGAATTCTTAAATTTTAACCCTAAGCAGCATAATTGTTTAATGCTTCAAAGTTTATTTTGATGCTTGAACATGGTCCATGGATAATCTAATTCACTTTTATGCCATTAGTTTAAACATTAAAAGGTTTAATATGTAAGTAATTGAATAGTTTAACTCCTTAGATGCTCTTAAGAAATTTGAGCACTAAAAATGACAATTGTTGAAACCATGATCCATGACTTTGAATTCTATATGTGCATTAAATCATGTATGACATCCATATCATTTACTGATATTCTTATTTCAGGTATTGTAATGCTCTGTCCAGAGTTAATAATTAATAACTTAGTATAGTATAAAACCATCAATACATCATATCACATTTTATATTTTCATCCAGCCTGTTAATAGCAGTAGCAAAGTCTCCTTACAGTAGTGCCACCAAGTGCAAGCCTTCTAATTAATGTATGAAGGAAGGTTTTCATCTAATCAGTTTGTAGCATGTGGCTTTCATTAATGAGATCTAGGATGGAAGCCATAAGATAGAAACTAGTCTGGGGATATTGGATGACTAGGCACTAGATAGGGATTTTATGCACAAATGTTCATTCATCCATTGATTATGAAGGCTTGCACTAGGTGGCATTGCTGTATAGAGATTTTTTTTATGTTATTGATATAGAATAATAAAGACAGATACTGCTGTAATTAAAAAAATCCCAATAACACATGACCTATTCTTTGTTAATTTTGGTTACCCTGATCTTTTACATAATCTTTTATGAATTATATATATAACTGTTGTTTTTCCACTAGAATCATTACTATTTAAGATTAATGGTTGCATAAATTATAATTATCATTATTGCTATTATTAATATATGATAATAATAAATTACATTTGACTTCTGGCAATCATTTAAATAGTATTGTATCTATTTTTGAAGAAAAAAAAGATAATAAATATAAAACAAGATAAATAAAAATAAGAAATGGTAATTTGCCTAGGAGGTCATGTCAAAGATTCAAGGGACAAATAAATTTTTGATCCAGAAGTCTTTACATATTGAGTTTATTATCCTATCATCATTCTATTACAATATATAGATTAAAATAATAATTAAATAATTGCCTATTTTATACAGTGCGAAACGAGGTTATACTTATGATCAATAATCACATCTCTTTGTTGTTACTCCGTGATATAGATATTATTCATATAGCATTAGGAAAAAATAAAATAAGCAGAAGGAAAAACTGGAGTAAAACATGAAAGATAATTCACAAGATGTAAAACCCTTTTTATGACAGGATTGCGAAGTGAAGGAAGGTAAACTTAATATAGATTTCAGCATAAGGAGAACTGATATAATCTCAACAGATGAAATTATGGTAGATTATTTAAATTTTGAATATCTGATTTTAAAATTGTCAAGAATAAATTAAATGTTCTTGGTTTAATTTTCTGAATACTTTTTTTTTTTTTTTACATTTGAAATTGATTTTTTTTCTATTAATATCTGCATCAAAAGATGATTCTAAACAAAATTTTATTTTATTGTTCAACTTAATAGTTTTGTAAAAGATAATAAAAAAAATCACATCATTTTTTGACTTTCTTGAAATTTAGATTTTGTTTTTGAAAGCATATGAGGTAATTGAGTTTGAACTTATTATTGTTAAATTTTTTTGTAGGAGTTTTACTTCTAACTTCTGACTATAAAGTCATACACACATGTTAATGTAATATATAATACATTTAGAAGGATTATATAAGATTAATAGATGTGATAAACAATGAGGATCGCCAATTCCTCAACAAGCTTTGTGATAAATGTTTAGTCAGAAAAAGCATTTAAAATATCTCTATCAGGAAACCCCCCCCCCCAAACCTGTGACCATGATTTCATGCTTCGACATTCCTCAGAGAGGTGTCAGGGTAGGTTCAGACACTAGATCTAAAAAAATACCAACCCAAAGCCAGCATTCAACTAAAAGTTATCTATTGAATGGAAAATCTGAAATTTTCAGACACCTACATGTCTTCAAACCCAGCTATCCAACTCAAATAGCTATATGGGGCTGATAGATCTTCAGCCATGCCATATATTTGTAGTCTTAGCAATATAACATTGGATAAGACTTAAGGCAGTGACTACAAATAGTCAAAATAAGAGTCATAGATCACATGACTCTTATTTTGACTATTAATAGATGTGATGTCTCAAATTTTGATTAGCAAGTAATATATATAACAAAAACCAGACAAATGCAAAAAAAAAAAAAAGAGGAAAGATCAAAACCTTAAAATATATAAGATGCATGTCTAAGGTACATGCCCAATCTTAAACTCTCAAATATATACCAAAACCAATATCACTTTATGTAGAATCAATTCATTATGTTAAAGTATTCTGCTGTAACCTACTAAATGTTTTCCAAACATGGAGTCAAACTACAAAAAAAACCACTGAAGACATGTGCTTCTAATGAAAATAAATTTCACAACTCATTACATAGAAAAATTATTAGATTTTTTAAAAGAGGCTAATTTAATAATATGCTAATAATTTGATATATGAAGTGTAAAAAGATTTGTGTTCATTACAATATCAGTTACAACTGTATTAGTTTTACAGTTATTAGCAAGGAAAGTTTTAAAATGTAGCAGTAATATGTCAGTTTTCAAATATTCTAGTGAATTTTTTTTTTTTAGGAATATGTGGGCACCCATAGTAGTGTTGGAATTTATAAAAATAAAGCAAAATGACAGAATTGTTGTACTTATTATCATTATTATTCAGTCTAGCAAAGTTTTTTTTTAATATTTTTTTAAAAATAAAATTATACTATAGGCAAGATAAGTAGCTAAACAAATAAAAGAAATGGCTTTGATAGCAAAGGAATGATTTATATAGTGGTTTTTATTGATTTGGTCAAGGCATGTGATGCCTTAAATCTGACAACTTTATATCACTGTTTGAAATTAAATGGTTCACTATGAATGTTTATTCACATTATATAGCTTGTTTATGGTGGCAGGAGAAGGGTTGATAGTAATAAAAAATCTTAAGCATTTCAAATATAAACCGTTATTAAACAAGTTATAACTTTATTTCCCATTTTTATGACAATAGTCTTGGAGTTACTGTTAACATCAAAACATAAGTTGACTGTGAAATTTAAGAAAAAAACACTTCAACTTTTGGATTTAGATTTACAGTAAACTGATAATTGCAATATCCTTTTCAATTTAAAAGATAATCTACATAAAATACTTAATGCAGTCTATAAATATTTTGATTCAGTAATAAATATTCAAAATCTCAAGTTTTTTGTCAGTTAGTGATGGAAGAAAAATCTACACTTTTAAGCTTGAATGATTATCAACTTGAGAATATGAGCCAGTTTGAATAAATTTCTTCATGGATTTTTAACTAGAACTGCAGATATGCTGCTGCTCTCTTTAACAAATGAAAAAGATAAGATATTTCATCATAGTGATGTAATTATTACAATTGAAGTAGTTCTAGATGTAACTATTTTATTAGTTAATTTATTGTGTGGAGATTAAACCTCAATTCATCATTATGTAATATAAAAAAAATATTAGAAAAATTTCATTGAAGAATATTCTTTGAAATTCTAAAAATTTAATGGTATAATCATAAGATTAATTAATGTTTTTCAACTTGATTGATGCAATATTACAGACTGAAGTATTATAAAATCATACCTTTCATGGATTGGACACATCAGATGAACTAACATCACAACTGCATTGTGTAATAAATGCATCAGTGATTACTTTTGTATTAATAACTTTTAAATAGATTTTAATTAATGAATGTTTAACGTGGATAATTTTTACATTATGACTTAGTTGACTCAAAATTCAATTTCTGAATTACTTAGTTGATTGACAAATCAATTTTTGAATCAGAAGTAGGGACTTTTTAACATCACTGCACAATAGCTAGACATCACACTTTTATATATTATTCCATTTCTAACACCAAAAAGAACATTGCTGTTACTGATGATATTATTGATTAACAAAAAGTTCCATGTTCATTTTGAATTCAAATATTTGCAAACTTTTTATTAATTCACCAGATTTTTCTGAACAACCTCACATAGATTTTTGGTTTTGGGCATCATGATGGCACTACAGATACTATATTTTATCTGCATTGTTTTAAACCTATTTATAGCCTTACATTAACATGCACAGTTTTTTTGTGTTGCAATTTTAAAATTATTTGGGAAAAATTCTGAAGATGTAAGCATTTTAGACAATGATGGAGATAACCTACATGTCAATAGAAATGATAACCTCTGATTGACTGAGTGTTTTAACCCAAGACCAAATAGCAAGAAAATTTTAATTGTTAATAATTTGTTTACAAATTAAAGGTTATTTATGCAATATTTTTGCAAAAGTTTTATTTTAAAATAAAAAAATTACATTACTACAAAAATATTTTTTGAAAACATTTATTTCTAAAAAGGTAAGTCTTAAAAAGTTCATTATGGCAAAGCGGAAGCAGTTTCTATTTCCCACACTAGAATTGCCTTCATCAAAGAGTAAATAAATTATTTTTAAAATATTATTAACAATAAATAATATCTTTAAAACTTTTTTCTTGTTTAGATGATAAGTAACCCTAAATTTATTTTTGTTTTAATACATAGAATTTAGAAATCTAATATTTTGTTGTACTAATTTTTTGAATAGGTAAATATGTCCATTGACTATTTAATATTTGATTCAACTAACTTTTTGAATAGATAAATTTGTTCAAAGATGCCAAGTGCCATTGTTATGGATAAAAGCTCCATTTAGAAATTTACTTTCATATTTATAAAATATCAAATATTAATTTTAAAATCACTATCACTTCAAAGCTTACATTTGTTAAGGTTATCAATATATATATTTAAAAGGTTTAATATGGAGGACTATGTATAAATTTCTGACTAGATCTTCTTCAAAATAGAAAAGATGGAGCTTGTTGCTAATCAGGTTAAAAACAATGGCTAAGGCAAAACATTCTTTGAATAATCCAAAAGCCTCCCCTTCCTTCCATATTAGACAATCAAGCAAAAGATAAATTAGTATCTAGTCTTATCAGACGCAATATGGTGATTTGAGCATTTTCCCATTATTGCTTTACCTTGTAGCTAAAAAGAACATCTTTATTACTGGCCAGTATTCGATGTTTAGCAATATTCGCTATGAATTATCTATCTAAAAATATAAAAAACACCTTTAAATTTGCAAAAAAAAATTCCATTTTTTTTTACTTATTCTAGATTCAAACGCGAGCCATATATATCGAGGCGGATGCAACCCTTCCCAAAAGACCGTTGCACCAAAAAAATATAAAGCCACATCTATTCTTTATTAAGTTATATTGTTATACGATTATAAATATTTAATGTCCAGAAATGCTAAAGCAGTAAATTTATTGTTTATTAGTATTATCATCATCACCATCATCATCGAATGCTTTGTTGCTCGGGAATTCCTTTGTTTTGGAGTACCGGAAGTGACTCACTAGGCAACGATCACTCTACAACTACTCCGTACCACATAGGGCAACTGATATTTGTTTATATAATTGTTGAACATGCTTTATTCTTTTTTTTCTTATTAGAATATACTCGTTGGCTGTTTATTGTTTACAAAAAAAAACTTAAAAAAATAATAAAAGTATTTTCATATTTATTTATAAAACAATATTATTTATTTGCTAAAAATTATATATTTTAAGATATTTTCCAAATAACTTCTGGTAGATTTTTTTGTTTTCTTTTTGCTTGTTTTATTAAATAAATAGAGAGCGAGTGAAAAAAAAAAAGGTTTTCTAAATTTGTTTCTATTGTTTGCGATTCTGTGTGAATGTGTCTTCTAATTCGAGAAGCAATTTTAAACCCATTTGACTTTTTAGTAAATGATCACATGATTCGAGTATTGTTCTTATTTGGATGGAAAAAGTTAGAGATAATCTAGAATAAAAAAAAACAATTATTTTTTTTAAAAAAAACGACCGTTATCTTTTAAACCTCCTATCAGTATATGGCGATAAAACTGTAAAAGAAATAATTAGTAGGAAAAGACTTTAGTATTGACTGCATTGTGGAGTCATGGAAATGAAAACTACTCGTAAAAGCTTTGCAGTCTCCGTCAAGTGCGTGCCCAATAATGATTGTCAAAAGCAGCATGCAGTCTAAATAGGCACGAATTTGTGTAGTTTTTATCTGAAGTCAGTTTTTGTTTGAAGTTCCAGTGCCGGCATCATTAGGGAAATCTATTTATAGTGCAAAAAAAGCCACTTTTTTTTCCAGTTTGTACAATGCTATCAATTGCTTTAATTATTGCATTAATTGAAGAAATTTAAATTGTATTATCTGCTTAGAATTAAAACTACAGATTTCCCTGTAGATTATTGAACAAAATAAAAGTAATTATAAAATTAATGCTAAATATTATTGTATATTCTAATGTCTGTTTTGCATGTCAGATTGTTTAGATAAAAAGTGTGCGTTTATATGTAAATAATAAGAATATTATGCGTTTTTACATAAATAATAAGATCGTTGAAGAACTTGAGAACTAAAAGATTTTTTTTTTTCATATGTCATAGCATCGGCCGGGACGCGAACCCACAACCGTCTGCAACCAACTACTTGCTTGCAAGGCGGCTGCGATGACCTCTCGGCTTACAACGCTTGACAAAAGATTTGTGGATTGAAATTCAAGCTGCCGCTTTGGTCCCCGAATATCGCATAATCTACCAAGCAATAATAGTTTGATTATTATTAGAGAAAAAGTTCTGTTGCTTATCTGCATAAAAAGATTAAGGATGAAGTTTATTTTGTCTTTTATTATAGTCATAGAAAGACGGTTTGAGTTTTAATGATTTTTTGCTATTTATATATTTGTTTACTGAACAGTCGTTTGAAAATTATATGCTAAGTCAGAAAATATCTAAACGCAAGGATTAATTAATTATTCATAATTTTATGAAACCGATATAATGTAGTGTGAATATTTAAGTAGGTGCGCAATTATAGCGCAATTAATCTTCGTTTGTTTATATTAACACCTAGTTCTGAATTTCTGCTTAGTAACATTCTTAGCAGCGTAGGGAACGAGTTTGAACTTTTTGCAGCTGTTTAATTGATGTTTTGGTTTAATACAGATTAAATCTGCTGAAATAAATAATGTTAGGGGAATTCACATTTTCTATAGTTGATTTTCAATATAGTGTTGTTGCATTGTTGCAGTTTATAGAAATTAGTATATTCTTGAGGTATTTTAATTTTAAAATGTTTGAATTATCATTTGTAAACATTGCAACATCAGGTAATAAATATCTGACAAGATGCAAAATACCAAAATAATGGATAGATTTCAATATGGGAAGAAAATAATTTTATTTCTTATTTTGAGCATAATAGATTGTTCCTTATTAATTATCAAGCAAGGCTGCAAAAATCATGTTGCCTAAGTTATTTTATGTGGATTTCGACAGTGCATTTTTGATAATGGCTAACTTACTACAATTAATATTATACTGTTAAATGCATTCCGGTTCATTCAAGACATCTATATTTGTTGAGGTTGTGGTAGACTGGATTATTCTTCTAGGCATATGTTATTACTGTCTGAGGAATTGCATTAATACTGGGAATTTAATCTAGTTTTTGATAAAATTATGTGGTAACATGAGAAATTTTAAGATATTTAAATCTGACTAAATAGAAAATTGAAATCACAGTGGTGTAAAATTATTTTAGAGACATTTTAAATTTGTTGAAAATATACAAAGAAGGCTTGATTACCATTTATATTGTAACTGTTGGTTTTGACCAAAGATGGCTGAATGTGAAGCAGATGCCATTCTTTAATAAAGAAAAAAATAATTATCCTAGAAGAAATTAATCTAATAAAAGAATTCATAAATAACAGTTGGTTTAAAAATAAGCAGAGGAATCAAAAAGTTTATAATAGTTTTTTTTTTTCATATGTCAAAGCATCAGCCGGGAAGCGAACCCACGGCAACTGTCTGCAAGCAACTGCTTGCTTGCAAGGCGGCTGCGCTAACCTCTCATCTATCAACACTTGACAAGTTTATAATAGTTTTTTTTTTTTTTTATATGTCAAAGCATCGGTCGGGAAGCGAACCCACGGCAACTGTCTGCAAGCAACTGCTTGCTTGCAAGGCGGCTGCGCTAACCTCTCATCTATCAACACTTGACAAGTTTATAATAGTTGTATAATGAATAAGAGAATGGTGTCTGTAAAATGTTTGAAAGAAAATTAATGTATAATTTTCTTTTAAATGTGTTGAGGTAATTTTGAAGTCTAACATAGTAAATTTTAGTATGCTTTCATTCTTAAAAGTTAAATATTGTGGTCAATAAGTAATATTTTTAAATAAAGAAGAATAGATCATTGAAAAGGTTGATGTAAACATAGATTGTAAAATTTTAGCTTGTTCATAGTAATGTTCACTTTAATAGTCAATTTATAGGGTAATGGTGGTAAAAATTTTAAGAATTGTGTAATAGGCTTAATGCTAGATAGAATTTCTACAATTATCTAAAAAAAAAAAATTGGGTTGTGAGCAAGCGTGTGTGTGGTATAGTTGGAGTTTTATTTATTGGGACAATTATAGGTTTCTTGTTTCATGTAATATACCATTCAATAGCAAATTGAAAGAACAATAATTTTAGATCAGTTTCAAATAAATATTTAATAATATTCAGTCATAAATTTTAAATTAAAACTTAGTCTATTCTTTTCAATTATAAAATTTTCTTTTGATTTGCTAGATTTTTTTTTATGTAGTGTAAAACCGGGAATTTCCAAGCAAACCATGTGATTGTTATTGATGCGAATAATAAATATTAAAATTATGTTTAATAGCCAATTAAAATTTAATACTGTGGGTGAATGATCAAGGGGATGAGTTTGAAGTGGATGGACAACTGAAAATTATAAAAGGAGCACTCACATTTTGGAAGAGTTCCTTTCCTTATTCTTAGGGGGCTTAATTCACATCTCCCATACTAGTGAATTTTATAGTGTTCAGATTGTTCCAGTTTCTGACTTAATATTAATGTAAAATTGATTGTATTCTATTAAAATGTGTATGTAAAATCAACCAAATCAGGCACACTGAATTTTGACTCCTGAAGTTAATCATGAATCATAGTTCCAGAACAGAAAATTTCAGGATGACTATGCAGAGAATGGGGGATCTGAGGCAAACTTACAAAATTTCTCTACTTAAAATGTTGCAGGTATCAATTTTTATTAATAATGCTTTTGTTATAACAATTATCATGTATAAAAGATGGGAGCGATGGTGTTAAAAAAAAAAAAACAACTTTTGGATTAAAATATTAAAGGCAGTTAGTTATAAATTATACTTGGCAAATCAAGTCAAAGTATGGGCTAAGTTACCTACATATTTTATTAAGTTTCATCGTAAAAGAAAGACTGATTCTTTGCGTGGAAGAAATAAAAGGAAAAAAAAATGTTCGAAATGTTATTGCCTAATTATAATGAAAAGTCAAGTAAAATTTGAATAAAATGAAATCTGTTATTTGAGAAGTATAGATGGTAGACCAAGTACATATCCTGTGAAAATAATGGATTTTAAAATTCTATAAAAGTTGGCATTATTAAGATGTGTGTAAGCTCATATCTAACTTTTAAGCTCAACCTTGGATTATAGATAAACCTTTTTCTGTAAATCTTAATTACATCCGGAAGAAACGTTTTTATTGGATGCAAAGGAAAAAAATGCAGTTGTTTTATCAAAATGTTAATTATACAGAAAGATACAATAATATTGTGAAACCATCGTAGGATGCCAAAAACAATGTGTTTTCTAAAACTTATAGCCATTATAAAATATGATAATTGGATTACATATGCACGCAATAATCATAATGTATGCTGTGGATGAACAGTCAGGAGGAGGATGATCGTCATCAGTAATGAACTGTGCCCAAAAGAACTTTTAAGTATAATTTTATTTTTATTATTATTTTATTGTTGATTATCCTTTATTGGGTATATTCATTAAACATAGTGTAAAATATCCCGAGTGTTAGATTGAGGCTAGGATAGGTAAATCTTCGAACTTTATTTGTTTCTAAAAATGAACTATAAACTTTCTTTCCAAATCAAACCAGAACTTTATTTTTTTATAAACTTTGCAATTTTAAATTCTGATCTAAAGTTAAAACGTAATCTCTTAAAATATGTATTGTATTTTTTTATATTTTTATTTATGCTTAATAAGATCTGTTTGTAATAGGGTAGGGGTTTGCGATTGCAAACTTAAATTTAAAGATAAAAACACATATCGTTATTTGTGCATTATTAAATTTTAAAAATAGGTTAAAAATAGTATTTGTGAAAAAAAATAAGTTAAATATAATGTGTCATTTTAAAATGATTTAAAACCGTAAACTAAAGATTTTTTTTTTAAGAAATAAATTAATAAAAAGATTTAAATGTTAGTTGAGGGTAGATGGCTGCTAGACTCATTTAAATATAGGTTAGTTTTAAAGGGGTTT
This sequence comes from Epiperipatus broadwayi, assembly GCA_028023455.1. Taxonomy (NCBI): domain Eukaryota; kingdom Metazoa; phylum Onychophora; class Udeonychophora; order Euonychophora; family Peripatidae; genus Epiperipatus; species Epiperipatus broadwayi. Next base: position 1,054,833 of record JAQFVV010012524.1, read on the forward strand.
TGATTTCAGACTATTTGTTTCATAGTTGTGTCAATGCTGGTGGAGAGATATATGGATGTTTATATCAATGTAATGTGAAGTGTGTTAGCACCTAGGGCGATGAGTCCAACTGAATGCATGACCCCAAAGAAGTAGTCGTATCATTGAAATGGATGCAGACATATTTCCTGCGCCATTGACCCATTCCAGCTCTATACATTGAGAAGATAAGCTGGCACAATAGACCACTCTCCCATCCATATGTAGCATTTTCTCTTTATATTACATGCATGATTCCTTTGCCAGGCAGATGTAAATTACTGTATACTGACAAAGGTCATGTTTCTTCAAATAATATCATGCTGTTCAGATGCACATTCCTGTCAGCTTGATTCTATGCTAACATGTTCACATTGCATTGGTTGCTGATATATATATCTGGAAGCGAGCATTGGTGTGGCAGCGGACTTTTAGCCTGGAATCAAATGTTTGAAAGTCTTTTAAGTGGGTCGTCTGGGTAGCTCATCTATACTCAACATTTCTAAGATTAAAAATAAAAGTTAAAACAAATAAAATAATAGTAAATAATAATGAAACAAGCATAATTTTTTTTATATAATTATTTTTCAAGTTTGTGTGTCGTCACTTACATATATACATGAATAAAATCTTTTTGTGTTATTAATACTGACAGTGATTTAGTGATTGTTTTTACTATTCTTTATTATTAAAAATATATTTTAATAAATATATTAAGTTTCTGCGTCTACTTGAGCTAGTGACTAGGGCTGGCGGTCGTGATCTTAACAGTGCGTATCTGTCTATAAATTTTCTAGGTTCAAATGATCTAGTGGCGCCCTGTTCGGCAGATATGGTAAGACAGGATATTTCACTTTTTTCCCGACCATTATGATAGGGTATTATATATGAACCATATATAAGTAGGTCTTTTTAAAATATAGAAGCTATAAAATAGCTATAATAATTGATACAGTTAAATTTTTGTTTTTAAGCCAATAAACATCACATGACCACCTCCTCTTATGCTTGTGTATAACTGTTGTTAAAACACCAAAAACTCACTATATATATTGCCACACACAGCAAGCTAGAGTAATCAATGGATGCCAGAAGGCTTGTGCATAAAATCCCCATCTAGTGCCTACTCATCCAATATCCCCAGACTAGTTTCTGGCTTATGGCCTTCGTCAGTGAGGAGCCTTGGATCTGAGAGCACTATCTAGATCTTAGGATCCAAAGCAACCCTCCAGCAAGCAAATGGGCTTGGATTGAAAACATTAAGGTGTTTTCAGTGTAAGACTCATGGTTTTGTAGTTAAATGGAGATAAAAGGTGGTTGCTGGAGAGTTGCATTGGATCCTAATATCTAGATGCAGTGCTCTCAGATCCAAGGCTCTTCACTGACGAAGGCCATAAGCCAGAAACTCGTCTGGGGATTATTGGATGAGTAGGCACTAGATGGAGATTTTACAAGCTGTCTAGCATCCATTGATTACTCTAGCTTGCTGTGTGTGGCAATATATATAGTGAGTTTTTGCCTGTTTTAAAATATTGTTACATGATTTTAATTGTTTATGCAAAGAAACTATTCTTTAATATTGTCTTTAATCGTAGTTATGTTTGGGGGGAGGTGTATTTAATTTGTAGTATCAATTGTACATAAATTCTTAAAAAAGAAACACTGGATCTATTTTTTCATCATATACTTTCAAACTAATTAAAAACTTTAAAATGTTTTTATTCAACTATGTTATGATAATTAATAAGGATATCTTTACACCACTCAGTGAGGACAATTAAACCCCCCAAAAAATCATAATAAGGCAAAAAATTCATATAAAAAACAAGGGATTATAATGATTTTTTACGAAAAAAAATTTAGTTCAGTACTACGGATAAAAATTATGCCATAAATTGGGAATATTGTATTAATAAATAACTTAACCTAGAGTATATTGTAATTTTAAAAACTTGATGTACAATATATGCATTTGTAAGCTGTGTTATGTATGTATTATGCAAGTAATAGTTACATTTATGTAAAAAGAAAAAAACATTTAGTTTAAAGTTGTTTTTATAATCCATCCATTCTGCACGCATCATCATCCATTTCTGTAAATCATCAGTTGCTCATTATAAGAATCTGTTGTATTTTAAATCCTTTGATGATCTTGGATTTTTTGAAGAGGTACATCAGTATTGATAGTTGAGGATCTCAAGAGAATAGTTTAGAATAAAGGATTGACTTCCTTCTTCGATGTTTTTTTCACATAAAATATTTAAGGTCTTATTTATTGATCTAAGGCATTTTTAGATTTGATGGAGCATTTTAAGTCGGGGTCAAAATCATTTAAAAATGATGTTCATGGCCTCAGTTTCTTCAGATTTTTGATGTCCATGTTATTCTTTACAGGCTTGTTGATTTTCTGTTTTTTTCTCCATCTAGTTGAATTAATTCCTCATTAGTTAATTCTTCAATGCATGATTAAAATGCTCTTTAATGTTGTCATCATGAATTTCATATTGGCATCTTTATCCAAAGTATTGACAAAATACTGCATTAAATGTTGAAGTTAGTACATTTTGATGATTGTGAAGATTCTTTGATCTATAGGCTAAAGATGTGATGTAATTTTAGGTGGTATTAATTCTGATATGATTCCAGTTAAGAACCTTTATAGCTAAAAACTTTTAAAAAATGACATTAGCAAAAAAAAAAAAAATAGTTTCACTGTGCAATTTTTTTGGAAAAATTGATTGAGAAAGGGAAAGTAAGCTCATAGTTGACAATATTCTGTGTTCTGCAAAATTGTTCATCGTTGTACTAAAAAAAAATTCATACTGAATATTCATTTTTTTAAAAAATTCATAGTCTTGTATTATTTATGTTAAATTATTTAAAATTAAAACAGCAATATTTAATACTATCCCACTTAAGTGTATTGTTGTGACCATAAAGACTTGTTATTTATTAACAGTGTAAGTTTAGCCAATTATAGAATTGTACATGAATAAAACCTAGCTTAAAAAAATTCTGACATATTAAAAAAGAAAAAAAAAAGTGTCTAATACATATTGTGTTTGCATATTGGAATCAATATTTAAGACTTTTTACAGTGTGCACTATGCAAATGTAAATAAGACCTATATACAAATATACAATCTACGGCCTCTTTTAATGGCATGAAATGTGAAATTTTGATTAAGCATGGTAACCATTTTCTTGGACTAACCTAGCATTTTTTTGACTTATACAGTACAATGTAATGCCAGAAATACAGGCCATTTAAATAAAAATTAAAAGCATGGAAATTCAATTTATTTGTCTTGCATTTTGTTATTAAATAAAAATGCATGAAATCATTTTTCCATCCATGTTTTTTTACCATAAAAGGGCTAAACAAGATTGGCAACATAAGTCAGTTTTCCTGAATCACAAGCTTGCTACATGGCATGTTTTCCTCTTCTAGCATTAAGACCATCGATGATCATAAGAGAAAATTTAAGGAAGCATGGGTTATTGCAAGAAACCTGAATTCAGTCAGCAGGAAAGAATCTTGTATCCCTTTCTCAAAAAAATAGACCGACTTATATAATTTACATTTCTTGCTGCATTAACATGCATATTTTATAAACTATACATTCATCCTGTTCCTGGAACAATTAATTAATTAATTTTGTGCTATGATTCTTGGGAGAGTTTGCTGACAGTTAACTCAATGCTATTAAGAGAAAATATATCTATATGGTTATAATTTTTCATAGTAGTTTGACTCAGATCAAGTTTTTTTGGAGTATTTTATAAATATATTTACAATAATATCAGTTTTGATTTCATTGAAATTAATGTTCATAAAGATTTTAATTAAAATTGCTCAATTGAATATTTTAGCTAATACATATATAGTACACAAATCAAAATTAACTATTGGACTATATAACCAAAATATATTTTTAGTTTTATGCTGAATGAAATTAATATATATATATATAGATTTTGATACTATACTTTTTTTAAGTTTGTGATAATGTTGGCATTGTCTGGATATGTCTCAGAATCAAATTACAAGATTATGATTTAAAATCTTGCAAATGAATATTATTTTTAACTTAGATTTAGTATCTTTGAACATATAAAGTTGATTGCTAATTGCATAATTCATGAAATCATTTTCTTCTCCCTGTTTTTTTGTTTTACTGAAAATACTTTAGATTTACAATGGTAGTAGTTTTAATTTGACTGAAAAGTTTTAATTCAAAATTAGCTGACTGAATATTTTAGCTAATATAATACACAATTTAAAAATCTTAATAACATAATTTTATCAATAGTATAGTATATAATCAAAATTTATGCTGATTGAAATTTATATTTTTTATTTTGGCACTGTTATCTTTTTATGTTTGTGATATTTCATTTGACTTGGATATGTCTGAAACAAATTATGATTTTAAATTAAATATTTGAAAACCAGGCACCCTTCACAAATCTGGAACTTAATTGTAAGTATAGGGGATTTGAACTCAGATTTTCAAGCACCCTTCAACTATTCACACTATCTCATACAATTGATACACATGACCACACACATGTAGAAAAGATAAATAATCACTAATATAGTATTTCATGCTAAACCAGCACTCGTCAGTTGTTCCAGATTATCATCTGCCACAATATATATAATCAATGCTCAATTTATATTAAGATAGCAAATTTTCATACTTTAATGGACAGGCTTCAATCTACTCCAACCTCCATCTTTTCAGCCATCTATATCATTGAAAATCTGATAATGAAAACCCAAATCCCATGCTGATGCCTATATTATTGGCATGCCCATGTTGACCTCAACTCACTTTGACCCCTCACATAAAGGATTTTATCCATTAAATACATAGAAGAGGGATGGGCAGAATACAAGCTTGATGTATAAATATTTGAAAACCAGGCACTCTTCACAAACCTGGAGCTTAAGTGTAAGTCACAAACCTGGAGCTTAAGTGTAAGTATAGGGGATTTAAAGTCAGATTTTCAAGCACACTCCAACTGCTCACACTATCTCATACAACTGATACACATGACCACACACATGTAGAAAAGATAAATAATCACCAATATACTTATGGATGGCTGAAAAGGTGAAGGTTGAAGTAGAATGAAGTCTGTCCATTAAAGTATATTTACACATCATACTTTTATTCTGCCCATCTCTCTTCTATGTATTTAATGGATACAGTCCTATACATGAGGGGTCAGTGTGACTTGATGTCAACATGGAAATGGCAATAATATAGGCGTCAGCATGGGATTTGGGTTTTCGTCATCAGATTTTCAATGATATGGATGGCTGAAAAGAAGGAGGTTGGAGTAAATTGAAGCCTGTCCATTAAAGTATGAAGATTTGATATCTTAATATAAACTGAGCACTAATTATATATATGTGTGTGGGAGATGATAATCTGGACCAACTGATGAGTGCTGGTTTAGCATGAAATATTATGTTGGTTATTATTTATCTTTTTTACATGTGTGTGGTCATGTGTATCAGTTGTATGAGATGGTGTGAATAGTTGAAGGTGCTTGATTTTAAATTAAGTAAACACTGTACATTAAATGATAATTTACATTTATACTTTGTAACTTTGATCATGTAAAATTGATTATTAATTGCATAATGCACAAATGCATTTTCACTCTCAAAATAACTTGCAATTACAGCACCTAAATTTTACAATTACAATAATTATAAATTTATGTAAACGCACATTGATTACATATGTAATATTTACTAAGGCTTTAACCTCAAGAATATGCGTGTAAAAATGCGATATTAGGGACCTCTACAGATCTTAACCACAAGCTTACCCCTTGGAAGAAAAGGGGGGAACCTTTCTTTACTTCAACCTACTTTCTATTTAAATAGGTGAAGCTGAAGCAGTTAGATCTAAGAGCGTGAAGCTATTCAATACTTCACTGATTAAGTCCACGTTTCTTATTACACATTAGTACTCACGAAATCTTTCGATTTACGAGTCAATCGAAAGATCTCATAGTTAGAAATCTATTATGATAATTTAAAGTTGTAATTATAATTACAACTTTAAATTATCGTAATAGATTTCTAACTATAAGATCTTTCCAACTTTAAATTATCGCAATATATTTCTAACTATGAGATCTTTCCATTGACTCATTGTAAATCAAAAGATTTTGTGAGTACTGATGTGTAATAAGAAACATGCACTTAATCAGTGAAGTATTGAATAGCTTCACGCTCTTAGATCTAACCACTTCAGCTTCACCTATTTAAATAGAAAGTAGGTTGAAGTAAAGAACAGTTCCCCTCTTTTCTTCCAAGGCGTAAGCTTGCGGTTAAGACCTGTAGAGGTCCCTAATATCGCATTTTTACCCACATATTCTTGAGGTTAAAGCCTTAGTAAATATTAATTACAATAATTGTAATTTTTGCCACATACAAAATATTGTTACTAGGAATTTTATTGAATAAAAATGAGTGAATATACTATTTTTAAGTTAGTGTGCACATTTAAATTATAACATTAATACATTTAAATACAAATATATTGCAATATACAGAACCTTATATGTAATTAAAAGGGATTTAAACACAGAGTTTCAAGCTCCATTCAGCTATGCACCCCATCTTAAATAACTGATACACATTAACACACACATGTGAAAAAGATAAATGATCTCCAATATACATATTTTGTGCTGAATCAGCACTTATCAGTTGGTCTAGATCATCATGTCACACATATATAATCAGTGCTCTGTTAATACTCATCAGTTGGTCCAGATTATCATCTCCACATATATATATATGTGGGGGGGGGAGAGATAATGATCTGGGCCAATTGATGAGTGCTGGTTCAGCATGAAATATATTGGAGATCATTTGTCTTTTTCACATGTATGCGGTAATGTGTTCCAGTTATTTAAAGTGGAGTGGTTATCTGAAAGGAGTTTGAAAGTCTGTGTTCAAATCCCCTTTAGTTGTGTACATCATCAAAATAGGCTTTTGATTACATATTGTACTGAATGAAGTGAATTTTTATTTTTTTATTTTTGTAGTTATTAAAATTTACTTTTGATATATCATTGATGAATGTATTGATTGTCTTGCAAAGTCACTGGATGAAGATTAAATAAAGTACTGTACAATAATCATGTTTTAATTTTATAATCATAATATTGTATACGTAATATTTTATAGGGTAGTGTGTATAATGAATAAACTGTAAATTTTTAGAATAAATGCCATCTTTTTTTCCACCTGTCATAAAGTCACAGTCTTATGACATTATTAATCTTGGTGTGTGTGTTTTTTTTAAAATAATTTTATGTTCATTATTGCAAATAATTGGTTATAAATCAAAGTAGTGAGGACAAATACTTTGCATAAAGATTCAGCACTGACTTAAGTTTTATAAGTTTCTTTACAGAATTATTCTTAAAACTAGTAATGCTTGTCTTAGAAATAATACCTGTCATTTTAACTGCTTATTAAAAAAATATGAAATATTTTTATTCCCCCAAAAATAAAGCCATAGTATTTTATGCTGTCTATGAAATATTATATCAAATCTGCTATAAGTTTTTTTTTAAGTATCATAGCATCAGCTGGGACGCGAACCTGCAACCCGGGAAACTGTCGGCAAGTGCAAGGCAGTTGTGCTGACCTCACGTCCACCAATGCAAGGCAAATCTGCTATAAGTTACATGTTAGATTGACCAAATATGCAATGAAGCATCAGGAAAAAATGAAACTTTACACTTGGAAAAAAATCCTCATCTAGTTATCGAATATTATATTTAAAATGTTAAATATATATTATGGTGAAACTTGATCCTACAACTAGAAAGCACTAATGGGGGGTTCTGAAATTTTTATTATATTTAACAATAACATTAACAAAAACAATAATACTAATTAAATGGATTATTTCTTGGGACTTCATAAAACACTCAAATATTAAACCTGAAAGTCAGAGTTTGTTACTCTATCATTGTACTGAACCATATAAGAGACTCAATAACAAGCATGAAGAAAAGATCTGAATTTGATAAACTAAATTTCTTTAACCAGTAATCAGATAATAATAAGAAAAACAAATATTAGGTCAATACATTGATCTGTTTATTGTATTTTATTTTCAGTTTTGTTTTATTATTTTTGAAACAAAATATTTTTTTATAGTTTTCATTCAAGTTATGAATTCAATAAATGCAATTAATTTAAAAATATTAACTTTGCCTTTAAACATAAACTACTTGTAAACAAATAAACAGAAGAAAATCTCTATAACATAAAGCTTCAAATCGATCTGTAGCTGTAAAGATATTTATGAATGAGTAAATAATAATTATTGCAAAGTTTAATATTTTTCAAATGCATCTTTTTGAAGCAACTTTAAGTCATCAAAATTCTTTTTGCAAAATTAAAATTGAACTTATAACTATAAAAAAATCATTAAAATATTAGAACAGTAGTTTTAAGAGTTATTAATGAAAGATGTGGATAATTTTTTGTCTCTGTTATTATAAAGTTATACTTAGCTATTTTACTTTAAAAAATGACAAAAGTTCAATGAAATCAAACTGGTACCTGTATATTTAGAAATGAAAATTCAAGAATCTTAATAAATAATCAAAAGATAAATAGATTTTGTATAAACTTTCTATTTCATTTTCTCATTATAAAAAAGAAAACAATATAGCGCAAGTGCACTAGCATTTCTTTCATCTCTGCTCAATGTGACTAACACTATGTTTTATTAATTTTCATTGTTTGAAAATACCATTTTGTCTTTGAAATTTCTTTGTCTCCAATACTAACATCTAGTTATTATTGTAATAATCGACAACATTTATAACTTAACCATCTGTTTTTAATTCCAAGGATTATTCGAGCCAGAAGTCAGCAAATTCAATTTGTGTCTTTGGCCCTCTGTTGAGAGATTTTGCTATTTTTTTCTTCTAAACTTTAAAATTTACATATTTATTCTCCAAATATTTTAATTCCAAAAAATGTCAGAATATTTGAAAAAGATGGAATTTCAAAGTTGATAAGTTCCACAATGATGAGAAGCCATTGTATTCTTGGCAGGCTTGAACTTTGCAATAACTTTGTGATATTACTTCAACACAATATTATGAATGAGTAAAAATTTAATTTTTGGAAAGTTTATTATTATTTGCACGTAATAATTGCATGGTAATTATTAGGAATCAAGAATATATATTATTACATATTTATTTTCTACAGAACTGTTGCATTTCCAAATATAAATGATTATATTTTTTCTGAGCAACATTACTATGAAAATTATGGCATTGGAAAATACAATCTGTCAAGAAAATGTCATCATTAAGTGTTTTAGAAAATCTAGAAATATAGAAATTGCTAAAAAAAAATAAACTTTTAAAGTATAAGATGATAGATTTACTAGATAATTTTTTTAATAATTATTCATTCATATTTTAAAAATAAACATCAAATAAAGATTTTTTTATTTTGAAAATTTAATCTGTTCCTCTAGAAGTTGAATGTTGGAACTTTTGTTTTGATTAAAATATAATATTTAACATAATTCTGAAAATCAAATGTGACTTTTTAGAATTTATTTAATTTCTAAACAGAAATATCAAATTAAGTCAAATTTATTATTCTCTGATATATAATAATGGTTTAGTATTAAAATGAAAGTTGAAAGCTTGTAACAAGTGAAAATAAAGACAACTTTCAAAGTGCATGAGGATGAATATTGTAGTACCTGAAATGCAAAAACTTATTTAAAAATTCAGTGTAAATAATCAATTAATAAGAATTTATATATTGAAATAAAATACTAGTTTTCTACTTCATCTTTGAGTAGTAAGTAATTTAAATTGCGCTTTATGCAAAAAAAGTGAACTTGTCTAAAATATTATTAAAGAGTTATATGGCTAAGTGCTTTCAGAGAACTTAAGTCTCCATATTCATAGCCTACTATAATTGAAGTTTAGCAGTGATTTATGCAAAATTTATGCAAATTTACTTTCATACAGACTATTTTCTGGAGATTGCAAAGCACGATTCTTTTCGGTTTATTGCAGAGTTGTCATTTGCAATAAAGCATGCCTCCTTAATCTTTCATTTCACATCATTATGTTTAGTGCATAGAGCCCTTGCCATAGTGGGTTTGAACACATGGCCTGTTATTCTACATTCTAGAGTATTGTCCAGAAATGCATCTGTAATAAAAATTAATATATATATAAGCAATCCTAGAAAATCATTTAATGCATCTATTATATAAAAAAATAGTGTCCATTGTAAAAGTGATAAAAAAAACTTATTTTGGTAAAGTGTAAGTAGGAAATCATCTCAAAAGGTAAAGATTATTTAAGCATATAAAAATAGTCTAAAAATCTATTACTATCTAAGAAATTTCTAAAATATCTAAATTTAATATTAATTAAATTATGTGTTAGGAACGTTAAATAAAAAAAGCTTAAGTGTAAAGTTTATTATAATCTTATGTTAAGCTGCTTTTGTTATCTTAGTCTTGATATCATATTCGATATCAAGTTGAAGTTATTGAAAGTGACTTAGCATAAGATTATAATAAACTTTTACAATTATGCTTTTCTTATTTAGTGTTCCTAGCACTTATAATTTAATTACAATTTGTCTAAAAGAAGTTAACTATCATATATATAAATTTAATATTATATTTTTAAGAGTTTTTTTTTTACTTATTGTTCAATTGTTTATATTTATTACTATTGAATAATAATTACATCTCACTTAAATCGTTTAATTTTCTCCATCATTACTAGCATTTTAGTTTTTTTATATTAAATAGTAATGAAGAAAACAACTTCACATTATAACTTTAACAGTAAATGCTTGACCTAATTTTAACTTCAAATCCTTAAATTAATATTATTAAAACATAATATTGATCAAAATTGTTTATGTAAGAAGATGACTATCCCTAAGGTAAATACACTCCACACTCCTTCCCAAGGTACTAAAAGAGGATAGAAACTTGTCTTTACCTTGCCTGAAAGTGGTGTTGTGAGAGTTCAGACACACTGAGAAAAAATAACTTAGTATAGTAATTAATATGTTTAAACAAATGAAGTTAATATTAAATTTGACAACCAAAAAGTAATCTTTCTCTCTTTTTTGTTTTAAAAAAAAAAATAGAGTAGCAAAATGAGCAAAAGTTGAAGTCAAGGTTAGTTATTTTTCATTAAAAAAAAAGGAAAGAAACAGTTATCTTTAATTGTAAGAATTATGATTGCTTTAATAAAGAAAAAAAAAAGTAATTTCAAATTAAAAAACAACAACAATACAACAAAAGTTTGCATTCACGAAAGTATTCAATAAAGATATGATTTACCAACAAGTATTATTAAATGACATTTGAAAAAAAGATGGATCTCTAAAAAAAATGTTTTTCTTTGACATTGTTGCTGAAAATAATACATGCATTATAGACACTTTTCTGTAGATATAACATATTTTATATTTTTATTTAAAGAAAACAATTAAATTTTTATTTACTTTCCCTTTTTTTGTCTTTACTCAATCTGGTTTTAAAATTTATTAATGTTTTGTGTTGCGAATTTTATATCAGCTGATTTAGAATAAGCCGTTTTCATTTTATTCTTCTTATGAAAATGTTTTCATAATCTTGTGTGATTTATTACAAAAATAAATTTTAAAATTGTAGGATTTTGAATCAATTTCCTGCTGTGAAAGCTAAAAAAGGAAAACCTCAGTTCAGACAATTAGTAAAATTGTTAAGATCAATCTGTGCATTAGTACTCTGACATCATTCAAATATCAGATTGTAGGACTATACATTTTTTTTTCACTTTTAATGCATACTATCCTAATATATATTTTTTTAAACAAATACTAAAAGGTGAAATAGAAATATGCTAGTTATTAATTTTCAAGTACTGTATTATTTTATTTTAAAAGAATGTACATATTTTGATATATTTATTGTACAGTACTTTTATTAAATAAAGCCGTATTCAAGAAATAAGTAATAATAAATCAAAATGTTATCTAAGTTAATTTTAACTCATTAAAAATTGAAAGGATGCACTGCACTATATTGTTTGGTACTATGTTAGAGTAGGAAACTCTGGAGATCAGAGCCCTTTAATATAATTTAGTTCTGTAATTTTTTTTCCTTGATCCTATGTCCGCTAAGCAATTAACATTGATATTAGATGATGCTAAACTTTTTGTGTTAGATTTGTATAGTAGTAATCCCCATTATGTCATCTTTCTTATAGGATGTCTAATAAAAATATTCACATATATAATTACAAAAAAAAAAAAAACTTTTAAAGCTATATCTGTATAACTAGTTTTGTAAATTATGATTATACATTATACATATATGTATCACTAAAAACTGCCTCTTTAAGTTAATAATAGACGATGCAAGAAGACATAGAAGATCCAAACCCATCATAGTGCAGCTGGACATTGTGGGGGCATTTGATTCTGTCAATATCCCATGCCTTGTTTAGCTGCTGGGTGAACTGGACCCTCCCTCTCACATTATTAATATTATTTCTAATCTTCTGATGAATAGATGGACTTCTATATCATTGAACGGCAAATTATCAAAATCTTTCACCCCAACTAAATCTATGCCTCAGGGATCTCCTCTGAGTGCTCTCTTATTTATTTTGTACATGAACTCTTTCCTAATATCCATTGAACAGAATCTTCCTGGAGTTTTTGTTCCCATTATTAAAAAATACATACATCACATCTCATACATGGACGACCTGGCAGTGTTTTTACCATCCAGTAAGTACATTCCGGGCCTCATGAAATTAATGTCACAATTTTCTAATGAATCAGGAGTATGCTTCAATTTGGAGAAGTCAGCAGCATGGAGATTGTTCTCAGGTGACAGCATCTCTTCCCTCTTTGCAGTTACCCCCCCCCCCCAAGTTTCTCGGCATGGCCTTTAACTTGTCCCATTTGGCAATGAGGAGGGGGGGTTCAAAACTCAATAATGACAGCCACTAACAAAATTATTGGTTTCTTGAGAAACGTTTACACTTCCTTATATGCCAAGATGGCTCTCCTTAACATTTTGTTGTTATTCCCAAAGATTGCTTTCTTCATGCCGTTTGTGAAATTCATTGGGAAATTCATTCATGGCATCAACGTGATTTGTTTTCACCTGTTGTGGCAAGGAAGAACTGTGGTAATTAGCCTCTGGAAGATGCAAATGCCTACTAAATTTAATGACCTGGGGCTACATTTGCTACAGGTATTTTGGCTCCAGCATGCTTTCAATATATTTTATAGACTTAACAATATAATTGCAGAAAGCTTCTTTCTGATGGATGTGTTGCCCACAGATACTCCTCCTCCTAGGTGGAATGATTGGCTCTTTGATTTATTAACTGGTATTATAAAAATGAATTTTAGTTCTGAACCAGGCCAAAACCACAAAAATTAGATACTGAGAGGCTTATAACCTCATTTATGATTCAATCATGCCAATAAGTTCAAATCTTAATATAACCATATTTGCATTTTTAAAAAATTTAAATAGTGGTGCCTGGAGCCAAAATACTTTAATTTTTTGGTTATGATCAATATTAATGTGCTTCCCACAGGTAGCTTTTTGGTAAAAAAACAGAGGTTACAAGTCAATTTGTGATAAGTGTACTTTATGTGGTATAGAAGAGACTAGTGGACACATTTTTAACAGACGTATTAAATTGAATGACTGCAGAATGATAATTCATTCAATTTTTAAAAGAAAAAACCCATGCATGATGACAATTTTGGGGAAATAAGAAGTGTTACTTCTTATTATATAGTTTTTGGATAACTTGGTGTTCACTCTTGTTTAATTCAAGTTGCATGGATCCTCTATTAGTATTTAAAAAAAAATAAAGCAATTAAAGAAAGAGACTATTGCCTCACAAATAATGATAAAGTGTACATGAGAGCTAATAGACATTAATAAAATTGCAAGAACATAATTATAAAGACATTGTTTAATGATTTTGAATAGTTCCTTCAAAAACATAGTTTTAAAAATTATCTTGAAGAATGACCTTAGACAAATTTTGCTTATAAGAACTTATTTGTATTATTGACGTGTTAACATAATTATATTTGCATGGTTGAGTGGTTGTTACTCTGGGTAATTTAGTTTGTGAGTAATTGTAACTAATAGTTAATTACTGTATATAATCATAAAATTTTCTTAAAAGTTCCAATGTAACTAATAAGTTAAAAAAAAAAACATTTTTTGATAGAAAAAAAAAAACAGTCGACTCTTAGACAATCTCAACATCAATCAACAATTTCAAACTGTTGCCAAAGCAATGACCTTTTAACAATAAAGATGAAATGTATAAGGATAAAAGTAATTCATGAGTCCAGGGTCAATCAGAATAGGACACTTTTCATAACACTATTTAAGATTTCATCTTATTTGCAGTCATATTAGTTTTATAATACTAATTAGTACTCATCATACAAATTAATACTCATACTAATTAATACTTATTATACTATCTCAGATTAATCTCATATTTTTATTTTGTAGCTAATAATAGATTAAGTATACATTTATCACCCAATAAATATCACAAACGTCTTCCCAATATATATATCATTAATTTATAAATTAAGTAATAGGTTGTATTAACATGAAAAAAAAATTATGCAAAAAAAGAATGTAAATATTATTTCAAACTCATAGGCATATGCCATGTCCCTCAACATCAGTAAGGGTAACATTGTATTAGAATTGTATTTATCATTCTATTTACATTCATTTCTGTGGCACTCATCTGACCAATGCACATTAATCAGTAAACATTATCCTTGTGCTCAGTAAAATACCCATTTACTGATCTCTATAAGATGATTAACTATAGACTATCTATCTGAAATGAAAATCCTAAATCTGTTTGTTATACAAAAGGAAAAATTCAAGGTTTATTTATCCCAGAATTAAATACCAGGATGTAAGTATGTAGAAGGTAGTAACTATTAAAAGCACACAACTTTAGTATTTTTATATAGAATACAATAACCTTTCTTTGTTAAAAAGTAGGAGGAAGGGTTCAATAATTACAATTACTTTTAAATTTAAAAATTGATAAAACAAATCAGTGCTTTTCTACTTAATGGAATATTTTCTGCAAAGGCTAAATAAATATGTGATGAATCATTTAAGCCTGCTTATATATGCATAGTGCCCTTAATGTTTTCTTATTTAAAATAACCTACAGTGCAACAATATTATGCACTTTAAAGAGCACTTGATCTCAAATCACCTACCATGAACAAGACTTAAGTTGCCCTGTGTGAATATAAATCGCTCTACAATTCATATCTTGACCATCTGTGAAAAATTAACTTCATTCATATTAAAGGAGATGGTAGCAAACTCGAAGAATGCCACCGTAATGATTTAATATTTGACCGTTATATACTATGACAAATAACACATTCGCAATTATTTCATATATTTTAATTAAAAAAAAAAAAAAGAGGGAAATTTTAATTTTTCTTTTGCCATTTTGAAGTGATTTATAGTTTCACTTGAGAGTTATTACCACATCATATGGTAATCATATTAATAGAATTTAACACTTATCGAAGAATGATAATTTAATTATACCTGATAATTTCAAAAATTGAAAGCTGAATCGATTCTTCCAACATTTATTTATTTACAGTTTTTTTTTTCTACTTCAGTTTCATTATATATTTTTTACTATTGATTGATTATATTGTTTAAAACAGTTAATATATGAATTGCTAAAGTATACGAGTTATGTTGGAAGTAGAGGATTATTCCAAAGAGGTTTTTGTTTTAGGCTAAAACATTGTGATTGAATAATTAAAATACTCTTAATTATATTTATTGTTTTTCCACACACACACCCTACCCCCATATATACATGCACATAAATGTACTCATATAAAGTCTACTTTATTTATTATTATTTAAAAATATAAATCCAGGTTAAATTCCAGTTACATTAGCTTTTCAGTTCTAGTCAAAGCACAGGTAAGAAATTAAAATTAATAGAAACATCGATTAAAATGAAAGTACATTAAAATTTCTTCAAATCAAAACGATTCTTGAAAAAAAGAAAAAGTAAAAAAAATCCCTGCCTTCTCATTTAACTATTAGAAGTAAAACAAAATGGAAAACTTTTAGTTTCAATAATAATTTATTATTTCTAATGTATACAGTGATGTGTAATCATACAATTGGGGTTTACATTGTTGTTCTAACTATCTTGTTATTTCCGTTTGGGTTCTGATGAGTCTATGTTGCCCAATATGGTGTGAACATTAGATCTTTCACATATTTGTTATCTGATTGTTAGCCCCCACCCCCTTTTGCCTTGTTGTTAGTTTGGCATAGTGTATAATGTCCAAGTGTCTTCAAATGTTTTCGACGATGCCAGGAGTTGGGTCTCTCTTCTGGATTTTAATCATTGTCATGGAAAACTTTTCTAGACACATATCAAACAACCTGTCTGTTGATAGTGGGGGGGGGGGTATTTATAACCTATTACTTAGGTTTGAATCGTTTCAGATTTTACTTAGATTATAATTTTTCTTTCTGGTGATTAGACCATATCAATCATAGATATTGGTCAGTAAATAGGTCACTAGCTTATTATTACCAAGAGAGTGAAAAACATTTAATTAAATTATTATCATACTAGCTATTAACAAACCTAATAAAATAGTGTTTTTTGTTCTTTGGTCTTTTATGGTATGTTGTTGGAGAAATCTAACAATATGTTTTCCAACATTTCTTGCTTAAAAATTATTAGATTTTTATAAACAGCACTATAAAAAACAGACATACTTTTAGTCACAATTATTTAAGTCATCACCTCTTCTTATTTATCAACAATATAGCCCGATACTTTTCATTGTTATTAAAAGCCTTTTTACAATTTTCTATCATCTAATATGATAATTTCATGTTTGGATTAGACTGTCATTAAGTTTGTAGATAAGTATAATAACTGGCTATAACAATTTCATTCTCCTGGAATTTCATCTTTTGTAGTGATTCCTCTATTTTCCATTCATATTTCATATGTCAAAATAAGAGTCAGTAGATCACATGACCATATTCACTTAAGCTTGTAAGTTATAAACAATGAGGATTGCCAATCCTCATTGTTTATATCTCATATGTATTTTAATTTCTGGGTATATGTATGTTGTTAATCTCTCAAGATAAAGATAGGTAGGTATTTTAATTAATGAAATTCTCACCAAAATCTGTGTATGCTAAAAAAATAAAGAGAGGTCTACATACTACAATATTACAAGGATTACAAGCTATAATATTTCAGCTCTATCTTAAATATATTTATTAATGTGACTTTGAGATGAAGACATACACCCATTCAGAAAAGTTATAAAGTCACCCATATCTTTGAATAGTCTTGGTATCATTGAGCCAAATTGTCTATAAATTTTATTCAAGCTGATATTTTTTATTGATTTAGTAATTTTTTAATACAATATATAAAATCCTTAAGGTTTTTATATCTGACAAGAATCTTTTTTTATTAAATGAGTAATTATTCATGCAACAATAGTCTATTAAGCTAAATTATTATTTTTTATCAAAATTTTGCAGAACAATGAATATTATTTCTAATAAATGATATATTTATTTTTTCAATGTAAAATATTTACATGTTAGATATATATTAATAATATTTAATCTGATAGAACTTCAGATCATTAACTATTTAAATAAGGTGTTGCAGAATTTCTGAATTATTGTTCTTGGTATTGAAATATATGGTAGAAATTTGAAAAAAATCGAGCATATCACAACTACTAGAATTTGTTGTTTTTGTCACTTTTGCCAGTCTGCAAATTCCAAATATGATATCTAAATGATAATATGTTGTGATTTATTTATGTTTGATATGCAATTGAGTATTCTTATTGTATTTTAGAAAATAGTGCTTTTGCATATAACCATTTTTTAATTTATTTTTTATTTAAAAAAAAAATAATAAAAAAAAGTAAATTCAGTGACTTTTTAATATATATATATAATGGTCAGAATTTTAAAAGAATACAACTTCGGAAACCCAATTTATATTTTAGTGTCTTTGTTGTTCTAATCTACAAGTGAAGTCAAGATTATTTTAGTTTATATATCTATTGCCTGATTCATTGATAATTTTTAGGGTTGCATCTTTTCTCTATTAATATAATATTTTCAGTTAAAGAGACTTTTCACTAAGTCACTTTTATTTAATGTGTGCAGGGGTGATGTGGAGAGAAGAAGCTAGAGATTGGAGAATATGGATTGAACTTAGAGAGATCTTCATTCTGCAGTGGATTGATAATAGTTGACAATGATGATGACGACGATGATGATGATGATTTAATGACCATTTAATGTATTTTGTTAGATATATATAATAACAGCCATCCCAGCAATTTTATATAGTGCAACATCTGATGTATTTTTTTTTTTATATGTCAAAGCGTTGTCCGGGAAGCGAACCTGGGTCTGCTGCTTGGAAGGCAGCTATGCTAACCACTAGGCCACCAACACTTGATGTATTTTTACTGCCACAAATGTTAAAATTTTACTTCTTTCAACTGTTAAAGTATATCAATGAATATTAAGAATTCTTTAGAAGGTAGCAAAATGTATTAGTTACACAAACTTCGCACTAATTTTTTGGAATTGGAAAAATGACATAAAATAATTTTATAGGGTTTTTTTTGTTTGTTGATATTGTTTTTGTTTTTCATTCTTTATTTGATTACAAACTAACTCAAATTTGTAGCCTTAGATTATATTATAATTTAAACCTTAATTTGATAGCTATCCTTTGTATATTATAATTGTTCTCATATATATGTTAAATATACATCAGCTTTGTTATTGGATACATAAGTAAAATATTTTTGTTAATTGCTTTAATAATTATAACTATTCATTTAAAAAATAATAATAATAAAACAAAATATTTATATATATTTGCATACTTATGCATATAAATGACACATAAAATATGATTAGACTAATTCATGAGTTCTAGTTTGTAATCTATACCTTTAATATATATATGCAATTGAATTAACTATAAACAGTGTAAATAAATCCAGGAATATATATATATATGTAAATATTAATTTCATTAAATTAGAAGTCACTTTTATCTATAGAAATTGTCAATTATTGGAGGGGAGCATAATTGCAATAAAGTCCAGCAGTAGTAAAGTTGAAGAACAGATAATTTTTATTATCCTAATTATATTTATTATAAATATTATTTATTTATAATTCATAAAGTTAATAGAAGCTTGGACTCTAAGTAGCAAAATATACCAAACTGTATGTGAGTAGTTTAAACATATAATTAATAGTTCTTTGAGTTATCAAAAAAATTGATGAAATAAAGCATATTTTCATTTATTATGTTGATTGATTACAAAATAGTCTAAAAAATATTTTATTTGCATTTGAATATTAGAAAATTATTTTTCTATCTTTTTTTTTTTTTGATTATATGATTTTTTTTTTTTTTTTGTCATTTTGAAACTTATTATTTATTTTTATTCATCTGTATTGTTTGTTTATATTGATTTTTTTTTTTTTAAAAAAGAAAATAGGAAATATCTATAAATTTTCTGTGGCATTTCGACTTAAAAATCAATAGGAATTATAAAAAGAAATGAAATAGAGGGGAAAATGAAATTGAAAATATAGTATTTTACATTAGTAATATTTAAAAAAATACAATATATATAAATATTACATTTTCATATTTCTTAAGTCATAATATTTAATGTTTACTTTTTATATTATATATATCCCCATTCCCATCTCATAGCATTGAATTTTATTAAAAGTATGAATATTTATTATTATTCAATTGAAATAATAAACTCAGGGGAAAAAACTAATATTCAATTAAATTTCTATTTAAAGTAAACCTATTGATACATATACTTTCACTATATATATTCTATATTGTGATAACGCTTGTGAAAATGGGCAAAAATATATATAGTCAAGCGTTGTTAGCCGGGAGGTCATCGCAACCGCCTTGCAAGCAAGTAATTGGTTGCAGACGGTTGTGGGTTCGCGTCCCGGCCGATGCTATGACATTTGAAAAAAAAAAAAAAGGCAAATATATATATACTTAAATGCATTTTAAAATGTACTTGATAATTTTTTCTTTTTTAATACCGAACGATAGCTAAATAAATGTGTGGATGCTTGCAGCAGTTAGTTAGCCCCCCCCCCCCTTTAAAGACTATCAGAAATAATCTGTTTTAAGCCTTCAGTACTTAACAGAAAAAATCAACCGTTTCTATATATAGAATTGAATTCAGCTAAGAGACTTTATGTATATAAATTGAATCAATATTACACGTTTAATATATCATCTTTCTTATTTATATTTTATTTTGTACATAACTATGTTATGGAAAAGTCTATAAATCTTCACAATACATAGTAAATTTATTGAAAATGTAATTTAAATTTATTGCACTATTTGTTATATACATTTGTAAATAAATAATCTAGCAGTGTATATAATTGGAATCCAAAACCATTCTTCATCCTTGCATTATTAAATTAAATTAACTTGATTAAATTTACATGCATTCACACATCAACAAGTGCTTCAAAAGCATAAGTGTGACACTTAGTCGTAGAGTTTATCTCTATTGAAATATCAGGCTTGTAGTAAATTTGGGTCCTGTTTTGGGTACAGTGGGTAAGGGTTGGTTTGTATAGAAATAAGTTCTAAGCATAAGTGTTACTCATGCTTTTAAAATATTTGTTGACATGTGAGAGCACATATATTTGTTAAGTAAATATACTCTAATTGTACATGTGAACATTGGTTCTCTTTCACGGAATTACAATATATTTATATGTGTGTGTGTGTGTTAAGTGAGATTATGACCACTAAGTAAGAGTATACTTGATTGTTGTCATAGCATTGTTTTTAATTTCATATTATCACAGATTTATTTAGTATCTCATCTTTAATAGTCATTACAAAGCAGAAAAACTTGATGGACATAGAACATCATATGTTTGCAGAATTAACTTACTATTTACAACATATTAATTAATATGCTAAATAATTATTCTTGTGAAGCTTACTTTATATCATTTTTAGAAACATATAATTAAGGTAAAGCAGATTCTTTTAGATTGAATAACCTCAAAACAATGTAGTATACCACGTGTATGAGTGTAATTCAGAAATGTTTTATGATCTCATTATAAATAAAGCTCTTAATAAAATTCCTTTATTTTCTACTGATTATATTGTTTTTCCTCAGGGCCAAAATAACTTTAAGTCTTATCAATTGAAATTTACATACTCACAATTGGAATATGATTTGTTCATGGATGGAATCTAAAAAACTATTTACATGTTTAACATATCAATACAGAAGGATTGTCCTTTGATGGGGCTTTAATAAGAATTATTACATTTTTGTAATATCTTTTTAAATAAATTGATTTTGGCAATTGATCTACCATAGGACATATTGATTATGATCTTGGAGGTCTGATGAATCATAACATGCTTCTGTTTTACAGATGATATGAGGCTAATCTAATTTTCCAGCTTGCTAACCCAAATATTTTTAAGTATATGGAAATACATATTAGTATAATTTTTTCTATTCTTTTGTAATTAAGCCCATAACAAATGCTGCCAGTTGACTTTTTTAACATATAAGAAGCCATTTGTTAACAAGTTGGAATACAATAAGTAAAGACTTGTTAATTATTTTTAAATCAATCAAGTCTCTTGATAATGCAAGAAAAAAGTATAAATGAATAGTAATATATATATATTGTCTCTTTATACTGAATTTATGCATCTCTGAAAAAAAGACAATCATATTATCACAGACATTAAGGATACCAGTCTATATATCATATCTTAAAACAATAAATGAAAGATTCTCTAGGAGGTTCATAAACAAAGATCTATTGGCTTCTTGTTTTACAATTTTCTTTTAAGGAAAACTTTATTAGAGTAATAGATAATAATAAAGTTGATTTTAGCTATTTTAAACAGGTTAGCTTTCAGATAACTGACAATAAAATTCTAGGCATTTTAATAAATTTATAATCCAAGGTCAAACTACAACTTTAAAAATATTTATTATCAATACAAAAACAATTCATAAAATATGGCATGTAAACTCATCCTAATATATATATTATGAATATGATGTGAAAGGGTTGAAAGTATACTTGGAGCAATAAATTTTACTAAATTTAAACTCTGACTTAGTATTCCTTTTACAATAATAGTTATAAAGACAGAGTATCAACCTATTGTTATATATATAATAACAATAAAAATAATAAATATAAAAGTAATAAACTATTATATACAATCTTTCAATCCACAGAAGTACTTGTGATTACTTCCTTAACCTGCCTCAACTGCCATTAAATTAAAAAACAAAACAAAATGGAAGCATGGACCATCAACTCAAATCCAATGAATCCAAAATTTTAATGTTAGCAGCTTATCTATTAATTCTATTTATTTTATTCCTATTTATTAAAATTGCCTCCTTCATTTTACTTCTATTATGATTTCTCTCTTCATGAAGAATATTAACACTTTCAATAACAAACTTAAATTTATATATATGTCCTTTCATGATCCAAGAAAACTGAAGCAGTCATTAAATCATTATTATTTCTACTTTTCACATGCTTATATAACAATTCATGTTCCTTGAATCTTTTTTCAATACTGCACCTCAATTCACCTATATATGATAACATACAACCACAAAAAAATTGATGCACAACATTACTTTTCTGCTTGACAGGTATGACATTTTTAGAATTATTCACTAATTTATTAACATTATTTGTAACACGAAATGTAACATTAAACACATTTATATATATATCCTTAAAAAATTTCACTTGAGCATTTGAAATATATGAAATAGGTATCCATTTTCTACTATTAATCTTCAATAATTCTTTTTAAATTGTCATAAAGTATTGTTAATCTGTTCCATATTATAGCCAACATTAAGCAATTCCTTTGCAAATATCTCAGTATTTTTTAAATTTATCATACTGGTAATAACAAGTTTTTATTATGAAACAAAAAGATCTAAAACTTGCCATCTTATGCATAATTGATGCTTTTGATGTACAATTTAAATATCCCCTGTTTTGCAATGGTTTGATTATTATTAATTTATAACTTAACTTACTATTATCTCTTGTAATAATTAAATCCAAATACTTAATACTTTTGTCCTGTTCCTTTTCAATAATCCATTTCAAGTCATTCAAATTATTTAACTCCTCTACAAGCAAAGTTATACTATTGGTATTTCAGCAAACAAAAATTATCATCCTCATACATTTGTAAATTTTAATGTCTTTAAAAGAAGACATTTAAAATACTGCTCTCATATGTTAACAAAATTGCAAACTTGTGCAACAACAGGCAGACCCATAGGCCAACCTTTAGACATTTTATAATATCCACCTTCAAAAGAAGCAACAATGTTATCATCAAAACATTTTAAAGAATCAATAATAAATTTTATCACATATTTACAAACACCTTTACATTTTAATGCATGTTCAATTATTTTTATGGAATTTACTCTATGAATAGAACCATGCATTTCTGTCACATCTAATAATTTAATGGCAGTTGATGCAGGTTAAGGAATTAACCAAAAGTACTTTTGCAAATTGAAAGACTGTATATAATAGTTTGTTATCATTATATTTTTATTGTTATTGCAATAGTTTTTTTTAATTAACAAACATTTTATTTGTGTATATTATACATGATTTTTAAATATATAATTTTATCAACAATCTTTCCAATTGTTAAAGATGTACTAAATTCTGAACAAGTTATATTGAGAACAGGAAAGAGTTGATATGAATAAATATTAAACAAGTTGTTTATCACTTTTTTAAACTTTTTGCATTGTTTATGTTAAAAAATAATATTCTCTACAAATTTACTTCTATGCATTTTTCACATTGCTTTATTAAACTCAATTATCTTATAGCTTTAACTTTTCAGCAGTCTTCCCTCAGGATTATAAAATGCAATTGCATTTCACTATTTTTTGTTAAACATACAATAACATTTTTGATACTTATATAAATAGATGGAAGCAGTCAACACTTAAACAATTCCAGTATTGATAAGAATTAACAATCTCAATCTGTTATCAAGGCAACCCTCTTTAAACAATAAAGTTAAAAATCTGATATGTTTATATAGATAGTAAAAGATTGCAACTTGATTCCAAAGGATGAAATTATTAATTCAAGGAAGTTTAAATAAAGCTCTTCAAACAGGCAAACATAACCTGTTCATAGACTTATGTGTATATATTGCTATTATTTTTAAAACATATTTAATATTTACAATGTTTACATATCTAAAAAATAAATATTTGTATAGCATTTAACATATAGAAAGGGAACTGAAAATGATTAATTTTCCTCTAGTCATGTAATAAATAAACAAACTCACCATCCTCATGTTCGCAACCTAAACAAAAAATAAAGCTGCTGTTTTTATTTCAAATAGTATTAAATCTGCCATTCATTCAGACATGGTTCTGTTGCCTATGATATAAAGATATTAATTTGTGTGTTTGGCCCTCTATTGAGAGATTTCACTAATTTTTTTTTTGAGCATTAAAATTCATTTGAATGTATTTTTTTAATATTTTATTTTCAAAAAAAAGTCTGAAGATGTCATGATATTTGAAAATGTAGAATATTTAAAGCATGCAAACCTCCACAGTGATGCATATCTATTGTATTCTTGGAGATCTCAAACATTGCAATATTTCTTTAAGAAAACATTATGACTGGCTTTGGAAAAGTTTATGATTATTTTTTCACAATAATTGTGTGATAATTATTAGAAATCAAGAATACCTAATTTTTATTGAATTGTTTTATTTTTAAAGATAAAAGGTTATATTTTTCCAAGTAATGTTACCTTGGAAATTATGTTGGCTGCACATCACTAGCAGTCTGTTAGAAAATATAGCAATATCCTAAAAATTACTAAAAAAAATTAAACTTTTAAAATGTAAATTGATAGATTTACCAAATATTGATAATTATTCAGTTACATTTTAAATATAAACATTAAACAAAGATGATTTCATCCATTTTACAAATTCAATCTGCTCCTTCCAATAGTTGAATAATGAAGCAGTGCTTTATTTTAATTAAGATTTAATTTTAAAATAATTGTAAAAGTCAAATGTGATTTTTTTTAGAATTTATTTAATTTCTAAATAAAAATATCAATCAAATGAAGTCAAATTTATATATTCTGATATATAATAATGGTTTAATATTAAAATGAATGTTGAAAGCTTACAGCAAACGAAAAAAAAAAACAGTCAGAGTATAGCAGGATTAAACTTTATTTGTTAGTGATTTTGAAATTTGGGCATGGAACATTTTTGATCCAGTTCTATATATTGCAGTATTCATTATGAAATAATACTTAATAAGACAATGTCTAATGTTAAATAATTTTTACATTTATAGCCAAATACAAGTCAATTTTATATAATCTGAAAGCAAAAAATTAATGGCCACTGTAGTTTTTGTTTAGTTTGTTGATATAATGATGATGACTTTGTTTATTTATTTAATAACTAGAAAGAGTTTAGTCAATTCCAGTTTTTTGTAAGTGCTGTGCAAATATTTATTATTTAATTTGACATATAATTTATTATCAATGTAAAGATTATTTATGATTAGACAGTTTCTTTACTCTTTCATTGAATTAATTATTGTTTTATAATAATGTTGATATATTTAAATCAGGATGAAATATCAGTTCCACTCCTAAATTTTAACATTATTAGCAATCTAATTTTATATTATCTGAAAACAACAACAAAAAAGATTATCATTTTATTTTTGTTAAATGCTTCTATTTAAATTACAATCTTTGTTTGTTTGTTTAAACAATTTTATTTAAGTTAGAATAAAATGTTAAAATTGAGGTTTTAGATTCTATAAAATTTGTTTAAATTTGGTTTATTTGATGTAAGTCACTGGTAATGGAATATGCCACTAAAATATTTTTCATAGGTTGGCCTAAGTTTTAAAATCAGGACCATTGCATAGGGAAAATATGAAATATTTTGGATGTCAAATTTAAAGGTCATTCTGAGAACTTCAATATTGTTTAAGTATTGCAAGTGATATAATTTTTTTGTTTCAATTGAAAGCATGATTTAAATTAGAATAAAATTTTAAAATTGTGGATGAATAGAATTAAATCCAATATAATTTTTTTCAAATTTAGTACATTAGATATAAATCAATGGCAATAATATTTTAGGTAGATGATGTAGTTTTTTGAATCTGGATCATTGGAGAGAGAAATTTTAAATATTTATTTTTAAGCATTAATATTTAAAGCAAAATTTTGTGAATTAAATAAAGTTTATTTACAATATAATTTTGGTAAGAATGTCAACCACTTTTCACTTAAAAGAAAATCTTTCATATTTTAAATTAGTTAATAATTTATTATACACATATATAACTATGTACACATACTAAATATGAAATATACATAAGGGGTACAAATATTAACTTGTTGCAAAAATATCTAGTGATATATATACATAAACTATAAGTGTCAAGTTGATTTAAAGGAAAATCATACATATTAAATAAAGTTCATTAATAATATAGTTTTGTTAAGATTTTTTTAAACAATCACCTTTTCATATGAAAAGAAAAAATATAAAACTTTTTTTTTAAAAAATCAAGATTAGTTTTTATTTCAATTTTTAAAAATCATTAAAATAAATAAAATGTTAAAAAAAATTTAAATATTACTCAGACTGCTTTTAGTCTTTGATTTAATTGAAATTGGAATAATTATGAAAAAGATCCCTATACTAAATAGATAACTATAATAAATAGAAATTTTTTTATAATAATTATTTTTAGTGACCCTCACTAAAAATCAAACAAAACTAATTGTTTCTTTAATCACAATTGGTGATATTTTATTTATCTTGAAATAAATTAATTAATTAACTCAATCTGTATTTTTTATAATGAGGATTGATTTTTTTAATTTCTGAACCCCCCCATACTCATGATTTTACTTCATAGTAAATACAAAACACCAGTTGTGGTTGAAGAAACAATTTTTTTTTTTTTTGCTTTTTATTGCATGGTAAATACGAGTATTTATAATAAAAAAAATATTTATATTTTTTCAATTTGCTGAAATATGTTGTTTCACAGATAGAAGGAGGTTAGTTAACTTCACTTCTGTTTTTATGATACCAGCTTATTTATGTAAAGTTGTTTCAAAGAAGGTACTGTGTTTATTATTTAATAAATTATTTCATCATTAATATTGCTATATTTAGATCTGGTTGAAGTATTGATTTTACTTCTAAGTTTCATTAATTTCATCAAACTAAGTTTAATATCATCTCCAAGAAAATAATAGATTATTGTTCTATCTTTTATTTAGTTTGCTGACATAAGATGGACAGTTTTGCCATATTATTGATGGCTGAAGGGAAATTAGTCAAAACTTGTTTCTTTCTATATGTTAATTGCTGTGTAAATATATTATTAATTTGATGATAATTGATTACCATTGTAAAGAGTATTTAAAGTGAGACAATGTACCATTATCTTTTATTGGATTAATTATTTTATAATTAATACAGACAGTCCTCTACTTTCATACATTCTACTTTTGTATAATTTGCTATTTTTAATGAAGGGCAATAGAAAAAGACATATTTTATGGAACATTTTATCAAGAAAAAAAAAGAAGACTACAATTCAAGTATCTCTTGATAAATTTACAAAGAAAATACCAGATACTAATCAATAAAGTATTATTTATGTATATGCTAATACACTTCATTAAAAAATAATTTTTTAAAAAACACATTGTTTTTTTAATATTGCTATACAGTTGCACATTTCAGATTATATTTACCTCATTAAAGTAGTTTATTTAAACTTCTTTGTATTGATAATTTTCATCTCTGTGGTCAAGTTGCAATCTTTATTGTCTATATAAATATATTGAACCATTAATAAAGATGGGATTCCACATTTATTGTTAAAAGTAGGCTGCCTTGTCAACAGTTTGAAATTGTTGATTGTTATCGATACTAGGATTGTCTAAGTGTTGACTGGCTTTTAATGATTATTTCAATTTTTATATTTCTGGAACCAATTAGGTACAAAAATCAAAGATCATCTGTATTGCTATTAGATCAGGCTAAAGCTTTCATCTGAATTTTAAATTTCAACATCACTAGCTAACTTGGTTTGATATCATTTGAAAACAAAAAATACACAGCTGTTCTATTTTTGGTTCTTTGCTGACTAAGGGTGGTGAGCTGGGTTCTGTATTTTACAGCTAGACAGATATTTGTCAATTCTAGTTTCCATTCTGTATAAAATACTTATCATTTTTCAAAAAGAACAAATAATTAAAAAAAAAAAATTAATATGCATGTGCATAAATATATTCAAATGTATTTATATACATACAATCCATATATCTATATATTCCCACATATTATAATTTATTATTATATATTATCAATATAAAATTACATTAAAATATGCTATTTTAATTTAAAGTTTTGTTTAAATGGAATTAATTCATTTTAAAGTAATAAATACATTAGTAGCAAATGATAATAAATTATAGGAAATGGGAATATATAAAAATTTAGATGGATATATGAGTAAATAAATACATTTGCACACATGCACATTTACAATTGTTACATATTTTTAGTTTTAAATTTTTTTACTTTTTAAAAAAGTAATATATGTGCATGAATGTAATGTAAGTATTAAAGATATGTCAAGCATTGTTGACCTAGTGGTTAACATAGCAGCCTAATGGTTAGCATAGCGGCCTTCAAGGCAGCTGGCCCGGGTTCGCTTCCCGGTCAATGCATTTGACATATAAAAAAAGTATTAAGATATTGTGTGAATAATAGTACTACCTTCATATATATATGTAGATAGGTTATTTTTATGTTTTTGGAAAAAAATGTGATGCACTTGTGTTTTTATGACATTGACAAATGCACTTGTGTTTTTATGACATTGACAAATGTTACTAGATAGCGAAATTATAAGATAATTGAATTCAAAAGAGCATCGTTAAGAGTGCATACAAAAATTAAATTTTGGAGAAACTTTTTAAGAACTCATATTGAATGTATCCCAAAATAAACCAATTGACTGTTATTTTTTTAAATTTCAGCTTATAACTGGCAAAATAATTTCTATATGTAAAGAAATGTCACATGATGTTTCAATTAGGTAAAGACCAATTGCAATAATTTAACAGGATTTACTTCTTCTAATTGGTGTATTTCATTTAATAAATTAAAGTCAATATTAACTTCACACACAAAAAAATACTGAAAAAAAAAAATAATGATAATTTTAACTATTTTCACTTCTAAGCACCCTTGTCAAAGACAACAATTTCACTCAAAATAAAAATTAACATGAAAATAGGAAATTATACATTTATAAATGCAACAGTTACAAAATGCACATAATTGTACACTATTGGATTTTCTATTTCATATTGCTGATTCTATGTAATGCCTTTTTAATTTTACAGTTCTGTCATTTATTAGTGATCTTTGAGAAATAGAAATGTGGAAATTTATATTTTCAGACAGTAATCAAAATATTTGATTTCTCATCGGCTAAAATATTGTTTTACATTTTATCTAAATAATTAATCCTTTAACAATCATTATTTTTTTAGAAATAATGTGGTTCATAAAATTTATTGATAAAATAGACTAAATGTATATAATCCTTATCTGAACAGTAATCGCACCATTTGTATTTGTCAGTCTGAATTATTTGACTCATCCATCAGCTATTATAGCTAAAATTATTTCTAAAAATGATCTCATTGATAAGCTAATTATTGTCACTTGAGTTGCAATTACTCTTAAGAACTTTGTTAATGTCCTCATAGTTTATTGCTGAATAATATGTTTTATATTGGTATTGAGCTACTATGATGAATATTTATAGAAAATTCATCTTTTTGTAGTGGCTTTCTATTCTAGTACATGTTTTATCACTTGTCAGAAGATAATTTTTTTGCATAAAAAATACAAAAGATTGTAGACTGGAGACATTTTATCAAATAGTCAATGCTTCATGTCATTATCTTCTTCAAGAAGTCCAGTTAAAAGTTTTCAACTTCAGAAAGAATAGTAATGCAAGAAATGAAACAATTTTCTTCTTCCATGAGACAATTTTCTTTCTTCCATACTGAACAATACCATAATTTGGAGTCTCACCAACAACCACAGTTACTGTATATATCTGTTTTAGAAATGAAACTTATCCTTTTTATTAGACAAATGCGGAAATATACTATGTGATATTGATGATGTGATGTACTGTAGCTACTTCTTAAACGAAGTCAAGAATCTTTCAGCAATTATACCAAGAAAAACTTGTTAGCTACTTAATTTTACATTCCTCAATCTAATTTTTTACTAACAATAGATCATGCATTGTCTGCCCTCTATGTACATACAATGGCAAAATTGAAGAACTGGCAATCATGAATAGTCTTGTAGAAATCTAAATGCAGATAACATAGAGATAGTAAAAAAATTCTGGTCAAGCACTTTTTACTAATTTATGCACCTTCACACATGCTTAGAGTTTATTGATATATAAGCCAACCTTTGTTCACCATGCAGAGATCAGTGCTGCTTATTTCTAATCACAGATGGTTAAAAAATGAGATTCTACTCTCTCCTGCTACAGAATGAATAAGCTTATGCAATTCATTTATTAAGTTATAATTCATGCACACAATAGGTTAAAGCCATGATCTCTACATGGTGAGAAACGATTGGTTTATATAATAATAAGCTCTAATCATAAGTGGTCCATTTGTGCTTTTTGAACTTATGCTCATTGGCGAGTGCGCGTAAATTAGTAAAAAGTATAAAGCGCATGACAGAGGTTTGTTACCTTCCGTATATTATATACATAGGCAGCGCTTATATATATAAATAGAGTTTCTATACGTAGATAAATAAATACTGATTTAAAGTTTATGAAAAGATAACTTTCTGTTTATATTACACACAAAAATATTGCAAATGTTTTTTGTTTTTTTTTAAATTCATAAATTATATATTTTGCCCTTCATGTGTATTTAATTATCTATTTCCTATAAATGTGAATGCTGGCGTGAAACACTGAAATTTGTTAAGCTACCTTATAAACCGCAAAGCAAATAAAATCTCTCTTTATTAAAACCGAAACATTACTATTATTATTTAGTATTTAGTGAAAGTGGAGTCATTATTTTAATTTTGTTTATTTTTAAAATTATCATTACAACAATTATAATTAAAAAAATAACTACTATTTCTGTTTATGCATTGTTTTAATTTAAAATATTTGAGCTATTTTTAGCTGTCCAATACTTTTTTCATTTTCGTCTTTTTATTTTTTCCATATTATAAACATTTAAATATGTATTAAGTAATACAAAGAATACACACATCGTGCAGTATATAGTTGCTCAATTTAAGCAAAAGGTTTTTTAAAAATGTAAAATATTTATACTGTAGTCTAAAGTCTTTTAATATTTTACATTTTTTGTTGATGACCATTTTGGATATTAATATACGGAAGAATCTATTTATCTGAGGTGCAGTCTAATAAAGAAAAATATTCTTCTTATAATGCTAAAGATCATTTCATATTTATGATTAATAACCATAGCAACCACTGTTTCTAGGAGCAGCTATGCTGAAAATCTGACATTCTCTGCTTCTGAGAAATGGGTAAATCCTGACTTGCGCCCAGCAATGGAATGACTCACCTATTTAGTAAAGGTGGGACTGTCTGACATTATTTGCTTTCTTAAGGTCACAGCCTAAGGAGAGTTAAACAGCAACTATAAATCTTTATCACCTTTTTAAAATTTTTATTTATTTTATTTTAAAAAATTGTTTAATTGGAGATTGTTATTACATTAAGTAGGAGCTCCTGTCAAGAAGTTTAATTATTCGCATTTTTTCTTTTTTACTCAGTGAAGCAATGCATTTTCAAAATTTATAACTAGTGTATGTTGATTTAACAAAGTGTTCGTGTACATGGAAAAAGTTATAATAAAAGCAAAATGTATCAAAAATAGTGTGATCTATGCAAAATTCAAATTATTATTTTAATGCATCATATATATATAACACATCACGTTCAAATGAATTAATATATATATCTCTTGGTACAAGTACTGTATTTGCAATCAAATCACGTATAGATAGATATTTTCCTAAAAATGCTATGTTATAAAAATATTAAGAAATATACTATAAGAAGAAATTTTTAAACACAGCATATATAAAATATACTCGTATTATATGTATTATATAATTAACATTTGGTAGTTTTGTATATATTGTATTATTCAAATATTCGAACATTAATCAGTAAAGTAATAATGAACGTAAATATTGCATTCAAATACAGTTTATATGATGATTATACATAAATATATTTAATGTGATAATATTTTAATTAAATGAAGCAGGATAGTTTTAACAGTTACAATGATATGAGCATAAAATCGTCTCTTATTGATTTGTAATTGTTATCAAGTGGCAATTATATTTTTAAGGAAAAATCGTTTTATTCTATAACTTTTAATTGGGCTGCCTTTTGTGGCCATTTTGATCTTTAAAATAATTACTATAGTTATTTTGTTTTAGGAGATAGTTAAATATATAACGGTAAAGTAAAATTGTAGAAATAAGCGAGTGTGTGAAATTATGCAAACATTGCAGTGCAGTGCCATTTTAAAATCATGTATTAAAAAAAAAGAAAGAGCTTTATTATACTAAAAATAATGAGGTTCTATTTGCTGGTATACAAAAATGTTTCTTGAAATAATAACGCAACATGAAAGAAAAACGTGATACCGTGCTATTTATGGAAGAAGTTTTTTCTTTAAATGTGTAGATAAATCTTAATGATTATGAAGATGTTATTTCAGCAAAGTTGAATTCTAAATAATTTATTAATATAAAATAATAGACTACAATAGAAAGTGTATGCAGTATTATGTACATTATATACAAAATATATGCATACATAAAAATATATGCTTTACGAAGTATACAGTAAATATAAACTTAAAAAGGTCATTTACAGGCTAATGTATACACATACAGAAATATTTGTTTATCAATATTCCCAGCTGAATACGCCTGATATGGAGAAATTTTGAGTATTTTTTTTGCTTAAAAAATATTAAAGCAACAAACGTTTAATATATTTTAAATTCATCTGAATTGTATACATATATTCTTACTATATGTTCTTGTGAAATTCTTTTTTCTTGCATCTGATAATTATCCATAATTTTAATTTAGTAAATAGTTAGGCAGTGACATCACGCATATGTTTTAAATTAAATTGGACAGCAAATTAATGTATATGTATAAAATAAATTAGAAAATCATATATCATTATAATATTAACCAAAAAAAAGAAATGTTAAACTTCTTCCATAACCATGGTTTCATCTAGCAAATAGACCTTTTTAAATGAAATTCCACAAGTATATGCAACATATATATACAAAGCAAAATGTACTTCTTATCATTTAATTAAAAAAACTTCTTTAATATGAGCTCGGTTTGCCTGGTATATATGTGTGCATGATTTGCCAGTGAATGATTTGCCAGTGAATGATTTGCCAGTGAATATGTGTGCATGATTTGCATTGAATTTTAGCTTGTATTGGTTTGTGTATTCTTGTATTATTTTTTGCAATTTGGGTATTTGCTTTTTTTAGGACAGGAAGACTGTCACTTCATCCATGTATTTTTTATAGTAGAGGGTTGAGGTATAGTATAAATAATAGTGAGCTGAGTGGGGATCCCTGTGATATAGATTGTGGGGGAACAAAATATGGTTAGTTCCGTCCATTGAGTGTTACCTGTATCTCGTGCTTTATGTTTCAAAACAAAACTTTATTGAGCAACAAACAAAGTTACTTCAATAAGATACAATAATATAATCAGCATTGACTTGCAATTCAAATGTGTACATAGGTATGCAAGGTTATAGATTGATTATCTTTCAACCTCTCCCACCCAATTTTATTCATACCCCAACATCTCCCAGTTTAGAAGTAGATTTGCTATTAAGTATAGTTAGGTTTTGGGTATTGTAATGTTTGCCAGCATATCCATAAGTGTAGGGATGTCTATTGAGTCAAATACTTCTTCAATATTGAGTTCGATTGCTATTGGTCCATATTTTCTCCTTTCTATTACTGAATTTAGAATTGCTTTAAAAAAAAGTCCTGCCTGGATTGTTGAAGGTTTCTTTTGGTGAACTGTATCTTTGAGATTAATGGCATTATGTGAGGTTCTATTTTTTCTTTAACAATTTTTTCTGAATTTTATTGGCAGGGATCCCATGGATATTGGGTGGAAGTTGCTTAGAGGGGGAATGTTTTTTGCCTTTTTGTTGAAAGACATTATTGCAATTGGATAAGTTTCTTCCATGTGTTGAATTCCCTGTGACAAATGATTTGCCAAGTCACAGAGATATCATGTGTGTATTGACTGTGGTCCTGGGTGGCATGTGTTGGGAATATTTGCCAGGAAAATACTTGTGTTAAGTGGGGTTTTTGTTTCTGCTGAGCCAAATATATTATTTGGCTTTTGGAGTAATTGTTTTGCTTGCAACTTTTGTCAAAATATTCATAGATAGGCAGTGTCATATTATGTCCTGCATATGTTCCCTGGTTTGTCTATTGCCATTGTGATTTTGATGTTGGTTGGGGTTCCTAGTGCCCATTTTATGTATTCTCTGGTCCTGGTATGCTGTTGTGTAAGATATATTCTGCTTTTTTAAACATTTAGGTAGTCTTTTTGAGGTGTTGCACATATTGTTATATGTTTGATTGACTTTATGTATATTACTGTGTGTGAAGTGACAGCTTTATCATGAGTATTCAGCTACGGAGCTCACTTGCAAGTAAGTGCTAGTAGTTTGGATGGCAGTGGTTGTTTCATTGTTATGTGGTTGATATTGAAGGAGAGTATGTTTATGTATACCAGGTATTTTTGTAGATGATTAAGATGCATTTTTTTGTATTTTATTTAATATAATATATGTTTCTGAGAATAAGAATTCTGGTGTGGTCGCTTGTAGTAATACCCTTATTGTTCTTGTTAATGGAAATATTGGTGCTTGAAATTGTTCAAAATTTATTGTTATTATTTATGCTGAATGATCCAAAAAAGTTGAGGATGGGATTTTTATTGTGATTAGATGGTGCAGCATTGGGGAGTAGAAATAAAGATCAATAAGTGATAAATAGTGGCTGTTGTACAGTGGTATTGATATGGTGTGTCGCCATCACTGTAAATTTTTTGTATGTCATGTTGTGGTCTCCTATTATTATGGTTGGATTTGATGTGGTGGCTAGTAATGAATTGATGTTTACAATTATGGTATTAATTTTATTGTCTTGTGAGAGCATGTATATGAAAATTATATTTATTGTTATAATTTTGTGCTTGAAGGTTATTATTAATAGATTTGAATCTATGAATATTATTTTACATTATGTGAAGGGATAGTTTATGGAAATGAGAGAAGACCGGTGCCTGCAGAGGGAATTGAGGAGTCTCTGGAGCTTGCACAGAAATCTTCTTTGTTTAGGTGTTTTGCTGCATCTGTTTGAGATCCAGCACAAATCTTGTTTTCTAGTAGTCTCAGTATGTGTGGTTGTGTGTTTTTTATCCATTGTTTCAATTTTTTGATTTTTGGAGTTGAGTTTAAACCCCTTACATTAATTGCTTCTATTTTGACTTTCATTGGGATTGTATGAGGTGGATGTGGTCAAGCTTGTGGCTTGTTTCATTGTTGTTGCTTATTCTTGTGCTTCTTCTTAGCTCAGTTCCATCTCTTCATCAGTTGTATCAGTTGAGTAGTCTGTTTGTTCAATGTTTTCTCCTGGATCAAGCATTT
Organism: Epiperipatus broadwayi; assembly: GCA_028023455.1. NCBI lineage: Eukaryota > Metazoa > Onychophora > Udeonychophora > Euonychophora > Peripatidae > Epiperipatus > Epiperipatus broadwayi. The sequence continues at coordinate 1,091,012 of JAQFVV010012524.1, forward strand.
CTGTCTTCACCTTCTTTGTTTTCTTGGTTTTTCTTTGGTGGTTATCCTGGTTATTTTTTTACCTCTGCCATTGCCTGCATTATTTGAGGTAGACATGGATTAATTGCTTCTGTTATATTGGTTGATGTGTTGTTTTTCATTCTTAGTATGCATTCTGTTAGTATTTGGTTACTTTTGTTATCAATGTTGCTGGTATTTATTTCCTCTTTATTTACATTTGTTTTTCTACATTTTCATTGGATGTTTGATTGTTGTTTATGTTTTTGATTGATAGGTCTAGAAATTCCATGTTTCTATTTGCATTTTTGTTTATAGTGTTTTCCAATTCCTATACTGTGTGGGTTTTTTGTTTGTGTTTGTCTCATCATTAGTTTGGAGTGTTTTCATTGTTTGTTTTTGCTTTTGCATTATTTTATGTTGGTTTGTATTAGTTTGGCTTTCTGTGGTTGATTACAGTTTGTCGCTAAGTGTCCATGGTTACCATGTGAATAACATTGTGGCTTTAGTACTCTTATATAGAGTGAGAGTGTTGCATCCTGGTCAATGATTTGTGTTGGTATGTTTTCTGGGTTCATAACTATCATCTCATTTTATTCTAAATTCAAAGCTATTGCTGTATACTGGGATCGGAGTGTCTTTTAGGTATATTCATTTTAAATAGATTGCTTTACTGAATGGCTGTATCATATTCTGAAAATCCTGCATGCTATACCCAATGTAAGTGTTTTGATGATACTCATGACATAGTTTTATAAATTCTTATCTACCATTATCAAGGTGTAATTTCCTAGCATTTTGATCTGCACTTGCAATCTGGCTCATTGATATTCATCAAAGAATTCTATTGTCAGATACCATGAGTTAGGGTGATCTCCAATGGTTAATACTGTGTCTGATATTCGATTTGTGGTTATTGCTTCATATAATAATTCTCTAGGTAATTTATATAGTGTTATGTTTTTGTCAGTTGCTGCTATTACCATTGATTTTTCCAGAAAAAAAAAATTAAAAGTGTTAAACAATTTTTTAGGAATTGTATAGTTAAAATTTTTAGTATTAATCCTTTGCAATTCCTCTTGAGTCCAAATCACTGATGGGGGTTCTAGGTTGTTCTCGTTTCTAAGATTAAGTGCATCAATATGTTTTTGGTCTGCTCTTCTGAATCTAGTTTTCTGTGTTAAGTTTGAATTATTTTCTACGTTGTTTGTTTGTCCATTTAGCTTTGCAGCATTTGTCTAGGTTTTGACAGTGTTGTTTATTTTTTCTTTATTGTGAGCTATTTTGGCGATATTCAGCTCATTGCTTTTTTTGCATTGATGCCATGTTTTTTTTTTTTTTTATGGCATTAAATTTTTTCTTTTTTAAATCAAGTTGTTTATTTTGTATTATGAAAGAATGTTCACTTTTCTTACTTGTGATAGTTATCCTCTTGCTGTTTGTTCTTTTTTTATAAAGCTGGTGTCCTTTTTTGATATTTTTTTACTGTTTGCACTCAGAGCTATATATGATGTCTCGCTTCTGTCGACACAGCAGGACCACATATTATTATCATCATCATCATCATCATCATTATTATTATTATTATTATTATTATTATTATTATTATTATTATTATTATTGTTTCAAAGATAAATTTTATTTGTCTTAGAGAGTTACAAGAGTTCAACATAGTTTAGATTGCTGTGTTTACATGGGCAATCTGTAGTTGTAGGTTTACATATATAAAAATTGATTTATTGGTTTACATAGGATTGTGGGAAGTTTTATATACTGTGGAATAGTTACAAGGGTTTTACTTAGCTTGGTTTGCTGTGGTTACATGGGCAATCCGTAGATGTAGGTTTACATATGTAAAAGTTGGTTTATTGATTTACATAACATTACAAGAATTTTTTCATGCTGTGGATTAGTTACAAGGGTTTACATGGCTTGGATTGCTGTGGTTATGTGGGCAATTTGTAGTTGTAGGTTTATGTATGTGCAAGTTGATTTATTTATTTACATAATATTACAATAATTTGTATATGTTGTGGATTAGTTACAAGGGTTTTACATAGCTGGGATTGCCATGGTTATATGGGAAATCTGTAGTTGTATGTTTACATATGCATAATTATTAATACTATTATTATTTTCTTTTTATTTTAATGTGATGGTTAGGCAGATATTTCAAATGCCTAATTGATTAATATATACATTATAACTCAAATCTCTGCACAATTTATGTATGTAATAAAGACCTTATAAGTTAATGAATTATGAAAACAATTATGAATAAAATACTTTATAATCTTTCTTTATCAAAAGAATCGTTAATTCTTTTTTTAAAGTATTATTATTTACTTAATGGCTCTTTTAATATTTTTATTGTTTTTTTATTGAAACTTTTGGCACTTCCAGAGAATTCCTGACCCTAAAGTTGGCAGCCATGCTTTTTGTTTAATAATACATTTTCAGGATCATAGTTATTCCATAACCATAAGGAATATGTTTTACTTGTTAATATTAAAAGTATCAATAAAGCAATTATAAATTCCTGTTAAGTTTAAAAAATAGCAATAAATATATTATAAATTCAATTCACAGAAATAACACAAAACTACAACAATAAATTTAATATTTCAATTGGGTGGAGTAAATATAATTTTTACAGGGATAAAAGTGTCTATCATGGGTTACTCATGTCTGTATCTGACATCTCTAATTGCCTGCAAAATCATTTTACATATCTACACTTGTATGTAGATCCACAAAGTTGTATCTGTGATTCACATTAAAATGTTTAAAGTCTTCCAGCAATCAGAATAAATCTTAGATCCATCAGTCACATTTTCTTTAATAGCAGCCATAAAAACAGTAGCTATTCTCCCTGGAAGTTATTATAAAGCACTTGTCTCTCTGCACAAACCAACAAATAAACACTATTGTGGAGGTATATAAAAAATGTAATTAATTACATATTGTGAATGGAATTTATATATTTATGGCTATTTTTGAAAGTTAATAGGAATTTGTAATTGATTTATTCATATTTTTTAATATTAACTAGTAAAACATCCCTGAGAATGTATATTTAAACAAAAAACATGACTACTAACCGTGTGCTGGAGGGATTCCCCATAAGTACCAATATTTATTTTTTTAAATGATAGTTAACATTAGAATTTTAGCTGTATATGGTGTTAATTAATATTTGAAAATTTTTAATTTGATATTATTATAGTATTAGTTCTTTTTATATATAGAATTCCAAGCATCATTATCTGTGAGTCTAAATGTCAGGAAGTAATGTATTTGCTTCTTTTACATTACATTGGAATAGTAACTTCTTTGAGAAATCAATATTTTACTCTTTTTAAAACAGTAAACGATACTAAACAAAGTGTTTTTGCACACTATGAAAAAAAAAAATGTTTATATATAATTTTCAAAATAAACCCAAATATTTAATAGGAAGAGTTTACTTCTTGACTAGGATCAAATTTAGCATTTGAAAACGTTTAAATAATAATACTATAATATCATTTTTTTTTCTCATGTGTCATAGCATCAGCGGGGAAGCGAACCCGCTAACCCGGGACAACTGCTTGTAAAGCAGCTGTCGTTGACCTTTTGACCACCAATGCTTGACTATAATATGCTGTGTGATTTAGCACAGAGATAAAATAACAGATTTGAAAGTTAAAGGTCCTGGATCGATGCTTAATCTATTATTTCCGGAGCTCAAACAGCATATGACATCCCAAATAACTAACCATTTGATTATTTATTTAAGAAGTAAATAATTTTTTTTTTAAATTTCTATATTTAATTATTAATTGCCACATAATGTAAAAATTTGTAATTATGTATATAAACAGATAAAAATTGCCCCCACTTCTAATTCTAAACATTTAAAATTTTGTCTGTAGATTAATTGATGACTTTTTCTTCCTTTTTTTCAAAGAACGTATATAGATAAATAAATAATTCTTTTAATTTGATGTCTTTAATTATTAAAGTTAAGCAGAGACACCATTTTGAACTTAATTATTCTATGGTATTACTTATTTACGATGCTCCTTTTTAGTTTGGAATGTGAAATAAAATTGCATAACAGCATTTATTACAGCCTCTTCTTGCTGCATTTCAACCTTTTCTGTGTAATGTAAATGTGATGAATAGCCAATGGGAATGTTGTACTGAATTTGTTAAATTTATTGGAAAAGCTTTCTGCCCGTCTTTGATAAGATCAATATGTTAATTTTTTTTTCTTTCTCGACAGTAATAAATAAACCCTTTAATTCATACTATAAATTTCAGAGTGTTAGATAAGTATGATTATTAATATATTATTATTTTGTTTCAAATAAAAGTACATTAGTTAAATAAAAATGATATACACAATATATATATCACGCAAATTAAAAGTTTAATAATTTAAAATAAAACAAAAAATTAAATAATTATGCATATAGACTCTCTTTTGGAAGTATTTTTATGGAGGGCCATCAAATCAATAACTTTTCATAATGACATTGTGACTGTATGAACAGTAATTCTTTCTTGTCATATGTTTGATTTTTAGTATTCTCAATGACACATTCATTATCGGGGTGAAGAAGTTCATCCTTCTCATTGGTTGTTATTTCATAAACTTTTTTGAAGAGTATATATTTTATTTATGAATTCGATTGCATTGTAATATGACCAAAATAAGCCTATTTTAATCTGGTCATTTATCTTCAATCAGAAGTGCAGAATTAATCTGATTGGTTGTTACTTTTTTGTTTTTATGTGGTCTATAGATTTCCCCAAAAGTCATCAATTGTGCACATTAGTTTAAAGACTTGAATACTTTTTTAATTTTTTTTTCAAGTGTTCAATTTAAACTTTTATAGACGCCACATAAATACATATATGTTATGTTACATGATCTGAGTCTTTTGTTCTGTGCATGTTCTACTCTGGATATATGTGCAAATAAAAATTAGGAGAATTAGTATATCCTATGTTACATCTAAAGAAAATTTTCAGGCTTTTTATGATATTTTTACTTTGAGTCACTTCATCATAAATCCTATAACTGTGTTGTTTCTTGCTAAATAATATCTTCATCACCATATTAAATTTATTGGCACATCTTCACCATATACCAGGAAACAAATACATCCATTTCACATATAATCATCTTTTTCTCTGTCTTTTTTTCAATCAATTGGAATCCAATTTAAAACTTCAATCATACCTCTATTATCATCTCCTCTATTAATATATCTAATTCAGCTTCATTTCAGTCTCTTGTTATAATGATATCAGTGGTACTATTTTCCATCTTATATTTTTTGTTGATTTTTCTTATTATTCCTAACATACATCTCTCAATGCTTCATCGAGTTTCCTGATATTTCTATATTGGTTATCTATTAAATATCCAATTTTCAGATCCATAAGTAAAATTAATAAAACACATCATTCTTTTTAAATATGTAGGGATATTTTCTTTTAATATTATTTTTATCACTATCACTCCATTCAAGTGTAAATCTATGTGTATTTAATTCATGCTTTCATCTGTGTTAATAATATGATCAAGGTATATGTAGTTATTAACTTCTTCTTATTTGTGATTGTCAATCTTTATTTTCTTCTTCTGAGAAAATTCATTTAACATTACTGTAAACTTTTTAACATATATCTTTAGTCCTCCTTTCTTATGTTTTTCTGATAATTCTTACAACATTTCTTGAATTTCTGAGGCATTATTTGCAAAAACAACCACATCATTTATTACTTTTACTATCTTAAGTTTCATTTTAATCCACAAATACTGTTATAAAGGTTTTTGAAGATGTGGAATTACCCCATCATTCACTTCTTAATATTATTTTTTGTATTATAATCATTGCTATTGCATTTTGATAAACATTCTTCAGAATTTGATGATATCCAATTTCTTGATGATCCAATGCTTTAATCACCGTAGAAAGCATATCGATGTAGAAAGCATATCGAATCAAACCACTAAACATCACATGATCATCATTTCTTATGCTTGCTCATAACTGTTGTTATAACAGGCAAAATTCTCCATACAGTAGTGCCACTCAGTGCAAGCCAGAGTAATCAATGGATGCCAGAAGGCTTGTGCATAAAATCCATATCTAGTGCCTACTCATCCAATATCTCCAGACTAGTTTCTAGCTTGTGGATTTCGTGAGTGAGGAGGTTTGGATATGAGAGCACTGCATCTAGATCTTGGGATCTAATGCAACCCTCTAGCAGCCACCTTTTATTTCTACTTAACTACAAAACTATGAGTTTAAAATTGAAAACACAAAAATATTTTCAATCCAAGCTCAGTATCTTATATAGTCTTATGAGTACTGAATTGAGTTCAGACCTGTATGACTATATAAGCTACTGAGCTTTGATCGAAACTGTATAAGCAACTGAGCTTGAACTGAAAATATTATTGTGTTTTCAATTTTAAATTCATAGTTTTGTAGTTAAGTAGAGATAAAAGGTGGCTGCTAGAGGTTTGCATTACATCCTAAGATCTAGGTGCAATGCTCTCAGATTCAAAGCCCCCTCACTCATGAAAGTCACAAGCTAGAAACGAGTCTTAGGATATTGAATGAGTAGGCACTAGATATGGATTTTATGCACAAGCCTTCTCACATGTATTGATTACTTTGGCTTGCACTGAGTGGCACTACTGTATGGAGAGTTTTGCCGTTATAACATATTGAATCAACTGACTTTTTATTATCTATAAATCAAAAGCATGGAGAAAGTGAATTGTTTTCATGAATATAAATGATATAAATGAATGCTTTGGGTTTTGTTTTAATAAGCATTGATTATATTGTTTGTTTTGGTAACCTGTAAAGACAACTGTAATAAAGTTCAGATTCTTTCTGTATTAGCTACTATGATTGGATGTTCTAATTTTTTTCAGTATATTTTAAAAAATAAACATTATCCTCAGCATATTCACATTGATGTTTTAAGGACAGACACAGATTTAAATACCACATTACTACATATTTTGTTTCAACAAAGCTTCCTTAAGGGACCAATTTGTTCAAATCGATCAAATTATTAAATTTTGAATTTTCTGATTTTATGGTAGTGATACAGGGCATCAAACTTATTAGATTGATTTTTAACAAGTTTGAATAAGATAATCGATCTTTGTTAAATTTATAAAAAATATTATATGTATGGCAATAAATTTATTTTATTATTTTGTGAAATATTAAGAATCATACAATATAAAAATTGAAATAGTAGAATCAATCGAGTTATAACTATAATAGCAAGATTGCCTTGAACACTGGTATTATCAGAAAAAGTAAAGTTAATCAAAAAAATAGGCATCACATATATAATGCTGTATAAGAAATATTCCACTGCCTATTGCTAGCTGAAAAATCAAATACAAAATATTTAAATCCTTCTTGCAGTCATTAGGTTTTTTCAACAATGCCCTCTGTGAGTAAATACAAACTCTGAACTTTTAACAGCTAACAGCAACGCCCTTTGTGATTAAAGTCTGAACTTCAAACAACCAACTATCCTTTTAATTGCAGGTTCAGTTTATATTTATTCACAGTGGGTTTTGCAGGAAAAAATATTTGGCAGGGTGATTTAAACATTTAATGCTGGGTATATATTTGTGTAATGTTTCGTATGTACAGAAATGCATGCATACATGCCTGTGTATTAGTTATTATATTTTATTTGTTTTAGATATGTGTATATAACACTCACAATGAAAATAATATATAATAACTGACTATTATTCTGAAGAAATATAATAACAAATCACATTTCAAGATTAATTTTCTCTGACGTGAATTGATAAAGTATTTACAACTAAAGAATTTTATGTCAAGATCACAGTTAAACCTTATTTACAAATTATCTAAATTTAAGGCTGAATTTATATATATAAACATCACGAATGCATAGACATGCAGATACATTCTTTCATCACCTCTCTCTTTTTATAATAAAGAAAAAAGTCAACAAAAGTAAATGTAAGAAGAAAATTTATCATGGTAATATCAGATCGATTTTTTTCTTAGCTTCCAGATATTTGTTTAAAAATGAATGGAAGAAGAAAATAGAGTGAACAAAGAGCAGATAATTATGATTTTATTGAATGATTAAAACAATTGCTTCTGTTAATCTTGTTTTTTTTTTTTTACTTCATTTTTATTGTTTTCATCTAAAGAAAACTTTCATTTCTGACAAATGATTGATCATTCAGATTTATCTTTCATGTACAGTTGTATATTTGAGTTGATTTAAGTTCCACCTCTTCTATAATCCATTTTAATTTAATTCATCTTTTCAGATTTTTTCTCATCTGATTTTAAAATGAATTCCGTAGTTTTTTTTTTTTAGTTTCTTTATCTTTTCAAATATTAGAGGCAAATTGAAATTTTTATCATTAAAATAAAGCAATTAAAGGATCGGAAGAAGTGTAATTTTAAAGGTAGAGTTGTAATTACTTATACTGCCTGAAGTTTTGAAATTTCAATGGAAAAAACATACACATATGCATTTGTCGCCTTTATCAAGCTATTTTGAGATCAGAATATGTATAGGTTATGAAGTAGTAATACAAAATTTTAAAATTGATTTTTTTTTTTTAGTAAGAAGATATGGTAATAGTATAAAGTTATGCTTTATAACTGACAAAGCTTAATAGCATATATGTATAAGAATTATTTTCCTTCTGATCTAATAGAGAAATATGATATTTAAAATTTATAAGTGTGGATAATAATAATTAACTCTTAAGCTATCAACAATTTCAACCTATAGTCAAGGAAAACTCTATTAACAATAAAGGTAATACAATCTTTATCTATTGTGTGATATGTTTATATTGACACTAAAGATCACAACTTGATCAACGAGTGTGAGATTATCTATTGTGTGATATGTTTATATTGGCACTAAAGATCGCAACTTGGTGAAGGAGTGTGAGATCAATAATGCAAAGAAATTTTAACTAGCCTCATTAATCAGGCTAATATAACCTGTTCTGAAAACAGACTAATAAGTAGTCAATTATAACTTACAGATTGTGAAAGCTCACATTTATTTATAAACCTAGCAAAGCCTTGAGTAATTGGTTTTATTGTCTTAGTAAATATATACTGTATATGGAATTTGGAAGTTATAAATGACTATTTATTAGTCTGCTTTTAGAATCTGAAAGTTATAATTGATTATTGACATTAAAAAATGGCTTGCCTATTAATAAAAGTTAAGCATTGTAGTTATTAATATACATTTCTATACATTAAAACAGTAAAAATATTTAAATTGTTTTTTTGATTATATATATTTATTGTAATGACAGTGTTTTGTTTAATATTTAATTACTGAACTATGAAAAAAGTTTTTTATGGAAAATGGGTACAGGTAAAAACAAACGGGTAGTATTTTTAATTATATTAAACAGGTAATATATTATTTGCAATGGAAGTTTGGAGATTTGAAATATTTTTTTGCAAAATACCTCTTTTCTCGTAAAATCTTTGTTGGATGTTTAGGTTTGGATGTTATTTGGACAGCTATCATGATATCTGATTGGCTGTCAGATAATATTATAAAGAACGCTAGAGATTTGGCAGTATCTCAATTTGTTTCAGTTTTCAACTATCTGCCCTGCGCAAATTAAAATATTTAAAATATATCTATAATAAATTAAAATACTATTTTCGTTATTGAAAAAGGGTTTTCAATTTTTGTCTCCATTTTAATACAGTTTATTTTAGTATCCTTGTCATAAATAATAAGTAATAATATTCTCTGACTCTGGGTCTCAAGGCCCATGTTCAAGGCAGACTTCTACCATTTCCAGCATTTAGTTTTCTTATAAACTCCTAAGTAATAAAATCATTCACTTATTTTATAGAGCAAATAAGAGAGTTAATACTTAAAAGAAAACTAATAAAAAAAAACTTAATTATATGTTAAACATCACATTTATCTGAATTTATTAATAGAAAGCAAAATATATTATTTTTTTGTTGTTGCATAGTGCAGAAATTCTGAGCCTTAGGCTTGCTAGAATATATATATATAATGTAAATGCAAAAAATGAAATAAAAATATTTTTTAATAAACCATAAAGAATGAATAAAAAAAAACAATTATTGTGTAAAATAAATAGCATTTGACTTTTTAAGATAATTACAAAAATTTTCTAATTGCACTAATGATTAAAAGTATGCTTACAATTCTAATTATTTTCGAGTAAAAATTGATATATATAATTAGGCTAAAAATATTATTATTTAATTTATTTATTAGGACTGAGAAAATTCTAGTCAAATCTGTTCTTTAATTGGTTGATTCAGTACTGTAGTCATATTATAGAATTTATATAAAGTCAATTTAAGATACAGAACATCAGACTGCACAATGTAAGCACAAAACATTGTATGTTTGCCAAAATCTACATGTCATTGAATATCATAAACATGAGAAAGGGCAGAGTTCTTTTTTTATGGTGTTTCAAGCTTGACAAAAAGATTCATATAAGGAAGACTGCTTATACAGTCTTGCAAACTTTGAACCATAGTTCTTACGGAAATTTATTATTACCAAAAAAAACAAAAAAGACAATTGACTTTCCAACTTTTATTTTAACTATAGGGGATTTGAACTCAGATTTTCAAGCACCCATCAACTATCCACACTATCTCATACAACTGATACACATGACCACACACATGTAGGTCAACATGGGCATGGCAATAATATTAGCATCAGCATGAAATTTAAGTTTTCATCATCAGATTTTCAAATGATATGGATGGCTGAAAAGTTGGAGGTTGGAGTGGATTGAAGCATGTCCATTAAAGTATGAAGATTTGCTATCTTAATATAAACTGAGCACTGATTATATATATATATATATATGGGAGATGATAATCTGGACCAACTGATGAGTGCTGGTTTAGCACAAAATACATATATTGGTGATTATTTATCTTTCTTACATGTGTGTGGTCATGTGTATCAGTTGTATGAGATAATGTGGATAGTTGAAGGGTGCTTGTAAATCTGAGCTCAAATTCCCTATATTTACAATTAAGCTCCCAGGTTTGTGAAGAGTGCCTGGTTTTCAACTTTTATTTTGTAAAATTTTCTAAGAATTCAAGACTATGTTTTCAAAGTACAGGTATAATGGCTTAGAAGAAGCAAATAATTTTTTTTATTGGACTAGTTGAAGATACCACCATATAAGTATCTTTGCTAAATATATTCAGCCATTGTTGTAAGTAATATTTGTCCATAAATGTTAAATCAATGTGAGCATGATTACATGATTAAAATTTCTTTTTTAACATTAAAGTGAGAAAGTATAATCAGTTAGTTTTAAAACAATCTTGAAAGAACATAAACATTTTAAAAAATTATTAATTAAAAAAAAATAATGGAATAGTTTATTGACTAAGAATTCATAAGAAATATGATTACTGGAAGAAACCAATCTGGATCATTATCCATGAATCTTAAGCTTCGGGGTCTCCATTCTGTCACTACATTAAAATGTACAGAACATTATTACTGTTATGTTTGTTCATACTTTCTTGGTTAGGACCAGATTTTTTTCTTTCTGTATTCTCATGACTATACTCCTAAATGATGATGTCTAAGGAATATTCTCATCTCTAAAGGAGAAAAAAAAAGAAAATTCATATTAATCTAAACAACAATTTTTATTCTTAAATATTTATTATGAAAACTTTAATAAATTATAATTTATAGAAAAATAAATGCATTGTAAAAAAAATGCATAAACTACCTATTGAGACATTAGAACCGATTGTATTTGACAACCGTGAGATGTTACTATCAGTGGTTCAAGTATTGCTTGTTATTAATGCCAGAATACATACATTCTCCTATATTCTAATGTATATATTTAGAGTCATGATAAGTAAATATAAATTCATTCATCAGAGAAAATAATTAATTGAAATTAATTTATTATTATAAATATAATAATAATGTAAAAGGCTGAAACCTTTGACAGAAGCACTTTAAAAATGCTTAAATGACAGCCAATCAGATAGTAATAATGACTGCACAAGGAACTCCAAAATCAAAACACAAGTCAGAGGTTTTATGAGAAAAAGATGGAACCCACTTTCTTCTCTACATAAATTTATATATAAATAAGCCAGACTCAAGTAGAGAAGAAGGTGGGTTCCATCTTTTTGTTGTAAAACCTCTGATTTGTGTTTTGAATTGGGAGTTCCTTGTGCAGTCATTATTACTATTTGATTGGCTATCATTTAAGCATTTTTAAGGCTCTTCTGTCAAAGGTTTCAGCATTTCACGTTATTATTATATTATCTGCTTTAATATATTTACATTTATTATAAATACAGTTAATTTTAAGAATAATCTTTACTTTAATAAATGATTAACAATAATCATTGTTTCATTCATCTGAAGGGATTAGTATCAAAGTTGTGAGTGCAGAAAGATTGACACTTGTAATTCAAAATGTCATAGTTAAATATATATATTGAAAGTCCAAAGATAGACGATTATCTACTTAGCATCAATATACATATATATATTGTTCAGTTGTTTTTAATTAAGATGACTATCTTTAATTTTAATTGCATTTTTTAAAGACCGATATTCATTGCAAAACTTATTGCACTATCTTTGAATCATTTTTTAATTTTAGGCGGGAAAAATTCATTGTCACCATTAAAGCTTACATCATGAATTTCTGATGTTTATGAGCACTTGAACTTTAATTCATTATTAATTGTGATATTATCAGAATATTTTGTTAGACAGTGCCTGCATAAGTTATACTACTTTTACAACAATTTAGTCAAATCTAATTTTGCAAATGATAGACTAGGCATGTCTTTTTAAAAATTCAAGATAATTAAAATAAAATATTAGCTATTTGAGTTTTCAATATTTTCTATGTGCAGTATTTTTTTTTAATCTTATTTATTTATTTAATTTTCAGTTTATATTATTTTATTTGTGCCTATGAATTTTATTTATAGAGAACACTATATCTAATTATATATAATTTAAACCACTAAACATCACATGATCACCATCTCTTATACTAGCACATACTTGTTTTTAAACAAGGCAAAACTCTCCATACAGTAGTGCCACCCTGTGCCAACCAAAGTAATCAATGGATTCCAGAAGGCTTGTGCATAAAATCCCCATCTGGTGCCTACTCATCCAATATTCCCACAGTAGTTTTAGGTGTAGTGCTCTCAGATCCAAGGCTCCTCATTGATGAAGACCACAAGTCAGAAACTAGTGTGGGGATATTGGATGAGTAGGCACTAGATAGGGATTTTATGCACAAGCCTTCTGGCATCCATTGATTACTCTGGTTGGCACAGGGTGGCACTACTGTATGGAGAGTTTTGCCTTGTTTATATATAATTTACTTATCTAATATAACAGGTATATTTAAAAATGTAAATTTTGATTTAGCTTTATTAGTAAAGCTAAATTTATTAATACTTTATTGTGTATGTTTAAGAAATTTATCTTATTGGGCACATTTCTGAAGTGTACCAAACAGACCCCGTTGTTCTAAACATTTTTTTTCAACTGTGAATTTCTCATTTATATACTATTAAAATCTTTGGTTTAATTTACATTAAATCTCAAAAAAAAAAAATGTTAAAGCAACCAATTAAAATATTTTTTTACAAAAACAATGGCCTTTCCATAGGCCAGGTACATTTCTTCCATTTATTTATATAATATTAAAATCTTTTGTTTAAGTTGCATTGAATCTTTAAAACATTGTTAAATCAACCAATTAAAAGAAAGATGACCTTTCTGTACACTGGGTAGTAAGTTGATAGCAAGTAAAGAGCAAAAATAGTTTATTGTTTAAGAGTTCATAAGAAGTTTAAACACTCGAAATGATAGAACTTGAGAACAGTCTCTGCATATTAGACTCTTGAGTCTACTATTCCACCACTGCAACAAACCACATGAGGAACTATAATTATGATATTTTATTAAAGTTAAAAGTATGAATATATACTCACTAACTTAATAGTTGGGGATTAATGTCTTGGTTCAATCACATTTTAGTCTTGCACTTTTTTTTAATCAAAAAAAAAAAAAAAAAAGCAAATGTACACTATGTATATAATAAAATGAATGCATTTGACTAAAGATAATGTAGCACCAAATCATTTTTTCATATGCTATTGGTTTAGAAAATAAAGGACTTTATTTATATAATGTTTTTTTTTTATTCTTATAGAAGAATATAAATAGCAAGAAAAGGCAGAAGATATATAGGAAGATTAATAATGAGATCAAAAAGAAGCAGATTTGGTGAGAGAGAATTTATTGAAAAAAGTGAAGTGAGATAAAAGTACTTCATTGGAAAAAGAAATGTTTACAATATGTTGTTTGACAGAGTTAAAAGCCCTATTTAAATTGACAAGAATGGCTGGAATTTAACTAATAAAGATAATATGTTAAACAATTTGAATGATTGTATTGTTTGCTTAAACAGGTAATGATGCAGATAAGTATAAGGTATAAGAGAATGTTGGAATAGATGAGCAAAATTTGGATAAATATATTTAAACAAAAGTGATTAAAGCACTCACATATTGAATGTATTAGATTAATACAATACTTATAGAAATGTTAAAAGAATTGGGATTCTTCAATTAAAGAAATTGCAAGGTTGTATATTTTGATATATGAATTCATATAAGATTTTCTTTGAGAAATATAACAAGTCTAATTGCTAAGAAAAAGAAAGTTTTGATGTAGAAAGTTTAAAGCAAGAAACTGATGTCACAAGTTTTGAAAATATTATAGATATGTTTAATTCAAGCAATATATGGGAAACTAGAGTATCTTGGAGAAGAACAATATGGTTGTTGGAATGAAAAAGGTACTTTAAATATTATTGCAGTTATTAGAATGATTAGGAAGAGATATATTGAAAAAGTAAAGGAATTGGTGCATGTGTTGTGAGTTTAAATAAAACATTTGATAGAGAAATTTGGATTAGATTCATGAATATCATGGGAATAATGGAGTGTAGTAAAAATAACATTGATTTGGAATATGTATATTGGACAAAGAATAAGCATTAATTTGGCAATAGGAAATCTGGGGAAGTGAACATGTGATGAGGTGATAAGTAAATATTTGATCTGTAGTGGAGCTAATGTTGAAGATAGAAAACTGACATGCATGAAATTCATAGTTAATATGGCTCATGTAGATAAGGATGAAAAAATCCCCAGTGTAAGTTGAAATATATTAGAAAAATATATATTAAATATGGAATGAAGATAATAACAATGTCTTGCTTGTAGTTGAACAGAAATACAAGAGATTATATGTGAAATATGAAGAGAGTAAAGCTGTTCAGTGGATGAATGGGTTTTAATATTTGAAAAATTGATGGAATGATAATGGAAGAAATGAGTTACAATAAGAATAATGTTGGTAAAGGATGATTTTAACAGGAAAGAAGTAAATATTCTGTAGACCTTTGAAGAGAGGGTTGGGAAAGTGATAGTCAAATGCTATGGATAGGTTGCATTATTATATAGGTATGAGACATGGGAAGTAAATAAATTAATCAGGGAGAGACTGCAGGCTTTTAAGATATTATTATAGAAAAGAAGGAAGACAATCTGTTGAGTGGATAGAGATAGGAATATTTTGATCAGAGTAAATTAAGAGAGAAAATTGACTGGAGGGATTGAACATAGGAAGAAAAACTGTTTGGTCATATATTGAAAAAAAAGGAATTGTTTAATATTTGGAGAGAATGGGCCATGGTAATCAAAAAAGAAGATGGAGATTTGTATTACTGGATGAAATAAAGGATGGAAGGATCAGGAAATGAACAAAACTAAATAGAAAAAAACAATTGAGTTGGTTGTGTGATCACTGCATTGTCCGTAGGACAGAACATTCTCTGTAGGACAGAACATTCTTCTAATAATAATATGACTATCATTAAAAAATATGTAATTTTTTAATTATAATATTGATATTTGATTTGAAATAATAATAAATATCAATTAAAACACAAAAATAGTAGTCTTAAATTTGGATATAAATGTTATGGTTCTGTATTATTTTAATAATTATTTTGGCAAATAATTTACAGACTGAATCCAATTATTATTAATTCAGACACAGAGTAGGTTAAAGCCCTGATATAAAAGCAAAGAGTGGCTTATATAATAAGCTCTAAGCATAATTGGATGTCTTACGCTTTTTAAATTGATACTCATGGGCGAGTGCATGTAAAGTTATAAAAAGTGCATGACTGGAGGTTTGTTATCTTTTTTATTTTAAATTGTAGGTAAAATAATTAATGTCCATGTGAACTAGTATGTATAGGTAGCTAGCTACATTGAGTTTATATATTATGATCAAAAATAATCTGATTAGAATATGTATGGTCACAAACTCAATCAGTTATCTGTATGTATTAGTATATCTACAAACATGTATTTCTGACTATATCTTTTGATAAATGTTCAGACACCTGTAAACTAAAAAATAAACACTATGCAGTATGTAAATAACAAAACACCTCTACATACATGTGTTTTACACTACAAAACTACTAACAGTCGGGTGTGTTTTTGGTGCGATATATCTTGAATATTGCACTGAAAGATAAATCTGATTGACCGTAGCAACATCTTACAACGTTATTAATATATTAGTAGATTTAATCTGTTTAACACTTTGATTATGCAGTTTTTTTATTTTTTAGTCCATATATATATATTAAAGTTGCTTGTCAAAGAAAATGAAAATCTGATCTTCAATATATGTTATTATGTATGAATAGCAATTTATTCTATGAGAATATATATATATTGACTTTTTTTTTTTTTTAAGTTTTCACTTGACAAAATTATTAAATTAGCTAAAAACAACATTAATTAGGTGATTATTCTCTTTGTAGAACGATCTGAGACTAACTGATTTTGAAAGAACATTTTTAAAAAAGAAATCTTAATTAATGACTTGGCTCCGTGGCCAAAAAAAAGTAGAAAAAGAAAATTCAGACTTCCTATTTTCTATTTTGTCTTATGTTGAATATAAAAATCAATTAGGATCAAGACTATGTAGTGACGTAAGTTAAAAAATGAAGTTTATAGACTAACATAGTTAATATGGAATGGAAAAAGAAGTGTCGTTGCTTAAAAAAAAAAAAAAATGTAAGGTATAATGATTAATATTTCTGTAGTGTAATTTTCACTATGCTGTTCTCACACCACGTAGGGACTGGTTTCTATCCACTTTTAAGACCCTCTGGAGGGATGTAATTATAAACATATGACCAAAGACATGTGAAAAAGATCTACAATCCTCAAGATGCACATTTCATGCTTAGTTAATGTCCATGTGAACTAATATGTATAGATAGCTACATTGAGTTTATATATTATGATCAACAAGAATCTGATTAGAATATGTGTGCTCACAAACTCAATAAGATATATGTATGTATTAGTATATCTAGAGACATGTATTTCTGACTATATATTCTGATATATATCCAGATACCTGTAAGCTAAAAAATAAACGCTATGCAATATGGAAATAACAAAACACCTCTACATTTTTACACTATAAAACTATTAACAGATGGGCGTGTTTTTGGTGTGATACATCGGATTCATGAATTTTGTATATTGCACTGAAAAATAAATCTGATTGACTGTAGCAAAATCTTATAACGATATTAATATATTAGTAGATTTAATCTATTGAATACTTTGATTATGCAGTTGTTTTTTTTTTTTTAAGTTTTTTCTCCAAATTTTGAAAGTTTTCAAGATGACAGCTGATGTTAATTTATCTATTTTTTAAAACCAAAAAATTCATTTAATGAATTTTTTTTAAAAAACAACAGTACTTTTATTCAGGTTTAGAAAAATGAAATCATTTATATGGCTTATAGCTCTGCATAGTTTAGTGAGTGGTAAAACAAGAGATTTTGGAGATCAAGATTTCTGGATTTGTCTTCAATTCTGTCATTTCAGATGTTGAATCTTTTTTGAACTCTCAAATAAACCATTCAATTAATTTATTGAATTTATATTTTGAAATTAATTTATAAATTTATTTTGCATAAAAATGTTATGAATACTATTATTACAAAGTATGAACAAATAAATTTAAATTGTCATCCCATTTCCTCATGAGAGAAGCACAAATACAATTTATAACAATAATAATTTTACTAGGGATTTGAATTCATACTTACAATCTCCTTACAGATATCCACTTTATCTTATATGACTGATACACATGACCACATACATGTGGTGAAAAAGATAAATGATCTCCAATATACATATTTCATGCTGAAATAGCAGTCATCAATTGGTCTGGATCATCATCTCTCATACACACACATATATAATCAGTGCTCAGTTTATATTAAGACCATTGATTGTATATGTGTGAGGGAAATGATGATCTGAACCAACTGATGAGGGCTAGTTCAGCATGAAATACATTTATTCGGAGATCATTTATCTTTTTTATCACATGTATGTGATCATGAGTATTGGTTGTGTAAGATGGAGTGGATATCTGTAGGAGCTTGAAAGTCTGAATTCAAACTCCTTCTAATTACATTAAGTTCAGTATAGATAATATACTTATATTTAAATAATCACTTTAATTTTTTTTATATGTGTGATTAGAAAGACAAATAAGAAAAGAATCCTAATGGAGAAAGGCAAATGATTAGTAAGAGAGTAAATTTCCTCATATTTGTCATTCTTAAGCAATGTAAAATTGTGAATTTAGTAATTTGTAAATTTAAATTAATTTAATCTGATATACTTTAAGTAAGTGAATTGTCTAATTTGCAAAAAAAAAAAAAAGGAAAAGCATTTAAATTTGAAACAAATTGACAATTACTATATTAATCACTTTTCATCCAGCCACATTTTTTGACCATATACTGTGATGTTGCTGAATGCAGTCTTTTAAAATTATTCTGATTCTGTCATTTTTAACATTTTTTCTCTTTAAATTCAATTTTCTGATGAAACATAATTAACATAGCCATTAGTTAAAAAAAAAGAAGAAAATCTGAAAATACAATTTATCCACTGTGCTTCAAAAGCTTTTTAGCAAAACTCTTTATTTGTACATATATATACACCTACATTTTGATTGATCTGCAGTCTTCTTCAGGGCAAGTTTATTTTGATCTTCTAAATAAAAAAATAAATAAATAAACTTGCTCTGAAGAAGACTACAGGCCAGTCAAAATGTAGGTGTATGTATATGTACAAATAAAGAGTTTTGCTAAAAAGTGTTTGAAGCAGTTTGGATAAATTGTATTTATAGGATATTATGGCAAAAATAAAGAAAAGTGTGATTTTGGTAATAGTTATAAAATATGAAGATATTAGTAGATCACAGAATAAACTTCAAAGCAAAAGACTACATTTTATAGTTTATTAATTAATCCATTCTTTGATGTCAAGGGTGTAAACAAACTTGGATACATTCTTCTCATCATTCTGATCAAACTGAAAATAAACTACTTTTCTAGATTTTCTTTGAACATTTATAATTAATTTTACAAAATATTTCCATAATAATCTATAAAAAGGTAATTATTTCATCTTTACATTCTTATTTAAATTATATATATATAAAATGCTCCAATACACCAAAAAAAAAAAAAACCCCAAAAACTCATGACCATGAATGTACATTTATGAATTGACAAAATTCAGCTGGATAGATCTTTGGTGATAATTAAATAATTATAATACATTTTTTGTTAGAACAATATTTAGTAGATTTGTGATTATTAATTTAGATTCTAATGTTAAACTTCAAACAATAAATTTTTTGTTAATTTACTTTTTTATTTTATTTAAGTATAGTTGACCAGTGAGAAAGAAAAAAAAATCATTGATACCATTACATAATTCAATGTATTTAATATTATTATTTTTGATATTTGGAAGGTGTAAATATGCTTTTTTAGAATATTTTTCATTTGTAAATTTAAATTTTTAATAAACCAAATCAAATTTGTTGAATGTTATTATAGAATAAAGATTTAATAACTAAAATAAAATTTGAATGTTTGACTCAAATGCCATTAGGTTTTGCTGGAAAATAATTCCAATGTAGAGTAGTTAAAAGCTATAATATTATATTGAAATAAAACATTTTTTAAATAAATCTCTGCAGGACTGATACTTTCCAGCATTCCCTTATAAAAGAAGGAAATGCATTACTGTCCTTGTTTAAATATCTATAGACTGACTAATATTGGATAGTTGTTTGGATTGATTATGGGCTGAATGAAATGCCTCTTATCTGGTTAGATTCTGGATTGGTTTCAAATTTATGCATGCCAGATTTGTTTTCATTCTAATAATAATTATACAATTATATTATTCATTAAAAACCAGTCAATACTTAGACAATTCCAATAACAATTTTAAACTGTTGTCAAGGCAACCTTTTTAACAATAAAGGTGGGATTATAAAGGTGGAATTCCATCTTTATTAATGGTCTAATATATTTATATAGATGGTAAAGATTGCAACTTGACCACAGTGATTGAAATTATTGATACAAAGATGTTTAAATAAGTTTCTTTAAACAGGCAAATATAACCTATTCTGAATGTAGATAAATAATTAGTCAGTTGTAACATTAGAAACTGTAATTATAAATTTCAAATTGCACCTAAAGTATTAATTACTTAAATAATAAGTGTAATAATGCCCAAGGCTATAACAATGATATTTTAATGATGAGTACAAATAATAATTTTTGACATAATAATAAGACTACTGTAATAGTAATGTTTTAATTCATATAATATTACTGACATATATATATATTGAGACCGTAATGTCTCATGGCATACAATAACGTAGTAGTTTCTGAGCGTATATATATAAAGTTTGAAAGGAAAATTAAAATTTACTGTAGTTATTTTTTTTTAATATATACACTGGCTTAAGAGATTAATGATTAAATAATAATATTAATATTTCAAAGTATTATTAATTATTTAAAACATAAAAACAAGTACTGTATATTTAATGTTTTATATAATTCTGATTTTGATTTAAAAAAAAAAACAAAACTAAAACATGGTTGTTTTTATTATACAATTTTATTATCTATTTTTATTCTATTAAGTGAGAAACGTTTTTTTTTTTTTTAATTCAAGCTAAGTAGTTTTGATAAATACAAAATGTTTTGGAAAACAGATTGTGTTTAACAGTGTATCTTGATTGTAATTATACAGTCTATTTTTTGTTTGAAAAATTAAGAAATTTTTTAAAATAAAAATTGGTTTTATTAAATTAACGTGAATCAGAAAACAGGACGATGTAATTAAATTATCTCTCTCTGTGTGTGTGTGTGTGTGTGTTTTAATGAGATAAAAAACAAAAACTTGCTTCTTTAGCTTGTTTTCAAATTCCACTATAGACATTGGTCTTAAATTAAAGATTATTGTAAGTAATAAGTTATTAGACTACAAAGAATTCTCTAGTAGTGTGTATGGAAAGCCAGCTCCGAAGAACTATGCCAGTGTTCGACTTTGAACTTTCTTAGAAGTAGGGACGCATTCTATGTGAATTTACAGTCCAATATGTGAATTGTCCACTTGCCTATTGCAAACCATTGTAAAAACTAAACGAAGGGGAGAACAACCAATATTTACTTAACATTTACTTATCCTGGTTATGATCGTAAAACCTAACTATGTACATTATGTATGTGCTGCTTTACACAATGTGAGTAGAAACACAGGGGAAAGTCGTATTTATATATACTGTGAAATATAATTCTAAAGAACGAAGAACAATATCTATTCTACACAAAATATTTTATTTGAACTGATTTTTTTTTTTTTATAAAAAAAGAGAAATTTTTTTCACTGTAACGGTAAATACACAATTTTAAAACAAGTCAGTTGTAAAAATGGATTTCATAAAACTTTTTAAAAGTTAAAGGACAAAAGTTAAAAACAAAATAACTTTTGAATAGAATTAAATATTGGATCAAGAAATTATTGGAAAATAAGCCAGAGTTTTAAAATAATATTCCAGGTCGATTTTTTAAAGAGATAAATAATATTTCTTATCTTAAAGAATATTTACAATTAAGACGGTTATAAGATAATAATAATTATTATTCAGGGACTTTCAGAAAGAAAGAATAAGGTTTCTTTATTTTAAAGAAGACAAAAATATTCGTTTATTATTAAAGTATTGAAATATTATTTGCAAAATAAAATAATTAGAATTAGTAACTAAAGATGTTTTATATTAGAATACGCACATGTGCGCGCGCATATTGACTTATTGTTGTTGTTTAATAATTTCTAATATTATTTTTGACAAATGAAATATTTTTTTATTACGGTATTTATCTATAATCCATGCAGTTATGTTTTATTATGACAGGATAATTTTCATTAGCTAAATAATTATTAAAATATTCTGTATTGTCATACAGGCACGTTTAAGGACTTATATATGTGGGTAGCATGTAAACTATATAGATATGTCTGTATATTATAATGCTATAACATGTTTTCTATTATTTATAAATCAAAATCAAAATGATGTATTGATAGAGTACTTATCAGAACTTTTATTTCATTTTCATTGTTATTTCCAATTAATAAATTTATCATTGCTTTAAGTTATTTCAGTGGAGTTATTTACTATTAGAATAAATTTAAATGTTATATAATTCGTATTTTTTCTTGTTTACAGTAACAATTCACATGACCCTTGCATTCCAAATTAGTCGTGAGCAATAACTGTTAGTTTATATAGATGTAGGGTATATATTTGTTTGCACATCCAAATAGTATTCTGGATGGCATAAAAGTAAAGGTCACTTTTGTGTCATCCAAAGGCCATTTTAAAAGTCTATGCTAATTATTATTTTATTGACCTAGTATGTTCAAAGTACCAGTTGGTCACAAGTATTGTTGTCGATCAGCTGATCTCATTATTTTTATGTGTGCTATTATAGCTTTAACATTTAAATACGTGAATGCAAATATTTGCTTTTACATTATCCCCTAAGTTTGACATTGGCTGGAAGACAATTACCCTATATTTTATGATATATCTCTTCTAAATGCAGTCACAAAAAATGACTGTCGATTTGATTAATGCTGGTGATATTGTTATGTTTATAACTTATTTGTTATTTATTTCCATCTGAAATACTGCCTCTCCTCATATTCATTTTATTGATCATGGGATGATATTTGCCATTACCTTATGCCACTCCTTTTTTACATACTCTTACAATATATATATATATGGATGTATATGTTAAATTAAAGAATTTCGTTTGCTAAATATAGTGTAGTGGATTTATTTGTATCACTTTTTTAAAATTACATTCATATTTCCTTAGACTTTCATTAGAACTTTGTTTTGAAAATGTTAATTTTGTGATTTAATATTTTCAGGGTGTTTTTAATGTCTCTCTTAATATGTAATATATATATCTTATTAAGAAAATCGATGAAAATACTATCAAATATTGTTCACTACTGAAAGTATTATATTTTTGTGTGTCTCCTATTACAAATTAATATTTTTTTTCTAATAGTATCTGTACTGTAAAGTGTGTGATTTTGTGTTTTAAAATAACTAGTAGTATAGCTATCAAAGAAGCAAATTGAAATATCATCTAATCTATTGACTTCATCTTTAAATTAAAACTGGTAATAAATATATTAATGACATTTTAAAAATTTTACATAGGGACCCAGAAATTCTAACTATGTCACTGGAGTTAGACATTTTTAATAATATTCAAAGGATTATTATTATTTTTTTTGTATTTTTTTTGGAGGTACGAATTATCAAAGGAATAATTTTACAACTACTATATAATAAATTTGACTAATATTTCAAAAGTTATCCTTTTAAGAAAAGCCATTGATTGTTTTTTATTTGTTATAGATTTTTTCACTAGGAAATATATTATTTAACATTGTGCTTTTTAGTTTTTTATTGATTGTCATTGAATTTATATATATATATATTTTCATTATCTTAATAAAAATAATGTCTTTTTTGCGGGTGTGTGTGTTGTTAAATTGGTATAATGATAATTGGAACTCACAGTCATTTAATGATGTTTACAATGAGTTAAATAATGATCAATATAATATTAGTCATTTATTTGAGAATTCAATAGACAAATCAATTTGATTCTTAGGTTTAAATGTTCTAATAAAAGATGTCATTGCTAAAACTTGCATTGATTATTTGCATTTTGTAAAACCATTAGAGCAACAAACTTTAATTAAGCTTTCCCTTTGCTATCAGCCAACTTATAAAGAAAGCCCAATTATGGATTGGGATTTTCAAATTGAAAATATAATTTCAACCTTTTAACTATTTTCAAAAAAAAAGAGAAAAAAAAGAGTGAGGGTCTAATTGAAATAAAATACAAATATAATGGGAAATTTAAAATATAAAAAAAAGTAAAAAAAGTAAATAATTTTCAGTCAAGTATTTGATAAAATATTGTTATTGCTATGTTAATGAATTATAAAACTGCAGCAGCTTTATATTATGTGATAATAATTACAAACGAATGCATTATCTTAATGAAGTAAAGATTCCATTAATAAATTTACAATGTAGGCTGGAACTATAATATGCCTTATATACAGTATTTTACAACACAACATGTATATAACACATATATTTTTTAACTGGATAAGTGGGCATATATAAATTATACTATAAACAAAAATTAAAGCAAATAATGTTGTTACTAATAATAATTTGAGAGCACATTTTTCATGTATTTATATTTTATAAATTTTCACTTATTCACATCCACTCAAAATAATAATAATAAGAATATAAACTTATTGTGCTCTCTTTATTTTTATTACATAAAATGAACAATGTAATGTCACACTGTCAAATAATTAAACATACTTTGGATAATAGTCTTTTTCTTTGATACTCTTTTCCCTTATGCACATATTATAACAATCTCGTCAACACACTATAACCCCACTAGTTGTTTTGATCTTTTTAAAGTCCATAACAACTTCAGTTATAGAGTCACTCAATTTGTGATGACTATATCAGATTCTCTGTTAACCATTGCATTTTTAATTATGAAATGGGCCAGAAGTCAAGAAATTGTGTTTGCATTTTTGCCTTCTACTGAGAAATTTTATGAACCTTTTTTGTTTTAAAGCTTTAAAATTTAAGTAAAAATTCACATATATTTTTTTCTATTATTTTAATTTCCAAAAAATTTAAAGATGTCAGGATAATCAAATAAGCAGGTCCTCAAAATATCTGATAATGGGTGCCTATTATGTGTTTGCCGATCTCAAACTTTGCAAGATTATTTCAAGAAAATATTAACAATGATCTAAAATCTTGATTTTTAGTAATGTTTATGATCATTTTTGTATAATAATTGGGTAATTATTATTGGAAATCAATATATATATATATTATTATTACATATTATTTTTTTGCAGAAATGTTTTATTTTTAAATATAAAAGAATATATTCTTCTGAATATTGTTTTTATAAAGATTATGGTCACAGGAAATACAACTGTCTAGAAATGTTGTCACTAAACAGTCTGTTATAACATTTAGCAATATCGTAAAAAATACAAAAAACATTTAAACTTTTGATTCACTAGATATTAAAATTAATTTATTCATATTTTTAAAACAAAGACGATTTCATTCATTTTACAAATTGAATCTGCTCCACCTGAAATTTGATGATGAAACAGCACTTTGTTTTGATTAAATTCTAATTTTTAAAATAATTCTGAAAATCAAATGTAATTTTTTTAAAATTTATTTAATTTCTAAACAGAAATATCTATCAAATGAGATCAAATTTATTATATTCTGATAAATAATAATGGTTTAAAGTGAAAGTTGAAAGCTTAAAGTAAATGAGAATAAAGAAATCTGTCAGAATGCTAGTGTATTACCAGAGGGTTAATCTCATCAAACATTGATATTTCTGATGCAATACAAGAAAGTGTGACCATTTTTTTGGTGCCATTACTAAATCAACAACATTCATTTTATCACTTAAGGAAGACCTTTACAATTTTTTAAAAATTTGATAAAACATTTTACTAGAAAACATACTACACCACATATAATTTGGAAAGATGTATCTAAAAAAATATTAGTAATAAATGTAATTGTATATACACCTCCAAATGTTGTCATATCATATATTTTTAAAATTTATGAAATTTAATGTTTTTTAAAAAATATGATTGTGTACAGCACTCTGAGATGGCAAAATGACTGCTGCTATACTGTATAATTTAAATAAGTTTACAAATTGTAATTTTTTTTTTATGTTTCCCTTTTTTTGTTAATTTATATTAATACAGAACAATCATCACTTCACTATATTTCTAAATTATTAAATAGGCAGCTACACACAGGAGTCTATAACCAGTGATGAACTATTAGTATTTTAGTGTAGTATATTGTTGATCACTAATCCTTCATTAAGGCTGATGATTTAAAGTCCATATATATACACACATACATGTGTACATACAATACATGCAAATGGCAACCTTTTAAATGATTTTGAAGTATGCTTAGTATTTTACCTAAGTGCTGTAAATCATTATTAATTGCTTTAGCTTTAGTATGCTCTCCTATTTTTAATTTTAAAATTATAGTGACAATTTTAGTATCAATTGAACCACAAAGTTGAGAACTAAAATAATACATAGGTTTTAAGAACAAAGTCAATCAAAGTTGGCATAATTTTAATTTCAAACTATTTTAGACCATGTAAATCTCCACATTTTTTAAATTTCATTTCATGATAATGTTATATATCATATGTTTTGAATGCATGACAACTTCTGGTTGGTTTGAGCCTTCATTTCCTTTATTTCAACATTTATTTCTTTTGTTTTGATTTTGAAAGTAAACCATATATTTTACTCATTTTCTTTACACATTTATTATTTTTTCACAAAATATTACTATAACATTTATTTATTCAGATGAATAATGTGACTAGAAATAGAATTTCTGTGAAAATAGTTGGTTTTAGAAGATTGTAAATGAAAATAAAATATTAACGTAAAGCTGAATTTCCTTGAGCATTCACTTCTTTTGTTTGAACATTCTTTCTTTTGGTTTGATTTTGAAAATAATATATATAAAGCTTATTTTTTTGATACATTTATTATTTTTTCCCCAATATTTTGCTGTAATATTTATTTATACAGAGGAAGAATGATATTAGAAATAGAATTTCTTTGAAAATAGTTAATTTTACAACATCATAAATGAAAAGTAATCAGTCATATAATGTTCCCATTTGTGATTGGTTAGAAATATCACTTTTGTTTTACCACTAGAGAATTCTTTTTGTTCTATTTTAAAAAAATATAAATAAAATGTGAACTTTTAGATGATATTTAATTAGCTTTTGGGTATCTAAACTTAAATTCATTCAGGTATTATAAACTAATATCAAATAATTTCAATTTTTCAAATTGAATTTTATTACAGTAATAACATAGAAACACTTGCAGAATCATATCTTTGTTTTAATTTTTAGTATTTTTTTTTTTCATGTTTGAAAAAGTAAAACAGTACTTTTAAGAAGTATATTCATTTGTTATGTACATATCTAAAAAAATAATTCAAAATTTGTGAAAATATAATAAAGAATAATGATAAAATTAAATTCATGAAGGTTTGATATTTACCTCAACTCCCACCAGGAGAGACAATTGGTAAAAGTAATCATTCAAAGAGTTATATTTATTATTTTATTCTAATTATTACGAACTATTATTTCAAAATCAGAAAATTCTAATGATATGGGTGAAAATGATAAATTATTACAAAAGAATATTAATTAAATATTGTTACATTATGTTATTATAAATCATGTGTTTTTTACTAGGTGTGTGTGAAACTAACAAACAGGATTATTAGCAAAAAATACACATTAAATATTACAAGAAATACCAAACACACATTTTACAAACAATATTTCAGTAATTAAACTAATCTCTGATGATTATGTTTCCAAATCACTTTTTTGGCGTTTTTTTTCCGGCATTGCAGTGAGCCTAGAATGGCTCTCTTGCATCTATTCTATAACATTTGTTTGATGGTTTTGCATTTATTTAACAGCAAAGGCATGAATTCAAATGAATATAGATTGATATTATTTGTAGTTAGAATAGCTTGATGTCACTGTCATACAAAGAAAAATAAAATAATTTTAAAGCAATAGGTTTTCAA
Organism: Epiperipatus broadwayi; assembly: GCA_028023455.1. NCBI lineage: Eukaryota > Metazoa > Onychophora > Udeonychophora > Euonychophora > Peripatidae > Epiperipatus > Epiperipatus broadwayi. Next base: position 1,119,374 of record JAQFVV010012524.1, read on the forward strand.
ATCAAGGGATAGGCTTAGTATTGTACTCAAAAATAATCCTTTTACCTGCATGACCTCAGCTTTTGTTAAAATCTTAAAATAGAGCATTGTAAGTTTACAGACAGTTTGTTTTCCTATTTATTTTCATAAAATTAAATGAATTTTTCTTTACTGTGAAAATATGATGTTCACATTAAAATTTTATTTGAACATATTTATCAGAAAGTAAATAGAAGAAATTATAATGATCTGGAACAGAAAATGATTATTAGTAACAGCAACAACAACAAAAAGAACTCCTTAAAAGATTATAGCCATTACTAATTTTTGTCACTTTTTGCAATTATAAATTAAATTTTTAATTTTCAAAAATTATATTCATTATTTCTGATTTGCATTATTAATAAAAGAAAAAGCATGACACAGAATTACTTATTTTCATTGAAAAACATTTTTTAGTCTGAAAGCTAAAATGAAATCTTTGGTTCTCATTATTTCATTTGATTAATCTTTTTATTCTCACAGTTGATATTATATTTTTTAGATAAAGTTTGGTTTTTGAAGTTGCAGTTTTAATGAATATTTTGAAAAGTAAATTTTTATTGAAGAATAAAGATGTATCTATTACCAAATTATCCACATAAAACAGTTGCAAACATTGTATACCGGAAGGGTTGTATCTATCTTGAAGATTATTTTCCTTCTCTTTATTTATTTTAGTAATGTAAAAGATCCATTAAAGTTTATAATACAGTTTTATTTAGATATTTATGCAAATATTAATTATTACATTATAATTGTAAATATATTTTTTGTAATATTGCTTCACATATGCAATACACATAAGTTTTCTATTTAATCCAATCAGTTCACAGTAATATTTTTGAAATAATGTAGTATCTTTTATTTATTTTCTGGGGAAAAAATGACAGTATTTTATTGCCCTGAGAGAATTTTAGATCTAGGGACTAATGAATTCTGTAAATGAAAGTCAGCTGGTCACTTTCAATGCTTAAATATCACAAGCAATAACCATTTAAACAAGTTTGTAAGAACTACATTTGCAGTAAGCTATATATTGATGAAATGTCCACAATAATTCATAATATCTACTCAAAGAACGAATAAATAAGCCTGTACTAGTATTATTAATAGATTGAACTTTTAAAAAAATCTCTCTGTTTTAATGAATGATCATAGAAATTGTATATTTAATTCAAAAAGCAAAGTTGAAACTACTACATTATATTTTTTGGCAGAGACTATAAATAGTCAAAATAAAAGTCATAGATCAATTCATAGATCACATGACCCTATCTCTTAAGCTTGTAAGTTATAAACAGTGAGGATTGCCAATTCCTCTACAAGCTTTATGATAAATGCTTAGCCAGAGCCAGCACTTAAAATATCTCTGTCAGGAACCCCTCCCCAAACCCCTGACCATGGTTTCGTGCTTTGGCACTCCTCAGAGAGGTGTCAGGGTAGGTTCAGACACTAGATCTAAAAAATACCAACCCAAAGCTAAGCACTTAGCTAAAAGTTATCTATTGAGTGGAAAATCTGAAATTTTCAGACATGTACATGTCTTCAAACCCAGCTATCCAACTCAAATAGCTATATGGGGCTGATAGATCTTCAGCCATACCATATAGTAGTAGTCATAGCAATATAAAATTGCATTTATAGTCTCTGCCAAAAAGTCTTATGCAATTTTATATTGCTATGACTACTACTATATGGTATGGCTGAAGATCTATCAGCCCCATATAGCTATTTGAGTTGGATAGCTGGGTTTGAAGACATGTACATGTCTGAAAATTTCAGATTTTCCACTCAATAGATAACTTTTAGCTAAGTGCTTAGCTTTGGGTTGGTATTTTTAGATCTAGTGTCTGAACCTACCCTGACACCTCTCTGAGGAGTGCCAAAGCACAAAACCATGGTCAGGGGTTTGGGGAGGGATATTTTAAGTGCTGGCTAAGCATTTATCATAAAGCTTGTAGAGGAATTGGCAATCCTCACTGTTTACTACATTATATAATTTTAGAAATATAATTTTTGATAAATAATTCTTTGTATATGAGAAAACTGGCAAACAGGAAAGATCTCAAAATAGCATTAATATTATATAATAAGTTTTAGACCTTTCATAATATATATATATATTAAATTACACATTTTCATGGATCGTTATTATAATAAACAATGGATATGAAGAGATAATATCCATGCTAATAGAAATAACCTTTAACCATTGTCATTACTAAGAAATTATCAATTACTACTAATTGACAATCCCTGAAGCCAAACCAAATAACTTTTAATCCTAATCATTACTAAAAAATTATTAGTTGCTACTAATTGACAATCCCTAAGACCAAACAAGTTTTTTTCCTTAAACTTATATATATATGTACACACTCAAAGTACTGGTTTATTAAGAAAAGAAAATAATCTATACCCAAAGCACAAGATGAAACTCTTATAGAGAAAGAAGCAGGATGTCTTCTCTCTTTATCTCATTTTCTTATATAGAGGTTGTTTGAAACACTTTGGAAAGAAAGCATGAAATTTTCAATAGTTATATTACTTTTTAAAGCTTTTTTAAATGGATTTATTTATTTTAATTAACATTTGTGAAAATGTTTAATTCACTCATTGTAAATACTGACACCAGGAGTGATAATATATATATATATATATGTGTATGTGTTTATATATACCAATTAATATAGGAATAACTATGTAATCACTGGAATGATACATTTTTTTTTGAGAACTGGGCAAATCAATGCATTATTTTCTACTGCTTGTCACTTCAGTGATTATTTATGATAATATTGTATTAATTGGTTACAAAATTAATATTCAGTTGTTTATTAGTGAAATTAAATATTAACTATATTACTTGTTATGTTGTTTGCATCAGTGTCATCAGGTGAAGAAAATGAAAATTGGAAGCAAGCCTTCATTTGCAAAGTCAGTCAATTTAATAATAGATAGCAGTATATTAGTTTCTGCATGTCCTCATAAACTTTATCATTCCAATAATCATATTTATCATACCTAACTTCATCCACACAATACATTTATATTAAATAATGGGTTCTTAAATAATTTTCTTTGTATATCTTGATAACTTTATATCATTTTGCATACATAAGAGATGATATTATCTTTGATTTATTATGTTTATGTTGTGACTACAAACTCATCCAATTATGAATTCATTCAAAATCACAATTAGCTTAGTGGTATTTAAAGTAAGTTAATAATTTTATATTAAATATGAGGAAATGAATGAGTAAAGAGTTTGAATTATCAAAATGAATTGTGCTTTATTTAAATGTGGTTAATATATAATTTCTAGTATGAATTTTTAGCAATTGTAGCAAACAAAAGATTGTAAAAATCATCACATACAACTGCCATAAATCCAAATTCTGGTCACTTGAATCAAAATATTATGATTTTTTTAAAATTAACCTCAACACATTAGCCACACAACACTTCCTAAAATATAAAAGAAACTGCTAAAATATAGTCCATCTATGCACACTTTGCCACAAAGATTCAGAAACACCAGTTCACCTTTTTTTTTATGCCAAGGACATTTGTTTAATAATACACTTTTCAAGAATAAATGAGAGAGTGCAAATCTCTCAAGCGCTTATGACTACAACCAGCCAATCAAATCTTAAGCCCTGTGACAGAGAATTTTAATAAGAAAAGAGTGGTTCCACTCTCTTCTTTACTGGAACCACTCTTTTCTTATTAAAATTCTCTGTCCCAGTGCTTAAGATTTGATTGGTTGGTTGTAGTCATAAGCACTTGAGAGATTTGCACTCTCTCATTTATTTCAATATCGACTGCGCTTTATAAAAATATTATTATTTTCAAGAATAGAAAAATGAATATAAATAGTCTATTTGACTCATTCAAGAAAGAAGATTTTGCTTGCATCAGAGTCAGTATATTCTATCTCCACACCTTATGGTGTATAAGGTGTGAATTCATATATATTAATAACCCAAGAAGACACTGTAACATTTTCAAAAATAAACTAGATAGCATATGTCAAATTGATAAAAAAAATAAGTCAAATTTTTTTTGTTAATACCTGGTCATAATTACAGTTACCTTCAAGCCTATAAGAAAGAAATCAACACTCAAGATTAATAAATCTGAAATGAAAAGCAGAAACCAAAAGGTAATACACTGGCCAACACTGAAATACTTCAGTTGAAATTCAGTTCATCGACTTGTGAACTTTCACTTATTTTCAAAATATTGTGAGCCATTTGCCAACCCCTGTATTATGTTTTTTGTATTTTTAACAATCACTATAATAATATATAGTCAAAAGAAATCATGTAAACTATTTTGCTTTCTTGAATAAAAATCTTTTGAAAACTAAAAATTGAAAATTGAAAGAATAAGTGAATTCACTATATTCTTTTTGCTTGCTGACATATAAGAATGTTATTTATTTTTAACTTAGGAAGAATGTAGTTTGCTTCCATCTTTAGGTCAACATGGATTTGCCAGGAATCTCAGTCTCAGGATGGCCTTTGGGTGTTCCATCATCAGATTTTCAATTGGATGGACAGTTGAAGAGTTGGAGTGTGGAGTGGATTGATGTCTGCCCATTAAAGAATGATGATTGGCTATCTTAATATATATCTGAGCACTTATTGCATATATGTGTGGAGTTGATAATACCAACTGATGATTGCTGGTTTAGCATGAAATACGTATATTGGTGATTATTTACTGTTTTTGACATGTATGTGTTCAAGTGTATCAGTGTTATGAATGGGTGGGTAGTGTGAAAATCTGTGCTCATATACCTGTATATTAAAGAAAGTTTGTGAATGTAATTGGTTATTGGTTATGCAAGTAATGAGAATGTATTTTAAATATATTGTTTTTAAGGATAATTCTGTTAATTCATGAGGATGCTACATTGTAAATAAATACAACTATTATATATACATAAAGTTATTGTAGTTCAGATGTAAGGATCCCTATTGTGGTTTAATTTAGGGGATGTTTTAGATTTAAAAGTGTTATAATTTATATATATGAGAACAATATATATACATCTATTTTTAAGCAAATTAAATATAATATTAAATTAAAGAAATTATAACCAATTTTCAGAATATATGCATGATTTTTTTTTAAGAATGATGTGTGGGGGGCATTACATTGATAAGTCTTTTTATATGCTTAATTAAATTTAAATTGAAGAATATATGCCAAGTAAAAAAAAAAAATTCTACTTAATTAATGTTTTGTAATTAAAATATCTGTTTCAAATGGACTTCAAAAATGAAAAAAAAAAACCCCTGGTAGTCAGCATTAAAAAGGAAATTTTTCAAAAGAAAGTTCTTGGATCTATGAGTTGGGAAAACATGATTCTGTGAAGTACTAGGGAGTCTATATATATATAGTTGCAATTTATTCATTCATTTATTCACTTATAGTGCACACAACTATATGAGTATAATCATCGTGCAGTGCAAAACTAGAGTTAAATTAACAATATACACCTGGGTCTCGTTTTATGCGGATTATTTTAATGCGATTTTGAAGTTATGTGATTCATGTTTCTTCTTAATATCTTGCATATTTCACTGTATTTATTAGATATCAAGAAATTTAAATTATTAATAACTTATTTTGACTTGAAATTTTTTTTTTTCAAAAATATAACATTATATTAGCAGCTAACATGAATAAGGCCTGAAGCTGTATTTAGAATTTTAGCTTCTATGTAAATAATCTATTTATACTAATGAGTAAATAATGATAATAGATTTATACTTACATATAAAAATATTGCAATAAATATTCAAAAAATTTAAACTTTTAAACCGTATTTTGTTATATATAACAGAAATAAATAATCCTTTAGATTTTTAAAATAAAAAACGAAGATTTTATAAACTGAAAATAATCTTTCTAATGATAATGTATAATCTTTTTGTTTTGATTATGATCTCATTAGAAATAGAAAACCATTAACACAGCACAAAACTAAAAGTGGCGCTAGTTGTACATCACATCACGAATAAAAATAAAGTGGCTAACAGATTTTTCTGGGCATAATTGCTGAGAGATTCTTAACTTCATTGAAGGAGAAGCCACAATACATCACATCACATCCAATCTGATTTCTTATCAGTTTACAAACAAACGCTAGCGGTAATGATTAAAATATATATGAAAAATGTAAAATTAAATACTGTAGTTAATAAAAAAAGTAAAAAAGTTTGTCTTGTATTAATTTTTTATTAGTCATACTTTATTTGCTTATTTTTTTTTAATGCGAATTTTAAAATAATTTTTCATTGTTTCTTTGCTTTTATGCGAATTCTGAAAAATACAGAACCTATCCCCCATTTTTCAAGGTAAGTTAAGTCTATTTTTGTGTGATTTTTTTTAATGCGGGTTTTCTGTGGAACCTATCTACTGCTTAAAACGAGACCCAGGTGTACTACAAAAAAACAAGAGAAACAGATATAAGTACAGTAAGTCACTCTTATTCAGTAGAAACAACTCTTGTAGAGAAGTCATATAGTTAGAAAGTGATTTTTTAATGCTAATATTACTAGAGATTATAATAGAAAATTCCTTTTTGATGATGATCTTCAACATTAAGTGCTGAGTTCTTATAAATAATTTGTTTTCTGCTTCCATAATTTATCATCAGGGAAATGATACCATGAATTATAGTTAATAGTCTGATGATGAAAAAATCTAACATTCTATTTCTTCCTGATAGATGTTTTTTTTCTGTTGCTCAAAGACTTGTCTGGTTTGCTGAAGTGAAATGGTACACAGCTTAAAATATGCCAAGATCTAAATGTGGAGATTAATCTTAATTATGACTGATTAAAAAAATTAATGAGATATAATATTATATAGGGAGACATCTGGATCATTTCTTGGATATTTATCAAACAGTACATAGTTTGTATCTGAGACTTGGACACTTAATAGAAGAGCAATACAGAGACTTCAGACCACTCAAAGAAGTATGGAGAGATGTATGTTGGGAGTAACAAGAAGAGATCGAAAACGCAATGTATGGGTAAGAGAACAAACGGGTGTTACTGACCTCATTGAAAAAATTAAAAGATTGAAGTGGAGTTGGGCTGGACATATTGCTAGAAGAGATGATAATAGATGGACAATTGAAATTTTAAACTGGATTCCAAGAGATTGTAAAAGACCCAGCAAGAGACCACATGTGAGATGGATGGATGAAATAAGAAAGTGTGCAGGGGTGATGTGGAGAAGAGAAGCTGAAGATCGGAGAAGATGGATTAAACTTGGAGAGACCTTCATCCTGCAGTGGATTGATAATGGTTGATGATGATGATGATGACATAGTTTGTTGCTTATATACATGTATATATGTAAATGGGCCTAATTTTTTTTTTTTTAGTTTATATATATTTCTTTCATTCTTATTATAAAACTATTTTGTTTACTACAATTTGTTGTTAAATACTTTTTATATACAGTTAATCAATTAATGTGTACATATAGAGTATATTAAGAAGATATTTCTGAAAAATGTAACATATTAGTCTGTTATCCAAGAAAGTGTATCTGAGGGTTTTTTTTTTTAATTGAAAATATTCCACTCAACTTTTTAATATATCAATTGAAAGTTATATTTTTATTTAATATATTTGCATATAAAAATGGTTAATATTTATCTAATCAATTTTTTTTTAAAATTATTTTTATTATTTCAAACTAAATTTAGTGTCTCATTTTTATTGAATATTTAGATAGTTTGTTCCTGATCTTGGGTATATATTTTCGAGGCTAAGAAAATGTTATAATATTCATGAGGACAAAATTAGGATATTAAAATCTGAAGATATTACTTCATCATTGATCTTCTGTAATGGAAATGGTGTTCAATGAATCTGTCTAGTGTATCTTGATTAATAAATAAAACTACTGAATGATGTGACTCTTAGTCTGACCTCATATAGATAGTTGTAAATTGATCGCTATCAGAAAGTATAGTTTTCTTTTAATGTTCTTCATGATCATTCTAATCATTGACCATGAAAACTCTTATTACATAAATGAGGGATAAATCAGTGTATAAATTACTTATTAGTGAAGGAAGGCTTGTTTACAAAATATTCTCATACATAAAGTAGTTTGAATAGAAATTAAGAATCTGATATACTTAAATTTGTATATTTAAATTATTCTTTCAAATCTCACTATCTTTTACCTTTTCTTATCATTAAAATATATAATAATTAAAATTAAGGTCTGACATATATTGGAATATCTTAAATATGTAATTATTTCATTGTTATTATTTTAAAATTTCTTACTATGCTCATGTCAATGAATTTGTTAGCTTCAAAATTTTTAATCAATATTTGGTGATAACTTATCGCTATCTTTCCTTTTCTCAACTTAATTTATTGTAGTATATGTTTATTTAAAACATTATTATCAATTTTAAGAAATACTGTTATTTAAGATTTATCTTTTTTTACATTTGTAGATGTGTAAATATGTTGTGTGATTATATATAAGTGCGTGTTTGTGTGGGAATTACTAATGTTATATGTGCACACTATGTATAACATTTACATTCAATTTGTAGTGGTTAGTGGATCTACATATCATCCTCATGAACTGAGATTCTTGGCTCTGCTTATTCTAATTTATTTTTTAAAAACTTCATCAATTTCTAATAATCTTTAATACCTAAGATTATATTTAAAAAATAATGAAGATATTTTTGTATGTAGAGACACATAAATATAACATAGAATGCAATAAAGGGTGCCCATACATTTAATGCATAAATTATCAAACCATATGGCTAGAGGGCAGATTAGTTATTTATAGCAACAATGTTTCAAGAAAATAATTTTATGTGTTACATATTTTATGAACAGTAACTATTTATTGTTACATATTTATTGTTTGAATTTTTGATTGCAGTTTTAACATGAGTAACAATGACTCTGCTTTGTATTCATTTTAAACAAATATGTTTTATATATCTCATTTGATTTAATACTCGTTTCTCTAACCAAAAGTATTCAGAATATTTCTCTTTACAACAATGGGGATAAGAGGGAGTCATACATTATCCAACATTTTAGTTAGAAGGCAGATCAATTATTAACAACAGCACTTTAGAAGAGTAAACTCATGCGTTGCAATTATTTACTATTGTTTAATATATATGACATTTATATTCAAAATATAGTGGTTAGTGAATCCATTTGTTAACCCATGACTTGAGGTTCGAATTCAAGTAAAATGTAAGAATCGTACTATAAAAAGGGAACATATTATGTAGATTTCTGTCTTTTCGCATCAACTTATTTAAAATAGTTATCATTTGAATTTAAAATTTAAATATCGGAAACTTTGTAAAGTTTAAATTACACGTTCAAAATAATATATATTCAAATTTTCTAACTGAAACATAAACACGCACACACATATAATCATATTTTGGCACTTATTGATATTTACTTGAAAAATAAAAGGCCATTCAATTATTGATAATATTTTAATTAAATGCTTTATATATTCAGCAAAGTGTAAGTATGATAAAAATATTTTATTTGCATTTGCTTCGATGCCAAAGCAAAGGGGAAACTAAATAAATAAATGTGTGTTTCTAATCTTTGAAGGCTTAACAAGACATGCTTAAATATATTTCAAGTGAAACAATTTTTAATTAATACTTCCACAAACCTGACAGCTAAAATCAATGATACAAGTATACACGATAACGAAGGAAGTCATTAGTTGACTTAAGTACAAAACAGGAAGTGGAATCAATATCTCTAATCTCTTTTCTGAAAAGTAATAAAAATTGGAAATTTTGTGCAATTGTTGTTTATTCACAATTATAAACTACTGTATTTAATTTTAAAGCAAAATAATTACACACTTAAAAAAATAACTATTGATTTTCAAAAAATATTCTTTACATATATATGTTTGTGTGTTTTAAAGCATTAGTCTAATTATATATGTATGCACATATTTCCATCCCCTCCTGTGTCAAATTTGGTTAAACTATAAAATGAAACTTTTTTAGTCCAAAGTGCTAGGGATCTTAATTTCGTTTAATATTAATCAAATTTTATAGCAGAAGAAGAAAAAAAGGATTGTTCATCTATTCAGATGAGGCTTAAAAATTTTTTTTCTGTAAAATATTTTACGTTAGATAGTTTTGTGTTAATGAAATTTCATCTGTGTTAAAGATAATCCAGTACCTTGCATTGCATTGACCTACTTCACTCTTCGGTATTTATTCGAAAAAGACGCCGTGAAAGAACACTTTGCTACATTCATAAAAATTATGTTATGCTTATTTATCTATTCAAAAAAATTAACATTTTGTATTCACAATAATAATTTTCATTATGGTTATTGATTTGACATTTAATATTTGCATTAAATCCGATTTATGTTTTGGACTTGAATCATAGGAAATACTAAAACATTATTTTCATCAAAAAGGAATAATATTTAAATGAAGATCAATTTCAGGATACAATTTGAAAAGTATTTATTCAGACAGTTCAACATTCTTGAATAATTTCGTACTTATGATATTTCTAGATAGAGATCTGTCCAATACTGATTTATATAATAAACCACCTCATATTAATTGAACTTTTGTTGAATCACACAGACTTATATATATATATATAACAAATGGATTAACACATCTTAAATTAGATGAAAATAAATATATTATACATTATAATTAGGATTGACATCTCTTCAGATATATATATATATATAATGCATAGTATAAGAGTCTTAATGGTTTTGGTTATTTATCAGTATGAAAGTTTGATAAATAATCTCTTTTCTTTCACTGATTCTATTTGGAAATTATTGGAAAGAGTTTTATTTTGCAGAGACCTGTTTAAATTAATACAATATACAAGCTTAAACCTGCATATGAAATTCGAATCCCGCAAACCTGTTTAATAAAAGTGTCTTATCTTTCTTCTATCTGTTTGAATATACCAAGCGAGTTGAAAGTTTTTTCTTTTTCTTTTTAATTTTTTAAAATTTAATTACTTTACTATAATAATAATAAATAACCACTTATATAAATCAATATGGCCATTCCAATGGCAAGCGAAAAAAAGATCAAAAAGAAAAAAGAAGACTATTAAATAAAAATAATATGAATTTTCTTAACTATACATACGTATCTGTGAACCATAAATACATTCACATATATAATATCTATCTGTTTTTCTGTTTACTTAATATTTTATAACGTTGGCTTTTAATTTTTTGAACACATAACCTTTTTTTCTGAAACACTACAGCACAATGTGTTATTGAAGTTTTCCATTATATTCTCTTCCATATCTTTCAGGTGAAAACGTGGGATAATTCTCTCTTTCCTTATAAGATTAGATAGAGTGTCTATCTCTCCCATGAAAACCATGCTCATGTTTTCCACAACCTTTTAAAAAGTCTTGCATTGCTAATTTATTTTATATGTTCAATCCAATGAAGGTTTGATTTTACAGTAATGGACTTTATAGTATAATATCCAGCAATTTGAAGATATATTGTTTGGTTTTATGATCTAGCCATTGTATTTGCAAAATTTTATCGAACATTTTAAAATGAAATTTAACTAATGCCTTCATATCCAAATCTCACTTCTATTTAATAAATTGGACAAAATATCAACTGTATATATTGCTAATTTTGTTGAAATAATTATTTCCCTATTTATTTTTTAACTTGTTAAAAATAGTAACAGCACATTGGTGTATTTGAAGCACCTTTATCTAAGTTCTTTTTTGTATTAATAAAACTACCAAGATATTTAAATTGATTTACATTCTCAAGTTGTTAATTATTTAAGTTAGAAGTTGTGCATTTTTTTTGTCCATGTTGATAAAGAACTTGAGTTTTTAAACATTAATCAATCAATCAATGTCTTTGTATGGTTTTTATGAAGTATTATAACTTTATCTTTCTTATTGCATTGCCAAATCCATCTAATATTGATATCATCTATGTTCTTTATTACTTTTTACAATGCTTTTTTACAACCCACTATTGACAGTTTCGATTGTCCCAGCAATCTTCTTCAGAACTATAACAAACACAATACAAATATATTTATGTATATTTGTTTTCATGTATTTGTATTGTGTTTGTTATAGTTCTGAAGAAGATTTCTGGAGAAATCGAAACTGTCAATAGTGGGTTGTAAAAAAGCTTTGTAAAAAGTAATAATGAACATAGAAAGTCTTTGTATGTTGTGTTCAGAATATTAAGTACATTCTGTAAATCAAATTTTGAACTGATGAAAAGTAGAACAATCATCAGCATATTGTAAATATAGAATGCAAGAAGTTTTTGTTTTGACTTTTAATTGATTCTAATTAAAAAATTTCACTATGAATCCTATATTTTATCTTGATCCCTGTTTCATTAAATCACAAAGCCAAAATGCATAAAAATAAAATTAGTCTATTTATAAAATATTTAAGAGTAATATAATTCCTAATAAAAATAATAGCTATTTTTCAATTTTAACAGTGACATTTCATCCATTTCAAAAATAGTGCAATGATAATTTTATAACTGTTATTTCAAAATATGAAGAAATAATAACAATACAATAGTTTCCTTTCAGAATAAGGCAACAATTTTCATAATTATTTCTTCACAGCTGTTTTTATCATTTATAAGTCCTGAAATTTTAGCTAAAAGTTCTAATTTGACTGATATTAAACTAAACTAAAAGAGAATACTTTGAAAATAATAGCCAAGCTTAACATTTGCAAAAAAAAATATAAGATCTATAATTCATCGTAGGCTAAAGCATAATAAACTTATCCAAGTTACATAAAGTTCTGGCATTCAATATTTAAAGATTCTCACTTCTAGATAAATTTAGCACAACCAAATAAGCAATTAAATATTAATAAAAAAATCAAGCAGTACAATTATATCTTTCATTAAAAATTTCCTGCTGCCACAAAGCATTGCAACATCCTACTACTTTCTTCTTGTTTATGCATTGTCAGAGTTTTCCAAATGGTGTATAAATTGATATTCCATAGACAATTGAGGGCCAAAGCTAAAGGCCTGATTATATAATTACTCTAACTGTTCATGGCTTAAACTGGCAAAATAATAAGTAATTATAATAAAATTTTGCATAATAAAATGATGAGGAAAAAGTGTAGTGTTTAGAAATATATGTGGTCAGAGTTTAAATACTTGTGTCAGATGATTGATAATTAATTAATGATTGATAACAAGGCTATAAATTTCTACTTAATGTAAGTGACCTGATTTTGCTTATAAAAAGATTCTAAAAATAACTTGTTAATTACCATGTCTGGAAATTTTAGGCAAAACAAAAATTATATCATCTTTTACAAATAATTATTATTTAGAAATAAATTAAATATTATAGCAATAAATATATTTATTTAAATATATATTTTTAATATTCTCAGAATATTAGCTCTATGCAATATTATTTTTTGTAAAACAGATATTTTTATAAACAAAAGTTTATAATAAGGATTATTTTAAATAATTATGTCTTCAAGACAGGGAAGGTAAAATATAATCATTTTTTAAAGTTGTTAACTTTAAATGGAAATAGATTACATGCATACACACACACACTAAATATATTTAAAAGATGTTTTTGAAGTTAGCATACTATTAATATTTATATAAGATTAGATTATTATTATTAAATGGGCATTTAGAACTATATTTTTAAAATTAGTTGTAATAAATTAATTATTAATAAAAATATATAAAGAATTGTTAAGCACTTATTTAAGTGTTTATTTTATAACAACTTAATTTTAATAAAACATGCATAATCACTACATTAAGATTATATTTAAATCTTTCAGCTGTAATGTGTTAAGAATAAGTTATACATTAAAATATTGATTTTGTGATTTTCTAACACCTATAATTATAAAATAAGCTTGACTATTAAGTTAAAATTATTTAAACTCATTAATTTGTATTTACCATAAATAATAATAATTTATAATATTAGTTATAAATCAACAAAATAGCTTATAAAAATAACTCACTACCTTTAATAGAGTAATAGAATTTATTTAATAGAAAATAAAGTATGTAATATATTTTTTAAGATATTAGCAAAAATACTTAACATAAAGTTCTATACACAGAACTTAAGGTTACAATATGTATAAAAAAAATAAAAAAATAGCATCAAAATGGCAATCTAATCCATGAACAACTTTTATTTATTTATTTATGAAGTCTTTTTTGGAGAATTTAGAAATATTAAACATAATATTTTGTGTTCTGATGGAATTACTTCTTTATGTAGAAACTAATACATTATACAACCCAAAAATTATTTTCATCTTATAACTGAAAATTTTTGTTATAATATATATTGTATATCACTGCAATGTCTTTGAATATTTTGAATCATTTGGAAGGGTTTGTTTGGGTGATGGGATTAGTCAAAAATCATTATAATGTTCATATCAACAAGCTAATGTATATATATGAAATTTAAATTTATATTTTTTAACCATAAAAATATTTCACTTTAATATTACAGTGGAATCTTCTGCAATGAGTGTAATTGAATCAAGAAACTTGTTCACATGTTATCTGTTTATACATGTAAAGGCATGTATTTAGGTAATTCATTCCAGATCTCAGAAACAGATCAAAATTATTGCTGCATTGCAAATATTTATACATATAGTCAAATTTAGACTCATATTTTCTTTTTTGTTGTTTATATTTAAATTAGCTTCATTACAGAAATAAATAACTATAATAAGGGAAAAAATGAAGTTATGTCATTATTACATTTAGATGTGTTACTTTGAAAATATTTAAATAATTTTAATTTTTGAGTATAATTATTTCAAAATCTGATAACTGTAGATAGCTTTTCCCAAGACTGCTTTTTGAATGAAAATGCATTATAAAGTTAGGAGAAAAAATATAGTATAAAATCAAAAATTTAAATATAGTAATATGTATAAAATTAATTAATGTATTTAAGTTTTAAATATAGCACTATGTATATAAATCTGAAAACTAAAATCGAGCATTCAAAAACTTAGGATAAAAAGCATAAAAAAATGTATCCTAATAAAAAGACACACACCAGTGATTAAGGCATTTTTCTAATGCTTTGCTTGGATTTTTTTTTTTAATGTTATGTTAATTAGTTTTGTAACTGAATTGTTCTGACTCATGTGAAAGTTTGATTTTAAGTAGAACTAAATTTGATTTGTAAAAATATAAACAAACATAACTTAATAAAAATGATTTTAAAAAAATTACAAATTATTTATTTATCTAGTTCATATTCAGAACTTTTGTTTCCCCACTTGGAAATTATTTTATATAGAAATAGGTTTCCTCTTTTTCTGACTATAGCAGAATAATTAAAAAAAAAATACAAATAGTAAATTAAATATATGAATAAACAGATATGTGGAACTTAATCGTAAAATAAAATCTTTTTTTATGTGATAGGTATGCCAAACTGCCAAGCCAAAATAGTGATAACATTTATTCTACAAATCTAAATTTAATTGTAAATGGTGTTTTTATGTATTTTAATTATATATATATTATATAAGATTTGGCTGGATTATGTCTGCCATCATCACGTAAAGGATGTTATCTTAAAATTGTTATAGAGACATTGTAAGCAACATAAGAAACAAAATTGAATATTTATCCAATAAAAATTAAAAACAATTTGGGCAACAATGAATTAAGAATATATATATAACTAATAGTCGGAGTAATAGGCTTTAAAACATATTCCAATTTGAAGGTGTCTTAGATTTAGCATCAAATTTGTGGTATACAACTTGTCTTTTTAAGAGGTTTACAAGTGTTATTTACATCTGAATATAGTTCTGATATTAGAAAATTAATATTAATTTGTAAAATATATATATTTTAAATCATTAGAAAAATAAAGTCTTTGCATTTTAATGACTGATTACTCTTATCAAAAACAACCATTACATTCAAACTAAAAAGAGAAATATGAAATTTTACTCTTAATCACTTTAAGTATTTCCTCAAAACAATTTGTATGAATGTCATTTTGCCAACTATTGAGAGAAATCACATTTTTTTAAAAGTATAAGTAATTATATATGTATTTCATAATATTTTAATTCCAAAAAATA
The DNA here is from genome assembly GCA_028023455.1 of Epiperipatus broadwayi. NCBI lineage: Eukaryota > Metazoa > Onychophora > Udeonychophora > Euonychophora > Peripatidae > Epiperipatus > Epiperipatus broadwayi. Next base: position 1,135,600 of record JAQFVV010012524.1, read on the forward strand.
TATGTACAGAAATCAGAATAATTCAAAATTCAGCAATTTCAGTCGTTTTTAAATGCTTTTTTAATTGATTTCTAATGTCTCTTGACTGTGTCTAACTTTGATAGAAATAGAATGTTGTATTTTTGAACAAGTGAAATTGCAAATAAAACAATTACAAGTTGTTTGTTAACAAACAAGGCAAAACTCTTCATACAGTAGTGCCACCCTGTGCCAACCAGAGTAATCAATGGATGCAAGAAGGTTTGTGCATAAAATCCCTATCTAGTGCCTACTCATCCAATATCCCCAGACTAGTTTCTGGCTTGTGGCCTTTGTCAGTGAGCACTGCACCTAGATCTTTGGATATAATGCAACTCTCCAGCAGCCACCTTTTAACTCTACTTAACTACAAAACCATGAGAATGAAATTGAAAACACAATAATATTTTCAATCTAAGCTCAATAGCTTATATAGTCATATGGGTCTGAACTCAGTTCAACACCCATACATTTTGGTGTCTTTGGCTCTTTAACATCCATAGCCACCACTATTCTATTAGGCAGGATTGGTGTTAAACCACTAAACATCACATGATTACTATCTCTTTTACTAACACATAATTGTTAATAAACAAGGCAAAACTCCATACAGTAGTGCCACCCTGTGCCAACCAGAGTAATCCTAAGATCTAGGTGCAGTGCTCTCAGATCCAAGGCTCCTCACTGATGCACTTATGTTATTCATGTTTTGTTTTTGGGATGAAGGCCTTGAAATTGCAAAATCTTCAATGTATATTAAATCAACTTGCAAATTTTTTCCCATCAACAATATAGGCTTTGTTTTTTCTGTACAATCTGATAAATTGAACAATATATATATATTTATAAACTTATTAATAAAAAAAATCTATTTTTATCTGATTTTAATAAACCGTACATCATTTGAAAAAATAAATTAAACAACAGAAAATGATGGTGTTGTTTCATTCAATTTCACCACAATTTTAAAATGAAAGCAAAATAATATAATTTTACATGATGAACTTGGTAATCATGCTAAACACTGTGATATAATTAAGGCATAAATTGATAGATTTATCAGATAATGATATTTATTCATGCACATTTAGAAACAAAAGTCAAATAAAAAAAACTTATTTATTTCTGAAAAAAAATCTAATTCTTCCTGATAATTGAATGATGAAATAGTACTTTTGTTTTGTTCATGATATAATGTTATTCATATTTAAAAAGATAAAATATAATTTTTTAGTGAAGGTAAATTTATTTATATTTTGATAAAAAATAATGGTTTAATATTAAATTTAACATTTAAAACTTACTGCCATTGAAAACAAGTAAAACTGTCACATTGCTAGTACAGTTCAAAAATGTTAATCCTTCAAGTAGGAAAACATTGTCACTGCTCTTTCTGATGGCTAATTTTGTAATTATTCAGCACTTGATTTTAATATTAAACCTTTATTCTGTATTAGAATATAATGATGTGGACTTTATTTGTTAGAAATATAAGATTTCAAATGGAATCCATTTTTAAAAATCATTTGAACTTTGCAAATATGGAAAAAAATCAAAACAAATACCAATATTAAAGATAAAATTCAGCTCCATTAATGAAAAAAGAAAATTAACAAATATGTGGAGCCATCGTAAATCTATCAAGTACCATGCTAACATTTTCAATAACATTTTCAATTGCATTTATAATTTTTAAATTATTGTAAAAATTTTGAGTTGTATGTTTAATAAAATGTTAACCATTTTTCTGCTGTAGATTTTTACTTATTATTATGATTTCATTTTCTAATTTTTAAAAATAAATCATATTCACAAAATCACATTATAATTAGATATACTTTATTTTGAAATAAATATTATATAAAAATAATCATAAATATTTAAATAAAGTATGAAGGCAAGGTCATTTCTTTGCTGATTACTAACAAAAATTGAGTGTACAATTAATCTATACAACTGTTCTCTATCAATCATTGCCCTACTAAACATTGTTCAGATCATTTGAAGATTATTTTGGCTCTTGATTTCTACTCTATTTTGATTCTTTTTAAACTAATAAATCAATACAATTTCTGCCATCAAACTGAATGCAGAACTAGCAAATTAGTGTTATAGGTAGTTACGATAGAGCAAACAAAAGTCGAAAATCAATCAACACTCTGTCCTATGATTTCCTAATAAAGGACTTTGTAATTATTAATAGCAGTATTAAGTGTGCATATTACAAATGTTCTCACCTGGATACTATTAGATCTATTTATTAGTGAGACCACTATTAAAGAGGCCTGATTTATTACCAGTGTAGACTTAGTAATGAACAGGTAATCTAATAATCTCCAGTCAAGTCCATTTTGTAATTTGCAAACTTAGAGAATTTTTTTTTTTATATTTTCAATAGGAATGGTACTTTTGATAAGGTGTGTTTGAAGCAGTATTAGTATTACTTTATTAAAACTATATTGTGATTAATAGCTATAGTAGGTAGTGAGATTGTTGTGGGTGATGAGAACTGCTATGCTGCAATGATTATTTATACTGTCATAAGAAGCTTTATCAACTTCAAAAGCAATTGTTGTGTCAGTGATAGGAGAGATGAAATGCTAGTGCAGTAAAATAGTATTCATCATACCTTAGCACATTCGCTTCATAACATGATTCCAATATATTTTTTCTAACTCTGGGATTCTATCCACATATGTCAGTCATCACTAAAAAAAATCAAAGAGGCTATCAAGATTTTTAAAAGACCAGATCCCATTTAGAAAAAATAAGTTTAAACCCTATTAATCAAATCAATGGTTAATTTTATATCAGATGATTTACATATTGCCATGCCTTTTACATTTTTAAAAACAAAAAAAAAATTATTGATAGATTTTTTTTTTATATCTTTTTTACATATTTATTTTCATCTCTGTGATGTTTTTTTTTTTAAAAATAATAATTTTTATCCAGATTATAGTAGGTGCAATCAAGCCAAAATATCAAAATGGTATTAGTATTAATTACAAAGAGATGCACTAGATATGAAAAACCTCATGTGTTTGCACTCAATTTTTGAAGAGAGAAGTCAGATTTCAGCAACAAAACTGACTGCATTCAAATCATCTTAAAAGAGGTGTTTTGAAGTGAATTTCAACTGTGTTACATTATTTATGTAGCATTTACTATCATTCATATCACAGTTCTTTTTTGAGGCTTTATTAAAGAGTTTTTTTTGTCATGATTTTGGATATTTAAAGACTAATTATAAATAATTTAGATAAGAGAGTTTCTGTTTGACCCAAAAATACACATTATCAAAATATCAACATTTTTGTCAAGAGGATTTAGGTAAAGATAAGAACTACTGCTACTTATTGAGTAGTCTACACAGAGGCAAAACTCTGTATACAGTAGGGCCACTCAGTGCAAGCCAGAGTAATCAATGAGAGATTTTGTGCAAGAAATCTTCCTGCATTCATTGATTAGTCTGGCTTGCACTGAGTGGTGCTATTATGTGGAGAGTTTTGCCTTTGTGTAAACAGCTTGTGTATGCGTAAAGAATGGTGATCATATGATGTCTCAATGGTTATTCAGTAGTTATTAGATATACTGAGGTTCCTCAATCAAAAGTCATGTGCAAACATCTTTTATTCATGGAAACATTCAAGCACCTGTGTCAATTATGGATTAAATTTGGTGAAGAAAGATTTTTTTTTTGCCAATAAATTTTTTCACTTTCTCTCAGCTGTTTTAAGTGTAATTTCAACGCAAATGAACCATTTACACTGAATTCCATATAAAACAAATAGTAGCCAATTGTAGCTTAATAATAGTAGATTTCATTATAGTTTCTACATTTTGGAAGGTTTTTTTTTTTACTTTAGGCTATTAGTTTGAGTATTGCTAATGCATAAAATATAGTTTCTAGAAGCATAAATGTATTAGTTTCATTCATAGTTCCCATTACCACAGGAAGAAGCCAGAAACTGGTTTGTTAGATGGAGAAAATTATAACATTTAAGCTTATAATAAATGACTGTTGAATAGGCTGAATAGACCTACTCTTGCAAGCAAATGAGTAAACAGCAGATACAGTTATGTGCTATTGTTACTGGTATTCACTACATATGCACAGGAAACATGTATCAAACAGAGTTTAACAAACACATAAATTTATGTGAGAATACCCTTTTTTTAAACATAAATACTCAAAAAGTGTTTTTTTCTTCACTATTTATATTTCAGATTTTTTTTTGTCTTATATTTAAAAAAGTTTAAATTGATGTTTTATATTTATAGATGTTTTTTTGTCAACAGTCATCGTATTTTATGAATCATTTTATCTCAATATTATTTTTTTATATTATTATTTAATCTGGCACAATTTTTTTTTTTTTTAATATTCTTAAATATCAGTTGGGATGAAGATTATTTATGACAAATTCAAGTTTTTTTTTTTTTTTTTTAAGAAAGAGGAATTTTAGTACTTTATTTTATTCATAATCTTTGGCTTCTTTCTATTAACAGTAGAATTTTATTAATGGATTTCTTTTATATGTGTATTTTTTATATTAATTTATTTAAAATAAAGAAATATCTATTTTTGTTAACATTTGTATGGGTTAAGTTTGTAAAGTTTTTTTTTTACTTTGCTCATTAATTACAACTTAATGAAAGTGATATTTATATATAAAACTAATGATTTCATCAGGCGTCTAATATCCCTTTCAATAATATTTCCATATATATACAATTAATCAAGTAATAGCTATATACATATATGTAAGCGTATAGCAACTTACCAAGTAGTAGTTCTGGTAACATTCAGTACACGTGGAAAAATTGACTAATTACTTTTCATATATTTCATATCAAATAATTTTAACCATCTTCCTAGTTTTCAGTCAAACTGTCACATAAATATAAAATCTTTTAGCTTATAATAAAGATCGTAAATAAGGCAAATATGATGTTAATTAAAGTATCAATATTTATATGGCTTAATGAATAATTAGGCTTAATCATATATTCATTTTATTATGCAATTATTATATATTAACTTATAAATATATATATAAACAAATAGAATTGACACCCTCTATCGCTCGTAGTGCTGAAAATATAAACTACGAAGTGATATTATAAACAGCAAGTAGATATAATGGTAACTACAACAGGTAAACTCCATTGTTTACCACATTTAGCATCTGGAGTTCAATTCTGGGATAACAGATTATCTAACATTTATTGTAATATAGGGTATATGAGCACAGACTTTCACACTACCCACCTCTCTCCACTCTATCTAATAACACTGATACACCTAACATTTATTGGTAAATGGATATCTCACTACTGGCGAGTATTGTTTTCTTTTAAACAATTCTTCTATGAGAAACCTTTTAAAGGTCCTACAGGCGGCAATAGTTTGTTTTAAAAAGATTGGTTTAGCTTTCAAAACAAAATGTCAAAAGGTTATCTATATTAAAGTAAAATTGTGGTAATGATAGAATAGTACAAAATAAAGAAAAAATTATCACGTCGTGGATAGTTTTCTCTTGATAACGATATATATATATAGATGAACGTTTTTAAGCTGCATTATTTTGTAATTAGGTAATCACCTTTTGTAATGATCATTAATTTAGCATATCATTTGTTTTATGCTGCACAGATTTAAACATATATGCGCTTGCATTTGAACTTTTTAAAAGACAAATGTGTTAAAAATTAAAAAAAAGTTGTAAAATGATTATTTAGTTTTTTAAATAAACATTATAGAAACGTTTGCCCTTAATTATAATTCTGCATTCTGGTTTTACTCATTTTGTCAGTTAAATGTACTTTGTCAAGGATAGGAACTCAAGCATAAAAATGAATGATTGGGAAATGTCACAGGTTCAGGAGAGATTTTGCTCTTTGGTTGTTCTTTGAAAATGCAATATTATTATTACTATTATTTTAGTTAGTAATATACTTATTATGATTTTTATTTTGCAATCACATAAAATGTTATTCATTTGTAAAATATTTTGAGATTTTAATTAAATTTAAAATATATGTTTTTTTAATTGTATATTTATTGAAATGGAGAATATTTAATTACTGAGATTATTTGATTAATAAGGAGGTGTGTAAACTGTATTAAGGATCATTGAATCTTGGTATATTTTAAAACTTGATCCATAATGATTATTATCATATTTACAACTGAATTAATCATTATTATTCTAAATTTAATTTTTTACCTGAATTTTGGTCACTTTCTTCAATCACTCTGGCTTTTAAGCCAATAAACATCACATGACCACCACTTCTTATGCTTGTGTATAACTGTTGATAAAACAGGCAAAACTCACTATACATATTGCCACACACAGCAAGCTAGAGTAATCATTGGATGCCAGAAGGCTTGTGCATAAAATCCCCACCCAGTGCCTACTCATCCAATATCCCCAGACAAGTTTTTTACTTGTGACCTTCGTCAATGAGAAGCCTTGGATCTGTGAGCACTGCACATAGATCTTAGGATCTAATGCAACCCTCCATCAGCCACCTTTTATCTCCAGTTAATTACAAAACTATGAGTCTTAAACTGAAAACACCTTAATGTTTTCAATCCATGCCCATTTGCTTATATAGTCATAGGGGTCTGAACTCAGTACCCATACATTTTGGTGTCTTTGGTTCTTTAATAACCATAGCCACCACTATCCTATTAGGCAGGATTGCATTAGATCCTAAGATCTAGGTGCAGTGCTCTCAGATTCAAGGCTCCTCACTGACGAAGGCCACAAGCCAGAAACTAGTCTGGGGATATTCAATGATTAGGCACTGGATGGGGATTTTATGCACAAGCCTTCTGGCATCCATTGATTATTCTAGCTTGCTGGGTATGGCAATATGTATAGTGAGTTTTGCCTGTTTTAATACTCTGGCTTTTGTGAGTCATCAGTCATTTCTCTGTATTTCTCCTACATGATTTAAGGTAGTGGTAAATTGGCCTGCTTTAGAGTTCAAGTTACATGCATTGCATTTCCAATTCATTGCACTTTTATGAATTCCATTTCAATAAACCATTTGAGTATTTTCTATTTCTCTGCATTAACTTTAACAATGAATTATGTGTTCATGTAACCATAATTTAATGCTGTGATTATATTCACAGAAATTCTGCCTTGGTTAATATTAAATAATAAAGGTCATGCATTATAAGCAGATTGGTATAAATAGGATTCCCCCACCATCATTTGATCATTTGTTTATTGCGATAGAATAAGGTATGATTCTGTTCTTATAGTTATTGGTTTTCTTATTGTACACATGGGTCTCTTTTTACACGGACTTATTTAACATGATTTTGAAGTTACACGATTCCATGTTTCATCAGAAGTCGAATTCCGATAATGCGCTATTACTTTAAATAATAAATTTCGCATATAATAGCACATTATTGGAATTTGACTTTCATCTTAGTAATTTCAATATTTTCAGTGCTTTATAATAGTAAGATTTTATGCAATAATGAAATTAAAATCATGATTTCCACATTTTATGTATACACACATTAAATTTTACAAGATTATAATGTAAATTTGTTCAAACATTGTGCGTGTTAATTTTGCATTTTAAATCACATTCTGTTTTTACTTTTTAAAAAAGAACATAATCAATTATTAATCATTTAGTGTCTGCAAGTTTATTTTTAATCAGTAATAGCAGTGAGCACAATTAAGATTGAAAATTAAAAAATTAAAGAGAAAATAAGAATTTAATTTTTAGTTGTTAGATTAATTACTAATTATGTTGTCACCAGAAAACCATTAACAACATGAGAGTGACATTGGTGCTAGTTGTATTTTCTCATGTGAAGAATCTGATTTTTTTACGAGTTTGCAAATGAACCTGTTTATCGGCAAATCGCGATAATAATTAAAACGTGTATAAAAAATGTAAATTACTGTAAATTATGCATAAAAATATATTGTTTTGAATAAAATTAAATATTATAGTTAAAAAAAGTTTGTCTTTTATCAATTTTTTTTTCAAATTTGAAATTTTTTATTAGTCATATTTTATTTCCTTTTTTTTTTTGCACGAATTTTAAAGTAATTTTACGTTGGTGCTTTGCTTTTATGCGAGTTTTGAAAAATCACAGTCCGTATCCCCCCTTTTTCAAGGTAAGTTATGTCTACTTTTGCATGATTTCATTTGCGCGTGTTTTCTGAGGAACCTATCTATCACGTAAAACGAGACCCAGGTGTAATCTCTTTTTTTACTGAATATTTTGATGAAATGAAGTAGTTTTTATGCCTGAGCATTGATCTTAAAGGTAAATGGTAGCACACAATAAAAATATCACATACAGTAATTCTTGTATTGAAGTATTCGTAAACCATATTTTACTTGACCAGAAGTAAGGTACAAGGTTTAGATTATAACCCTAAAGACTACTTAACTTATATTACAGCAATTTATAAAAAAATATTTTTCTGTTAGATTACAGACACAAAAGAAGGTGAAGTTTTTAGCTTTATTTCTTGATACTAACTTTCTCATAGTTATTTTGACTTTTGTGTATTTTTATTTTTGTGTTTATTCCTTATTATTATTAGTACAGAAAGACTGGATTGTTTGATATGTATGGCTTTACATTTTACACATGTCAAGTGATTATAGAGGTATTTTTTATGGTTTGTTTTTGAGAATGAGTCTTGAAAGATCTATGTTTTACATATATGTATTATTTAAATACAAGTATATTGCCTATAATGAACTTAATGTGATTTATTGAACTCAGACTTTCAAGCTGTCTACAGCTATCCACTCCATCTTATACAACTGATAAACCGGTCACATGCATGTGAAACAATAAATAATCTCCTTTATACATATTTCATCCTGAACCAGGACTCATCAGTTGGTCCACATCATCATCTCTCACACATATATAATCAGTGCTCAGTTTATATTAAGATAGTAAATATTCATACTTAATGGACATGCTTCAACCTTCTCCACCCTCCAATTCTTCAGCCATCAATACCATTGAAAATCTGGTGATGGAACACTCAAAACCCTTGTTGATGCCAATATTATTGTCATATACATGTTGACTTTAAGTCACTCTGACCCCTCACATTTAGGATCTATAGAGTCAGAGTGATCTCAAGTCAACATGGGTATATGCACAATATTAGCATCAACATGACCTTTGAGTATTCCATAATCAGATTTTCAATGATACGGATGGCTGAAGAGTTGGAGAGTGGAGAAGATTGAAGCCTGTCTACTAAAGTATGAATATTTGCTATCTTAATATAACCTGAGCACTGACTATATATATGTGTGTGAAATAATGATCAGGATAAAATGATGAGTGCTGATTTAGCAGGAAATACATATAATACAGATCATTTATTTATTTCACATGGATGTGGTCATGTGTATCAATTGTATAACATAGAGTGGATAGCTGTAGGGAGTTTAAATGTCTGAGTTCAAATCTCTTCTAAATTACATTAAGTTCAGTATAAACAATACAGACAATATAACTTGTATTTAATATTACATATTCAGCCTGTATTCTTCCCATCCCTCTTCTGTGTATTTAACATGGACATACTATGGTCCTTTTAGATGAGGGGACAGAGTGACTTAAAGTGAACATGTGTATGAACTTTATGCATTCCATCATCATATTTCAATGATATGGATGGCTGAAGAGTTGGAGAGCGAAGAAGATTGAAACTTGTTCACTAAAGTATGAATTTTTTTTTTTTAATATAAATTGATCACTGATTATATATATGTGTGTGGGAGATGATAATCTGGACATCTCCTGAATGCTGGCTCAATACGAAATATATATATTGAAAATCATTTATATTTTTCATATGTATGTGGTCTTGTGTATCCGTTGTGTAAGATGGAATGGATAGCTGTAGGGAGCTCCGAAGTCTTAGTTCAAATCCCTTCTAAATTATATATATATATGTATGTATTTTGAATTTTCTAGATAAAGAGATTTACAAGATAGTAATAGAAAAAAAAATGAAATAGGTATTTTTGTCGAAACTACTGTTGGGCAAATAATTTAATACATTTATCTTTATTTTGTTCTATTTTCTGCATCAATTTTTAATTTAATATCTTTATCATTTTTAATTCATTCTTTGATTCTTGATCTCTATTTGAAATTGTTTTTTTTTTTCCATATGTCATAGCATCGGCCGGGAGGCGAACCCACAACCGTCTGCGACCAACTACTTGCTTGCAAGGCGGCTGCAATGATCTCTTGGCTAACAACGCTTGACATCCCTATTTGAAGTTGTCTATGAAAAATTGACATTTTTTATATTAAATATTTGACGAAGACTTTAACTCTGGTGATCAGTAGCAAGAAAAATGTGTTTTAATTGGTAAAAAAGATGTCACAAATTTTAGAATCACTTTAGCTCATAGTAACTCTGGATAAACAGAGCAAAACTCTCCATATAGTATTGCCACCTGTCCTAAACAGAGTAATCAATTGATGCCAGAAGGCTTGTGCATAAAATCCCTATCTAATGCCTACTCATCCAATATCCCCAGACTAGTTTCTGGCTTGTGGCCTTCGTCAGTGAGGAGCTTTGGATCTGAGAGCACTGCATCTAGATCTTAGGATCTAATGCAACCCTCTAGCAACCACCTTTTATCTCTACTTAACTATTAAACTATGAGAATGAAATTGAAAACACAAAAAATATTTTCAATCTAACCTCAATAGCTTAAATAGTCATATGGGTCTGAACTCAGTTCAGCACCCATACATTTTGGTGTCTTTGGCTCTTTTACAACCATAGCCACCACTATCCTATTAGGCAGGATTGGTGTTAGTCTGGGGATATTGGATGAGTAGGCATTAGATAGGGATTTTATGCACAAGCCTTCTGGCATCCATTGATTACTCTGTTTAGCACAGGTGGCAATACTGTATGGAGAGTTTTGCTCTGTTTATCAATAATTAATGTGCTAGTATAGCAAATGTGATCATGTGATGCTTAATGGTTTAACTCTGGATACTCATTAATCCAACTTTTCAGTATTAAAGATTTATAAAATCCTCATTACCACAATATGATTGTATGGAAATTGAAATGAGTTACTGAATGTATATATCCACTTGCTTCTGATATCTGTTTATGATTACATTTAAAACATATATGTTTTTAGCCATGTTTTTCTTTCTGAAACCACCTCTTTCGTGTTTTGATATAAAGAATGACAATTATGGATTTTTTATAAATACTGGTGTGGTTTTTCATTTTGCATTTTTACCCACATATCTATCATTTATAATTATTGACAATATATTTTATTCATTTTATAAATGAATACACATATGCATTTTTGCTTAATTTCACGTTACAGATGTTCTTGTTAAGAAATAATCATTAATTCCCGTTAAATCTTATTATAATCACTGAATGATGGTTGTTTATCAAAATTTTTATTTTATTTAAATCTCTAGATTTTTAGAATATGATGTAGCCTCATTATTACAGTAAGTCTACTTACTATATTCTAGATCAGGAGTGGCCAACTTTTGTGTTCATAAGATCTACTTTTTATTTTAAAAATGTGTTGTGACTGACTTGTTGTCATAGACGATCGACTTGTTGTCATAGGCGTAGTCTAAGTATAGGGAGGAGTGAAATACATACTATTTTTGTATGTCTACCTAGTAAAAAATAACAATTATTTACGGGCCAAAAAACGCATGTCCAGGGGAATTAAAGCAACATGAGCAATTATTAACAATATTTATTAATTCAAATTAGCTACATTAAATCAATATTAAAAATATTATTTTCAATAATGATACGGCTTAGTGGACTTTACCTATCTAGAATTGAAATAAAAAAGTAGAACAAAAACAAAAATAACAAAAAAACTTGAAAATCTTGACTTAATTTGTTTCACTCGTTATCGACAGCTCTTGCCAGATTGGTCTCGCGATCGACCAAAAATGGTTTTGCGATCGACCGGTGGATCACGATCGACTTGTTGGACACTCCTATTCTAGATCATTAATAAATTATCAGATTTTGTGATCAAAGGAAAAATCTTTGGATGTGTAGATTAGCAACAATGTCTTGTATGTTATATATATATGAAACATTATCCTTTATGAATCTTAAAAATATCATTGTTCATACTTATCTCTTTCTAAAAATTCCAGAAAGTATTGGAAATAGTTCTATTTTTATTTACTAAAAACAATTGGATGATGATGCAATGCGTTCTTTGATGATTCAGAGTTAATCAATTAAATTTAATATGCATGACCCTAGCTCCCCAAAATAATTATATATTAATTGCTTTTTAATTATGCTATTCTATATACACAATTTTAATTTCACTTCATAGTTCATTTGTAATAACTTTGCTTACTATGTTAATATGGCTGGTGATGTATTCTTCTTTCATCAGTTTTCTATTTAGCTTCCCACACTTTTAGTACGAAATACCATAATCATATATATATATAAGATTTATACAAATAATGCTTCAAATGTAGTACATTATATATATGTTTGTGCACATTTGTAGATAAATTAAGATGGATGCATTAGTTTATCATTCTGTTTATTTTTATTCAAATACGTGTAATCAATATTTCACCTATATCAATTTTATTAATCTATTCATGTTATTTATTATTCATTCAATTTAATTAATATTAATTATTAAATAGTATTAAATATGGGGGATTTGAACTCATACAACTGATAAACGTTTTGAAAGAAAATGTTTTTAAAAAGTATAAAACGAAACATACTAACGTGTGTTATTATATCTCGCATTACATTGGTTTGAAGAAAATTCGGAAAAAGGTTTTTAGTATTTTATAATCTAGACACAAGCTAACAGAAAAGTAAAAAAGTGTGTTCATCTTGAGATTGAAATCGAATTTATTTTTACTACAAGACTATATTTTTTTCTTTCCTTAGCTTTTGATATCACTGCTAAAAATGTAACTTTGGTCAGGTAAATTTTGACAGCCCCGTTAAAAGATCTTAAGCCAATAACTTTCGCTGCAGCCATTGATATGTAGAGCATACTAGAAGAGAAAAAAAGCTGTTTACCATGGAGAGACTCATCAGTTATTGATCAAAAGTAGGAATGCATCTGTTTACATTATATGAGAGTGGGAGCAGAAATCATGGAGGACATCAGGAGCAAACAAATTTTTCAAAAGAAAAAAAAAAGAATAAACAGATAAGGATTTTCATCTAACAATATTTAAAAGATGTAATTATTTTATATTTCTGTAAAATGCATATATATATATCATCGGCTTTATTTTATGAATTTAGTAATTGATTATTGAAGTATGAGTTAGCATTTAATTAAATATTTATGGATTTATATTTAATTAAAGTTCCATTACTTTTTTTTAAAAAATCTTACCAAAAAATTCAAAGTAATAATACACAAAATTAAAATTATGATTAATAATAAAAAAAATAATTGAATAGTGTTACTTTACTCAGGATATCATGTGAGGTCAGAGTATTGAAAGTGATATGTTGAACTTTGATTCAAGAATCACTAGTTTATGTATGACTCTCTTTCTCCATGCTAAACTGTGCTGGGCATAGCATAACTATGATAGTCAGGAAATGAATTGTAAATCATTTTTAATATTATCGTATTCATTTTTTTCTACACACATGTCCATATCCCAATTAAAAAAATATTAGTGAATTGCCTTTTTTTTGTATCATCTGTCTATGAGTAATTTGTAATAGAGTATTTATTTTTTTATTGGTTTGATTTAAAACTAAAGACTTTTAATATTTTGAAATGTTTTACAGATACTAGTTTTTTGTCACATTATCAAATTTTATCCGTTCAAAGCCTTATTGTTAAACCAATTTTTTATTCTAGCCTCAAAATCCCCAACGACAATCTTAAAATATAGTTGGTCCGATCAAAAATATTCAATCTGTTTTGCTACCAGGATAAAAATTTGGTGCATAAATGTGAATAATCTTTATTTGATGACTTCCTTTAATTGGCACAATTTTATTATTTCATTTTTTATTCATAATGAAACCATTTAACGTGAGCTTAATATTTGTGCAGTTGTCCACTTTTCACATTAATTGTCTTTATCATTTTTTCTAATTTTACAATGTTCACAATGTCTCATTTTGTAAATATGATTTTAAATAATGTCTCATTTTATGTTAAATATTTCCTCCAAGTGATGTGATTTTCTCTCATTTGAGAGCAATATACAATTGAAGATAGCTAAATAAATAATCACGTGAGAAAGTAGCATTTCTTTAATCACCAAGAGCTGCTTTGGCTGATGTTTTTGCAGACTTTAGGATATGAGATCTGTTAATTTATTTTTGCCTTTAAGAAAATCCAACAGATATTTTAGTCAAAAAAAACACCAGTCTTCTAAAACGATAGATCATGTTTTGTTTTGCTTTTTTGCACTTAAATTCAGATATATACACATGAAATTTGACTGATGAGTATTGGAGAGCTATCTATTCATTTTAGTTTACCATATTAATAATCATTTGGTAATAACTGCAAAGGTAAGAAATTGTAGAGTGGATATTAAAAATTTGCTCCTCTTTATTGCTTTAAAGCTTCAAAAAGTTGTCAAATGATTTCTCCTCAGTTAATAAAAAATTCCTTTCTATGCCCTTTCTATATGTATATATGTGTTCATTTTTAAATGTTTATAATTTGCTTGTTACAATGTTATTTTTTTTTTAAAAAAAATTCTTGATAATTTTACAGCTTTAATCTTTTATAGTCTATAATCATTAAGAGAGAGAGCAAATAAATTTATTATGATTATTTTTACTGACATTTATTTAGATTTTTTCCATCATTTACTTTTATCATTTTATTTGGATCTCCTGTTATTATAATCAATAGTTTACTAATGTCTTTTCAAGATGGCCTTCTAGAGCACAACATTTTTCATTCTCATTCACTATTTCCTGCACATCAGTTTCTTGGAAATGAGAAAAATGAACGGAAGGAAGTGGTATAATGCTTAGTATTTCATAGTGTTTGAATTTTTATTTTAAGTATTCGTTTGTGTGTTAAAACTGGCGTTTAAATGAATTAAAAAAATGGTTTTGAAAATTAACATTTATATTTATTAGAGTCGAAATGGCCATACTTATTTATAAATGGCTGGCTGTTTATTATTGTTATTATTTCTTTTATTTAATAGCTATAAAGAAAACGCACTTTTAAATTAGTGTAAATTTCATACATATTTTTAAAACATTTTATAAGGAATATTTTAAAAACTTAAAATTAAAATATTTGCTTTATGTCTATACACTTTATTAATAATAAAAAGATTCTAATTGCCCATGCACTTTTCTATGAGTTCATAATATAAAGACTTTATAATTTTTATATAATAAAATTTAGATGTTTAAAATAAAGTAATAAAATATGATTATTTAATAACATTATTTTGGTTTAAATGATGTGGAATAAATTAGTTTGTTTTAGAAACATATATAATCTTTTTCAAACAAGGTCAATCTATCCAGCTTATTCTTTAACTTCTCGTCTTCACATTACACTAGTATACTTCTTTATTTTATATATGTCACATTTGGTTTCTTTCTAGGTTTTTTATTATTTGATGACTTCAGTTTAAGACTTCAAATTTCCTCTTTTATTATATCTTATAGCCATATTTTTATGTCATTTGTATTTCATTCTCTTATTTCTTTGAATGATGTCATTTATACCTATTTGTTCTGTCATCCATGAATTTCATTTTTGATCCTTTCTTGTTAATTCCCAACACATTACTTTCCATACTTCTTCCTTAAGCAGTCTAATGTTTCTTTAGTTCCCTTCTAATGAATGTCAAATTCTTATGTTTATACATAAGAATTAGTAAAACATAGTTATTAAAAATATTTCTTTTCAAACATATACCTATATTTCTCTTGAATATTAAATTATTTTTGTCAAATGCACTCTCTCTGTTTAATTTCTACAATTAACCTATTAAGATTCTTATTTATATTAATAATCTGATTAAACTTTGTATAGTTATTAAGTTCCAATTCATTGCTTTGGATTTTCAATTATTTTCTTCTCTAAAAACCCATTTAACATTATTTTAACTTTAGCATTTATTTTTATCCTACTTTCTAACTGATAACTATTGCAACATTTGCTGAAGGTCTGAAGCATTATTTATAAAAGCAATTATCTTATTTTCAAGATGTACATAATTTAAAAACTAAATGACAATGCAGTACCAGACAGCATACCAACACAGATAATTGATCAAGACACTATATTAAACATACATATAAAAGGAATAAAGCCACAATGTTTTTTATGTGGAAAACATGAACACCTAAAATAAACTGTGATTCAAGGACAAACATTGAGAACTATGCAAATGAAAATCACCAGGAAACAACAGACAGCACAGAGCAGACAATAAAAGCTTGTCAACATAGAGAAACTCGCAACCAGAAAACAAAAAATCATCACCCACAAAAGAAAGATATAAGCAAAGATATAATAATCAGAGAACAACTTCCAGACTCACACATTAAAAAAATAAAAAGTGATCAGCCAGACAAAATTACTAACGAAGTCAGTGCTAATAAAGAAAACAAAGAAACAAAAGGCCCTAATAATAACAATATCCAACATAATCAACCCCAACCAGCACAAACAATAGAAATAGAAGGTGGAACCTTAACCAATCTGACACAAATAATACACACAAGTTTGTCCCAAACAAAACAAGGAGAAACAGACCCAAAAATAAAAACAATAAGCCCACCAAAGAAAGATAAGCACTCTAAAAAAGTCAAAACCCAAAACCTTAACTCAGACAACTACACCCAATTGTGCCATTCAAATGATGCTACTGATGAAGAAGTGGAGCTAGAATATGAGGATGCACAAGAACAGCAAACAATCAATCAAGATGTAGATACAAACACATATATCTCCAGCAATACTAGTAAAATTATAAATAAAGATGACTAGAATAAAACATTTAAACCCATCATTTAAAAGCCAGGAAAGGAATCCCAGATGTATTTACATCACAAGAAAGAAAATGGCTAAATCCCTCACCCACAAACTCACATATACAATTGCAAACTATGCAAAGGAAATGGCAACATATCCGACTACATGGGTTATTCAAACAGTAGACAAGCTTTATAGACATTAATTGCATCAAATAAATGAACAATTTGTGGATTAAGTTTATAGATAATTTTCAAATAAACACCTATATAGATCATATGAATTTAAATCAGAGAACAATTAATTGATTGGACCACAAGAATAACAAAATCATAAAAACAATAAAACAAAAATTCAGACTAAGATTTGAAACCCCCCCCCCCAAAAAAAAAAGAAATATTCTCAAAATGTAACTCAATGTATTAACCTATTATTGAAACTATTTAATCAAATATAAATGAACACACAGACATAATTATAATCAATATAAAATCTTTGAGTATTGAAACTGATTTCTTCAAATATGTATACTCTTAAATGAAAATATGTATCTAAAATCTAGACACTGCCATGTAAAAAAACAAAGAATTTACAAAATGTAATTTCAATGTAAAAAAGTTCTTGAGTTAATTGCCTTTTGAAACATAATTTAAATGATATCTACATATTTTTATTCATACTTTAATTCCCAAAATACTCCAAATAAAAGTAATTTAAATAGTTTCAAATTCATTAGAACATAGAGATAATTATTTTACAGCTAAGTTTGAACATGGATTGCTTTAATAATTTCTGTTGAGAGGTGGATAAAACTAATGACAAAAATAGTGATTTTTTGATGTTATCTGATAGAATTTTTGTTGCTCAGAAACACAATTTTTATTATGATGCTGAAGTACATTTACTTTATTTCTGATTCTTTTTGTATCTCAAACATTTCCAAACACTACACACTTTTTTTGATTTAGATCATAGCATGGTATGGAGAGAATAGTTCAATTTAAATTTTATTGCTCATTTGCATTTCAAGCATAATCTTGGTTACATTTTTTAAAGTTTTAGATAAAAGTCTATTGTCCCTGAAACTTGTTTAGATGATGTAAAAATTTAAGAGTTCTTGTGAATGTTGATAAACTATTTACTGGTCCATGCAATAACATTCTTCCTCCAGATATCTTGAAAATGTAATGTCTTTAATGCGGAAGTGTAGAAAAGATGATTTCCTTTTTATGTTTGTTAGGCTTTTATTTTATTTTAGGCTTTTGTTATTTTAACATTATGCCACAGAAGCTTGATAGTAATGTAAGCAATTGCAATGGAGACTTCACAAGCCCCATTGGATTATCTTTATTCAGCTGAATCTCATAGTTAATAACTTTACTATTATGCTGTTATTTTAAAAACAGTATTAAAAGAAGACAATGTAGTTGGATCAAAAATTGCTTATCAAGTGCCAGATTTTTTTTGTTAAGAGTAAACAACCCCCCTTACTGCACAATTAATGATATCCAAAATTACTATAGTTATCTTGTAGAACGACACAACACTAAAATTCATAATCCATTTTGCATACCTTCTCCCCACACATACCTTGCCTTGTGTTGAACTATTTTTAAAATTAACTTTAATATTAACAAAAAACAATAAAAGCATTCATTACCTAAATAATATAATTTTTATATAATTTTATTAAATGTAAATTTTATATCACCCTTGTTCTATTAAATACATATCAGTACACAAATATTATTTTACAAATATTAAAATTAGAGTAATTGCCCATAATATATCAATCATCCTTAAAAAATTAAAAATAATCTTTCACTTAAATATGAATAAAAGATTTTAGTCTCATAACTTTCAAAAAGAAATAGTAAACATTAATGGAAACATCCATGCTACCAATAGAAAAGACACTTTCTTTGAGATCTCTAAGAAATGGGCTATGTAACACTAGCTTATTTAAATATTTGCATATATTTTAGTATATATTTTATGATGGCTATGAATATGAGGCAGGGATCGTCAAAAACATTAAGCCTATAAACTTTAATATTAATTTATATCTTCTTTTCCATTAAACAATTATAAATAAGTGTTTTTTGTTTACATAATAGTGAGAAGTAAAACTATATTATTAAAAATAAATAGTTTAAAATGAAAACAACTGTATATTTAAGCAAATATACACAACATATCTATATATTTAAAGACAAAATTTTTTGACTGCAACTATATAGAATAAAAATGGAAAAAAAAATATTTTAAAGAGCATGTATATCTTTGTTTTAATTCTATTGATCAGGTATCCATGGTAATAATACCATATAAAAGTTAAATTATAGTTTCAAAATTTTAAATGTATACTTTAAGATAATAGTAATGCCCTAAACTTTGGAGTATAATAAGAATAAATGATTTAAACCATAAAGATTAGAGAAAAGTTTGGAGAGATGTTATAATCATTTTATTTATAATCATTTGTTATTTATAATCATTTGTATTATAATCCACTATATAATTTTAATATACAAGTTGTCAATTTAAATAAACATTGTTACTTATAAATTTGACTTTAATTTATTTTTATTGTGATGTTTCTTCAAAAGTTAAACATATATAAAATTGCAATCAAAGAAAGAATGAACAATTATTGATTACAAAATAATAATTATTTTAAAATTATTGTAATAGTAGTATTTTTTTTTAAAAAAATTATTCTTAAACTTTATATTTGAATTCAATTAATAATATCATATATTAAAGATAGAATTGGAATCAGAACTTTAGTTTTCAAGTAATGATTTAAATTAATTTTATTTGTAAAATATTTGTTTATTTCAATTATTTTTAAAATAGAAACAAAAATATTTAAGTTAAAATTTGTACAAATTGGTTTGAGTTATTAACCAATGAGATTTAAGCAAATACTTTTCTGATGTCTATTTATCCCAGGGTTTTTAAGGGAAAAAATCATGCAGATGATAAAAAGTAAAAAAAAAAATTAAAGAAAATTTAAATCAGATAGTAATCTCAATTTATTTTTCCTTAAAAACAATTATAAAACATAAAAATATTTTAAGTCTTAAGTAGTAAAAATGATCTAAAAACATCTAAAGATATAAAATATTTTAAAGGAATTATTAATACTATGGAGTAAATAAATTAAATCTTCATTATAACTAAAGTTCCAATCCTGATCATCTTCTTATAGCCAAGATAACACCACAGAAAAGTTTGAATAATCTAAGTTATTTTAATTTTGCCTAGAATATCCATGAGAAAGGAAACACAACTGCATTGCTTCAGAGAGAAACATAATGATAGTCACATAATAAAACATTCATTTGTCTATGCTAAGTTAAGTGTTATTAATTATAGATTAAATGTGAAAAACAGATTAAAAATTCCTAGAAATAAAATTTTAAAGCTGATAGAAATATTTTATAGAATGTTAAAAATAATTATTCAGTTGTGAGTGGTGAATGCAAGAAATGCTAATCTTCATTTGAATTAAACAGTTGATATGTAGGAAATAATTTGCAAAATTTGAAGAAAATATTTATTCCATACTTAATAACAAAACAAGATAAATACAATTTAAATTAAGATTTCTTATGTTTAAATAGAAGATGAACTTTTATGCTAGCCTTTTAAGAACTGAATAATCAAAAATGGAAAAAAAGTGTAACTTTTGAAGGGTAGATGATAGTCACAAAGATAATGTACTACAAGCTAGAAAATTTAATGAATTTATCCAATATGTGTTTAAAACATTTTACACGACTAATGAATAACAGAAAAGGAGAGAAATCATAAAAGTAAACTTATTGATGACTTATTTGAACATGTTTAAAAGTTTGTGCAGCATGGGAGAATAAAGTGGAGATTTATTTAGAATATTCATTAAACTTTTCATAGTGGATTTTAAAGAGCAGGATTATATGCAATGCAACTTTAAAACTATCTAGGAAGAAAGAATGCATCCAATTTAAGATCTTGTCTCATCATTTGTGCTTTGTGTTTAATGTTTTGTTGAACTATACATGTCTTTTAGCAATACAAAAAGAAGAATAAATAAATGTGTGATGAATAGTAAAATTCTGCAGAGTAACCATGGTAATATTCACTAAAAATTTGTGAAATGGGTTTAAAGAAAAAAACAAGGAGAAAAGGATTTCAATTTTAAAGTTAGTGTTAATAATTTCCTTGTTTGATATGAAATATACATACAAGGTATTTTTTATAATTGTGATTTAAAGAATTGATATATGCAATTTAGTACATAATATTAAAAGTATTAATTTTTTTTTTTTGTTAGTTGTCCATGTTAGAAAAAAAAAGTATGCTTAAATATGGGAAAAGAGTACATATGAGTTATAATATAAAAGTGTGTCTGAGTGAAATATAGTGTTAAAACTGTATATTTTGGGCCAGTATATTTTTAAAAAATTAAGGGTGATAAAATAAGTTAAAAGGTAATTTGAATTTATTATTCTTAAAACATTTAACTAAAGGGAAATGAACTAGTGATCGTAAATAATCTGATAAGATTCTTAGAAAAGACTAATAAGCATGTTATAAAATGCAATATGCATGAAAGCAAAAAAGAGTGAATGTAATGTAAGACAATAAATATCATGATCGCATTTGTTAGAAAAAAAATCTTATGGATAATAATAATAACAAATAGATTATTTGTTGTATAACATGATCGTAGATATGAATAGAAAAATATTTCATGGGAAGATTATATTATATTGTAGTCTAGAATTAGTAGAATAATAGATGCCAAATACACAATCGAGAAAGATGAGTTAAAATTCCAGGATAGGATAAAATCTCATTGAAAAAGACAAGCTATAAAACAGTTAGGGATAGGAATTTAAAAGCATGGCCATCTTTAAATTATTGACTACTAGAACTTATTATAGATTGTACTAGAGGAGAAAAGTGATTTTTGTTTTTTTGAGGTTTCAGTTTTTTAAAATATAATGTGAAGATTTCTGAGCAGATGCTTTTTAAAATTATTTTACGTAATTATGTGATATATATATATATATGGCCTTATGCGTGTGTGTGAAGAACATTTATAAGTATATAAAAGGGAGTGTCAATCCCAGACTTGCAACAAATGGGATAGTCAAAAAATATTTTTAGAACTATCCAATTTGCTTAGATTTCAAATTCACATTAGAAATTATTTTTTTATTTATCAAGCATTAATCCACATACTTTGTTTTGCTAATGAGAGGAGAAGCCTAATTTGGTTTTCATCTGCCAAAAAACAATTGAAGTAAAACTTCTGTTCTATAGTAATCATGAGAACTCCTTCAGAAAACATTCTAACCATTAGTAAGAGCCAAATCTCTAAGCTGTAATTTAGTTGTCCAAGAAAAGTAAAACTTTTAAAACTATTAAAAGTAGTCAGTAGAGATAATATTAATGGGTAGAACTTTCAGTAAATAATATTAGCTAAGAGTTGAGAGCATGGATGATGGAGCATAGAGACGTTTTAACACTTTTATTAATAACTTCTATCAGCATATATACAGATGTGCATATCCTATATATAGATCCTTATGCAAATCTAGACTGCTGTTTTAATTTTACCATATCTGGAACTAACAATAATGATTAATTGCTCAGGATGTCAATTGAGATTTGAATTTTCAAACTAACTTGCTGAGCAAAATAGTTTCATACCATTAAGTAATTATATATACATTTGCTTTATTGAACTTATCCAAGATCACTGTGCTATATCATGAAATCAAATAAGAAAATGACAGAAAATATTCCCAGAAGTTGTAGCAAGTTTTTTCTATTCACATGAATGAGCATTATGGTTTGTTTGCACTCTTGATCTTTGAAAGCCCATTATATATATATATATATGTAATAATATTATAAATTAACGATTTTATTTCTTCAAAGTAATATATGTAATCTTATAATTAAATATTAGTAAATACAGTAGTAAATTTTTTTTGAAAAGAACAAAAAAAATATAATCTTCACTTAGGAACGCTTTTGACTATTCTTGTAGTCTTTGTCAACTAGTTCATTGAAAGGTCAACCTTCCCATAATTCCATGACCTTAATGTTAGCTGCCTGCCTATTGATTTAAGTCTTGCCTGTATTTATATTATATTATCATAGCTTCCTTTATTTTTCTTTTATTGTTATTTCTTTCAGTTTGCAATATTTTCACATTATTATAATTGAAATTAAAACCATATATACATAATTTATTATGGTCATAAAAAACAGAAGCTAATACATTATTATTATCTTTGCAATTTTGTTTTGTATTTTGGACTCTTTTTAATAACATCAAGTGTTCTTTCATTTTTTTCTCCAATGTACACCTGGATTCCCCTATATATCCACTACCTTATTTACATATCCATTTATAAATGATACAATTTTTATTTGTAAATGAGATTTTGTCTTTAGAGTTATTTATTAGCTTATTTAATATAGGGGGTGCATAAAATGTAATTTCACATATATTGCTATAAATTTTCCTTATGAAATTTTCTTGTTGATTCGAAATATATAATATTGATATCCAAATTCTATTAATAGAAGAATAAACATTTTTATTTATATTTTTATATTTATATTTCGTATTAAAATTTTTAATAATATAATAAATACAATTGTAATTATAACCAACATTTAACAATTCATTAGAATACATTTCAATATTTTTGCATTTATCTGATAAATATTTATAAAGATTATCATTTCTAAACAAGGTCTTCAAATCTGCCATTTTATGTGACATTGGTACTCTTGATTATGATATATAGTCTCTTTTTGCTATTGGTTTAATAATCATATTGTAAACCAGTTTACATATATCTTTGATTATCTTAAGATTGAGGAACTGAATGCACATTTCATCTGTTTTGATCCATTTTAAGCCATTTATATTATTTAATTCTTTAAACAAATCTTTAATTGTATTTGGCTTGCCACATACAAAAACATCATCAATATACTGATAATATAAAGTAATATTTTTTTGATAATCTTCTTTTTTCAAAATATTTTCTTTGTATGTAGAAATTACAAATTACATATTTGTGCAACTATAGGCAGACCCATTGGCCCTGCATTGCCAATTTTATAAAAATTCTTCTTAAAGACTGCATAAATATTTTTATCAAGAATGCTTAATGTGTCAATTATAAATTTTATTGTTTTAACATTAACATTTTTAAAATTTAATGTGTGAGAAATAATTTCAATAGAAGCCATTCGATCAATTGATCCATTCATTTCACTAATGTCTAATGTACATAATACACCATTAACATCAATAATAACATCACAAATTTTACTAACAAAATCAAATGATGAACATATTGTATAGTTACCAAAACCAAGAATTTCTTGTAGCATTTTTTCAATTTATCAACACATTTCATATTACCTCCTCCCCAAATCAACCATTAACTGCAATGATTCATTCTCTTTATGCAGTTTTATATTTGAAAAGATCTCTTGACATATTGCCGAAGAAGGATAAATCTTATAATAAGTAAAATTAAATGTAACTATCAAGTGTCATTTGATCGATATTATGAAAAAATGTGTAGGAAATTTTATATAAAAATTAACTTTTTATATGGAAAGGCTTTAAAAGTCAGCCTGAAGATAACAATTATATTAATTTATTCGGTGTGTATCTTAATTTCCAACAAAAACATATGGTGCAAAATATGTTGGTCGTCAATGGAAAGATAGTGATCTAGAATTGAAATCTGCTGCAGAAAATTCCTTCGACATAATTAAATGTGATTTAAAAGTTTTCAAGGATTTAGTAAAAAAAGTAAAAGAAAATAATTTTAATTATACAATGAATTATGATTGGAACGTACAAATCTCTAAATTTAAAAATTTTATATCTGATAATCTAGTATGTATAAAGGAATATAAAGGATTAAGAATGTGTTTATTACTAAAATCTGATTATGAAGATAAAGTTATTACTCAAATGAATAATCTTAATTTTATGAAAGTTAATATAATAAATATAGAAAATTTGCATATTCATTTGTTAATAATATTTTTAAAAAATCAAAAAATAATATGATTGACAATTTTACTTATTATAAGATTTAACCTTCTTTGGCACTATATTCTAAGATCTTTTCAAATATAAAACTGCATAAAGAGAATTAACCATTATAGTTAATGGTTAATTTTAGGCAGGTGGGGGGGAGTCTTATGAAATGTGTCCATTAATTGAGAAAATGGTATAAGAAATTTTGGTTTTGGTAAATATATGTTTATCATTTGATTTTGTTAGTAAAATTTTGACATTATTGTTGATGTTAATGATGTATTATGTACATTAGACGTCAATGAAATGTATGGATTAATTGATCAAATGGCTTCTATTGAAATTATTTCTCACTCATTAAATTTAAAATTTGTTAATGTTAAAACAATAAAATTTATAGTTGAAACATTAAGCATTATTGATAAAAATATTTATGCAGTCTTTAAGAAGGATTTTTATAAAATGGGGTAATCAATGGCCAATGGATTTTCCTACAGTTGCTCAAATATGTAATTTGCAATTTCTACATATGAAGAAAATATTTTGAAAAAGGAAAATTATCAATAAAAATATTACATTATATTATCGGTATGTGAATGATGTTTTTGTATGTGGCAAGCCAAATAAAATTAAAGAATTGTTTAAAGAATTAAATAATATAAATGGCTTAAAATGGATCAAAACAGATGAAAATTTAATGTGCGTTCAGTTCCTCGATCTTAAGATAAGTAGAAATATATGTAAACTGGGTTACTATATGACTATTAAACCAATAGCAAAAAGAGGCTATTTACCATATAAATCAAAGATACCGATGTCACATAAAAGGTCAGGTTTGAAGTACTTCTTGTTCAGAAATGATAATCTTTGTAAATATTCATCAGATAAATGCAAAAATACTGAAATGTATTCTAATGAATTGTTAAATGTTGGTTATAATTACAATCGTATTTATTATACTATTAAAAATTTCAATAAAAAATATAAATATGAAAATATAAATAATAACTGTTAATTCTTCTATTAATAAAATTTGGATACCAATACCATATATTTAGAACCAACTAGAAAATATCATAAGGAAAATTTATAACGATATGTGTAAAATTGCATTTTACACATCTCCTACATTAAATAAGTTAATAAAGATAAAACCTCATTTACAAATAAAAATTGTATCATTTATAAACGGTTATGTAGATATGGTAGCGTATATATAGAGGAATGGAGGTGTACAATGGAGAAAAGAACCAAAGAACACTTGATGTTATTAAAAAGAGTCCAAAATACAAAACAAAATTGCAAAGATAAAAATCATGTATCAGCTTCCATTTTTTATGATCATAATAAATTATGTATATATGGTTTTAATTTCAATTATAATAATGTAAAAATATTGTAAACTGAAGGAAATAACAATAAAAGAAAAATAAAGGAAGCTATGCTAATATGTAAATACAGGCAAGACTTAATCAATAGGCAGGCAGCTAACATTAAGATCACGGAATTATGGGAAGGTTGACATTTCAAAGACTAGTTGACAAAGACTAAGAGGACTCCTACGTGAAGATTATATATTTTTTGTCCTTTTCAAAAATTTTTTGATTATTGTATTTACATATTTAATTATAAGATTATATATAACAATAAGTGAATAGCTTCATTGGTCAGGAGTTCATAAGAGACTAATCCACACTAATCCATGTGGGGCAAAATCTCAAAATTTTTACATACATTCCCTTTTTTCATTGATTTAACGATTTGTACTGAAATAATTTTATTTTAAAAATGTCTTCTTATGCTAGTTAACATATTTTCAGAAAAATGTTTGACCTTTAGTAACAGGACAATTGGAAATAAGAAAATTGTTTAAAATAAAAGCTCTTCCCGTATTTTCATCGTTCATTTTAGAGATTGTGGTGTTTAGACGAATCATTAATCAAGACAGTATTCATTAAACTGATTGATGAACTAAGTAAATGGTATGGCTACATTACATTAAGAGATTTATCAGAAGGAAAAAAAGTCAGGTTACTTAGAATAATAAAAATTGAGTGCAAAATCCTTAATCTTGCTACACAATTTATATTTTCTTCTAGTAAGACATTTTTCAATACGCTTTCAATTTAACTACATGCTAGTTAATTAAGGGCAGTAGAAGTTGTATTCTCTCTCACTCTCTTTTTTTTTGAAAAAAAAAAAATCCCAACAACTTATTTCTATATTTTTATGTTAATGTATTTTCTTATATATATATATTTAAAAAGCTATGATTTGGTATGCATAACACGTATGCACATATATATATATGTAGATATAATGTCTTAATGGTAAATAACTTTAGAATTTTATAACGGGATTTAATGGAGCTCATGAATAAATTGATTATAACATTAAAATTGTAATGCTTAATTAAAATATGTATAGAAATGATAAGTTGTGATAGTCTATTGTTAATTAATAATTTTCACTTTATTGCTTAGGTAATATAAAACACTCAGTTTACAATATATATGTACGTTCATATACAAGGCGGATTAGCATCAAACTGTATTGCAGCCTTACGCCCCTCCCCTCTTAAAATAATAGCCATCGATTTTTTTAAGAACTGATAGATATTTGTAAACAAATAAAAAGCACAAAATTGATTTTTTTTTTTACAAAATCGATTAACTAATTTGTAACTGTAATTCTTAAAAAGTCAGGGCTACAAATCT
Organism: Epiperipatus broadwayi; assembly: GCA_028023455.1. Classification (NCBI taxonomy): domain Eukaryota; kingdom Metazoa; phylum Onychophora; class Udeonychophora; order Euonychophora; family Peripatidae; genus Epiperipatus; species Epiperipatus broadwayi. Next base: position 1,163,440 of record JAQFVV010012524.1, read on the forward strand.
CATCGAAGTGTTTGCGATAGACAATTTGCCTATTTGGTTTAATAGAAATACAACCTCTATAAACGCATGCACAATGTTTTCGCTTTGTTTTTTTATAATTAAATATGAATATATTGATTCTAAAATCTTTGAAGAACTAATACATTTTATTTTTAATATACATTTTGTGTAGGATTTTTAAAGAAATTGTTCGGAAATAATAGTTTGCTATTGTCAACTAGCCATTTCTGATTAATCGTAAATGCAATATAGAGATCGTACCAATACATCAAAGAAGCTGACGTGAGCCATAAGCTCGAAACCAGTTGGTCTGGAGATTGGAGTGTTCTGGATAGAGATTTTAAATATTTTATCATACCACACTTATTAATTAAGAGCTTGTTTGAGCTATTGGTACGCTCTCTGTATTGCATTTTTGTATATACAAGCTTATAAATGTAATGTCATGTTATATATGACTTGCTTTTTTGATTATTAATAGTGAATGTATATAATCAGAATTGCCCAGGATTTTAAATGAAGTAGTACAGAAATGAAATAAAATTTATGAAGTAGGGGAATGCTTTTATGTAATAATAGAATTATAATCGATATCTTAAAAGAAGCAGGTGAAAAAATATAATTTTTTTTGGCAAAGTTACATACCAAATATTTAAATGATAAATATATACCAGAGGATTGGAAGAATGCAGTATTAATATTAATATTTAAAAAGGCTGATCTTCTATCAGTTCTATACATAGATTTTACCAAGATAATTTCAACTCGTCTACAGCTAACTTTTTATTTTAACCAACCAAAAAAAAAAAAAAAAGCTGTCTTTAAAAATGATTTTAGTACAGAAGATAATATTCAAGTATTGAGAAAAGTTATAGAAATGATCACTGAATATGAATTGCCATTATCCTTTGGATTTGCAGATTATGAAAAGGCATTTGACTCTATAAACGTTGCTTCAGTGAATAAAGCATTGGATCATCAAGGAATAAATCTAGGATATTGTCATATTATGAAGAATATTTATAAAAGTGCAACAACAACAATTACATTACATAATGATACAATGAAAATTAACATTTAGAAGAGTGCACAATAGGGTCATTCCGTATCTCCAATATTTTTTACAGCAATATTGCAAAAAGTATTTTGTTGTTTAAAATGGGAAGTGAAAAAATTAATAATTATTTAAGTCATCCAGATTTTGCAAATACTGCAACTCATTTTGTAAATAATGCTTTAGAACTTCAGGAAATGTTGCAGGAGTTATATGAAAATAAGAAAATAAATCTAAAGTTAATTGTTAAAAAGACTAAAGTAATGTTCAATGGATTTTTTTCCAAGAAGAAAATAAAGATTGATAATGATGAAGCAGTTACAAATATGTTGGTCAGACAGAAACATACCATATAAAATTAATCATAGATTTAAATTTTGTTGGAGTGCTTTTGGTAGAAATAATTTAATATATTAAAAGGAAATATGTCTATGTGTTTGAAAAAAGAATTGTAATAAATGTACTTTGCCAATTCTTTTTTATGAATCTGAGACTTGGACACTTAACAGAAGAGTAATACAAATACTTCAGACAACTCAACAAAACATAGAGAGATGCATGTTACGAGTAACAAGAAGAGCTTAGAAATGAAATATGTGGATGAGAAAACAAACATGTGTTATTGACTTCATTGAGAGAATTAAGAGACTGAAATGGAGTTGGATTGCACATATTTCTAGAAGGAATGATAATAGATGACAGTTATAATTTTAAACTATAGTCCAAGAGATTGTAAAAAACCTAGAAAGAAAGAGTTCCATATGAGGTGGATAGAAGAAATAAGGAAGTATGCATGAGTGATATGGAGAAGAGGGGCTAGATAATGGAGAATGTAGGTTGAATTTTATCCTGCAATGAATCTATAATTTTTGAAATTGGTGTGGAATTGCTAACAAATTCTCCAGTTTATTGGTTTTATCAGAGTATTACTTTACCTATTCCATTAAATCTCAACTATCCATCAGTGCTGAAAATTAGACTACTCATTCTTAAGGTGTCAATTTGCATTTATTTCAAAGAAAGCTAAGATTGTCTTCAATAATTCTTGTTTTCCATTATAAAATTTGCAGTAATACAGTAATAAGAATGACAGATTCGAGATCCATGGATCATGTTTCTAGTCCTGTTGTTGTTTTTTTTTTTTTTTTAAATATTTGTATGGTCTCCCAAGTAAGAAACCATTGAATTATTTTATAAATAAATAAAATATAAGATTTTAAATTCATAATACAATTTTTATTCCACTAATAATTAAACAAAGGATTATTTTTTAGATATTATAATTTCTAACTCTTGAAAATTAAAGAGGTTCAAAAGATGAAGCTTAAAACTTTTATTTCAAAGAAGGCTCATTGTCAGCAGGTATGATCTTTAATGTTGTTATCCATAATTTATATAATTTATTTATGTAGGACAGATGCCAGTTATATTATAGTAAAAATGCAAAGTAATTTGTATATGACAGGTAAAACTCTCCCAAAAAGTGTGCTTTACTGGTCACCATGTGATTGCATGTGTGAATAAAGTGTAAATAATATATTTATATATTTTTGTCATTTTCCTATTAATAAATTAACCCCCCCCCCAAAAAAAAAAAAAAAAAAAAAACCCTGTCAATATTGTAATTAATTTTTCCACAATGTTTGGTAATAAAAAATAAAATATTATTAAATACAACATTTCCTAGCAGGTATTTTTTTATAAACATTGTTTGGGGGTCGCTGAAACTGTAGATTTATCAAAAATTTATGGACTGTCATCTTGGTTTGCTTGAAAATTCACAAGTACCTATAATTCTCAGTCAATTTCATGATTCAAAAAATTTTAATTTTTTTTAAAAAATAATTTCTTAGCTTTTTTGTTTTTAAGTATAATTTTCATTAAATTTCCTGGTGAAGTGGGGGTGAGGGGTGGTGGAGAACTAAATTTGATTTTGCATAATATTTTTTATTTCTTCACATAATATAAAAGCTATATATAATAATAATCATTTAGTAATTGTATTCTTGTTTATGTCTATAAAAATGCATTTAAAGCAGACAAAAAAAAAAAGATTTTTATTTTTTTTTAAATATATTTTTAAGATTATGTTTTTTAATCAAAATGAATTATACTTCTGTTCTAAAGCTTCATCAATGTTTACTTTGCCATTAGAGAAAAGCTTTATATTATTTTCTTTTCTTTTAAAAAATATTGTTTTAAAGCAGACAAGTAGCAAGTAAATTTAGAATTTTATCTTTCAATAAGCTGACATAGAAAAAAGATCAGAAATTAGAAAAAAATGTGGAAGCAATATTAATATTTTGAAAGACAATCATGGAAAACAAAATAGTATAATTGAATGAAAAATGATTATGGTATTACTATATGTTCTTTTTTCTTTCTCAGGAAAAAAAGTATTATCTGTGATGATTGTATATGTAAGTAACAATCACTCTTAGTATTATTCATTTGATACTGTTTAAAGTTACTTCTATAAATACGTCTGAGAAATATTTTTGTATTTAACTCAAATCAACCCGCAATGCCAACTATGTGCCACAGCAGACGAGACAATTCATCACCTCCTGTATTTCTGTCCTTTTCTCAAACCGATCAGGTCCTTTATTGGTGAAAGCTTGTCGCTTGACATTAGAGAAGTGTTAGTCATTCAAAAGGCTATAAAGAGTGGTATATTCTCTAAAATCAGAATCGCCATTATTCTGACCTTTGCAATTTGGCTATCCAGATGCAAGTGTATATTCGAAAGTGCTAATCATGGTGTCTGCAACATCTATATCAAATTACTCAAGTGGCTCAGAAACAGAGATAGATTGCTGGCTCTGGACTGGCTTTTTCATGAAACCTGGGCTAGGGTCACCCTCCTGGAGGAGTGAAGGAGGGCAATGGCCCCAGTTTCAGACCACAGAAAGCTCTACAGAGTGAATGCCTTGCAACAAAGTAAAAAGAAAATAGCTATGTATAGATAAACATGTGCAATTGTATCTAATAAATTTTAATTTATTTTTAATAAAATAAAAAAAAAGGATAATATAACTTTCCTATTATCCAGTCCATAAAAAAGAAGAAAAAATCCATATAAACAATGTTCCTATTACAGTGAAATGTCCATCTTTAATTAGTTACAGAATTAAGTACGATATTCAGCAACATATATCTTCTAAAAATGAACATGATGCATAGATGTCTTTATTTATAAAATGTCTCTTACACTTGGTCTTTTAAAGTACTAACATTATTTTACTGTGTCTATGCATTATACATTTTTACATGAGCATGTAGTTTCTGTATAGATTCCAATAATAAATAATGCTAAATGTTATTTATGTGGAATATTCTGATTAAGATGAATAGATAGAAATATACATATAATTTTTGTGTGGTCATTGCTTTGCAAATAGGATTAGAAAGTGAGGTTCAGGAAAAATGAGTTTTAAAGTTACCAAAGGCGGTCCTAGCTGACAAATAAGATACTGATATGAAATCATTCTGAGCTTCTGTATAATCTGTATATAAGTCTTATTTTTATACTCATGAGATTGCATGTGTTTTTTCTATAATCTTTAGTGCTATGGTAGAATAGAAAGTATAAACCTCATAATTTTTTGGTAATACTGTCAAGTGGCATTGGCCTGAAATTTAGAATGACCATCCATTATTGGCACTTAAACAATTTGATGTTATTTTATGGATGCATAATTGATTGGGTTGAACTAACTATGAAAAAATACTCTAAATGGAATCAGTGAATTGCTAGACCTTTGAGAGGAATTGAGTCAGTGTCCAGAATCACAGGAAATTTCCCCGTTTTGTTTGATCTAGTAGTAGATTGAGACATTGAAGCTCAGCTTCCGTGCCTCATGACCTAACTAACTCAAACACTTTGGGATGAACATTTTATGAACTCCTGAGAAATATAAACTATTTGATTATTTTATTTATTATATATAATTGTAATTAATTTATTTTTTAATGTCTTTATCAGAATGTTTAGTTTCTTTAACAAGTTTTTTTTTTTCAGACATTAAAATATTATGAGGCTATTCCAATGAAGTTAAAAAGCTATAATGTGATGAAAACTTTTATTACCTTGTGCGGAATATGAGTGATTTGGAATATTCTAATTGTAAGGAAATGTTTGCTTTTTTGATGCAATACATGAATATATTTGATACATTTTAATAGGTTGATGTAAGCATTGTGATGATATTGAAATGAGGATACTAGTAATGTCTTCAAATTGAGATTGGGTCTTAAAAAGAATATAGATTTTGCATCACTGTACAGAATGCATTTAAATTATACCCAAATTATGTTGAGAAATAGGAGATATTAAAATTAAACAATTAGTATATTTAACAAGGATTCTAATGACAGGTGAAGATGATTGGGTATAGTTTATTTAACACTATTTATATTTATATGCTGTTAATAAGATCTGGATGCATGTTAACAGTTTAGATAATAGAAAAGAGCAAAAATCAGATATTTTCATGTTGCAGTAGTTGAGCTGGTAAATATAATTACATTATGTGAATATTTCAAGTGAAAATAAAGTAAAGTGAGCCAATTGCTGTTTAGATTCTGTTTATGTTGTAACTGAAGTTATCTCCAAATTAAAAGATTTCTGGAACTTGGTGTTTTTCTTTTTTATATTTAGTATATAATTGCTGTTATGTTTGTCTTTATTGAAGAATATATTACAGTAAAAAAATTAAATTACTATTCAATTTTTATATAAATTTATAATTTTTATATTTTAAAATGGGAATTCAATATTAACTTTTATTCCTAATATCTTATTGAAAATGAAAAATTATTTTACAATAAATTTCTAAAAGAAGTCACACACTGTGTCTTTGTTAAAACTTTCATTTGATTTCTAATTTTATATTCATTTGAAGAAAAAACTTAATTGGTTAGTTATATTTTTTAAGAATATATGAAATTATGTTGTTTTATCACATCATAATTTTACATTTTTTATTTTTAATAGGAACTACTTTTTTCCTGTAAGACATCTTAAATTTACTTCATTATTATTTTTTTGCAGTTGGATAAAAAACAAACAAATATTTATTAAATTTTAATTATAGCTAATATTTATTAATAATCCATTACATTTAATAATCAAAAGAGTAAATAATATAGTCATTTTTTATAGTTTCAAATATAATCATTCATTACATTATTAATAGCAAATATATAAAAACAATTTTTTATAAAAATGATAAATATATAATTAATAATAATAATTATTATTATTATTATTATTTTAATTTTGAAAAATATAATTATTGAAATACATTGTATTAATACATTTTCTTTAACAAATACAAATGTACAAACAGTTTAAACTTTGTGGCTAATTGTTCTAAAGTGTAAAATATAAAATGCACTAACACACACAAGCACACAAAGCTTTGTGTGCTTGTGCATGTTAGCACATTTTACATTTAACAAATACAGTAAAACATAGATTTCCATGTCTACTTTCAATTGTAACCACAATATGTTTTTTCAAGAATTGTTGTTTAACTGAGTCATCTGGTTAAATGTTAAAAAGTAATAATATATACCGAGTAAAGTGAATACTATGTTTATGAATAAGGATGTGTATTATTTTAAGCTTTTAATCACTGAAGGAAAGATTTTGTTAAAATCTTAGTCTCAGATTTTGGCTTGTATTGCTTTTTATTAAAAACTTTTTTGTTCCAAAATTGCCAGTGATAATGTGCATTTAAGCCATTAGTAAGCAGGCAATTTTTTTTTGTTTTTGTTTTACACAATTGCTTCTCATTTACATCTAAAACCATGTATTTTAAAGTCAACACATTGTACTGAGCATTGTCTTTTATTTTTAAAGTTTTTTAGATTATATTTTCATAACAAAGTTTGTTTTTTTACATTCACTCAGCATTTTTTACATTTTTTTTTATAATAGATATAAATAAATTTAATAAATAAAAATAGCCTAAAAATTTGGAATGATGAATACACAGAAATATATAGAAACAATAATAAGTATTCGACCATTTTCTTTACAAATATGAATCATTAAAATAAAATAAAAAACCAAGATTAGAAAACTGAAAAAGTGTGTTAAATGATTTTTTTTTCAAAAAAAATATATTGAAATATATAAAAATAGTCAAAATACAAAAGGTTTCATCTTAGCCTGCAAACTAAATAATAATTCTTCCAAAAAATAATATTTTTCATAAGGTTTTAATAAAGCATAACTTTGAATAATGAATAGTTTCTTTAAAATTTTAAAATCAAACATATATTTATAAAAAAAAAAAATCAACAAAATATTGGATCAACAGTTTTGACAAGAGGTATTTATACTTCATTTTATTTCTGTTTTTTTTTTTCCTCACTTAATTTGCAAAGCAACAAAGACAAACAGATGTTTATACATCCATATATACATAATAGTACAATACTTTAATTTAATGTATTTAAAAATCAATTGAATGATAAGATACTCAGCAGATTTCAAGCATCCAAAGTCTAGGTTGAACCTTGCCCTAGAAATCTTTAACTCTTAAATCCATCATTCAAACACTACACTAACTTTCACATAATGTTTTTATTGACTGAATGATATACTAAATCCATTAATTAAATGGAATTTAAACCCAGACTTTCAAGCTCCCTAAAGTCATTCACTCTATCCAATATAATCAAAACACATAAATGATCTCTTATATATATATATATGTATATTTCATCCTGAACCAGCACTTATCAGTTAGTCCAGATCATCGTCTCCCACACACATATATAATCAGTACTCAGATTATATTAAGTTTGTAAATCTACATCCTTTAATAGACAGGCTTCAATCCTCTCTGCTCTCTAAGTCTTTAGCCATTCATATCACTGAAAATCTGATGATGGAATTCTCAAAGTCCTTGATTGATGCCAATATTATGATTATACCCGTGTTAACCTTAAGTCAATCTGATCCTTCATATGTAGGACTTTAACATGTCAATTTAATATGCGGAAAAGGGATGGGCAGAATGCAGGTTGAACCCATAATATTGAAATACAAGTATTTCAATACATTATACTTGTATTTCAATATTAAAACCATTAATGTGTTTTAATAAAATCTGTTCTATTCACACAACTATAGAAACTGAATGTGTTTTTAAAAATACATTTATTGCAATATAAGTTTATACTGATTGCTAGGAAATATTAAAAAAGATTTTAGGCTTTATTTGGAATTTTATGCATTTTTTTTTGTCACTGATTGCTCATATCTTGTTGACTATGTTTTAGTTATTTGTCATTCCTATTTAGGTCAGTAAAAAATAAAAATGTTTAATGAAGAAGGAAATATAACATACTAAGTAATTAGAAATTGCAAATGCGCTCCAATCTATGCCACCTACTGAAGTTTAAGAAATCATGATTAAGCAGGTAATTATGCCCTAGTTTCAATGATAATGATAAAATGCCAGAAGCCAGTCTGGAGTAGATATTTAAATGCATTACCATTTGATATTTACTAATTATTCAAGTTTTCTATGGATATTAATTATGTAACTTAATTATATTTATTGAATGATTTAATTTCATAAATCAATTTTCATCAATTTTAGTATTTTATCATTATTTGATCCTTTGCAGTTTGGTGTAGTTGAAAAAGCACCCAACTTGGGCTGGTACTTGCAGTTCTGGTGCTCCGACTTCTTATGAACATTCAAGAAATAAAGCGATTAGCATTATTTTTATCTTTTTATTTGACCCTGCATGGTTTGGTGGAGTTGGTAAAACATATGACTTGGGATCAGGACATCCCAGGATCCATTCTGGTACTCATAGTTCTGGCACATCATTAGCAGTACTTTTGTCATTTTATTTGACCCTGCATGGTTTGGTGGAGTTGGTAGAGCATCTGACTTGGGATCAGGACATCCCAGGATCCATTCTGGTACTCAATAGTTCTGGTACTTAAACTTCTTAGAATTCCTGAGTAATAAAGTCATTAGCATTACTTTTGTCATTTTATTTGACACTGCCTGGTTTGGTGGAGTTGGTAGAGCATCTGACTTGGGATCAGGATATCCCAGGATCCATTCTGGTACTCATAGTTCCAGCACTTAAACTTCTTAGAATTCCTGAGTAATAAAGCCAGTAGCATTATCTTTTGTCATTATTTGAATATGTTTCGTAAAATATATTAACCAATAAAATTCCATTATTTATTTTATATTTTAATTTTGTTTGTAAATATTTATATAAAAAACTTTGTGATTGGATGAACATAGCTCAGCTATTTGATTATGATGAAGTTTGTGCCTGTGCTTAGCATAGTGATATAGCATTAGCTTCCTATATTCATAAGTTTAAATAAGGATTTTTTTAAAACTAAGTATTTTTAAGATATATTTGGATTTTTTTCAAGTAGTGGCCCTGTATTTAACCTAACTGTCATTTAGCATTGATTACTAAATGATTATCTACTTGCTATGAACATATAAGTAAAGCAAAGTTATTGATAAAAAAGTTGAAATCTTTCAAGATGATTTCAACGTCTAATTGAACATATAATTTACTCACGGGCTTAGTACTTTTAGAAGCATTACGCACCCCCTCATGATTTTTTTTAATTTGACAAACCCACATCAGCTTAAGACTTTTATCTCAGTCTAATAGAACTCAGACACACTTTAACTTTACTAATATTGATTGACTACTCTGTTAGACAAGGATTGTCTACCTGGAAGAAAAATTATAAGATTGTTATCTGGAAAGTTTTTGGAAGTTTACATTTTTTGGATTTATAACTTAAGGTTATAGACATAATATATTAGCAGATGTGCTCCATTTCATGAAGTCATTTATATAAGTTGTTCGCCATTATGCTTTTTTTTTCCTCATATTTTTTTAGTTGTTTTTTTTTCATAGGTCAAATGCGTTGACCGGGCAGCGAACCCGGGTCAGCTGCTTGGAAGGCAGCTATGCTAACCACTAGGCCACCAACGCTTGACAATTAAAATTATACTTTTGCAAATAAAGTATAATTATTATTTTTTTTTTTTTGTTATAACTATAAATATTACAATATCTTAATTTAAAAATCTTTCATTTATTCGGCTTTTTTAAAAATAATAATAACTGTATTTAAAAGAAAAAAAAGGAGAGAAGGGGAGGGGGGTGAGTGGAAAGCAAAAGAAATAATATCGAATTAAAAGACAGATTTAAAAAAAAAAAAAATCAGAAAAGAAATGGAGCGTAAAATCCTGGTCAAATAATATTTTAGAATGAGAAGGCTGCTTTTTTTTTTTTTAAAATGATTTAGAGAATAAAAAGAAGTGGGAGGGGTAAAATTGCCTAACATATTTATATCTATCTTTTTTATCTTAAGAGTATTATTTAATTTCGAATTCATGATTAAATTGGTTACATTTTTTTAAAGAGTTGAGAGTGATTTATACAGTCAAGCATTATGTTAACAGTACCTAAAAAATATTAACTATGTAAGAAAAAAACAAATTAATGAGAGCAAGTTCAATATTAGCCACATGGCTTTGTAATTGATTTTTTTTAATTCCAATTATTTGGTAGGAAATTATTTTTGAAAAAGGCAAAAAAGAAAAAAAAAAGCTTGACTTATTTAATTTATTTTTGATATTTTAGATATTTGATGGTAAATTAGAAAAATTACTAATGAAAGATAAATATTTATGTGTAAAATTATTGTAGATTTTTTAAAAATCTTTGTAGCTCATTTATAATCCTACCTTTGTGTGTTATGCGCGTTTATATCTTTTATATTCACTCGAGAATAATAATTGTCTAAAAAAAAAATGAATATGACTCGTTGGAATTTTTTTTTGTCATATACAGTAATTGATAAGTTCTCTATAGAAACATTTTTGGCATATATTTTAAAATTCTATTTAGTCACCATTAACAAATTTATAGGGTATAAGGAATGATAAATTACCATTGATAATGGATCGAGAATTATTATTTTACTGTAGATAGTCTCTATTGCTTAGGCATAATACATCAGCAGACAACATAAAACAACATACGTATATATATATATAGTCTTTTGTTAGAAATAATAATGTAACTGCATCTTATCTCCGTTACTTTAAATGACAAACGGTTTTATTATTACACCGCATATCATTTGCATTTTGAGTGTTTATCAGTTTAACTAAAAGTGATTATTTACTTTGTTTGAAGTGTCCCTTTTTTTTTCTCAATTTTTTTTTAAAAAAAACTCCTTTAATCCATAAATAATATATGGTGTCAGTGAAGGAAATAAGAAAATAAAAGTTGATACAAAAGTAAAACTTGGTGAAAAAAAAAAAAATTAATATAATGTCATTGTCGAACTATTGTTGTTTATTTTAGTATATTCCAACTTTCAAGCAACCTTCAACTGTCCACATTATCTCACATTACTGATAAACATGACCACACACCTGTAGAAAAGATAAATAATCACCAATAGACATATTTCGTGCTGAACCAGCACTCAACAGTTGAGCCAGATTATCATCTCCCACACACATATATAATCAGTGCTCAGTTTATATTAAGATAGCAAATCATTATACTTTAATGGACAGGCTTCAATCTAAATCCAGTCTCCAACTCTTCAGTCATCCATACCATTGAGAATTTGATGATAGAATGCCCAAATCCCATGCTAATGCCAATATTGTTGTTATGCCCATGTTGACCTCAAGTCACTCTGCTCCTCGTGTATAGGATAGTATCCATTTAAATACATAGAAGAGGGGGGGGTAGGCAGAACGCAGGCTTAATGTGTAAGATTTGAAATACAGGCATTCTTATACCTAGAAATTAATTGTAAATGTAGAGAACTTGAACTCCAATTTCAAGCAACCTTCACCTGTGCACACTATCTCATACTACTGATACACATGACCACACACATGTAAAACAGATAAATTATCACCAATATACATATATCATTCATGCTGAACCAGCACTCATTAGTTGGTCCAGATTGTCATCTCCCATACACATACATTATTTATCATTTTTATATTTACAATTAAGTTCCAGATATAAGAATGCCTGTATTTCAAATTTTAGTATATCCCATAAAATTTACACCCCCCCCCGTCTATCCTGAAAGTACATAGCATTGCTTGTGTTATTTTGGGTTTAGAAAAAAATTAAATCTTTAGTTTTTGAAAGTAGAAAAAAATTAAATAAAAATTGTTTCGGAGTATTATTAAAAACCTTGGAAAACTAAGAAGTCTATCATTTGCCAGTGGTACTAAAAATTTATTTTTGTTGTATTAAAAAGAATTGTAAAAAATATCGTAAAATAATATTTTATTTACTTAAAAAAATGCTTTATTATTTTTTCAATAATAAAAAGAAAAAAATGCTATGTTTTGTTTTAAAATAGTGTTTTTTTAATTTTTGAAGAAAATAAAAAAGTAGTTTATTTTTTTTAATATTGCAGAAATAAAATATTAAATTGGAAACATAATTCTTAATAAAAGTCTCTTTAATTATACAACGCGTTTTGTATAAATTGCTATACATAAATGACTCTCAAGATGAATTTAAACTGAACCACCCTCCTCATTAACATCTCACATGTTTTATTATCCTTATCAATATTTATCGATATCAAATTATTACAAATTAATCTAAAGGTGCCAAACATTCTTCCTCCACAACTATGATATTCTTTTTCTGTCTCAGATGAATGGCTTAATGCTTGTTATTAAGGATTTATCTAATCTAAATATAATGATATTTGTAAGAGACTCTGGGAGAGGAAATGCTATAGTTGTAGTGCAAGAAATTTGGCAACTTTAGACTAAATTGTAATATAATTATGTCCTAAATTATATTGCAGAATACTTAGAAACAGTTTCTTTTTTATAGCATTGTATACCTATTGATATTATTTTTTTACAAATTGTATCTTATATTTTTATATTGTACTGTGTGAAAATTTATATGTATATTAACTTCTTTAGATTAATAAATGTACAGTACTTTACCAGTTCTTACTTATGAATCTGAGAATTGGATATTCAAAGAAGAGCAATAGGCAGACATCATATCTTTTAACAAAGTATGTTTGGAGCAACAAGAAGGATCTGAAAGTGAAGTCTATGTGTGATAGAACAACAACTATCATTGATATTATTGAAAAAAATGAGTCTGAAATGGAGTTGGGTTGGACATATTTCTATTAGAGCTAATAATAATAGATAGTTAAAGTCTTTAACTGGACCCATGGAATTTTAAAAGAAATCTCAAGTGAAATAGATGGATAAAATAAGGAAGTTTGCCTGAATTGATGATGATGATGATTTAAAAAATACCTTTTTTTGCAGTTAGATTTAAACACACAAAATGTTGAATGATTGCAACCTAATTATAAAATATTCTTTCTTATTGCATTATCAAATTCATATAATACTAATATGACCTATGTTCTTTATTACTTTTTACAATGCTTTTTTACAATCCACTATTTACGGTTTCGATCACCCCAGCAATCTTCCTCAGAAATGTAGAAACTCACTATTGATACTTTCAAATGCTCCAGCAATCTTCTTCAGAACTTCTATCATTCTGAAGAAGTTCTGAAGAAGATTGCTAGGTCAATCAAAACCATCAATAGTGGATAGTAAAAAAGCATTGTAAAAAGTAATAAAGAATATAGGTGATATCTATATTATAAAATATTTCAAAAAAGTAATAATGAATGATCATTAATAGAGTGCTTTGCCTGTTTTAGTGCATTAAAGAAATATCAGAGTCTGGTAATTATGATTTATTGAACATATCTCTAGCTCTGTCATTTCTGGTGATTAAAATTTTTATGCCCTCCTGAGTAATAAAGCATTTGATTATTATTATTATTTTAATAGAAATGATGATTACATTTTTTTACATATCTAAATATAATTAAAAATATTTTATTTGTTGCTCTGATATTATTTGAAATTTGATCAACATTTTGGTTTAATTCAGATATATTTATGACACTCTACTGGTATATAACTAAACATTGACATGGTAATCTTAACTAAATACTTTCTGCAAAAGACTATATCTTTAATTTTGAAATATTTTTAGACTTTATAAATTATTAGATTTATCTTTGTATAATCTGATTGAATTCATATTAAGGCCATAAGATACTGTGACTAAATAATGATTTATAGTGGTTTCATTATTTAGCATTTACTTGAATCAATTTATTTTAATGTCTTTAAATTATATCATAAAATATATTAACATGTTGTTCCATGTAATTACTTCATTGTAGTTATTTTTATAGAAATATTTGGCTTTTATTGGTATTTATGCTTGTGCAGCTCATAATATTCACAATGTGATTTAGACTCAAGCTGCCAAAATAATTATTTTTAAATGCTAGTAGAAATTAATAATTAGTTTTGACTGATAATCATCACATATTTTTATTGTTTAGCACAGTTCTTTTTTCCGAGAAATGTTTTTGAATTATGAAACTTGTTTTTCAATTGATTAATATGTAGTTAGGAGTGCATAGAGAGAAAATAGCTGGTATAGTACATTATTAATATTAGTTTTAAAAAAGTTCATTAGACTGTAGAAAGTACAAGAGTGCAAATAAAAATACAAACTTTTTGGGAGGTAAAACTAATTATCTTAGTATATTACTAATTAATTTGAATATAAGTATGCAAACTTTGGCTTCATTATTTGCCATCATATCAGATTAAGATTTCCATTATATTCTATCCTCTTTCACCCTATTAATATATTTGAGCAAGACAATGAGTTTGTTTCAGATTTTGAGATTTTGGGGTGTCATAATGGTAGTGATATTGCTTCATCTTATATTATTTATTATAATACTAGTTTACCATTCACATTTATTTTCTATGCATTAGAAATGAAAACTAAAATTACTAGTGTAAAAAAGGCTGAAGCTGTCAGCAATTTATAGGCCTCATACATATATCACACAAATTTGATTGATTGTATCATAGTGTAAAGAAAGTAACAGGATCACTGTTAAATTGTTTGACCTCAGGTTTTTAAGAGTGTGTTTTATTCTTTTAACATTACAGAAACACAAATTGTAATTACATATTTAAGTTTATTTATTAAATATTTATTTTAAACAAAATTACTACTTGACAACAATTATATTTTAATTGAAAATGTTGAAGGCATAAAAGTGTAGTTATGATGGGACAGAAACTGTTTTTACATCTTAACAAGCATTGCTTTCATAAAATAAGGTTAAATAATTTTTTTGTGAAATTTTAATGATAAATTTAATTTTAAATTTTTAAGACATCTTTTTATTTTTTTTATGCTATTCATCTAAAATATGTTTTCATTTTAAAATTGGAATTTAAATATTTCATTCAATAATTTTTATGAATAAGTGAGATTATGATCCAATACAAAAAGAACAAATATGTCCAAATTTGCCATTAGGATCTTTTAAATAAAAGTGGTCATAGTTGGATTTCAAATGTGTTAAAACAGCACATCTACTTTTTTTTAGTAGCAGCTATATTTTCACTCATTTATTACTTTTTTTTTCATACTTAAATCTTTTTAGTATCTTTTATATTCACTGTCTTTAATAATGTGATAATTTTAAGGTAGTATGTAGTATGTACTGAATGTTTCATATATATATATATATAAATAAAAGGGTTTGAACTCATGATTTTTCATTCTACTCATCCTCCATTTCATCTCAAGCAATAAATACGCATGACCATACACATGTGAAAAGGATACATGATTCTCAATATATATATATTTCATGCAGAAACAGCACTCATCAGTTGGCTCAGATCATAATCTCATATACATATATACAATTAGTGCTTAGTTTGCTATCGCTTCTGATCGTTAATGGTAGAGAATAAACTCAAGAGTGAAGGTTTCCTGGCCAAAATTCAATTTGTCTCTTCCAGTAATCAAATATTACCCAATATTCAGTTACTTTTATTATTGCTTAAGAAGGCGGCGGATTCATTAGTTTTATATCTTTTCATAGGAATTCCACAAGCATATACAGACTAAATTTGGTACTGTGGTATTAGAGCTGCAACATGAAGAATTATAATCGTTTAATCATTAAATTAATTAGGTTATTAAATCAAAATCATATTTTAAAATCTACATTTAAAAAAAAAAAAACAATTTAACAAAAAAAATAATACGAAAAGCATTAATGTGAAGAATAGTTAAAATACGTGTTTAAATCAAATTGAGTGTGTGTTTGCACGTGCATATTCTGCATAATCTATTTTAATACACCGTACAGTCTCACACCTGCATTTATATATGTAATATATGCTGGATTCGAACTCAGACTTTCACACGACCTACAACTCTCAGTGCCATCTTATATTGCTGACTCACTTGATCTCACACATGTTGAAAAGATAAATAATCACCAATATAGGTATTTCGTGCTAAACCAGCACTCATTAAAGTATGAAGATTGGTTATCTTAATATAAAGCTGAGTACTAATTGTATATATGTGTGGAGATGGTAATCTGAACCAATTGATGAGTGCTCAATTTGATTTAAACACGCATTTTAACTAGTCTTCACATTAATGCTTTTCGTATTTTTTTTTTGTTAAATTGTTTTTTTTTTTTTAATGTAGATTTTAAAATATATTTTTGATTTAATAACCTAATTAATGTAATGATTAAACGATTACAATTCTTCATGTCGCAGCTGTAATACCACAGTACCCTAAATTTAATAGTACTGATTAAATTCTTAACATTATAAATTAACTAGGATGACTTTTGTATCTTTCATTAGAATTATATATATAATCTTCAATGAAACAATTGTCAATTACATTTGGGTTTTTTTTAACCATGAAAATATTTATGAAATCATCGTTATTTTAAATCGGTCTTGTTTACACTTTCGTCCATTTTCTATTTAAACCTCTATTTTATTTTCTGCAATTTCAAAAGTTCGTTTGCTGAAAAAATAAATAAAACTATATTTTTTTTAAAAAAAAATCAAATACTAATGCTTAAAAAATATTTTTGCTGAAAATTTCTGTTGTTCTTTTTACTTCTTTTCACGGTAACTTTAAAACCTCATCTATTTCAGTATAAGCAATAAATTACTTGCTTGTCAGTTGTAAGTTATTGAATTTTCAACAGCTGTTTTCTGGTACTAGTTAATCTTTAAAACAAAATTTATTTCAGTTTATTTATGAGATATTAAAATATTCTTAGTTTGCGTTTAATATCGTATAGCAATCATTACCCATAGTATTTAAATTAAAGAATTTTTTTGATGTCATAGAATAAAATATTATTATTGAGAATATTGATAAGACTGCTGAATAATAATTAAAAGGAAATAACACTTTTTTAAAATTAAAAACCAGGTTCTCACCTTCTTAAAATGTTATAAATATCATAGTTATTGTTATTGTTGCTGGCAACATCAATGTGAGTGCTATGAGGATTAGTACGGGTTTCATCTTTCTCATCTTCGGGGCAGTGAAGATGACGTGATGAATTGTGGTTTTAATCTCTTTGTTTTCTATGTGATTCATAGGTTGATTATTAGACTATGTGATAATCTGTAGAGGGCATATGATGTAAGCATGTGAGATTTACATTTTTGATTAGTGCTGTAGCATTGCTTGTCTTGGCTGTGAAGATGAAAGAATCTCATGCTTGGGTGACTCAGGCCAGAGAGTTCTACTATGGTTTAAACTCCAAATCAGAGCTGCTGTGTCACTCACGTCTGCCATCTGGATGGCAGGGTCTGGTGCTTGGAAGGTCTCACAAGCCTGGGTTTTGGAGGGGATCTGGGTGCTGTGGGGATTAGTAAGGGCATTGGATGAGAGTTTGAGCTTTGGAAATACCCCAAGGCCTGGCCTGGTTCCTAGTACTTAGCAGGGGGGGGCTGGGATGTGGGTGCTGCAGGGATTAGTACGGGTTTTAACTTTCTCATCTTCTGGATGGTGGGGATGATGTGATTTTTGGTAGCTGTGGGCTATCTAGTTGCCAGTAAGGTCAGGGGTTTCTTAGTAAACTATGAGAGAAGCTATGAATGGCAAGGTATATGCATATACAATTTAAGGTTTTTCTGTTCACTCGGTAAAGCAAGTTCTGCATTGTAAATCATACTTTGAATCTTGTTTATCACTACACACAACATGTAAATTCAAAGATTAATATTATGTTAATAAATCATATTTTGAGAAAAAAAAAGTTTCACCTACACTTCTTTTCCTAATTACATTCATCAAAATAAATATCAAATTTTCTTTTTCTCTCCCTGTGGAAAAATATTAATACTAGAAGTTGCTTAAACTTCTACATTCTATTCTAGAAGTACACCTTGAGACATATTTGGAAATCAGTCATCATCATCATCAACCATTATCAGTCCACTGCATGATGAAGGTCTCTTCAAGTTCAATTCATCTTCTCTGATCTTTAGCTTCTCTTCTCCACATCACCCCTGCACACTTTCTTATTCCATCCATTCATTTCACATGTGGTGTCTTTCTGGGTCTTTTACAATCTCTTGGAATCCTGTTTAAGATTTCAATTGTCTATCTATTATCATCTCTTCTAGCAATATGTCCAGTCCAACTCCAATTCAGTCTTTTAATTTTTCAATGAAGTCAGTAACACCTGGATGTTCTATTACCCATATATTGCTTTTTTGATCTCTTCTTGTTACTCCCAACATGCATTTTTCATACTTCTTTGAGTGGTCTGAAGTCTTAGTATTGCTCTTCTATTAAGTGTCCAAGTTTCAGATCCATAAGTAAGAACTGGTAAAACACATTTATTAAAAACCTTCCTTTTCAAACACATAGGCATATTTCCTTTTAGTATCAAGTTATTTCTACCAAAAGCACTCCAGCCAAGTTTAATTCTATTATTAATTTCATCCATTATGTTTCCATCTGTATTAATAATCTGACCAAGGTATTTGTAGGTGTTAACTTTTTCTAATTCATCATAATCAATCTTTATTTTCATATTTTGAGAAAATCCATTAAACATTACATTAGTCTTGTTAACATTTATCTTTAGTCCTACTTCATCTGATAACTCCTGCAACATTTCCCGAAGCTCTAAAGCATTATTTGCAAAACAACAACAATTACATCACCTGAAAAATCTAAATGACTTAAATAATATCCATTTACTTTCACTCCTTTAGCTTCCCTTTTTAATTCACAAAATATTTCTTACAGTACTGCTGTAAAATTTTTGGAGATATGGAGTTGCCCTGTCTTACACCCTTCTCAATGTTGACTTTCCTAATATCATTATTTAATCTAATTGTTGTTGTTGCATTTTTATAAATATCCTTTAAAATATGACAATATCCTGGATCTATACCTTGATGATCCAATGCTTTAACTCGATTACAGAGAACATTGGATTCACACCAACCAAGAGAACAAGCTGGATTTAAAAGTCGTTTTAGTATAGTAGATCATATCCAGATATTGCGGGAAGTTATGGAAAGGACAAATGAATATGAGTTGCCATTATGCTTTGGATTTGTAGATTATGAAAAGGCATTTGATTCTATAAACATTTCTTCAGTGATTAAAGCATTGAAAATCAGTAACAGAGGCTTAATACATTATTTCAAATACTGGTCACTAGAATGTAAATATTTTGATTTTTAAATCAAATTAAATCTTAAAGTCTTACCAGCCATATGTTTTTTAAGATAGAGAAATAATGCTCTATATATGAGGATTGCATTTGTTTGCTGTACTAAAGACAAGATGGAATGATAGGCTAGATATTAATCAGTACTCTGCCTTACATACTATGTGGGACAGACTACATGTTCTTTCTCTAGATGCTTTACTCATATCACTTTCATGGAATTGCTCAGGTTTTTTTCCAGTTATTCATCTTATCACTTTTATTTTGTTTGCTATTTGGTATTCATGATATATATATATATTTATATATGACATATTTACAAAGATATTCAAATACTATCAGTATTAACATAAGGTTATAAGAAATTGTGACAAAAAATCGGTTTCTTCTCAGATTATTTAACCAGATTTTGGACGTGGTAAGGCTCTTGTTTACAGACATTGGAACAATGCCTGCCCCTCCCCCCGAAAAAAATATATTTTTTTATTTTGTCAATATATTCTTACTGTATTTACTTATATATAAGTTAACCTGTAAATATTTTTTTCTAGTTAATATGTATAAACCTTTGTAAAGTCCAATAAAATTACTGTTGAAAGAGAAAATAAGATGTAAATATTTATATTAAATAATCACAGTTGATTCCACTTACTACTGTAGTAACATAAACAATATTTTTATATAAATAAAAAAGGTTTGTTTCCACGGTTCAGAAATTATTCTATATGCCAGCAGTCTCTGTTGAACGTAGAGATGTTAAAATAATTTTTGTTTCATTGTTTTATATAAACAAGAAAGTAATACCATAACATTTTTTATTATTAGTTTTTACAGGAATTTAATTTAACACAGATATTAAAATTGCTCCACCCCTTTTTTTCTTTTTTACAATGAATCTCAAAATCTTGTAGCTGAAGGTGATGCTTATATTAAGATCATTTTAGTCATATATTAAAAGGTTTTAATTTGGGAAACTGAATATCAGCAATAAAAATGATATTAAAAAAACAAAAATATATCTCGTTTAAAAAAAAAGAATTTTATTTTTAATAATAAATACATTTATTTTGTAATATGAATAAAATAGAAATCTGTTTTCATAATTGATACCTATTCATGTATTACAATGAATGCCATTGGCCTGGAAGCATGTTTATTATATAATCAATTCATTTTAGTACAAATTGAAATACATAACATGTAGAAATAAATCAATTCTAATATATGGTAAATACTGAACTTTAAAATATAATTAAAGGGGATTTGAACTCAGACGTCTATGCTTCCTTCAGCTATCCTCTCCATCTTATATAACCAATACACATGACGACACTTATGAATAAGATAAATGGTCTCCAATATACATACTTTGTGTTGAACCAGCACTCATCAGTTGGTCCAGATCATCATCTCGCACACATATATATAATCAGTGTTCAGTTTATATAAATTTATCAAATCTTCAAACTTTAATGGATAGACTTCAATATTCTCCACCCTCCAATTCTTCAGCCATCCATACCATTGAAAATCTGATGATGAAATGCTTGAAACCTTGATGATGGCAATATTGTTGTCATACTCATGTTGACTTTAAGTCACTCTGACCCCTTACATATATGTCCATACTATGTTCATTTAAATACACAGAGGGTTGGGCAGAATGCAGACTGAATCTGTAATAAATCAATACTAGTATATTGTAAATATTGAACTTTAAGACATAATTAAAGGGGATTTGAATATAGACTTTTAAGCTTTCTTCTGCTATTCTTTCCATCTTATATAACCAATACACATGACCACACACTGGACCAAATGATGAGTGCTGGTTCAGCATGAAATACATACATTGGAGATCATTTATATTATTCACATGTGTGTGGTCATGTGTATTAGTTATATAAGATGGAGGAAGATAACTGAAGGAAGCTTTAAAAGTCTGTATTCAAATTCCCTTTAATTACAACTTAAAGTTCAGCATTTACAATATACAACTATTGATTTATTACAAATTTATCCTAAATTCTGCCCATCCCTCTGTGTTATATGGACATATTAAAGTCATATATATGAGGGGTTAGAGTGTGTTAAGTTCAAAATGAGTATGACAATAATATTGGCATCACTGAGGGTTTGAGCATTTTATCATCAGATTTTCAATGGTTGGATGACTGAAGAGTTGGAGGGTGGGGAAGACTGAAGTCTGTCCATTAAAGCTTAAATATTTGCTATCTTAATATAAAATGAACACTGATTACATGTACTTGTGGATGGCTGAAGAGTTGGAGGATGGGATAGATTGAAGTCTGTTTATTAAAGCTTGAATATTTACTAAATATAAAATGAACACTTATTACATATACTTGTGGGTAATGATGATCTGGACCAAATCCATATATTGGAGATCATTTTATTTACATGTGGGTGCTCATGTTTATTGGTTATATAAGATGGAGAGGATAGCAGCTTAAGCCTGTTCAAATCCCCTTTAATAATATTAATGGATAATCATTTACAGGTTCTCAGACTAAAAATAAATTACATCGCAATATAATAATTTAAATATAAAAAAAGAATCAAAAATATAAATACTGTATATAAAATTATTTGCTACACATATTTTAAATACTATCATAATAAAATCAAACTTTTAAAAGCACATATACACACAAACATAAAATCTTACAATAAAAATCATCAAAATTCATAGTTCATTGATTTATTAATTGTATATCCAGAACTTACATTTTTATTACTCAAAAAAAAATTTTTTTTTTGGTGTTACTTATTCTGGTTTTCTAATTCAGAATGAAAACAAACAAAAAAATGTGATTTTTTAAAGATAAACAAATTTTTCTAATAAAAATGTAAAAAAATCACAAATTCTTGATTTAGCCATTCTATGTTCAGAATTTTTATTGTTTTTTTTCTTTCTAATGTGTCATAGAATCAGCCAGGAAGTGAACCCACTAACCCGGGACAACTGCTTGTAAAGCAGCTGTCACTTATGGCAGTGGACAGATCTTTAAATTAGTCTTAAAAGGTAACAAATGTCTGATTCACTATATAAAAAGAGATGATTCTGAAACATTCTATAAATGCATACTTATGTCAGCCAATCACATTCATTGTAGACTTTTTATTCATTGTGATTTTTACCAGCTTTAATTTGAATTGTTTTTAATGATGCTATTAATAAATTTAATAATATGTTTTTTCAGCTCATAATTTAACTTATTATACATACATAGTAGAATAATTAAATAAGAGCCTTACTTTATTTTCAATAGATACAAATAAATAGATGAATAAACTAAATTGGTAATTTAAGCTTTCCTAAACATGACAAAGATGTCCATCATATTAACATTAATTGTAACATTTATGTTCATTGTACAAATCCTTTTTTTAATAATAGAAATATTTACAGCATGAAATATCATATAAATATATTTGACATGACAATTACATATTATTGCTGTGAAACTATGAATGTTATTTGGATTCACCATTTGGAAATATCTTCATTTCAAATATAGTTAATGAGAAAAAACATTTGTTGGAGAACTTATTTACTATAGAAGTGTTTATATATATATATATATATATATATATTCACAAAAATAAAGCATTTGTAAATTTTACTCATTGTGGAAGTGTGTGTTATTGCATACTCTTGTATATTTTCCATCTGTGTATATATATTGTAGCTTTGGTACCAATGCTATCATGGTCTACAAGGTATGAATTTTTCAAAATTTTTTTTGATTATATATCTCACAATAGATAGGACAATTAAGTGATAAGTATAAAACCAAGAGTTAACTTCTATAAGGTCAATGTGCAAGGGGGATAATCGTTTTTATTTTTTTTAGACATCAAATATTAGTTTTTGATCATTTTCAATATTAAATACTGTACACCTGGGTCTCCTTTTGTGCGGTAGATAGGTTCCTCAGAAAATGAGCACAAAAGAAATCGCACAAAAATAGACTTATCTTACCTTGAAAAATGGGGGATACGTTCTGTAATTTTTCAAAAATCGCATAAAAGCAAAGCAACAACGTAAAAATTTGCATAAAAAAAATAAGATAATAAAATATGACTAATAAAAAATTTCAAATTTGAAAAAAATTGATACAAGACAAACTTTTTTTACTTTTTTTATTAACTACAGTATTTAATTTTATTAAAAACAATATATTTTTATACATAATTTACATTTTTTTCATACATGTACACTATTTTAATTATTATTGCTATTTGAGACATCAGACTTGGTATGATGTGATGTGATATGAGGTACTGTAGCTTCTCCTTAAATGAAGTCAAGAGGAAATACAACTAAAACATTTTCCAATCGCTGTTGATCCTTCACATTTCGTGAAGCGATCTGAAATTGATATTTTTGTTTCCAAAGAAATTCATTTTCTTGGGTGTTTTTTTTCTCTCTGTTAGAGTAAACTAAAAGTTTAAAATAAAAATAAGAACTTAGATTTACGATAATAAAAAGACACCGACTCATCATTGTTGGGCAAAATTTAATTAAAACTAACAATTAAAAATTAAATTCATTTTTTTGTCTTTAATTTTTTAATTTTCTATTTCGTTTAAAAATCAAATTTCATCGCTTTACATCACACTAATTTAAGATCACATTACATGATTTTTAAATTGTTAATTACAATTAAAAATCAGATTTTAATTGTCAAATTTAATTGCGTCCACCACTGTTATTCACCTTTTAAAAATAAACTTGCGGACACTAAATGATTAATTGATTATGTACTATTTTTATAAAAAGCAAAAATAAAACGTGATTTAAAATGCAAAAAACAACAACATAGTATTTTTTATCTATAACATTTAAACAGATTTACATTATAGTCTTGTAAAATTTATTACTTGTGGACATTAAATGATTAATTGATTATGTACTCTTTTTAAAAAAAGAAAAAATAGAACGTGATTTAAAATGCAAAAACAACAACATATATAGTGTAGGCATCTATAACGTTTGAACAGATTTACATTATAATCTTGTAAAATTTAATGTGTGTATATAAAATGGGGAATTCCTGATTTTAAGTGAATTATGAACTTTTTTATTGCATAAATCTATTACAGTACTATTTTAAAGTGCGGAAAATATTGAAATTATTAGATGGAATCCGAACTCCGATAATGCGCTATTACTTTAAACATGACGTGAGTGCGCGAAATTTATAATATTTAAAGTAATAGCACATTATCGGAGCTTGACTTCTGATCTAATAATTTTTATCGCATAAAAGAAAACTGCATACAAAGATATTAAGAAGAAACATGAATCGCATAACTTCAAAATTGCATTAAATAAATCCACATAAAACAAGACCCGGATGTATTTCTTTATAACAATTTAAGAAACAATTAGTGAATTGTTTTAGAAATATCTATAAATTGAGGCACACATAGAATAGTGTTTGTGAATAAACAGTAAGTGAGATCATACACAATCAAACTTTACTAAATTGAAATATTTACAACAAATTCAAAATTAATAAATTGTTGATTAAATCAGCAGAAGTGCTAATATTTAAAAATATAAAAAAATTGTTATATTTTCGTATAAATGTGCAGGCACGTGTATAACTAATATTCACAAAATTAAAAAAATGTACTAGAAAGATTAACAAAACAATTATTGAAATCTCAAATAATTAAATGTTTAGATTTAATAAATATTTCTAAAATAAAAGAATAGAAAACTTTAGGAATTTATGGCTGTTAAAATATTAATAAAATTTTATTGATCTAATGTTCATTGACAAATATTTATTGCTGTGATAAAGTTTGTTAATAAAGGAATAAATGCATTTTCATTTATTTATTTTTAAGAAATTGATGTTAAATTTTTATTATTATTATTTTATTGTTTTATATTATAAAATGAATACTCTTTTCTGTCCATTGAGGGAAAAAGTTATATGATCTCATCTGATTACTTGCAGTATTATGGAGATGCAACTACCAGGAGAGATGCATTGTGGAAAATGTTGATGTCATAGGAGAAAAGCTATAAATACCAGTAAATTAAAATGAGAGATCAATCTATAAAAATTTCAGTGTAGTATAAGATCAGACTTGTTTTTATCCAAAATTGCCATTTTTGTACCTACCTATCCAAGGATGAGAGGTAAAGAGCATTATCTAGGAGTCTGCCCTAGATGAGTCAGATCTACTCTATTTCAAGAGCAACATTGAATATATGTTAAACTAAAATATAAAAGGAAAAATAATTCAATATTTTTAAATTTTCAGTTAAGAAAATTTGAAATTTGCATATTGAAATTCTAAAATATCCAACTAAAAATTTGTTTAAAGGATTTAAATTGTGGTTCTCCAATTTTTAAGGAATATGCTTTTAATATGTGTTTCAGTAAAATTTTGAGTAATTATCCCAGAATATTATCCAGTAAAGGAAGCTTTTGTCTAAGGTTGTTGGAAGTGTCTCATATATAAAGGAATATATAATATATTTTAGTGAATGGAAACGATTGAAATAATTTTTTTAAATTAAAACATCATAAGCATGAAAATGTTCTAGTCACCAGTCGAGGTACTTGTTTTGACAAAAGTTACTTAAAGATTTTGGATGTTTATATGGTGACTATCAAAAGGATTAAGGAAATTAAAGAAATTCAAAATATATATTTGAGATGGATATTTTCTGAAATGGATTAATTTAATTGTGATACTTTTAATTTTCAATAAACTTGAATAATAGTGCTACAAATCATTAAATATATTGTCATTTGTGAATCTTATCATCAATAAATGTTCAATATTGGATTGCCATATAAATTTTATATGAACCATGTATTAGTTTGTTATGTTTTTATGATTAGTTTAATAAATTATTAGAATAGTAAATATATTAAATCTAACTATAAAGCTCTGTTGGAAATCCAGGTAGTATATTTTATATTCAATGTTTAAGAGTATAGTGTGATAGATAAGTATGAATGAATATAGTTTAAATCTTTGTTAGTGAGAGAGATTGCACTTTTTAAACCATTATTTTAAATTTATTTAAAATATAAATATTAAATTATATTTCATCATTTGTGATTTTTTCTTTTAAAGTTTTTTTCTGATCCATGTTTGAATAAATTTATCTAGAAGAAGTAGAACATTTTTCAGGATAAAGGTTATTTATATTTGGTTCATGAAATACTATGTGTTAAAATATATGCTATAATTAATTTAAAATTGCGATTTCAAATTTGCTGCCATGATATATTTTATATACCTGTTTGGTGAAGAAGTATTAAAATATTCTATCACATAGGTGTTTTTGAAATAAATCTTACAGTAATAAAATTTGAATTCAAACTGGAGTAGATAGAGAAAGTGGCAAATGTGTATGTATTAAACTTATGGTTATTGAGATATTTAAGTTGATTATATGTTCAAAGTAAAAGTGGGATGAAATATTGCAATCCATCTCCTATAACATGGATATAGTATTGCCACACATATCATGAGATTATACATCAAATGTAAATATAAACAATACATCACATAATTTTTTAAAAAGAGTGGTAAACATTCAACTCTAATATTTGTTATCATACAGAGGTAGTTCAAATTATTTATCTTTAATATCTATTGTCATTTAGTGCTGATTTGTATTTATTATTATTATTATTTTGTTTTGTTATTTACATGAAATAAACAATTTTGTTATTTTTGTTAAAGTATATGGCATTATTCTTTAATGATCATTTTGATACCATTTAGATTCAGGTCAAGATATCTCACTGATGATTTAAGGTTACTTAAATATTTTATTATATTTGCTATTTGAATCCCTGATAGCATGCATGCACATTCATCTTGATTGTAGTAAATGTTTATTAAAGAAAAGCCATGAGGTAATTATTACAATAAGTCTTAATGAATATCTTTTTAATAGAAACCCTGGAAATATGTAGGCAATGAATAGTTCAAACAAAGTTATATAAGTATGAAATCATTTAGTAATAAACCAGTGATTGTTGAAATATTACATAAATTATATTTAAAAGTTTAATAGTCAAGATTTAAATCCCTGAGAAATTATATATTTACGTTGATGATTTATTTTGTTGGGAAAAATGGAATGAGTGCATTCATGTAGGTTAGAGTCTTATAAAAGCTCAATCATATGTGAATGCGTTTTCAATACACACAAAAATAGTCGGAAGTGCGTTTACAGTTGCTCTCGCTCTGATTTTCGTTTTAGAACAGTTAACTTCTTACTTACTGTGTCTCATTTAAACAAAGTTAGATTGACAGATTACAATATATATATATAACATGTGGTGTAAGAAAGGTAATGATTAAAAAACTAATTATTTTAGTGAGTAAAAAATATTGCAATGTGATATGTAAATTACTAAACAACCCCAAAACATTTGATAGAAGTGATATGTGAAATTTAATGTATAAGTCACTAAGAAACCCACATATTTTAAACTCTATTCTATGTCCCAGTAGTATAATTAAATTGAAGTTAAATTTGTATTTCGCTAATTTTTATATATATATCATCTTCAGTTTGAAAAGTGTTTAATTTTTCTTTCCCAAATAAAACCTTTTTTTTTTTTTTTTTATAAAAAAATAATGTTAATTTTAAACAACTAAAAAAAAAATGAATAAATTATAAAAGTTTTATTTTTTTTTAATGAAATAAAAAACAAATTAACTAATTTTTAATATTAGTTAGTATAATGCAACTTTTTTTCTTCCTGAATATGTATTTAAATCTTTCTAAAAACACCACACAATTATAAAAAAATAAATATAAAATTATTGAAAACAATCTTGATGAAAAAAATCACTTTTACAATCATTTCTCTTTAATAAATATTTTGGGCAAACCATATACTCTAATTTAATTTTTGAGATGTAGAGCTTTATATTTTGCTTATGGCTCTTGGTATTTATTAAAATAAAAAGGAAATCTAATATATATATATATCTTTATTCATTGGGAAGTATTTATTTCAAGATTGCAATATTATTGTGTACATTTGTATATTATATTTAATGTTTTCATGGTTATAAGATGCAAATAAAAAAATGGTGACTTTTTCCCCATAAACTTAAATGTACTTATGCAATACCAAGGTATTTATGAAATTCCATGTTTACAGTACTGGAAAAGCTATATAGGATAATCCGATAGACACATTAATGGCAGAATTAAGGAACATAAAAATGCTTTCAATCAGAAGTTAAATACATCAGCTTTTACTACACATTTTTTTAGAAATTCATCACAAATCTGATTGTGATAATGCTAAAATTCTTGTTAATCTGGAAAAGTATGATTTGAGAATCATGAGGAAATCTATTGAAATATTAAGAAGACCAACTGATTTACATAAAGCAAATGAAGCACAATGTATTCCAGCCTTATGGAGACCACTTATTTGATCTCATCTAATGTGAACTCAAAATCAATTAATGGGAAACTGAAGAAAATAAACATTTTGCTAATTTACATATTCTGAATGCTCAAGTACTTCATGCTCAAGTTTTTTGTTAATCTGCATATTTTGAATATTCAACTAGTTCATGCTAAGTCTCTTTCTTTATCTCACACTCAATCTCATTATTTGAGATCTAAATTTTTTTTTTTAAAAACATAACCTTGACAATGGCAGATGCTATTTTGTCAAAATGTTAAGAAGTAATCAAAAGTAATAAAGTAGATTTTGGGTTTCCAATATTTCAACAAAGTAGCATTGGCCATCATTGTCAAGGTTGATATTTCATCGAAACATTGGGAAGTAACCAAAAACATCTCAAAGTTTAATCAAAAACTACTTTATGTACATCATATAACCATAAAACATTAAACATAATGTATATACTGACTGATTGAAAGCTGTCTGAGAAAAAACATGACTTGATGAATTTAGTCAAATGTATCATATCAAGATAACATAGAGCTTTCTAAAAGGTAGTGAAATATTATGTTTTTGAAACATATTATTTATTTGAAATGTATTATGTTAACCTTTTTATATAATTTGAAAACTCTGCTGTAAAAAAATATATAATTTAATTTTTCATATCGTGATGTATTTTCTCACATTTATAAAATATTTCATAGATTAAAAATTAAAACTATTTGTGAAACCAAAAAAAAAAAAATTTCAAATTTATGGATTTTGGTTTTTATAATCTGTCTCTTCACAGACCAATTTTATTTGTCTTTAATATATTTTACTAAATCTAAAAACAATTAAAAAAACACAAATGTTGAAGCTTTAATTATAGTTGTTATGAAAAGAAATTAAGTTTATATCAGTCCTGCAAAATATACTAATACATTCTTTGATAAATAAGTGAACATATTTAGATATGCATTAATTTTAAACCAAACATTGAAAATTTTATAATAAATTTAATATTATGACAGATTATATGCTTTTTATATACACTTCTAAAAAAGAATTTTTTTTTTTAAAAGTTGATATACATGTAATAAATAAATCACACAATGAATTCTAAGAAAGCAAATATTAATGAATACAATCTATAGAGTCAAAATTCACTCAAAATAAATAAAAAGAAACAAATGAAAATTAATATTATAAATAAAGCTAATAATTGTAAAATGTGTTTTTCTGAAGTTTCACGTGATGCCATTTAATCAAGGGTTGTATTGAATCCAACAGTTCCAGCCATTTAGACGAGTCTTTTTTTTATTATTTATTCAGTTGATATTTGGTCCAGGAAACCTTAGCTTTTTTTTTCCTATGTGTCAAAGCATCGGCCGGGAAGCGAACCCAGGACAACTGCTTGTAAGGCAGCTGTGCTAACCACTCGCCACCAATGCTTCTTAGCTTTTGTATGCATTATTGCATTAAGTCATACTATACAAACTTATTATTATTACAACATTTTTAAAGGTTATTTCAATTAAATGTTTCACTTTTATTTAGCTATAATAATTTGAATTAAGACCTGGCTCCGAGTTCAATGATTAAGATTGTGACTAACTCTGACATCTAAGTTGTTTTTTTTTTTCATTTAAAGTATATATATAATTTATTGAGTATATAAAACACATTGTCTACAATTGTAAGATTAAAAACAATTCACATGAAAAAAATTAAAAAAATTAATAAGATTTATTCATATAGTTTAATTTGATATTTAAATTGTAGATGGTGATTTATGAAACTGACAAGATGCTATTTATAATATACATATATTATTAGGACATGGGAAAAGATTGATTTGTACCTGATATTTAATGTTTCTAATCTATAATTTCTCAAGAAAAAAACATATTAATCAGTAAAATAACACCTTTTAATTTTCAGCTTATTACTTGTGTAAATAACATTTCCTCAGCATATTTTAGATGAATGAAAAGGTGTAGAATAGCTGTCATTTTTTGACAGTTTGTTATAGAAGCAGTGCTAACATATTATGTTTTAGCTCGCACTTGCACGTCTTTGATAGCCATTAGAATGTATTTTTTCCCCCATTGATTTAAATAAAAATGATTGATTGGTGTTTTTTTTTTTTTATATAATACATTTCTCATCACTAATAATTTTTATTATTACTAGATTTATTTGAATTAGTTATATCAAATCAATAAAGAATAAAGTGCTATGGAAATAAAAGAGTAAATAGAAGAAAAATAATGATATAAACATATTTAATACAAACTTTTAATCTACATATATGTTAAATTACTACAATTTTATCTAGAAGTATCAAACTTTCAGCATTCACCATTTTGATACCTTTTGTTTTAGATAAACACACTAATAATTACTAGAGTAGATATTAGATATTATTCTTAATCCGGATATTTAAGTATAATTGTAATTATATAATAAATGTAATATGTAATTTTTATGTATAAAATATTTGTTGAAAGAATAGTTAAAATTAATATAGAATTTGAATTAAAAATGAATTATGTAAATAAGTGTATTAAGATAATAAAAAAAGTGAGTGATTATAACAATTACCGTTAATTAGAAAGTCTTGACAGTTTTCTTCTTCTGTTTTGTTTTGTTTTTACGATTAATTTTGTAATACTCTTTTTTTTTTTCCATATGTCATAGCGTCGGCTGGGAGGCGAACCCGCAACAACCGTCTGCAACCAACTGCTTGCTTGCAAGGCGGCTGCGCTGACCTCTCGGCTAACAACGCTTGACAATACTCTTTTCTTTGTTCCTTTTTCATTATCAGCATAGAAAAACGTTTTTGAAACATTTAAATAGCCAGTATATTAATGAATATCCAAGTTGATACCCGCATTTTATATTCATTAATAATGTTTGGAAATTCTTTCCTCGTTTGATTTATTTGACTACAAATAAATAATAATATATATCTACTTTCAGCCAAGATAGTGAGATTAAATAGTAAAAAAAAACACTTGAAAAGAGGCAGTTTTAACTAGCTATTACTAGGAAGTAACTACCATTATCTCAGATAGTGAGCTCAATTTGGTTCCCCAAAATGCTCCCTAAATCAAAAATCTTGCATAAAAACAAGTAATTATAATTAATTTCTCTGGAAAAAATAATTAATTTGATACCCTTAAGTTCAAAATATGTAAAAGCTGCTTTAAAAATAAAACTTGAAATGAAAAAGGTATTAATTAATAAATATAAACATTTTAGTACACACAATAATAATTAAAAAAAGTATTAATTATGGACAAATATTCTCTGTAAAAACATGCAGCAGCTATAGTTTTATTTAATATATATATATAATTCATTTCTTGATGGTCCACCATTTTGCCCTTTACTTAGCCGGAGAATGATATTTCGTGAACCACAATTCGTTAAATTATAATAAAGTATGTAGAAAAAAGTAATAACACTGTGCATTTCAAAGTTTATTTTGGTTGCACTTGATGTTGTTTTATCAAAGTTTTTTTTATTTTTGTGATATCTTATCAATAAAACATCGGATTTTTTTGCAGTGCTGTTAATTTTTATTTTAATGCAAAAGTTCCACGAATTTATTTATTTTATATAAATGAAGTTGAAATTAAATGCGAATTAGATAAATAAATTTAGTGTACAATTTAATAGCCATAGTTATAACAATATAAATGATTAAATCTTTTTTTTTTTATTGCCATTACTAAATTTCTTTTAGGTTTAAGATAAAAATCATTATTGTCTTGAATACACCACAAACAAATTAGGAGATTATTATTGAGCAAATAAATATTTTAAACTTATGTTTAAAAGTAGCCTCTTTTTTTCAAAATAATTTCCAATTATGATGATATTTTTAGCTGCAGCCAAAAAACATTCATAAGAATTCAATCCAAAAATTGATTGAGTATACAAATTTATTCTTAATATACTTTGTTACTGTATGTAATTAAAGTATTTTTTTTTAATTATGTATTGTATTGAATAAAATACATTTTTTTTGCTCTTGTAGATATTAATAATATAAATCTTTGCTTTGAATATGTCATAAATGAACGATACTGAGTATCTTGCAAAGATATTGGATGAAAATTAGGAAAATACATTAATCATATTTTAATTCTATAATCAAAACATAATATTGCATATTATATAATGAATACACTCTATAATGCAGATTTTTATTGTAAATGTTATCACATTATTCTTGGATGATACAGCTTTATTGAAGTTACTGTCCTATGTTGTTATTAATTTTACAAAATAGCCACAATTTTTTTAAATATTTTAAAGATTGTTGTAGCAAATAACTGATTGAAAATCTAGATGTAGTTACAAATTAATAACAATTGCTATGACAAATCCTCACATAAAAATTCCATCATATTTTAGGGTAAAAGTTTACAGGAAGTTATCCATGAACATTATTTTCTTTTCATATGACTGTGATGGAGTAATTGTAGAATAACAAAATAAAAACTGACAAAACATTTGTAATGTGGAAATTTACAAATATATATATATATTTGCTTCTTTATTGAAAATTTTATAATGAAGATTAAAAACATTCTTATTAAAAATTTGGCAGTCATTAGACCAATAATAGCAGCTGTCCATTTTTTTATTGTTCTATTCTAGAATCATCTCTGCAGTAATGAGTAATTATCAGACATCAAATGTCAGTGCCAAATGAATTAGCCATTGATTTCTGTTAGTGATGAATACTACATTTAACATATCTATTAGTGATTTGAAACTATTCTTGGATTTCTGCTTTGAACTATCATATGGTATCCATTAATTATTTTTGTTTACAGGGATAATTTTGGAGTATATTGATAATGAATAGATTGATACTACTGTTGCCAGTATATATGAAGTAGTGGTCATTGATGTATCCAAATAATCAAAATTATCATTTTATTGTGGGCAATATTTAATAATACCTTTTCATTCTGATGAATGTTTGTTTCTGGAAAATATATTAAAAAATAAATATTGATCATCATAAGTGCATTTTGATTAATCACTTTTCCCTCACCCCATTTTTGTTTAATACCATAAGAAACATTTATGGTCCTTTTAACTTCCACAAAAAACAAAATGAAGGTTAAATCATTTGGAAGGAAAAATAAGTTTAATAAAGATATTATAGTTCATTGCTATATACTTGACCTAGATTTATAATAAATATATTTTATTATTTTTCAGTAATTCTGATTTATTATTTCAAATAAATTTTGAAAAACAAATATATCTTTGTATTGAATTTATATGTGGCAAAAAAAGAGAAGTGCAAAACTTATGTCACATTTATTTTTTATATTGTAATTTCAAGGTAATAATTTCTATTCTGCATTTTATGTTTTCAAATAATTCATTTATTTGTAGATAAATAAATTTTGTCACATGGAGTTATCTTATAATAGGGTATACATGTTTGATTGATTTATATAATCTTAGGGTTGAGAAAAAGAAAAACTAGTTGATAAAAACAAAATGGTCACTTTTATTTTTAAATTTAAGATCACAAGTTCTAATTTTAGTGATTATTTTCATTTTTTTCTGGATAAAATATAATTCAATCTAATGCTTTTATTTGATAGTCTTGTATGAAATAAAAAGAAGCAAAAAGAAGTCATATTCTTAATGTGTATTAAAACAGGAAAAACTAACTTTATATATTGCCACACACAGCAAGCTAGAGTAATCAATGGATGCCTGAAGGCTTGTGCATAAAAACCCCCTCTAGTTCCTACTCATCCAATATCCCAGACTAGTTTCTGGCTTTTGGCCTTCGTCAGTAAGGAGCCTTGGATCTGAGAGCACTTTTTGCTTGTTTTAACAATAGTTGCACACAGGCATAAGAAGTAGTAGTCATGTGATGTTTATTGGCTTAATGTGTATTAAATAACAGAAAGGGAAAATCTTATTCTATGCCATGAAAGTAGTAAATAGGAAATGAAACGTCTGCAATATGACCATTCATAGCCATCTGTTGAATAAAAAAAAGCATTAAATTCAATTATATTTTAGACAGCCCCCGCCAAAAAAATCACTGGAATTGGAATTTGAAACCATAAAAATGACGTCTGTAACAAATGAAATATCTATGTTTTTGGTTGAAATTTGTTATTAAAGTATATTAAATATTAAACATTGGTCTATTTTTATTTTATATCCATTTTGTGTGTAGATTCTCTATTGTTCTCTTTTACTTAATACATATTTTTTATCACAAAATATATATTATTTATTTTATTTAATATATACAGTAGTTGCACCCATAAATTCAATGACAAATATAGATCTTTTATTTTTTTGTTTGATATTTTTTCTTTCAGTCAATCATGATACTATATAACTTCATTCAGCAGGTAGATCACACCCGAAAGTTGCACTACAAAAAAAATCCATAGATGTTTATAAAAGTTAGAATTATAATGTGATTCATTTTCTTGTTATAATATATATATATAACAGTAACCCACAAAAGTATGTTAATTACCATTATATTTAATATTTTTATTGTTATTACAATATTTTTTAATTAACAAACATTTTATTTGTAATATATATATATAAAAGTAAATACTAACTCATTATACGCTTGTTTTTATAACTTGAGATTTTTAACTCTGGTTATGATTAAGTGTAATTCAAAATTAGATTTGAATGGATAATAATATGTAATGTTTGTAAAAATTAAACATTAATATCAAAGAAGTTAAGTGTTCTCACTTCCAGTCCAAAATAAATTGATTTTAATTAAATTAACAAGAAAATATCTGTTTGATTTATTATATTATCAAAGAAGTATTTTCCTCAATATCTAGATCTTTGTTAAGTAAAAAGTAAGATTATATTCCATAATTGATATCATTTTACTGAAATTAAATTTATTTATTATATCAACAAGATGATTTTCATAATCCTTACATCAAATATAAATGTAATCTTATGACATGAAATAAAAAAGCAAAGGTCTCATTATAATGCTTTAATATTGATGCTACTTTTAATTATGTTTCAAAAGGCAACTTTATTTGGAACTTAAAGGTTACATAAGTTATGTACAATATAAAATTATAAAGACATTGTTGGCATAAATGGATACATAAGTTATAAATGTACAACTATAATTGGATCCAAATCTATTCATCTACTGTAATTTATACATAGCTTATTTTTACAGTGAATTCACATGTTCTTAATCAATTTTATTTACATTATTATATTTAAAAACAAAAAATACTTAATTGTAATTATTAATTAGAGAAAATATAACTTACAGGAGAAAAATAAAGGAGGCATTCTATATTAATAGAGACATCCATGCCATTAACAGAAAGGACACATGCTTCGAGATCTCGAAAAAATGGGCTACGTAACAGTAGCTTATTTGAATATTTACATTTGCATATATTTATTACACTTTTCATGAAGGCTATGAGTATGAGGCATGGTTCCTCGAAAACGTTCAGCCGAAAATTTTTTTAATAGTAAGTTATATTTTCTCTAATTAATAATTACAATTAAGTATTTTTTGTTTTTACATATAAGGAGAAATTAAAACCATATTTATTATTATATTTAATTTTGAACATGAGGGCAGGTAGAGTTATGTTTACATTAATATCATTGTATTTGCATATTGGATAATTAAATTTTACATATGTAGATTCTATAATTTCTTTTTTGATGGCATCAAATGGAGTTTGTGAATAGTTGGCATTACAATTTTCCCAAATTACTTGCATACTTATAGACAAAGCCATCTCCAATTATTAGATATTATTGTTCAGGTACTGAGT
The DNA here is from genome assembly GCA_028023455.1 of Epiperipatus broadwayi. Lineage (NCBI taxonomy): Eukaryota > Metazoa > Onychophora > Udeonychophora > Euonychophora > Peripatidae > Epiperipatus > Epiperipatus broadwayi. The sequence continues at coordinate 1,200,454 of JAQFVV010012524.1, forward strand.
GCTTAGGTTGTAGGCATGTAACCTGGAACTCACTATTTGGCTATCTTGTTTGTTAATCCTGTTGATTTTTGTGTGTGTGAGCTAGTGTCTGTGCTTAAAGGGTGTATTGTATGTGTTGGAGTTGGTTTGCATGGTATTGTCTTGGATGAGACATGTATGATGGATGAGTTTGGCTGTGACAGCTCTACATGGTGGCTGTTGATATGGTGTTTTGTTATGGATAAACAGATAGTTGTGACCAAGTGTCATCAAAAACAGTGGGAAAAGTAATCTTTGACATTTTTGACTATCAACTTCAACTAGCTTGTTCAAACATGGCAATACAGTTGTGAAACATGAATCATTAGCAGATAGGGATGAGATGGAAGTTAGGTTTTTGATACTGTGAAGATGTGATCATTATGATGGGTCATGTTGTCTTGAGATTGGAATTGATTGCCGGAGCTGGTTTCTGTGATAGAGTTCCTTTTAATTATTCAATTTTGTATGTTTTAAAATATGTGGTGTTTGGGGGGTGGGTCAAGCCTGGAAATTTTTTTCTTGGTTATATGGCAGTCATTTTGGCTGTTTGAAATAATTGAGAAAGTTAATCTTTGATTAAAATCTTTGGTCGATTCTAAATTGTCAGCGAAAAGATGCTTGGGATAGTTAATCATTGTTATTTATTCCGTATTTTTCAATACTTGAATAATACCAGATTTTAGGTAGTACTTTAAACTTGAACAATTTTTTTCTTTGTCGACTAACATTGCCAAGGTTGCCATAGGACTGTTGCTATTCTTAATTAGTGGGTGTTTTATAGTTTTCTTCATTATTTTAGGTTGAAGGTAAATATAACATTGCTGATTAAATATTGAAATTGTTTTATATCTTTTATTAATGATATTTTAACATTTGGGTGGTAAATGAGTAACTTGATTGGTCAATGATTGAATAGCTGAAAAAAAATCTCTAGCTTACTTTAAAATTGTTCACTTGATTACTTTTCAGCCTTATTTTGCATTTATGGTCACAGTCTTGCAGGATTGTTATACTTAGGGCTACTGCAAGATTTTTCAATATTTGTATAGGGATTAAAGACAATATTTTTTTAAAAAAATGAATAAACTACAAAACTATTAATTATCTCATTGTAATGGATATTTTTTTCATTTTGTTTTTACTGTAGTTTATTTTGTTGTTGTTTTTAATTAAAGCTATGCTATAATGTTGTATATTTGATGATTTTTTAAAAAAGAAATGAAGTGCTTTATAAAACTCTTCAAACTAAACCCTCTTTAGATTATACCTTAAAAGCCAAGATGTTCAATTAATATTTAATGTAGATGGTGTTTGGACAGTATTGTTTCCTAAAACATTATATGTTAACTGAAGTCCTTTAATTGAAATATTACATATTTATGGAGATTTGCAGTTGATATTATACAACTGGTTATATTTTCATCCATTTTGCAATTGGATGGAATGTGGAAAAGTTGAGTTAAAATTTAATATAGATGGCACTAGGAGAGTTCATTATTTTTAAAAATTTTGCATATTAATTGGTGCTATTTAATTATAATATTATTGTAAAATATATATTTACCCATATCTGTTAATAACAAAATTTTCCTGTGAATACTATTGTCACAAATATATATATATTGGAGTCTTCTCCATTATAAATAAATGTTAGTTTATTATTTAAATTAAGTGCTAATTATTTGACTAGAATATTAATTACATCATCTAATTTGGACACTCAAAATATATTTTATCCTATACCATTGATGGTGTGTGCACATTATTAATTAAAGTTTGTAATTAATTTTTTTAGCAAAAAAAATTCATTTTATTAATTTATAACTAACTTTGGATAAAAGAGATAAAATTGAATTTGGAAATAATTTATGCAAATTTTTATAATCTACTGTATATTATGCTTCAAAGAAAATCCACTTGCTAGAAAATTCAATTATGATTACATCACTCATATTGTAGGCATGTTTTTTTAATTGATTTTTTCATCTCTTTCTATTATTAAAATATTATTTTGATTACTGTATATATATATAAAAACTTATTTGAAGGAAAAAAAGTTACATTGTGGCCTCCTTACTTTGAAATTAATAGAAATTTGTCTATAAGCATTGTATTTCGGTCTTTCATGTATATTACACTTTTCTCCTCTTCAAATTGCTTAATATGTTAATGTTCACATTGTGGTAAACATCATTATATTATATAAGTCGCAAGTTAAAAAGATTCTTTAGAAGTTAAATAAATGGAATTATTTCCATTTTTTATTTTTATATACTAAAGATTATAATAAATACTTTTAAGGGATATATATTGTATATATGTAAAATTCTTTTTACCAAAGCATATTTCTTATTTAGTTGAATATTATAACCAAGTGATAACCATTGATTTTCATTAAGGTGTTCTCTGATCTTTTACAAACTTTCTTAACACTATTTCTTTGAGCATCACAAATATAGAAATGTATTGTAAACTTTAATGAATTTTTACATTATTAAAATGTATTAGTAGAAAATGGCATAGTAGTAAAATATTTTTTATTTCATTATTTAACAGTAGCAATTAATAATATAAACTGTAAGATTCAGGAAATGGGATATTCAGTTGTTTTAATAATATTATTTTCAATCCTTATCATTTCTATACATATTTAATTCATTTTCTATAATTGATAACATTCTTGCAAACTTTATTATATCTACGTTTGCTACACTGTTCTGTTCTATGTTTCTCTTTTGGTCTGTATAATATGATAAGTACATTACTTTTGTATAAAAATAAATAATTTATAATATATAATGTGTGTACATGTACTTATCAATTTTAGTATTTTACTGGAAGTAACAAAAATAAATAAATAAAGTATTTGTTTTTCAAATGATACTTTGCATTGTAAACGGTATTAAAAATATAAGTGTTATAGAAATTGTGATTATAGCTTCTTTTTATTTATTATATCCCCTATCAAGTTCTATGTCAGTAAATTTCAATGTTTTTTAAAGGTAAAAAAAAGAGTAAACATTATCTTACAAATAATAATACAATATTTATCATTGATGCCATACACACTTTACTATAAAACGAAATCATTACACACATGAGTTGTTAAATTAGAGTGAAATTATTCTATAGATTCGCTTTATATATATATATTGGTTCTAAAATGATAACATTTTTCTATGTTTCCAACTTCTAAATATTTTTATTTGGGAACACAGTTTAAGAAAACTACAACTGTATTTCATTTTTTTAACCTAACAACCAGATTAGTAATTTTCAAATTTGTTTTACAGATTCTTTGGTATGTGAATGAATCTGTGTTTTCTTTATCATTTGCCAAATGTATTCTACTATGAAACATGCATGGTTAATTTATGCTATTTAATTGAACAAGAATTCATCAAACTTTTATTGAGAAGTGACAGTCGAATTTTTTGCCAATTGGTTCATTTTTCATTTTATTAATAAACTTTTTAATTTGTATAAAGGTTAATGTTATTTCAATTTGCTGGTTCATAGTATGGCTATATATATATAATCAGTAAAATCAGTCAACACTTAGACAATATTAATATCAATAACAATCCACAATCTTAGTCTGTTGTCATGGCAACCTCCTGTTAAGAATAAAGGTGGAAAGGAGGTTGCCTTGGTGACAGATTGAGATTGTTGATAGTTATTGATATTGGTGTCTAAGTGTTGACTGGTTTTAATGATTACAGTACTTATAAATCCATTTAGCCTTGAACATTTTTACACTTATATATATATTAATAATTTTAATAAACTTGTAAATAAACTGTGATTATTTGATATGTAACACTGAGAAGACTAAATTATCCAAAAAACAACTTTTCTAATATGTTCCTACAATAATTCACAAGTTAGAATTCATAAAACATCATTTTTCAAAAAAATTTTAAACAGTGCCTACATTCTTATATTCCGACCAATCTGCTATTTGACCAATAGATTATCTATCATTTATAAGAAAAAAAGGACATTGATTGCAAGTTTTTTTAATGCGATGATTCCTTAGGAATTGGATGTGTGAATTATTGTAGTAATATATTTGGACTTAGTTAATTTGTGAATACATTTTTATATACTCATAATTTTTTATTTTGTGATTTATAATATTTACTTCAAGCTATTGAATTATTTGTAGCTATGGGCATGTCATTTTTTTTTGTTTTTTATATTTTTAGAATTTCTTGTGGCCACTCTTCACTAACATAATTCTTTAACTTATTGAATGTCAAATTTAGAAATTACAAAATATGATGTCTCTATATAAAAAAAGTAGATGGATAAATTTTTTTTAATATTTCCAGACATTTTTTTAAAATAGAGGAGTAAACTATATCCCAAGGTTGTGTTTTTTTTTTTTGTTTTCAGAAAACAGATCTAAAAATTATATACTGTTTTATTATTATTATATTTTTTGAATACATCATAATTTATTTTACTGATCTATATAACATTTAAATATAAGTGTTATCTATACTGAATTTAATGTGGTCATGTGCATTAGTTGTATAAAATGGAGTGGATAATTGTAGGGAGTTTGAAAATGTGAGTTCAAATCTCTTCTAATAATAATACTGAAGAGTGAGATATTTTAAAACAGTAAATTTGCAAGAAGATATATATTTATAATATTCTATGATAGTAAAACACAAGTACATAATCTTTTTACACTCTTATATTAGTAAAATTAAAAAGAAGTTGAGAATTAAAGAATTAAATTTAAAAAAAGTACTTCTCTGATATGTTGCTTAATAAAATTAATTATTTTGTTACTGTAGTCACAAGATAAGTTTAGTGCTATTATAATATTATATTTGCTTAAGTAGCACCATATTTGGGTATGAAATAATTGTAAGTAATGATGATGATTAAATGTTTTCATAGTAATCATAATATATTTAATCTATAATATTAGTAAGCCAATAAGCTGATATACACATGCGCTTTGCAGATGTCACTATATAAATGAATACTCCCACTTTTTCAAACCCAAAATAAAATCTTTAAGAAAATATAGAATGAATCCACCTATATTTTCAACCCAACCGTATATGTATGGGCAAATCTGAAGTGTTTGAAATGAAGAGTGTGAAGTTATTAATTGATCATTTTAAATTACTTTTCTACATCGTAAATGAATGACGCCAATGAAATTTCTAGAATTTACGATACGTCATTCTTATAATTAAACATATGTAAACAAGACATTTATTTTCTTATATAGAAATTTCATTGGCATCATTCATTTACGATGTAGAAAAGTAATTTAAAGTGATCAATTAATAACTTCACACTCTTCATTTCAAACACTTCAGATTCGCCCATACATATACGGTTGGGTCGAAAATATAGGTGGATTCATTCTATATTTTCTTAAAGACTTTATCTTGGATTTGAAAAAGTGGGAGTATTCATTTATATAGTGACATCTGCAAAGCATGTGTATATCAGCTTATTGGCTTATTAATATTATAGATTATAGAATAAAAACATCGCGCTATATAAGAAAATAAATGTCTTGTTTACATAATATATTTAGTTTTTTTTATTTATTAGAACATGCTGTTTTGTGATTAGTCATAACTTTAAATAATTCAACAATAACATCAAACTGCCACAAATGTAGTAATTAAATTTATATTATGAGTAAAAATTTGTGTATATAACATAGTATTTCTTGCCATTTATTGGCTAACTTTTTATAACGTTATAGTTTATTTGTATTAATTATAAGGGATTTGAACTCAGACTTTTAAGTTCATTGCATCTATCCACTCCATCTTATACAACCAATACTCATGACCACATATATATGAAAAAGATAAATGATCTTTTATATCTACATTTCATGTTGAACTAGCACTCAGCACTAAACCATTCTAATTACATTAAGTCCAGTATAAACACTATACTTGTATTTAAATATTGTTACATATTAATTCATAAGCTGAATCAAATTTTGAAATTCAGAACGTATCTGATGATTTAAAAATAATGTTTTATTCTTATTATTTATTTTATGTTGTATTATTTCTTTATTCTCTTTTAGAATATAAATTGGAATCTACTTTTTTTTATTATTATTATTATTATAAAGATTGTAAAATACTCTTGGTAGATCAAATTCATGATTATAAAAAGAAAAAGTAATGCTATATTTTAGAAAGTAAACTGTAATCAAAAAAACAATTATTATTAATATTCAGAAGAAAATTATAACAAAAAGTTAATGACTTTAGTAAATCAAACTGTAGAAAAACAAAATGTTTCATATTCAATCTGTAAGTAAACATTTTTTACACATATAATTTTGGAAAGTAAACTAGAGTGAATGTATAATTGTTTTGACTTTCATTTATAAAATTGTTCCTGGGTTTTAGGAAAATTATTTTCATTAATGAAATTGTTCAATGCCATAGTGAGAGAGTTGAAAAATATTCTGTGCAACTTCAGACATTGGATAAACAAAACAGAACTCACAAAACATTTTTTTCCTTAAAAAAAAAGAATATGTAGTACTGTATTTATATATATAATACATTATTATATTATGAAAAAATATTAAATATTATTTATTTTATCATACTATCTTTTATACTAAAATTGAATACTAGAACAAATATTGTTTAGCACATTTGAAATTTTAGGTGTTAAAATTGGCACATGCATTATAAAAATTTGTTAAGCTCTTTAAGGGAATGATTTTAATACATTTTTGAGTTTAAAATTGTTTTTATAAGTAATATATAAAGTGAAGAATAGAAAAATAAAAAGTTGTATTGGGTTGATGGAAGAAATGAAATTAACTCCTTATTTTATTATAGTTCCAATGTTGTTGTTTTTTTTGTAATAACATTATGCATATATATGTAATTGATTGTATAGTAATCACACTTACTATTAATATACAACTATAAAACATATATAATTAGGAAAAAAATAAAAAATATACTTTTAAAATATAAATCTTTATACCTAAATTTTAATGTATAATATAATAAAATAATACAAATAATATGTTATAATATATATATTGTTTTTTAATTAAGAGTGAAAATGTCTGTTATGACTTTTTTTAAATTGCACAAACTTCTATGTAAATTTTTAAATATTTAAATATCTTAGTAATTTAGAAATGTAATAACTTAATTGTGGAGAAAATAGAAATTTTTCAGTACATCAGGATTTTTGGCTTGTTTTAATGTTATTTATTAGTTTACTTTTTATTTAATCTGATAACAAAATTTTTTGCTTGAATAAAAAAATATCTGCGTGAAGTAAAAGATTATATGAGCGTGTGTGTAAATGCACAAAATGTGTGTCCATTGTTAAATACAGAGTTACTATCATATATATATATTTCTATTAAAAAATTTCTCACCAAAATATGAATAGGATTGTAATGGATTATATTGCTTGATTAAATTTTATTTCACATTTTTGATTTTTTAATTAAAATTATGATCATATCTAATTTTAATTTTCACTGTTATCTTTAATATAAAAAAAAGTTGTTAAACTTAAAGATTAGACTTAAGTGGATTTTTTTTTCTCCTAGACATTTATGCACTAAAATATATAATTTATGAAATTCCATATTTATGAGCCTGTAGGTAGAATATAAATTTAACGCTGCTTCAAAAATTATGGCTAATATTTATCCTCTTTTTTTTTCAGTTTCATATTTCAAATAAATGAACTCGCAAAAGTACAGCTATTTTGACATTATTTAATCGTGACTATAATGAGTAGTAATTCAAGATATTATGTTTAAAGACAGTTAAAACATTTCAAGAAGAATTTATTTTTTAAAACTTAAATCATCGCTATAGGTACATGAATTTTTGTTTTTATTTTTTCAAAGATGTAGATATTTATTTTCAGTTTTTCTATTATTCTTACAGTATAGATCTATCTATATGCTTATTTGATGTAATTTTAGCATTGAGCTAAAGAAAAAAAAAACTAATCCGTAAAAAGCCTAAAATCTATATGAAATAAATATAAACGAAAGATAGTTTGTGTGCAAAATGTGCGCATTAAATAAAACAAATAAAAATTTAAGTCACAACAGTGTTTTAAAGAGAAAGCAATATTAGCAAAACAAATATAGATATGAAGCTAAATGAAATTACAGAAGCAAAACTATTCATAAAAAAACTCACCATTTGAAAGCATTAAACTGAGTTCCATTTCAGTTAGCAAAAAATAAATCACTTTAATTGGAGTTTGAACATTGTAAAACTAGAGGTAATAGAAAAAAATAAAATGTTAGCATTATTGTTAAATTTATAGTTACAAAATGATAATAAATATTATCCTTTTTCTTATTTTATACATTTTTGTGTGTGGAGTACCTTTTACTTTCATTTATTTAATATATATTTTTATTACAAAATTTATTGTTTGTTTAATTTTATTTAATATACATTCGCCACCATAAATTTAAAAATAAATGTTGACATTTTATTTTTTATTTAATGAACCTATTCATTCAGTATACTGAATGTTTACTATAGTAAATAGAGCGATTTGAACTTAGGATTTTCAGTCTATATTCATCCTTCACTCCATCACAGAAAGTTGATACACATGACCCCACATATGTGAAAAAGGTATATGACTCCCAATACACATATTTCATGCAGAACAACACTCATGGGATGGACCAGATTATAATCTTTCTTATGTATACAATCAGTGCTCAGCTAATATTAAGATAGCAATTCCTTAAACTTTAATGGTTTAGGCTTCAATTGATTGACACAATGTCTATATGGGCATGACTACAATATCAAATCCATCAAGGGCTTTGAACTTTCCATCATTGGTTTTTCAATTTAATGGATAGTTGAATTGTTGGAAGGGTGAGAAAATTGAAGCCTGTCCATTACAGTTTGAGGAATAGCTATCTTAATATAAGCCAATCACTGATTGTATATGTGGAAGAGTATGATCTGGCCGAAGTGATGAGTGCTGTTCTGCATCAAATATGTATATTGGAGATTATTTCCCCTTTTTCCATGTGTGTGATCATGTGTATCAGTTGTTTGAAATGGACTGGAGAATCAATATAGATTGAAAATACTAAGTTCAAATCCCTCTATTTTTTTATTAAATACTTTTTTTGTTTAAATATATGAAGCTCCACCAAGTGGTTATATCAGATCATATAGGAGGATGATTCTTTGCAATTTAATGCAATTGTAGAAAAATGAAAGCAAGAGGTAAATATTCCTGGATTGAAATTCAGACTCATTTCCAGTGCTAGAAGGCAGTGCGGTCTTCAAGTGATTTATATACCATTTTCAGTCATTTGTTATTTTGCATTCTTATACACATATGATCTGTTATTTTACATAGCCAATTCTATATAATTTATAACAAATTTAATTCTACTATTGTGATGTTAATCTATCTTGAAAAAGTATGTGTCCATTGATAACAAAGATAATGAGATAGAGTTGCTATTTTCTGATATTTTCTATATTAGGAATGGTACAGTATACTGATAGTGTATAGTAAACATTAACAAAATCACAGTGGAAAAAGAGCAAAAAAAATTATCTTATATAAAAGTTAACTGCACAAATAGAATTGGATTTTCATTAGTCAATTAATAATATTTATTTCTACAAACGCAGATGGTATTGACATCAAACTGAGAGAGTGCAAACCTCTCAAGCGTTTAGCCAATCAGATCACAAATACTGGGACAGAGAATTTAACAAGAAAAGAGCGGTTCAACTCTCTTCTTTACTTGTCTGTCTATATATCCAAGCCAGTCCAAAGTACTTAGATCTGCAAGCGTGAATCTTAAATATCTTCACACTTAACTCACTGAGTTCTAATTATAAACATACAGCGTGAAATCTTTTGATTTACTACGCAGTAGTTTTTAGATGTTATAACTTGCAGCAATATATGTAAATAATATTTATTTCTACAAATGCAGATGGTAAACAAGCTACCATCTGGATAAGAAAATACAAGAACGTAAAATGTTTTACTATCGATCATCACTCGTTAAAATTACAAACAGCAATTCCCATCTATTTTTGGAAGATTGTATGAAATCTTGTAGTAGGGATTAAAAAAGAAAGCTATCCACAGTTTTAATATTTTCAAATAAATGCTATAAAATTTAGAGTAAGTAAATATTTCATAAGGATCTTCCAACAAAATTAATTGAGGTTTTCTAATACTGCATTTTATTATGTACTATAAAGTTAATGCCTCAATTTATAATCCCATTAAATAGAAGTGTATTTTAGAAATATATAATATAATTGCTACACTTGGAGTCTGTAATTAAAATAGCTTGCTAATATAATAAAGAAAATATTAGACCGATTGTTGGCAGAGGCAAAAAAAAATATTGATAATGAAATTCTGGCTACAACAGTATTGAGAACTATTACCATATTTCAGGCCTGTCTTATTTCAAAGCTATCCAAAATATAGATAACTTTTTCAGCCACAGTAGTGGGTTGCTATTCAATCATTAACATATTAAAGCTATCAATAGGTACAATGGTAAATGAAATTGAATTTAATATTTAATAGATATTTAGTTGTGATTATGAGAAGATAGCTTCCTTATCATATTAATTCTGGATTAGTTATTAAATTTAATGATTTATTATTCATTAGTTCATAAGACATTCAGAACCACAAACAACAAAGTTTTGCTATGATTCATGGACCTTGAGGTCCAAAGTCTGTTATTCTATCATTGTCCTAAGTCATGCTGGAGATTGTAATTCTGAAGTTGATCATGTGAAAAAAGGCTAAATGTGTGAAGAAATATTCTTGATTGAAAAAACTTTAAAAAAAAAAAATCCGTGGATTTATTATATAATAGAATGTACATGAGTAATAAGGAATGTGTTAAAGCAAGTTACAAATGATAAAAGGAAAAGTTAGAAAATAAAAGATAGATAAAAAGGTGCAAAGTAGTAATTTTAAGAAAAAATAAGTAGTAGGGGGATTTACAGAAAATGGTTTTGAATTAAGTGTGGCTGTTTTTTCTGCAGGAATAATCACTCCATTTTGTATAAATACATTGGGAAAATAGTTATGTAAAGCATATGAACACTATAGTATTTGGAATAATAATAATAGTGTACTCCAGAAGTAAAAATAAAAAGGCAGTTTTTAAAAATACAGAATATTTCCAGCTTGCTGTGTGACCGGAGTGGGAATCTATATTTAGAGAAAGGGATATACAAACAATGGAGGTATAACCCAGAACTAGCGTAGTCTGAAGGTTCCAAGATCCATATAGGTAATCTACAGATCTCAATTTTATTATTATTTTTGTACGCCTAAAATGGCTAATTTTAGAATACGGAATAATTAAAATATTAATAGACTTTAAGAAGAGGTTTTGGCAAACCGGCCATCTTAGAATAGAACTGTTAGTGGGGAAATCGGACACGCGATTATGTATATAATTTCTTATATGTGTTATGAACTCAAAATTGTTATAAACTAAAATATAAATAAATTGCTGTATTCTATTTGTAGTAAAAATCTTTTTATTTATTTAATTTGTTACATGTGAATAAAAAGCAAACACCATAGTTGTATATATTATCACTTTCTTTACTTGTTTCATTAACAAATATTACCATCCTTTATAAATTAGTTGTTATTTTTTTTCTCACTCTATCTCTAATTTATCTTATGAGTATAGGCAAAATAATTATGAGGCTCTTATTCACTGATTGTGAAAAAGCAATTTTGATTTCAGTATTTTTTCTCCCTTTACTTTTATCATTTTGCTATTTGTCTTTCATGTTTGTTTTTGTTTTCTTACTTGCTATTAGCTTTTTGTATAGAAATTTTATTTTTATTTTCTTGTTTGGAATTGACTGCTGCTAATGCATTATGGTCAGTTTATATATATATAAAGTTTAAAGGATTAATGCCTTAGTAAATATTACTTACATAATCAATGTGTGTTAAATAAATTTATAATTACAAAATTTAATAAAGAAAATTTATTTATACATTTTGAAGAAAATTAATGGATTTTAGATGTTATGTTTCTAGGACATTTATTTATTTCTTAGCTATATTTGAAGCTTCATATATTTTTTTCTATTCTCATTTTGATATACACCTGGGTCTTGTTTTATGCGGTAGATAGGTTCCACAGAAAACCCGCATTAAAAAAAAATTGCACAAAAATAGACTTGACTTACCTTGAAAAATTGGTGATAGGTGCTGTAATTTTTAGAATTCGTATAAAAGCAAAGCAAGAAGGAAGAATTACTTTAAAATTTGCATTAAAAAAATAAGCAATTAAAGTATGACTAATAAAAAATTTCAAATATTTGAAAAAAATGAATACAAGACAAACTTTTTTTTACTTTTTTTATTACTATAGTATTTAATTTTACATTTTTCATACATATTTTAATCATTACTGCTAGCGTTCATTTGTAAACTGGTAAGAAATCAGACTCGATGTGATGTATTGTAGCTTCTCCTTAAATGAAGTCAAGAATCTCTCAGCAATTATGCCCAGAGAAAGCTGTTAGCCACTTTACTTTTATTCGTGATGTGATGTACAACAACTAGCGCCACTTTCTATCTTTTGCTGTGTTAATAGTTTTCTGTTTCTATATTAAAAAAATGAAATCGCAATCAAAACAAAATATACATTATCATTAGAAAGATTATTTTCAGTTTATAAAATCTTCGTTTTTTGTTTTAAAAATCTAAAAGTTTATTTATTTCTGTTATATATAACAAAGTACGTTTTAAAAGTTTAAATTTTTTGAATATATATTGTGATATTTTTATATGTTTGTATAAATATATTATTATTATTTACTCATTAGTATAAATAGGTTATTTACATAGAAGCTAAAAATCTAAATACTGCTTCAGGCCATATTCACTTTAGTTGCTAATATAACATTATATTTTTGAAAGAAAAAAAAGTATTTCAAGTGAAAATAAGTTATTAATAATTTAAATTTCTTGATATCTAATAAATATAGTGAAATATGAAAGATATTAAGAAAAAACATGAATCGCATAACTTCAAAATTGCATTAAAATAATCCACATAAAATGAGACCCAGGTGTATATTGTTATCATTTTTATTTTATATAGCGCAATATATATAAACTGTAATAAATAATGAGCATTGAGCTATTGCACATGCACTTTGTAGATTTTAAATAATAAATGAATATTTCCACTTCAAACACAAGATAAGTCTTTAGAAAAGATAGAATAAATCATCTATCTTTTCGAACCCAAATGCTTATGTATGGGCAAATCTAAACTATTTGAAAGTGAAAGTGTGAATATATTAAATAAACACTTTAAATTACTATTACATGAATGAATGAATGACGCTAACAAAATTAACTAGAATTTACAATACATCATTCTTATTTGAAATTAAATGTATATAAATAACCAATTTATTTTATATAGCGCGATGTATATAAACTGTAATAAATAATGAGCATTAAGCTATTGCACATGCACTTTGTAGATTTTAAATAATAAATGAATACTTTCACTTCAAACACAAAATGACTTATCTTGTGTTTGAAGTGGAAGTATTCATTTATTATTTAAAATCTACAAAGCGTAAGTGCAATAGCTTAATGCTCATTATTCATTACATTTTTATTATTATTTATCTTTTTATATGTACATAAAAACATTTTCCCTCAAGGTATTGCTTTTGACTAATAGTTAGTTCAATAGGGTCTTATAAATTTTGCATTTTCAGTGATCCTTTTTCTATTTCTGATCCTGATAATCCTTTCATTTTAAAATATTGTAAATTTTATTGAAATTATCATTTTTCTGTAAAATTACATTTCACCTACATTATTATAGATTATTATTATTTTACATCTAAGTCTCAGCTTCATTTAAAAGAATGTATCAGATGTAGCATTTACATAATTAGGAACCTATCAAGTTCTTTCAGTGTAAAGATGAATTTAGTACAATAAGTATAATAACATACTTTTCTTTTTTCATGATATATTATTGGACTTAAAATTATTTGTATGGTCTATCTCTACACCACCTATATTTATATTTAATATTTGATAAGTTGCAGTTATTTTATTATCACTGTTTTTATTTTATTAACTTTTAATTGTATTGCTTTAAAATAACAAGAACTCATAAGCAGTAGCATAGCTATGATGTAACAAGCCAAAGCAATGGCTATGAGCTCCTGGGTATAAGGAGCTCTTCTATTATATAAATATTAAAAAGTCCTCAACTAAAATTTTGCCAAGGAACCTAAATATTTTAGCAAAGCCACTTTTTTTTTTTTTATGTGTCAAAGCATCGGTTGGGAAGCGAACCCGGGACAACTGCTTGTAAAGACACTGGTTGCAGTTCTAAAACTTAAATGCTGACTTTCAATTATCAAGCGTTATCAATGGATAACATTAACTGTAACTATCTTTGGATATAGGACATAAATCTATTATTTCATGTTTTGCATATACGTGTGTGTGAACCTACTTTTTAGACTCCCCATATGTTTTTTTCTTATTATTATAGCACCAATATTTTTGATAAATCTCATCTGGTATTATTTAAATTGTGAATAGCTCAGTAACAATTGTTGTTGCTAATGAACCACCTATATTATTGTTGCAATAACAGCTGAGATTCAGTCAAATTATTGGTGTTATAATTAAAAGCAATCTAGTATGCAGGAAACACAATTATATAATATACAAAATGATATATAATAAAACAAATCGTGAATCAATTTTACATAAATTAATTCTACAATATCCTACAATTTTCATTATATCAATAAACAGGGTATGAGCACAGACTTTCACATGACCCACTCTCCGCACCATCTCATAACACTGATACACCTGAACACACATATGTTGAAAAGATAAATAATCACCAATATATGTATTTCATGCTAAACCAGCAATCTCAGCATAAGGGTGGCCTTTGAGCGTTCCATCATCGGATTTTCAATTGGATGGACAGTTGAAGAGTTGGAGTGTGGAATGCATTGAAGCATGTCCATTAAAGTAGGAGGATTTGCTATCTTAATATATATCAGAGCACTTGTAGCATATATGTGTAGAGATGGTAATCTGGACCAACTGATGATTGCTGGTTTAGCATGAAATACGTATATTGGTGATTATTTATCTTTTCGACATATGTGTGTTCAGGTGTATCAGTGTTATGAGATGGTGCGGAGAGTGGGTCATGTGAAAGTCTGTGCTCATACCCTGTCTATTACATATATAGACACAGGTATATATATATATAAGCCTGTGTACTTCATCTATTATATCAATAAATAAATAAAAGCTGTCTATAGCTTCTATTTACTTATATTTTTATATATTAAAAATTGTAGGGTTAATTACAATGATTTAGTCTCATATATATATATTATATTTAATGTTTTCACAGATATGTATTTAATAATTTTATATTTAATATTTTGTCCTTCCTATTTTTTAAGAAAATTCAAACAATAGTAATATATATAATATAGGGTATTTGAACACAGATTTTTAAGCATCCCTCAGCCATTCACTCCATCTCATACCATTGACACACAACCACATGTGTGTCAGTTGGATGAGATGGAGTGGATAGCTGAGGGGAGCTTGAAATTGAAAGTCTGTATTAAAATTCCCTATCTTACATTTAAACTCTAATGTATAAATGATGCTTGTATTTCAAAAATATTATATATGTTGTATATTAAAGGAATCACTGATAAGATCAGTAGAAGAGTATATAATTTCAATATTAAGATTACCTCATCCACTGTCAAAAAAATAAAAAAGACTGAATACTTTTAGAATATCAAAGTTTCTGAAATTCCATGTTCACAGTGACCAAAAAGTTATGTAAATCAATTAAATAGATATATTAGTATCAGAAATAGGGGACACAAAAAAACCTTCAATCAAAAGTTGATTATATCAGCTTTTACATCATTTTTTTTAGAAATTGGTCACCCACCTGACTTTAATAGTACTAAAGTACTAGCTGATTTGGAAAAATGTGATTTAAGAATTATGAGAAAGACTATTGGAAATATTGAAAATACCATTTGGGTTTAAACAAATCTGATGAAGCACAATATATTCCAGCCTTGTGGAGGCTACTTATTTTCTCTCTTCTAAAATGAACTTAGAATCAATTAAGTGTAAAACAAAAGGAAATATTTTTTATTAATAATTTACCTATTTTAAATGATTAATTATCAAATATATATATATATAAGAATGATAGTTCTTTATTTCACACTCAATCTCGTTATTACTTAACACATACTTGTTCTTTATTAAGATTTTGACAAGAATGAATGTTATTTCATCAAAACATTGGAAATTAAAACAAAGTAATACACAATATAACCCAAATAAGACTTTACATAAGTTTGGGTATGGTAAATAGATTAGTAGAGCAATCAAATCTCTAATTAACATCATCTTTGTACAATCTATATCATATCAAGTCAAATCAAACTGATATTTAGAACAAAATCTCACAGGTTACCATGCTACTCTCTGTAGACATCAATAAATTCTTCCCAAAACTAAATGAGAAGATATTTACATGAACTCAACACAGCATAA
The DNA here is from genome assembly GCA_028023455.1 of Epiperipatus broadwayi. Lineage (NCBI taxonomy): Eukaryota > Metazoa > Onychophora > Udeonychophora > Euonychophora > Peripatidae > Epiperipatus > Epiperipatus broadwayi. Next base: position 1,217,134 of record JAQFVV010012524.1, read on the forward strand.
TAAACATGCAAGGCATGGATCATTGCACAGCATGAATTGATCAAATATGCCAATGCAAATAGATAAAGTTTTGTGTATCATATGCATATGTAATCATCAAATACTAATCTGTAAATTTATATTGATTCAACTTGTATAAACCTACATAACTTTATATTATTGTACTTCTGGTTAAATTATCTAATTGCTTGCTCTTTATAAAATTGTACCCACTTCCCCAATGACCTATGTAGTTACATTCATCAATCTATTCATAGAAAACCAATAACCAATATGTAAACATAAGTAAAGTATGCTAATAGTAATCTATATACAATCTTTTTGGTTCATTAAAGTTCCTGTTTGAAACCTAAATAGATTAAGGCACTTTAAGTGTATAAATGTACTTCTTGCAAAATGTCAACTTTAACCATTATTCATAATATATTTTTTGCAACTGTTGTATTACATGAAAAAATTGACAAGCCATTCTGCAACAATACACATTTCAGGATTATTTTTCAACAGCTATTAATATGCTTATAATTTAAACATTTAAGTAAAACTATAGTGTTACAATGGTTCATTGCTTTAGAATGTTGCCAGTCAAAATCTAAATCTTTATAAGTTTTCTTAAATAGGGAATAATGTTTTGAAGCTATTAATAACCAATTGGGTGGGGGAAATGTTATATGGAACAATAACTTTACTGTGACCGAATTATGACTGAATTAAGATTATCTGTTAATTACTTGGCATGATTGTCATATTGCTTCATGATAAGTAAGTAATCTGCAATGACTAACAGTATTAAGTGAATTAAAGTACTAACAAATATTTTTTTTTTAAAATACACACCCACATATATATATATACGTACACATACACATACACACACGCACATCCAGGGTGACATATGCAATCTTTTTATTCATTTAATGATATCCTTCTTAAATAAAATTTAAAATGTATCATAATTTTTAATTGACGGCCATTTTTTTATAGTGATGTCAGTGTTGGACATTATGTAAGGCTTCCCTTTCTCTTTTATTTTTTGTTAAAATGTAACGCTCTTTAAACAAATTACAAAAAAAAATTAATGAAACAATTTCAAATTCATTGGTTAGGTAAAACATAGACTTCAGTCAAATCAGTTTAATCACCTTGTTTAAATATATAAGTTACACAAATGTCTAGAAGTTATAAAAATTCCGAAAAAAAAAAAGATTAGTCATTAATTTTCTCTCTTACATTTGTGAATGAATAAATATACACACTGATATTATTAAAATTTTACTTTTATTAATAAACTTTTAGTGTTTATTTAAACTTTACTGTCAATAATATTCTAAAAGTTTTTTTTTTTTTAAATTGCTGCTAGAATTTGACCTCATTTTGATCAGTTTTGTTCAATGTCTGATATTAATATACTCATAATGGCTTTTCTCAAATAATATCATGTTGACTAAACAATGTTTACTTACTTGAAAATTTTCTAATCTTTTCTATTCCTAAAATATCTTTTAATATTATACATATTTAATACAAAATATATAATGCATGAAATTAAAAAATATATATATATATTTATTTTCCTTATATATCTGCACCCACACAACCATTACACAAACATTTATATATATCACATGATTACCATTTCCTCTAGTTACACAAGCTGTTAGAATATTAGAAAATTCTTCATAAAGTAATGCCACCCAGTGCAAGTCATAGTAATCAATGGATGCTAAAAGGTTTGTACATAAAATCCTTGTCTAGTGCTTAATTCAATATCCCCAGACTAGTTTCTATTTGTAGTTTTCATCAGTGAGGAGCATTGGATCTGATAGCAAGAGTCACTAGCTAGAAACTAGTCTGGGGATATTGGATGACTCCGGCACTAGATATGGATTTTATGCACAGATCTTCATGCATTGATTATAAAGATTTGTACTGGAGTAAGACACTATTTTATGAAGAATTTGCTATATTTATGTATATATGCACGGTAAAACTTAATAATTCAAGCATCAGAAATGTGGGATGCTTATGTACACTAGGTTTAAATAATTTCTGTAAATTATATTGTATATTTAATTTTAAATATTGTGGATAATTTAAATTCTACTACATTACATTTTGTTGAATAATTTGAATTATATGTATATGCCAAAATACTTTTAAAAAAAAACAACAACTATAATGTGCTAAATTGCCAAAACAATTTTCAGCATTGTTTATCTTTAAGATTAATAATGTTCAAACTTAATGATGAGACAATTTTATCAATAAGTATTTATTAGTTTATACCATAATTCATTTTCAACATGTCACATTGGTTGTTTTCAGTTGTAATTCTTCATCTGCTATGCTATCATGAAAATTCTAATTCACAATTAATAAGTTTATTACTTGCTTATTATTATTTATTTCTGACTTTTAACCATTAGTAATTATACGCTGAACAGAATAGAGTAAACATCTTCTATAGATTTTATTCCATTACATCTTACTAAAACAAATGATCAAAGACACTAAATGATCCTCACGATACACATTTTGTCATGAGCCAGAACTCATTAGTTGACTCAGATCACAATCCCTTACGCATATCTTCACCTTCTAGTAAATTTTATAGTTTAATTGACAGGTTTTAAATTTTCTGCTTTACAACTTTATTATAAACCAATTTATGGAAGTATATTAATAACTTTTGGTAATTATTTAATAAGCTAAATATTATCTCTAGCTCAAATATATTCTTAAGTTTCACTTAATGAATAATAACACTGCAGATATATTGTTCATTAAGTGGGGTTAAATTCTAGCTTAATAAATGATTAGTAAAAGTTATTAATATATTTCCTTGATTGGTTTGTGTTAAAGTTGTAAAACAGGAAAATTTCTACAGCTTAATGAACATTTGTGATTAATTTTAAATTTATAGTTTATATTAAATTTTGTTTTGATTTTAATAATAACTGTAATATGTAGGTGATCCATGACACATGTGCATAAAGTTAGTAGTAATTCATAATATACAAATCTGTTCAGGTTTGATCTCTAAAGCCATATCATTTTTGAAATCATGCTTGACACTTTGATTGCTAGAATTTAAAATTCTTTACCGATGATGTGTAATTATTTTAATAAAAATGTCTTATAGAAAGGTGATGTAAAAGGTTTTTTGAATGGCAATATCCCTATTGCATTCTTCTATTCATCTGGCATCTTTTTTTAATTTTAAAAGATTTCCTAAATTATTTCTTAGCTTATTTAATAAACTATTTGTAGATTTTTAATCAGAATATGTTATGTTTGATACTTTTGCAATTATATAAATTGTTGCATTAATTTTTATTAATATATTGTTTGTTATAGATTTTTTTTCTAAAGTCACCATGATATACTTTTTTGAGGAACTATGCAACATTACTCCCCCCCCCCTTTGTTGCAAAAATAACATTTTCATTGGTATATCTATTTTATCTCTCTATAACTTTTTTTACAATTCATTTTGAAAATCATTACTAACAGTTTGTGCTACTATTTTTTTTATTTAAGTTCCAAGTATAAGAATGTCTGTATTTCAAATCTTACACATTAAGCCTGCATTCTGCCCACCCATCTTCTATGTATTTAAATAGATACTGTCCTATACTTAAGGGGTCAGAGTGATTTTAGGTCAATGTGGGCATAACAATAATATTGGAATAAGCGTAGGATTTGGGCATGCTATCATCAGATTTTCATTGGTATGGATGGCTGAAGAGTTGGAGGTTGGAATAGATTGAAGCCTGTCCATTAAAATGTAATGATTTGCTATCTTAATATAGACTGAGCACTGATTATATATATATGCATGGGAGAAGATAATCTGGACCAACTGATGAGTGCTGGTTCAGCACAAAATATGTATATTGGTGATTAAAACAGGCAAAACTCACTATATATATTGCCACACACAGCAAGCTAGAGTAACCAATGGATGCCAGAAGGCTTGTGCATAAAATCCCCATCTAGTGCTTACTCATCCAATATCCCCAGACTAGTTTCCGGCTTATGGCCTTCATCAGTGAGGAGCCTTGGATCTGAGAGCACTGCATCTAGATCTTAGGATCTAATGCAACCCTCCAGCAACCACCTTTTATCTCCATTTAACTACAAAACTATGAGTCTTAAATTGAAAACACCTTAATGTTTTCAATCCAAGCCCATTAGCTTATACAGTCATATTGGTCTGAACCCAGCTCAGTACCCATACATTTTGGTGTCTTTGGTTCTTTAATAACCATAAGCCAGAAACTAGTCTGGGGATATTGGATGAGTAGGCACTAGATGGGGATTTATGCACAAGCCTTCTGGCATCCATTGATTACTCTAGCTTGCTGTGTGTGGCAATATATATATATATAGTGAGTTTTACCTGTTTTAACAACAGTTATACACAAGCATAAGAGGAGGTGGTCATGTGATGTATATTGGTGATTATTTATCTTTTCTACATATGTGTGGTCATGTGTATCAATAGTATGAGAAAATGTAGATATTTGAAGGTTGCTTGAAAGTTCAAATCCCCTATATTTAAAAATAATATTATTTTTTATTGCATATATTGTTTTGTTCAAAATAGAAAATTTATTCCTTAATTGCCAGTTTCTTATGTAGATATTTTTTTTTGTAAATGTTGATTTATATTTGAGATGAAATATTTTTTTTACATTTCAAAATATTTTGCAAATTCAAATTTAAAATTTTGAGGTATTTTTTAAAATTATGGTTACTGTTTTTCATTTAACCTTTTGTTCAGCAATGCTTGCTTTAACATACATCTACACTGAATCTATTAATCAGTTTACACATTCATGAAAAACTTAATTTCTATTAGTCAAAATATCATTCAACTACTGCAATTTTAGTTAATTGTTTCCACGATCATTTCCTGTTTGAATTTTTTTCAAAGAAGAAAAAGGAATTAATAATGTATAGTTGTTGTTGTTTTTTTTTTTACTTGTACAAATTTGATATGGCCATATTCTTTCTTTTCTCCTTATATTGACATTTATTAATAATATAACATTTGAATTAATGTATTAATAATTACAACAAAAATGTTATTGTTAATTCATTCAAAAATAATTGTTTATCTGTGTTCAGGTTATCCACTTTTTTATCAGAATAAAATCATGTTGTTGCATAACTTAAATTATATGCAGTTAATATTTTGCATTAAACTTTTACCTTGGCCTACTACTCTGTCTGATATACCATCAATCTTGATAATGATATTTCTTTATTTTAATAAATCCATATATATAATGAAATATTATAAAAAAGATATTACAATATATTATTACCGCCATATTTATTTTTAATTTTTTCTAAATTTGATTGTCTTGTAACCCTTCAAACGTGCGAGATAACCCGTTCATGAATGTTTCATTAAAATTGATGAAGAGATTTAGAGATTTTTATCTCTGCTGTGACCAGATGGAGCAATCAGTCTCCAGTTATTAATGCTGATGTTTAATTATATTGATATTTTGGTTATCATCAAGTGAATTCGTTTTACAAATATATATATATATGTATCATTTGACATAGAAAGTCATGAATTTGGAAAATAATGTCTGTAACTATTTACAGAAGACTATTTCAAGATTTTCACATTTATAAATAAAATGTTCGTAAATGAAGAAAAGTAGTTGTAGCAGAATGAATACCCTTTTTAATACGTGTTTTGTTTTTTCATGAAATTATTTTTAAAACACATTCATACATTATTAGAATCTTTTGACTCCCTTAAAATACTTTTTTTTTGGCATTACATTTAAAACATAATTACTCTTTAAACATGTCTGCAAAAGAATAGAATGTTTGTAGAAATGATTGCTATATATTTGTTTACTTAGATACTCCAATTACTAAAGAAGGATAATCCATTTTTAAAAGTAAATTAAGAATAATATTATTTTAAATGTGGCAAAGCAATTTGTTATTTTTCCATTTTAATTTTGAAAGAAACTGTTTAAGGAGAAACATATTAATTTCACTTGTAGTATACAGTTTGCTTGTTTTTAAGAGTTGTTATGAATTGGGAAAGTCGTTTAATTGAAATATATACATAATGAACAGATATGGGTAGCACTCGATGCCTAAATTAAATTCCATGATTGATCAAAATTGCGATCATATATAAAGGCTGAGTGAATCAAAAGTGAAATTCACACACTCTTGTAAAAATTAATTGAAATATTAAAAGTAGTACAATATTTTGTTATAGAATGTAGATTGCTACTGTATAAAGGAAGTAGAAATTAGTTAAATTTTAACACACTCTCAACTGATTTTTTTATTATTACATTTTATAGAAATCATTGTTTTTGTTATGTTGAAAATTTGATTTTTTTTTATACAATTTAATTTACAAATGTCATACTTTTCATACTATTTTTTTATATTTTGGTTATTTTTAATTTTGTTATAAATATAAATATTTTTTCAAAATATCCAAAACTTTTCCGACATTTATTGCATTCTTTCTATTAAATCTTTATATATATAAATACTCATCTCATAACATGCTTTTCACAATAACTTATTTAATTTATGACACGTTGGGTTGACTAGATGTCACGAGCAGTGCTTGTTTTTATTCCGTCCCAACTGGAGGTCATGGTTCACAAAGAGACTCAAACATATACTTTTTTTATTTCTAATGTTGTCAGACAGATTATTTATATTATAATTTGATTGAAATGAACTTACAAATTTCATTTGCTTTTTCCATATTCATAAGTACACTGTGTTAATTAATATTAACTTATACTCCTTTTCCACATATCACATTTCTACATTATGGAAAATGATGTCAAATATCCATTCTTTGCTCTGAGATTCTTGTTGTATAAGGTTTAGAATGCCAGAAGTTATATCATTGGGATGGGAAAGTAAAGACCAGTTTTTACATATAAATAATAACTTCTGTAATCCATATCTTTGGTGTACAATGTAGTGCAGTTTTAATTATTTTTATGCAAATATTATAGTGGTCAAGGTTGATTAAAAGTTATTACTAAAGCAAGATAAATTCTAATAATTTTAATAAGCCAAAAAATAAATTATAGCCATTGAATATGTAACACTAAAAATTAAAACTTGTAAATTGATGTAGTAATGTATTTGGACTTGGCCTATTCCATAAGTAAATTTATTCTAATTAGGTAAGGTAATTAAGTATAGTTGTCTGCAATTACATTTTTCAAGTATTGGACAATAACTATTCATTCAGTAATAATATATCTGCTTAGGTACAATCTGAATTAGCATCACAACTTGCTAATGTATAGATCATACAATTTTTTTAGCCTCTGCATTCCAAATAAATAAATAAATGAATGAATTAATTAAGTGTGGAATATATATTATCTATTGATATTAAATTAACAAATAAATAGTTTTCTGATAATAGCAATTATTATTAGAAAAAAAAAATTAATTGTTAATAATTGTTGGAATCTGGATTTAATAAAATGTATTTTCCTGAAGGTTTGTGATAATGGTATTTTAGTTGCATTTATATATTGGACTATTTTCACCATCTCATATAAAGTATTGAATGCCATTGGAAAAATTTAACTTTATTTAAATATTCCAAATACATTCAACTATTAGTAATAGCACACAGGTTAGTATATACACAACATTTCAAGAGGTATTATTTTTTCCTTTTCTCATGTATTGCTGCTCTGACAAATGACAGTACTAGCATGAGAATCAAACCTGGATCATTAAATTTTTGAATATTGAATTTTAAGGTAATAATCTAACCAACTTAGCCATCCTGCCAATGGCAACAGACAATAGAAATTTTATATACTTATCTACGATGTTCATCCAGATTTATTCACTTTTTCCTAAGAGCAAAATTAATTAGTGGATTCCATACATAATGTAAAGTAACATTAGGTTGATTTATGGGATTATTAGCCATTATGCACTTTGAAAATTTGAATAAAATTCGACTTTTCTAAAGACATTAAACATCTTATATGAAATGATGGGAAAATTTAATAAAATTCTACTTTTCTAAAGACATTAAATATCTTATATGAAATGATGGAAATAGTCCATTATATAAATACCATGGATTCCATACATAATGTAAAGTAACATTAGGTTGATTTATGGGATTATTAGCCATTGAATGCACTTTGAAAATTTGAATAAAATTCGACTTTTCTAAAGACATTAAATATCTTATTTGAAATGATGGGAAAATTTGAATAAAATTTTACTTTTCTAAAGACATTAAATATCTTATATGAAATGATGGAAATAGTCCATTATATAAATACCACTATTATAAAATGTAGATACTTATTTAGTAAATTAAATGTTATTTTAAACCAAATTGTAAGATATGACTTTTAGAAATGTATGTATTAAAATTATACTTTGGTTTTTAGTCTTTTCAATTTAATCAAATAGTGAATATTATACTTTAGAATTTTAACCTATATTTTCATATTAAATGGAATGCAAAGGTTTTAAATGAAATCTGTTTATTTAACTCTTATTGTAGTTGCTGCATTGTTTTTTTCCCAAATATTTATTAAACAAGTACAATGTTTACATTGACAATTATGTATACATGGTAAATTAAAAGGAAAGCTAGAATTACAAACATAAAGAAGAATTACATGATTATAAATAAATATAAGATAGTATTATTCTGGGCAAGAGGTAAACCCGGATACCTGGTCTACTGTTAACACACAAGTAGACCAATTAAGCTCATCAACTCACCTAGACAAATTGCTCACACTACCAAGAGTCAGCCAATCTAGAGTTTGGTCAGATCACCATTGGAAAAATCACTACAACTATGAAGGCTTAGGTATTTATGCTAAATCTGATGTATTCAGTTAAATATTATCCATTTTGATAACTTAAGAATCTGAACCTCTGATTATTAACAAAACCACTTTCAGCAATATCTTAGACAGAAGAAACAAAGCGTTTTACCAGCAATCATCCTTACAATGCAATCAGAGTCCATGTTTCCTCGAATAATACTTTTGGAGCTAGGAGCATGTCATGGTTTTTAAATTTTATAAGTTTATTCAGAAAGAGTTTTCCCTCATGAATTGCACTGGGATTGAAAACCATTTTACAATGAGTAGACCAGAATGCATAGTTGTTAAATAATGACAGCCTAATAGTAGGGATGGATCTTGTCTTAATACTGTCCTTAAGAGAGGTAACAAGGTAAAAATTCACTTTAAGGTTATCAGCAATAATCCTTCTAGACCTCCAGAGTCCATGGCACGAGTAAATCAGATGGTCAAATGTTTCATCATGAGTCTGTCAGAGGGGGCAGATTGGGTCAATTTTGTTGATGCCTCGCCTATGGAAGAGAAACCAATTAGTGCTAATGGCATTTAAATTTATCTTAATAATAAAATCAAAGAAATTTCGGTTCCATAGCCCAGCACCTGAAGAGGGAGATGATCTTATTATTTGGTCAGGGCAAGTAGAGGTGTTATGGGAATTGTGACAGGGTGAATGAGACTATGTACTTGCCAAATATTAATCCTGTTATCAAACGTATCATTCATAATTACCATGTAGCTTTTGATCAAATCAATCGCGACATCAAGGAAATTCTTAACTTTAGGAAGGGGTCTATCCGTCGGGATAACTGACAAAAGGACTTTCTCATATCCAAATGATTTGATAAGCATGGTGATAAAATTAAATATCTTTTGAATATGAATGGTTTGAATAGCATGATAAGAAAATCCATTATACTTCCGGTGAAGTTGCATCCTGTTAATGCTAATTGCAACAACTTTACCTCCCCAGAAAAGTCGGGATGCAAGAGAATTTATCCTATTGATAAAAGTCTTAGTGATCCTCATGATGGGCATGTAATAGTTGAGCTTGGCCATGATCTTAATATTGAGAAGCATTACCTTACCATGTAAGGAAAGGTAGACTTTAGACAGACATTTAGTAAGTCTTTCCATTGAGTGCAGAATGTGATTTTGAATATATTTGGACATTTTGAAGTATGTTTTGGATATCTCAAAGCCCAAAAACTTTTGAGGGTTGACTGTAAATTTGGATACAATCTTCTGACCTGAGGATACCTTCCATATAACTGATTTCAATGGGTTTATGGTGAGACCATAGTCAGTTGTGTATTTATCCAATATGGAGTATAACTGAGGTAAATAGGTGGTTGAAGGGAGGAAGATGATTACGTCATCCATATAAGCCATGAGCTTTATCAATTTGGCAAGCCTTGGTACATAGACACCAGGTAGTTGTTGTTCAATGGTTTTCAACAGTGGATCAATGTAGACTATAAAGAGAAGAGCACTGAGGGGGGAGCCTTGCGGAATGGATGTGTTAGGTTGGAAAATAGAAGAGAGCTTTCCATTCAGTGAGACAGCAATTTCTCTGTTAGACATGATGTTATCTATGATCTGTATGATAGAGGTTGGGATATGATGGCCTTTCAGTAGGTTTAGAAGAGTACTGATGTTAACAGAGTCGAATGCTGCATTGAAATCAAGCTGGATAGCTATGACAGCTTGCTTTCTCTGTTGTCTAACATAATCAATTAATATTTTAACTTGACCAATGGCTAAAATTGGTGAAGAATGTTTCTTCGCAAATTGGGAAGAAGATATATTTTGGAGTATCTTATCCTGGATCTTATCTTTTATGATAGATTCCAGGATTTTAATGATGAGGGGAGACATAGAAATAGGCCAAATGTGTTTGAGGGTGTGGGGATCGTCATGCTTCTTTAGGAAGGGGACTAAAACAATAGGATAAAGGTGGGGAATTGTTCTTTTCTCCTGTGCCAAATGGTTGGTCATTCTAAATAGGGTGGGAATTGTGAAGTGGCTTAGATGATCTAACAGGAAGTGTGGTATAGAATGCAGTCCAGGATGTATATTTTATCTGGCAATGCTTGGAGTTTGGCTTTCAGCATATCTTCAGTGATACTATGATCATCTTGACAAATTAAAATGTCTTCAATGGGAGTATTAACATGGCTGAGACAATGAAATTTTTGTTCAAAGTGTTTATGGATTTCCTTAATCATTGGAAGGCCAACAAAGGACTCGCCATCAATATTGATGATTGTGGGAGTAGGGGGGGTTAATAGCCCCCAGTGCCCAACACAAGTAGCTAGTCCAACAGTTCAGCCGAGCCAGAAACACCTTGGCACACTTTATAGACAGATAATCTGCAAGTGTCTTCTGTTTGGCTTTATACTGTAACTTAACAAAAAAAATCTCATCTATAGAAGATGAGGCAGAGTTAAATGCCTTCATTCTAAAACCAAGCTCATCCAAGTCTTTTAGTAACGCCAATGGTCCCTTTTACTTAATTGTATGGTAGGAAATGATCGATTGAAGAATGTCAATAAAGGCAAACCATGCTTCCTCTATAGGTTTGGCAAATATATCTATTTTTTAAAAATATATATAAGCCTCAGATGGTATGGCTTCTGTTATATTCAATTTTATCAACATTCTGGTGGTGTTGCAAGCGGAAGTGGCAACATTATTAGCAGCTACAATCTGAACTACTAGGGCAAGATGGTCTGAAAAGACCACATGTTCTAATTTTGCAGTGATGAGAAAATGTATGTCAGGCATATAAAAGAATAGATCAATCAGTGACCTGTATTTTCTGGTGTAAAAAGAGTAGGAATCATCAGGCAGATGACCCTCTCCACTCATAAATGGCTTGTCTATCAAGTAAATATAGGTTTTTGTAAATTTTGCATAAGTGATATTAAAGTCGCCAAAGATTAAGGTGGGGTTGTTATTATTTACCAATAGCATATTAATTATGTTAATGACTTTCATTAACGTGCAGCAGGACCTATCTGCATACACATATATATTATATTGATTACCAAATTTTGATATGTGACTGATATAGCAATAAGGTTATTATCCTTGTAGAGTATTATACATTTATTAGGTGGATGTTTATTATTTATAAGTAAACTGACTCCGCCAGCTGCAGTAACACTATCAGAGAAAGCTATGTATCCAAGAGATTCAAGACATTCTCTAATTCCATAATCAGAATTTGAGTGATATTTTGTTTCAATCATAAAAAATAAATGTGGATTATTGATTGTGATCCATTGTTCAATGGCATATACCCTTTCCAATGAGTTGATACCCTAACATTTACTCCTACAAACTTATGCAACATAATTGGGTTATGTATCTATTAAATCTACTGGAAAGAATATAAGGTTCCCTTTTAATTTTCAGCATCAATAGAATGTAAATTCTAGTTGGGATAGTCTGGATCTTTGTAGTCTGGATCATCAGTGGTGTTATCTGAGTTTCTTCTGACCCAATGGGTCCAATCATCAGGGTGCCATCTGAACCGTCAACATCGATGACATGATGTACATCACCAGCAGTCTCTTCTAATGAATTATGACTCAATATCCTATTATCCTCATCTGATAACTGACATTTCTTCTCTGGACTTTTTTCCTTATGTATTGGAATATTGTTTTTCTTCTTCTGCTTAAGAGATAAACATCTGTTTTTCTTCTCCATAGATTTTTCATCTTCTAGTTGCTGCATTGTTGTTCTACAACAATATGTGAATTGCATTTCAAAATAAAACAACTTTTATTTACTTTGTTAGGTAAAATTAAGAGAAAAATAGTCAAACATACATATATACATAAACATGATGAAGAAAAAATATTATTAGAATGATACAGTACATATAATCTATATGTTTAAAAGTTTTTTAAAAAAATACTTTGGGCTTCTTTGCTAACATTTTTTTAAAAAATTATTTCCTTTTTAAGTCTGATATTTGGTAACATAAATTAATGTGTTTGTATATATATATCATTTCATTTATATATAATTGAGTATAATACATACATTATATGCACACGGAATATAGATATATGCACATCGTATATATATCCTGTATAAGTACTTGAAATTAGGATTTAACATTTATCATTGTACGAACTGTTATCACTTAAACTAAGAATTATTGATTTATAATGAGTTTAAGACTTTTTTTTGTATTACATAATTTTCTATTTTATGCATGCAAATTACACCCCCCCCACCTCCTGACCCATTATAATTACTGAAAAAATAAACATGACACGATTATATTAATTGTATTAGAGATTATTATATTACTTTTTTGTTTGCACTTTGTGCTTTTTTTTTTTTTTTTAGTTTTTATTCTTGTTTGTAAGTTACAAATATTTAATTATTTACGGTATAATCTATATATATAATTTGCCTTTATAATAACCGATAGCTATCGATATTAATGAATTGATGACGATGACATTTATTTCTGATATTAACTGATTACTAATATTTTTTGCATGTAGATATGGAAATTTATTGTAATTTAAATCTTTAATTATGACGAAATAGTTAAAGATAATATTATTTTAAATTAATTTGTATTTACAGTCATTAAATTTATACTACGAAAATAGATTATTATTATTTCAAAATGACGGATTTGCAATTGGATTCGAATTTGGAAAATTTTCAAAAATGTACAAATCATTCAAATTAACTAATTATATAAATAAAATGGGAAAATGTTTAAAAATTAAACAGTGTATTAGTAGAACTTGAATATAACTTGTTAATAATAAACTGTAATAAAATTAATTCCATATAAAATAAAATAAATAAAGATTGGCAAGTCTCCGAAATTCAAATAATGTATTGCATCTTGTAAAAGTGATCATACAAAAATACTAAAAAAAACTTATTTAATTTCTTAGTAAATACCTGTATTGTTTTTAAAAAATTAAGTAAGTAAAAAAGCAAATGATTTAAATCCATCACTTATAAATTTATTTAAAATTTTGACTTAGTCTAAAAAATTTCTTAATAATAATTGAAGTGTTATTTATTATATGCTTTTTCAAAAACTTCTGTTGAAAGTGTTTACTATAAAATTTAAATTTTTAATTTTATATTTCATTCAGCATTGAAACTAAATAATAAATAAACTGATATTTTTTTAACAATTAAATATTTTTTATGCAAATAAATTATATTGCTGATAGCTTATTTGTATATTGAATTATAGTGATTTAATCTTGTGCAGACATTAAACATGCCATTTTTTGCCTGCCATTTTTTCTTTGAAAATGAACTTTTAGAATAAAATCATGAATTGTTTGATTTTTATTATCTATCAAATATATGAATAAATACTTATTTATGGAACTACTTCATAAAACAGTATTCTAAGCAGAAGTTACTAATTTATCTCATTAAGAGGCTTATGTATGCAATTTGGATGGATATTAAAGTGTTAGTATTTTTTTTCTTTTTTTCTTCAAAATGATCTTTTAGTATAGAATTACAAATCTTTCCAATATTCTGTGATTGAAAAGTAATTAAGTCATGTCACTAATCACATTAAATGATGGATGGTGATAATTTATATTTCTTTCTTGTTTATATTCTAAAAAAAAAATGTTTAGATAATTATTTGCCACCCATAATTCAGACAGCTAGTTATGTAATTTATTTGAAAAAGGAAAATATTAAGCTTTTTTAGAAAAATGAAAAGTTATAATTGGTTAAATTTAACATAATTACTGTGGCATCACACTCCATGTAATTTAATACATTACATTGTATGTTTCTATAAATAAAGAGAAAAACAATGTGAACATTATCTGTAATTATTATTACAGTTTTTAAAATATACATGCTATATAAATAAATAACTTGACATTTTTAATATTTCATCTATTAATGGCGTCTTGTAAATTGTAAAAATTTCACAAGTGTCATTCTTTTAAACATAGTAAAAGTAATTGAAAATGATTATTTAATATCTTCCCATTCTCATTTTCTAATGCTTAACATTTGCTTATACATACATGCTTAATTTAAAAATATAGAATGCATCCATTCTATCTTTTCAAAAGACTTTATCTCATGCTTGGAAAAGAGAATATCCATTAAGTGTTTAAATCTATAAATCACATGTGTAGTGGAGTGATCTCTAATTATTATTATATTTTTTAAATGTATATATTTCTGTGAATCTATTTAACATTTTATGTATATACAATGTTTATTCAGTTTTTTGTATCAATTGGTTTATCTTTGCAATGCAAAAAAAACAAGGAGTGAATATTAATACGCCCAAAAGAGAGGACTTTGTCAATTTGACTAATATAATATTGCCTGCGGTAGGTAAAGAAGTATTGGAACTGGGTCCCAAATACGTTGGTGGCAAGTGGAGACAGCTGTGGGTGGAGGTGATGGCGGATGTTGAAGCAGGACTAGTTAATGACGGGCGAAGGGATAACTACGTTTTCCAAATCGCTAGAGCGATTAGACGCAAGCCACTTTACACAGCAGCAGATACATGGAGTAGGAAAATTAGTGCCACCAAAAATTTTTTTGTTGATGATTCAATTACATGCATGAGGGAAGACAAGGGGAATAGATTTGTCATAATGAATAAAGATGTATATGTTAATAAGATGAAAATACAAATTGATAAATTGAAATTTGTACACACAGTAAACTTTAATAATAAACTTAATAAGGAGAACTTTATAACATCGATTCTTCATATACATTGCAATAAAGCTTTTTCTAAATCTGAGTATTATCAGATGTATCCATCTTCTTCCACACCCCCTCGAATGTTTGCTAACGCTAAATTACACAAGCCTGACATGCCTCTGAGGTTGATGCTGGACTTTGGAGGTGTGCATTATTTTGAGACTGCTAAGAAGATAAATCATTGGCTGATAGATGACTTAGGATTTGGAGAGTTTGCTATTAAATCTTCTTTCGAGTTTGTAGAGTGAATCAAAAATGCGCTAATAACACCTGAGTTTAAAATTGCTGTGTTAGATATTTCAGAGTTATACGGGTCTGTTAATAGAAAGAAGTCTATCGATATTATACAACAAGAACTCGTAAATAAAAATGTAGCTCAGGCTCGCGTTAGTTTCATAACAGAATTTCTGAGATGGTTAGATGTAAATATTATGGTATTTGAAGGCAAGTGGTACCACATGAAAGATGGATGGCTTATGGGATTGCCCATGAGCGGCATCATGGCTAGCATCTATTTGAATTTTTACAAAAAACAAGTATTATCAGAATACAACATAGTAGATAATAATATAATATATACAAGGTATGTGGATGACTTATTTGTTGCTGCTCCAGTAAATATTATTGAGTACATCAAAAAGCTGATACAAGCGGACACATCATTAAACTTAAACATTACATGGGAAGATATGGCTCAAGAGGTAAAATATTTAGATATCAAGGTACACAGAGAAGGAAGTATGCTTAATTATGTAATGGTCATGAAGCCACCAGAAGTTCGTGGTCAGATTCACCCTGAATCATACATACCTATGACTCACAAGTTTGCTGGATTGACATCATTTCTCTTCAGAAATCACTATTTGTGCAAGTTTGAGGCAGACAGAAGGTCTAACTTAATTAGTTACACTAACAACTTAATCAAATCAGGATACAGGCACAATATAGTATATAGCAAAATTAGACATTTTGTAAATAATATTGGAAAATACAGAGATGAAGACAACAGGCCTTGGATATTGTTGCCCTATGTGCACTCTTTACATAAAACATTTTATAAGAATTTTTCTAAGGAATTTCATTTGAGTTTTCACACACCTATCTCAACTAATAGGCTTATTAACAACACTAAGGACACTATCGCTTCTGATCAGACCCCACAGGCTGTGTTCAGAGTAGCATGCCCTCATAATGGATGCAAAGCATCATACTACGGTGAAACGAGAGCCACCATAGCTACTAGGATATCACAACACAAGTATAGATACAATAAGGCAAATACGAATCCAGAATGCACTTCAATTTTTGCTCAACATCAAAAATTGTCAGGACATGTGTTCGAACCCACATCTGCAAAATTAGTTTGTACTGAGAGACATGATATTAAGTGAAATGTAAAAGAAGCATACTTTATAGCAGAGGACTCTTTCACCATTAATCGTAAGGATGCATGTTTTGCGATATCTAAAAGATGATCTTGATGACTCATTTGCATATAATTTGCATATCAGATTTATTTATATAATGATTTCAAAGAAGGATCATAACTGGCTATGAATATGAGAAGTACATCTTCTTGAAAGCGCTCAGTCATTTAATAAAAATAGTTTTCAATTTGTTGTTATAGCTTTACGTCGGAAGTGTGAAAGCACGATTTGATATTATTACTTTGCAAGATTGTCTATCTTAATATATATCTGAGCACTTATAGTATATATGTGTGGGAGATGATAATCTGGACCAACTGATGATTGCTGGTTTAGCATGAAATACGTATATTGGTGATTATTTATCTTTTCAGCATGTATGTGCTTGAGTGTATCTGTGTTATTAGATAGAGTGGAGAGTGATGGGTCATCTGAAAGACTGTGCTCATATACCCTATATTAAATATATATAATATTTAACTATATACTGAACTATATATATATATGTCAAAATGAATCTTCTTATGAGCAAAACAATGTTTTACAAAACATGTTTCTGTTTTAATATATAAAGAATTTTAAAAAGGCAGCTTTGTGTGTTTATGCGTTTGTAGTGCAAATCATACTTATATGAATTAATTTATATAAATTAGAGTATTTGAATAAACCTTCGTAAGATTTAATGAATAGTCAAATTCTCCTGGTGATAAATAGCATTAACAATAATATCCTTTATTTTATTTGTAAAAAAAATAGCTCAAAGAAGCCATGAACCTATATAATTAGTACTTATTAGTGTGACAAAATGAATATATATTAGTTGCATTAATACATAAAACAATAGTATTTATAATTATATCATTAATGGTTTAGTAAATGTTTATACATTTAACAAGACAACATGTTTTTTCATGTTACATATATTTATTTTATTCATCTAAGCGCTTTCAATACCGAAACGTGTCGTAATCATAGCATTGTACAATTAAAGATAAAACGATTTAGTATTGAAAGCGGCTTAGTTGAATAAAATAAATATCTGTAACATGGAAAAAACCTGTTCTGCTGTTAAATGTATAAACATTTACTAAATCATTAAAGTTAATGTAGATAATAGGTAAAGTAAATTCTTATAGAATTATAACAGTATAATCTCGACTTTACTTTGTCTTTGAACTGTGTTAGTTTAAGAAAATATATCAATCAGTGTAAAGATGAATTAATAAAATATTTCAAAATGTATAAGTAAAACAATTCTTGATTTTATAATTAAAAGTTGAAATCTTAAATTTGATTTTTGTGATTATATATTAATAACAATATTATTTTATTATATATACATTAAAATATATTACAAATGTAACATATTTTTCATCAACAGTATCAGTAAGTGAAAAAGGTAGACAGAATAAATTAACACACATTATTTTTAATATACTGTACTTATATGTAAATTATTATTAGCATATATATATAATCACACACATATAGTAATAAGACTGCTTATTTTGTTTTTAAATTTGCTAATTATAGGTATTCGCAATATAAGACTGCTTTTGTTTTTAAATTTGCTAATTATTTTTCAGTTTTAAATCAAAACGTGATCGTTTTGTTCTTTTCATGTATATATATTGTATTTTTGTTAAATTTTGAATTAAAACTTGTTAATCGTAATTTTACATTCAAATTTAAAAGGATGCATAGAAAAATGTTTTATATTTATTTTGATGTAATAGATAGATGTCAAATATGATTCACATCCAGATTTGAAAGCATACTTTTAAAAATAATTCATTTTATGTTTCTTTTTTATATTAGAATTCCAATTGACTGGTAATGAAGATTTGGTATTATCTTTCAGTGCTTAAAGACATTGTTATTTAAACTAATGACAACTTCAGTATCCCCCCCCCCCCATTATTTTGTTAACTAAACAAAATTACATAGTGTGTTAATGCTTTAAAAACGGTAACGTTTTTGTTTATTTTTAATTTAAATATAGGAATGTTTTTATTTCATCTTGACAACACTTTAACAGTCAGATTTTTTTTCTTCTTTTCAATACATTTTCATTAAATGTTTATTTGCAATAGTATTTTTTCTTAAATCTTACAGTTTTTAATGTTAACTTGGCTTTCATTTTTTCAAAAACTATATATATTTCATGTTACCGTCTGCTCTCAATCTCCGTATATGAATAAGCCTGCTGGATGATTGTAATTGATTAATTTTTACTGGAGTGTATTTACATTATGTTATCAAGAACTTATTTATTTGATGAATAATAGACCATTAATAAAGATGGGATTTCACTTTTATTGTTAAAAGGAGAGTGTCTTGACAAAAGTTTGAAATTGTTGATTGTTGTTGATATGGGGATTGTCCAAGTGTTGACTGGTTTTTAATGATTAATTACAAAACCATTTAGCCTTGAGCATTATTACACTTACTATTTAAGTAATACTTTAGATGCTAATTGCAGTTTCTAATGTTATAATTGACTGTTTATTAGTCTGCATTCAGAATAAATTATATCTACCTGTTTAAAGAGGTTTATTTAAACTTGTTTGTATTAATAATTTCAATCTCTGTAGTCAAAATTGTAGTCTTTAGTATATTGAGTATCATCATCATCAACCATTATGAATCCACTGCAGGATGAAGGTCTCTCCAAGTTTAATCCATCTTCTCCAATCTTTAGCTTTTTTTCTCCACATCACCCATGCACACTTTCTTATTTCATCCATCCATCTCATATGTGGTCTCTTTCTGGGTATTTTACAATCTCTTGGAATCCAGTTTAAAATTTCAATTGTCCATCTATTATTATCTCTTCTAGTAATATGTCCAGCCCAACTCCACTTCAATCTTTTAATTTTTTCAATGAGGTCAGTAACACCTGTTTGTTCTCTTACCCATACATTGCGTTTTCGATCTCTTCTTGTTACTCCCAACACACATCTCTCCATACTTCTTTGAGTGGTCTGAAGTCTCTGTATTGCTCTTCTATTAAGTGTCCAAGTCTGAGATCCATAAGTAAGAACTGGTAAAACACATTTGTTAAAAACCTTCCTTTTCAAAGACATAGGCATGTTTCCTTTTAGTATGAAGTTATTTCTACCAAAAGCACTCCAACCAAGTTTAATTCTATGATTAATTTCTTCCATTATGTTTCCATCTGTATTAATAATCTGACCAAGGTATTTGTAACTGAGTATATTAGACAATTAATAAAGGTGTGATTCCATCTTTATTGTTAAAAGGTGTTTGCCTTGACAACCGTTTGAAATTGTTGATTGTTGTTGATATTGGGATTATCTAATAGTTGACTGGTTTTTAGTGATTAATATTATATATAAATAAGGAATATTAATAAACATAAAAAAATAAATAAGGAATATTGAAACATTATTAAAATATTATAAGATAAATAAGGAATAACCAGGATCTTAAATACAGTATTGAATTTTTAAATGCCAAAACAATAGTTAATAATGTTATCCTTTGATATCTTCCAAGTTCATCTTTTGTTGTAAATGTAGCATTTTTTTTCAATTTCGGAAAGTATTGATAACATGTTGCACTTAGTACAAAATGCATTACAATACCTGCATTTAAATTTTAAATATTGTAATACTGCAATAGTTATATTTTAAAATCATTTATCTCTTGTTTTGTTTTCACGTGCATGCATATAATATGACTATATATCTTCATGATAGTGTTTTATAATTATTTAATCAAAATTAGATGAAATCGTGATGAATATGATTATATTGTGAAACTTTTAAAAAAAAGGTAAAGTAGAAGATATCAACATAGAAAATTATATATTTAAATTTATAATTATTTAATTAAAAGTGATAATATATATATACTCAGCTTTATTATTATTATTATTTTTATCTTTGTTTTATTTGTATATATATATATTTTGCTTACGTATAATTCTGTAGCATAATTTAACTATAGTGAATTTAATTAATGAATGCTAACAAGTTAATTTATAAATTGCATTAATTAAATTCACAGGAGGGATTGACATTTTTGATGTATTTAGCCTTATGAAACGGATTTTAATGAAGTAATTTAGTTTGATCGACATTGTAGAGATGTTAAAATTGACCTCTTTTTTTTAAAAAAAGGTAGTATTATATATTCATGTATTTATTTTAAAAAGAAATAAGAAAGAAAACTAATTTGATTTTAACAAGAGATAAATTTTAACTATTTACATTTTAAAGTGTTTTGCAAAACTGTAAGATTTGCTTTACAAATCTTCGTTTCACCTTCTCTCACTTTTTTACTACCCTCATACACTAGTTTAAACCCCAGTATATCGTAGTACGTATGTACTGCCGATTATATGTCGAAATCCCGCCTAAATTAGATCACGAATATATAAATGCTTGTGATATATATAATTTCAAAACCCTAACGTTAATAAATTATAAATTGCGAGTATGTGCATGTATGCATATTCATTTTAAAAAGTAGGTCATATTAGTCATATTTACACACATACTGCGATAATATTTTAAAACTTAAATAAAAATAATAGTTTCATTATTTAAAGTCATATTACATTTGTAATATTTGTTTTCATTTAATAAAATAATATTTAACTTTAGTTAGATTTAAACATTTAGAATTTAAAAGTAAAATAATTTTGTTGTTTTTAGATTAATAAAAATCATGCCACAAATTTTATGTAAAAAAAGTAAATGAGGGTTGGGAAGAGAACAACAGGCTTAATTAGTTAAATTTTTGTAAAATTCATTAATTAGTGGCTTCAATATTTTGCCATCAAGATAAACAACAGATGTCCACTCTGGTATTTTTTTAATTAAAATAAGTTAAGACCAAATTCTAATCGAATATCTTAAAAGTAAAATTAATTATAAAATCCCCTGTTTTTAGATGTTCTGATAAGTGCAGCTTTTATTTTTGCATCTATTTTGGTTCTAGAGTGACCACAGCAGGATAGTTCTATTGTGAGTTCTCTTGGTATATATAGAGCCGATTTTATTAATTGATATCCAGTCCTATTCTATGCTTCTCTAATTGATATATATATATATATATGTCATATGCTTTTCTAATTATTATAATCTATTGTGAGTTCCTTTGCTTTAAATATATTATGTTGTTCTTAATATTTTGCCTTTAACCTGTTAGCTGAGATATTATTTTAAACTTATTCAGTTGAATTCGCAGCTGAATATATTATTTTGAGAATTTATTATCGCTGAATTAAGTGAAACTATATCTACCAAGAGGCCAAACTCGCTTTAATTTTCAACAAGTTCGTATATTTTGATACCATTCTTTGCTAATTTCAAGTAGGATGTCTGAATAGGGCCGGCGGTAAAGCTCTCTTCCTTCTTGGGAAAATGGCCAACCTGTGACATCATACCATCAGATGCCCCATCCTATTGTAAACTGCCACTGCTGCTGAAATGTATTGAATTCGATCATGAATCAAGAAGCTTCCACACCAAGATCAATGCTGCATAACTTCCATTAAAGCCTCCAATTAAAGTCAACCAGAGAAGACAAAAATGTGCATGGACAGCACAATTGATATGAGGTAATCTCAGTTAACCCAAGAGCTCTTGTGTTGTATATTTCCCTATAATGCTAGCTAAATTTTAAATGTATTTTTTACCATAAAACTGCATAATTGTATAAAATATTTATAATGTCATTTGTGTGCTTTTCTCTCTATCCTTGGGTTGATATTTTTCTATTTGCTAATTTATTTTGTCTTTTATTATAGTAGTGTGCTTAGATAGTCATTGAATGAGTGAATGATTTCTTTCCCCTTTTATTAGTATGCTGCCATATGAGTGCGGATAAATTATATAACTGATCCCCTATTAACTGTCTTATAAAATCACTTGTTCAAGGGCTACTTTATTTCTTATTTTATTAATCTTTTAAGTAATTATGTCTTTCAAGAAAGGTATATTTCTCATTCTTTTATATAACACAAGGATATGCATGAAATTAATAAGTAAACTATATAATATAAAGAAATGCATGATTGTGTATAATTGTATGAATCCCTATTTAATCATGCATTCTCCCTCCATTTTTCTTATTTTATAAAAACTTATTTTATTGTATTTATAATGTGATTTGTGAACTGTAAAAGTTGAGATCGAGATGATTAAACACCTTTGCTTAATTAGAATTACCCTTTTATATATTCATTTATGCTTTATATTGTGTGTTACCGGTGTAGGCATATGAGTTATTTTGAGGCCTGCTTTGTTTTTCTTCAGGGATTTACAGCTAAGGTCATTCCCTCTCCTTCTTGCAGTTTCTAGATAGGGTATGCACTAGGAAGCCATACCTGGGAATTTTACACCTAAGTAACTCAGCCACTGAGTTTCATGGCATGATGCCAGACTTAGACTGATTGTTACGAAACCTTCCACAGGGTCCATGGTGAGACACGATCCCATCTGCTTTATTTTATTTATCATTTTATTTTATTTTACAAAGCACACTCCATCCTATACATTAAACCTCCACTGATACCACCAATATCTTTTAATATTAAATGTTGATATTTCATTCAATTTCCCATGTCTTAATCACTTCCATGCCTCTAGCTCAGATAGCTTTTGTCTGCACTATTCTTGAATTCAATTTAAGTTATTTTATCCCATATTAAATGTATATATTGATTTAAGCAAATACTTATTATATTCGCTGTAGGCCTTGTATATCTTGAAATCAATCTTTCTTCATCTAACTGTACTTTTGCTTAACCACATTATTATGATATTATCTTGCATTAACCTGAGTTATAGAGAGTATAAATAAATTAACAAGCCATTAATGTAAATCTAAATGGCACTTCATTAAAATTATTTCAAATCTATATTTTAATGAGTTAATGGCACAGTCTGGCTTATACAGACAATGCCATTTTTATAATGTTCAATTAATAAACAGTATTTAAATTTTAATCATTTTGATATTACTTATTTATTTTCTGCGATCCACACCATTACCTTGGTCTATATCCTATTATTTATATATTTTGTACCATCCATAGACGTTAGTTAGCAAACCTAATGATGTACTTTAATATAGAGGCTCTTGCTTCTCCCTGACCACCGGCACTAGCAAGAAACTATACTATTAGTAGTGTCTGTGGAGTATAGACTTTGATTCGAACTTGGGATTTCTGGGAGGCAACTCCTAGAGTATTGAGGTTTGTATCTGGGATTTGAATTCTGCAGTGTGTTAACGAGATACACAATTCTGACCATTACACTATATTTATAATATATCATATCACAAACTTATTTGTATAACTGAAAAATAAATTACAATAGGCATTTTGCAATAAAATAATTATAGCTTCATAATAAGTATAGTTTAATTATAAAAATAAGTATTACATATAGATACATATGAGATGGTGACCTGGACCAACTGGTGATTGCTGGTTCAGCATGAACTGCATCTTAGGGGTAGTTTGTCGTTTATTGTATTTTTATTTATACAAATTTAAAAGAATATGTGGTAATAGTGAGCTTATTTAATATATTTATAAAGATATTACATGTGGGAAAAAGAAATGTGAATAACTGTGTGTGTGCTTAATTAATAGAAAATCAGATATATTAATCTTTATTTGAGTTTTAAAGTTTATATTTGTTCTAGAGACTATCTCTAGTTTAGTAAATGTGATTGGTAATAATTATTACTGTATTTATCTAAAGTGGATGCTGTCAAAGACATGGGTTGAGTTAGTTTGACATTTGTAATTCAAAATATAATTATTTAATATAGATAAATATTTTTCATATAATAGAGATATATATGAGAAATGGTGACCTGAACCAACTGATGATTGTTGGTTCAGCATAAATGTGTCCTGGGGTCATTTGTCTTTTATTGTATCTTTATTTATATGAATGTAAAAAAAATGTGGTAGTAGTGAGGTTATTTAATATATTTATAAAAATATTACACGTGGTAAAGAGTAATGTGAATAATTCAATATGTGTATGTGCTTAATTTAAATAAAAAATCAGACATATTAATCTTTAATTGAATTTTAAAGTTTACATCTGTGCTAGAGACAATCTCTAGTTTAGTAAATGATTAGTAATAATCGTTACAGTATTTTTCTAAAGTGGATGGTGTCAAAGATGTTGGTTGAGTTAGTTTGACACTTGTAATTCAAAATGTAATTAAGTATAAGTGTAATAATGCTCAAAGCTAAATGGGTTTATAAGTGATCATTAAAATCACTTAACACTTAGACAAGCCCAATATCAATAACAATCAACAATCTTTACACATAGAAACAATATACAAATTATTGATTGTCCTAGCTTGATTGAATCATTATTACACAAATTTTATTTCCAAATTAGAAACAGCTCAAAATTATTGGTTCCAGTATCGATGTTATGGTATACATATTTATAAACTGGTCCTTGTTAATTAAGAGGTAAATGAAAATAGGAATTGTACAATTACTGCAATTTAAAAAAACGCTTTTAACAGAAGAATTAATTGTAAAGTTTTTATGAAACATATATATATTAAATGGTATAACTTTTTTATTCTTTTATAACAATTCTTTACGTCGTTAAAAAATTAACAAATAGTTAAACTACAACAAAATTATTATTTTATTTATTTATTTTAAGTAAAACAAAATGGGAATAAAATATTTATTTTTTTTCATATAAAATTTATATTTGCATATTTGCTTAAAAAGTTTATTAAAGAATAATTTAAATGTTGAAAAATATGCATATTTAATGAAAACTTACTCATTGTTTATTTACAAAATACATTGAAATGTATTAAAATATAATAATAATGAGGGGGGATGAATAAATATTTATTTAAAATATGTATATATGTAGTTAGTAGTTATTTTAATGATAAAATATTTGATTTGCTTTTTCATTAGGGGGGGGGTGTTAATGTTGCTGATAGAATAAAAGTATTATTACAAAAATTAAGAGAACTATGACAAAAAATATCCTAATTGCATTTAGTATGCCAGACTGAATAAATTGACAGTCATCAGAGAACAAAAAAATAAAAACTATGATTAGGCTGACAACCAACAAATGACATTAATAAGCCCCAATAGTCTTAAAAATATATAGAGTAATAAAAGTACAAAATATAATACTATTGATTGTTACCTGGTAGATCATGTGACCCTTAAGGTTCAAATTGATGAATTGAAGACAACTATACACTCAAATGAATAAATTGATATTTTTTCAAATACTCAACTAGGACTAATCTGTGAGCCTTTAGTTCTTTGATCTGCCATTTTATTATCATACTAAATTACAAAGTGTAAAAATTAATTGACCTACATTATGCAGAATTAGAATTATGTGAGTTTAATATTACTTTTTTTTTAAAAAAAGTGATTGTATAGGTACCTTTGTTTGTTGACTTATTTGTTTGACTAAAAATCAGTAACTACTTTGATATTATACATTTTTATTAAATGCACATTATTATATTAAGTAATATTTACTAAGGCTGTAACCTTATGAATAAGCATCTGAAAAATTCGAAGGTAGGGACCTCTACAGGTCTTAGCCACAAGCTCCTTCTTTTCTTCTTCACGTAAGCTTGTGGCTAAGACCTGTAGAGGTCCCTACCTTCGAATTTTTCAGACGCTTATTCATAAGGTTACAGCCTTAGTAAATATAACTACTTTGATGTAAAATATTACTTGAGTTGTTCCATTTAGCAGTATCTAATGTTTATTATCAATAATAAAAAGATCAATAATAAAAAGAGTTTTAAGTAAACAGAATATTGGATGATAGTTAATTTATGATAATAGCAAGAAAAGTAGTTTACTGTTTAATGCTTGAACAAGATCTTTAGCAACAAGGGAATATACATATAAATGGAAAAAATATAGGTGATTTAGTCAGTAAGTTATGTAGGGAAGGCATAGAAAATATTAGACATCTGTTAATTAAATGTAAATGCCTGCAAGCAGAAAGGTACAAATAATGAAGTTGTGGAAGAATAAATATAAACAAAGTGAGAAGTGGGTTCTTGGTTTTTATGTTGGGTTTGGGAAAAGATAAGAGGGGGGTGGTTAGATATAAAAACCATGGAGTTGACAAAAATGTTGTGGAAATGGGATGGAGCAGGATGGAGAAGAATATGGAAAAAACTTAGAGAAAGGGAAGGGGAGGTCATTAATGAGTTTCTCTGAACATAGTGTCTGAGAGATTCCCGACTTCAAAGAAGGAGAAGTCACAATGCATCACATCACATAATAAATCAATGCAATCTCAGAAATTTTAAATTCATTGCAATTTCTAAAGCATGAAATATTTATGTAATAGGAACAAAAAGCACTGATTGCATTGCAACTTGGCCCATATTTGCTGACTGTTCAGGGCTTACTTAAGAACAGGGAGTCTATAAGATTCATTATATTATTCAATTCTGAAGATTCAATTATAGGAAGTTTAAATGTATATAAAAAAAATAATAAGGATAAACCTCTCACCAGCCACCTTTTTATATTAATCTTATTAGATCAATAATATTTCATTGTAAATATTAAAAACCTAGTGATTAAAAGAATTAATTAGAAATAAAAGTATGGAGTGTTGAGTGCCATCTATGGCATCGTAGAGAGCAGTTGATTCCACTGTAACTTATAAAAATAAAACCTCAAAATTATTTTATTTCTCCAAATCAGAGATTTAAAACATACAAGAAATATAAGGTAAGCCTTTTTTGTTTGTTTATTGAATGGAATTAAGGAATAAGTCCTTAATTCCAAAAATAATTAAAAAAAAAAAAAGAGCCTATTTACAGCATGACCGATTTAGACATTAGCGAAGATGAAAATATTTTTAAATCTCCTAAAAATGAGACATCTGAACAACTAAAAAATATAACGCATCATAAATTGCATAAACCTAAAAGGAATATACAAAATTCATCAAAAAAAAGTAATAGTAATCAATCTATAATGTCCGATGAAGAAAAAATATTTGACAACACAGCCCAAGGCCTATCACCAAATAATAATAACGTTAACAATGATGCTTACAACTTATGGCCACTTAGAGATGATCCTAACTACTACTATATAAATCAGCCTAACAATTCTAATATTTCATCTGATATTAATAATATTTCAAATTTATCAGATAATACTTTAGTTAATCAACCTCAATGTTCAAAAATGCAAAGCCTAAGTAATGACGTTATTAAAGTTACGGCTTCAAGTTCGGAGATCAGCCTAACAAAAAAATTCTCCGATTGTTAAACCTATCTCTAAACCACCATATATTAGAAAAATAACTAATAATAACCAATCTAGATTAGATAAGTTCGAAAATAATTCCAATTCACAATCAACCTCAACTGACTCTTGCAGTGAGCCAGAGGAGGAATCATCCCGTTACAAACTAACTATACAGCAGATGGAAAATAATAATGAACCAAATAATATTGATAAACCTGCTAACATTCTTACAACTAATCCAAATTCACCAAAGCACGTTAAAAAATCTATATCTCAGAATGAATTGAAGCTTGATGAATTGCAAAACCCCAGTGGTAACATACAAACATATTATCCTAAACTTCCCTTACTTAAAAATACCACGGAAAATTCAGATCAAGATAATTCAAACAATATTATTCAGAATTTAACTGAAATATTAAGTTATAATCAAATTACTAACCAAACATTCTCTGACAGCAGCTGTGAAGACATCACTGGAAAACAGCTAAACACAGTCAAAAATAAAGTTAAACATAATTCAAAAAACTCAAAAAGCAAACAAAACAATAACAATAAACAAAATGATTCAGTTAAACAATCACTCAAACAGTCAGTACTAGAACAACAAGATAACCATGCTATATTAAAAGATAAAAAAACACCTCTTGAGCTTGACATAAATTCTCCAACTGAGTCTAAACCTGAATCTAATCATCAAAGCCCTCAAATACAATCAAAAAGTAGTGAACAATCTGAGGAATCATTACTCAACCTCCCAGGAGAGGCATATAACACAAATTCCCCTAATTCACTACAAAGGAAAAATATTTATATAAATACTTCTCCTACCTCCAATTCTCAATCAATTATGTCACAAATCAATCACAAAAATCCTCATACAGATGCCAATCAAACTATAAATCACCATATGAATCAATCATATGCTGACATTACAAAAATTGGCATATTGCAACAACTTAATTCAACCAAAATTCCAGCATATAACTTACCACACACATACGATGAACAAATGCACAATGAGTGCCACGTCATAGCTGATTCACCAGAATCTATGTATCTAGATCAAATGGATCAATCCAATAAATTCAATCAATTTAATACACAAATAAGCATTGAATCAGAAATGTTTACAACCTCTAATTTCAATGAAATGCAATACTCAAATCTAACTTTCCAATTTAATCAAACGATCCCGATGAAATTACTTAAGTCACTCGCTGATTATAACAGTGACAAAAGCTTAATTTTAGCCATTACTGACTCTAAATGCTCATTATTTAGATTTCCAATCGAATCTCTATATAACCTAATCAGGCAAAACAACATAGGAAATAGCATTCAGCGCATCTCGACCCATCCAAATGACCGGTATATAGCACTCGAATTTACTAATTGGGCGAATCGTAACAACTTTAAAAGCACCATCAAAACAATAGATGACAAATTCGTCTGCTATATAGATGTCAACAGAACATCTGCACTTCATGGTAAAATCAGAAATTGTGTAACAGGCTTTGATGAAAAACAGCTCCAAATTATTCTTCAGTCATTTGAGAAAATACTTAACTTTAAATACCTACCAGAAGACAAAACTGGATTTCACATACCATTCAACACTGCTACATTTCAGTTACAATTAAAAAAAGATATAAATCCTACAGATATACCAACTTCTATTAAACAAAAAAACTCCTCTATGATTCTATCCTTTTTGGGGGTGAGACCTCAATGCTTCCACTGTGGACAAAGATCTCACCTCATAAAAGACTGCATGGCTCGTATTTGCAATTTGTGTGGCATTATGAAAAACAAAACACATCAATGCTGAGAAAACTCTGACTTACAATCGAGTTTAGCTGATCAAAATCAAAGGCAACATTCTTATCAATCACAAACACCTGCTCATATGCTTGAGCCTGAACGATTCAAAATTACTAATCGTCAAACACATAGAATAGAAACCACACTCAAATCTACACAAAACCCTCCATCCAACTCATGTAAAACCTCAACTAAAACCGCTAATAACATCACAAAACCACTCATCTCTAATAATCCCAAACTAAACACATCCATCACTACAGAATCCAATGATAAAGAAGAATCCAAAATACATACCTCTCTCCCAAAAACAACTCAAGACAATATGGTATCTGAAATAAATCCAAATATTCAAAATAAGCATTCTCTCTCTTCTCAAACTTACAGATCATCCAAATCATCAAAAAGCTTTAAAGAAAATCCCAATTACACTAACTCATCTCAATCTATTCAAACTGAGCACACTACTACAAATAAACCATTTCCAACCATTACAACTCCACAAACCACTAAAACATTTCAACCTGAATCAGAAATGGAATACAATAACTCAACTCCACCTAGCAATAAAAGAAAACCAGTGCATTCTAATAGATCCAGCTCAGATGATGAAACTCTACCTAACCAAGTCAGTTCTTATATAACAAATTCCAAACTCAGAAGTCCACCTGACACTCAAGCTTCAAACAAGAAACCCAAAATCTATAATTCCATTCCACCTAATCTACTAACTCAAACCAATATTAAATCACCTGATAAAGAGTTAGTGATTTCAACCCCAATCTCTAACAATAATCTGCAAATAATCAATAATAATTCAAATAAGCTTATACAACAACAATCAATCAATAAGCAAGGTAGATTCTAGCCAAAAAACAACCCATGTCTAGAATTTCATGTAAAATTGCAGCAATTAATATAAAGGGCATCAATTCACCTATGCGGATTGCTGCCATTAAACATTGGTTCTCTTCTATATCTCCACACATTATGTTCATGGGAGAAACTAAATTTCACCATAATTCCAACAACTATATTCTTGCAGAGCTAAATAAACTTGGCTACACACAACTAACACCCAATTATGCTGCATCTGAGGGTGTAGGTGTATTAATAAACAACAGATTTCCCCCTAACAAATTTAAGATAACATACCAGGATAAGAATTTAATAGTCTAAATCTTACCTACAGCACTAGCAATATAAATGCCTTCTATATTTATTCTCCAAATTGCCAAACTACGTATCTGCATATAATAAACACAATTAATATGCTGACAACAAACAACAATGCTCCAGCTATTATTCTAGGAGATTTTAATATCTCATATGACATTTTCACAAAAAAGTACCTACATCTACTCACCAGAGGTTTTATTAATGGGAGAGGATTCTTCCCACAAGATGCATACTCCTTTTACAACAAAAGATATAAAACTCTTATAGATCTGATGTTTTACACCACTGAACTACATCATGATCTTGAAGCTAATCTACAACCAGTAGCATTCTCAGACCATCATGCAATAATAGCTTCAATAGAACTTAACAATTCTATTCCTTATACTCTAAACCAATCAATAAGAATGCTAACAAAAGCTACCTCCACTGAAGCCATTATATCCGAGGCTTACATACTCTTTTTTAAAATAAACATCCTAAACATTCGTCCAGAGGAAGCTTGGTTTGCCTTTATTGGCATTTTGCAATCTCTAATAGCACATCACACCAGGAGCAACAAAGGCCCTTCCACACTAATCACTGAGCTTGACCAGATAAATAAAAAAATTATAGCTTGCTCAAATGATCCTCAACACATAAATCAACTACTATCACTCAAACTAAGATATAAGGAGAAACAATTAGCAATTGCGGAATACATCTCCACAAAAAGAGCTCAAAACTTCCTTACAGCTCAGCACTGCTGGACCAGGGGCTACCTGAGATGGGCCTTGGGAGCTCCAAAAAAAGAACAAAACTCCAAATTCTCTTAACATTGATGGTAATCACATAACAGGACATCAAATGATTAATCACATAGGATTATATTTCAAGAATCGCCTACAAAATAATACACAAACAACCAATGATGACTGGATCATACCATCCAATCTAGAAAATCATGGAATAACACTAACAGATCTGAAAAACCGTCTTAATGCCTTATCTGACAATGTACATCCTGGGATGCATGCCATCCCAAAATTCTTAATCATACATCTTAGCTCATTCACAATACCAATTTTAATGAACATGATTAACCACTTATCTATAAGCAGAAGAGAAGAAAAACAGAGATCCCACCAACATTAACAATATTAGACCCATCTCAATGACCCCTATCCTAATCAAAGTTATAGAGGGAGTCATTAAGGGAAAAATACAACAAAAAGTGCTAGACAATGTATCTCACTATCAATATGCTAGAAAAGGCTCTTCAGTGCTTACGGCAATCGGGGAGGTGAAAACTGTGTTAGACCACATCAGATCAAACTGATTATCTAAACCAATTGCAATTCAATTGGACATAACAGAAGCATTTGATTCAATCAACATCAACACACTCCTATCAATTTTGAACAGTCTTAACATTCCGTTTCAAATCATCCGTATAATTGAAAACTTACTATACAACCGTCAAATACATATTACTCTAAATGGATCATATACTAATGGCTTCTCACCCAATATTTCTATACCTCAAGGATCACCATTAAGTGCCTTATTATTCATTTGTTATTTAAACCCACTGTTAAGAGAGATTGAAAATGCGATGCCTGGAGTTTACATTCCACGACTTAAAAAATTCATAAAGCTATTTGCTTATATGGATGATGTCCTTGTCATACTGCCTTCACAAAAACATCTGCCATCCCTTTACCATATACTAGATAAATTCTCTAATGACTCACAACTAAAGTTCAATCCTAATAAATCAGCCTCTTGGAGAATCTCAACAGGAAAAAAGATTAACTCTAAATTTCTGGCTGAACCCCAAGAATTCCTAGGATTCCCCATACATATGTCTCAAGCATCTATGTCAAAACATCTTCAAAACTCACTTCTTACCTCTACAACCCAAATTGTTCAGACACTGTCCAAAGTATATCTTTCATTGCAGGGAAAAGTTGCTCTTCTTAATATGAAGGTTATATCTAAAATTGCTTACTACCTCCCTGTAATGACTATAACAAAATCATTCATCAGAAAAATAAATAAACAATGTTCTAAACTATTTTGGAAAGAAAACATAAACTCCATTAGCATGACAAAAATGCAACTCCGACGTAAGGTAAATGGCATGTCATTGCATTCAATCCTCTCTTTAAATTATCAAAAATTCCACACACTAATACATAACCTAATATTAAAACATGGCACCATATTCACATCTGAAACAGTACAACCAACTGACACACCGCCTCCTCAAAAAATATGCTGGCTTGATAAAATATTCCAATATATCAAACGGCATCAAAACATCTCCAATAAAACCTTTACCTTCAAAATCACCATCTGGGAAGCACACCTAATATTAAATCCAATCATCAACAATATAAAACCCACAATAGGAATCAACAACCACAGAATCACCTCCTTATTCAAATTTTTAAAGTTGGAACCCAAATTTCTAACATTCTTGATTAAGGTCAACCTAGGTGCCATACATACCAACTATTTTTTACACTATAAAAGATTTCTAAACAAAGTGGACCCTATATGTCCAATCTGCAAAACACAAGAAGAAACCTTTGACCATATTATAAAATCATGTACCGGTCTTACAAACATAAGGATGCTCATTTTTCATGGTTCAAAGATTGACTATTATAAAATACTCTCAATAAAAGACTCCATCCAGAGTAGACACTACCCAATTATTAGACTATCTATTTTTCTGACTCACACCATCTGGAGTGTTCGATGCAAGACAGTTTTCACCTCTCCACCTCCTAATCCAGACCTCACATTTATCAACCTCATCAACAAAATTAGAAATAAAGACTTAATACTCTCATCAAAATTTCTATATGATGAAACCTGGAAATTGTTCCAAATACCAAAACTATCCAAAACATAAGTTACAGATCAAATTGATTTATAAACCTCAGCACCAAAAGACTCATCACTCAAAACTATTGACCTTTAAAACAGTATGTATCTAAATACCTAATATATACAATGTAATTCATTAATAAAATGTTTTGAAACTAAAAGAATTAATTAAAAAGATCAAGCATAAATGAGTTTATTCAAACAAACTCATCTATCTTAACCTGTAATGTAAACACCTAATATATAAGAAATACACTATCTATAAAACTAGATGTAGATTAATATCATAAATTATGTTATTTAAGCTTTTCTTTCAATCAGCTATTGACTATTCAAAATGAAACTTGCATATGTAAGACCATAATTTTGAAAATTTTATCTTCTTATCAATTGAATTTCACTCTCCATTATAACTGAATGAAACATATACAAATAAAAGTATAATAACATTTATAAGGAAATAATATTCAATGCACATACTATAAGAATATGCTTAAAAGTCAGATTTTCTAGAATCTTTTTAATAAACTTAAATAGTGTCCTCTCTTGTTTTAATGCTAATTCAACAGTCAAATAGAAAACCATTTATTTTTTCTAGTATACACATTGTTTTACGATGCCAAATTTGTAAATATTACTCAAAGAGACAAAATATTATACTACAGTAATTTTCATAATGTCTTGTTAAAACCAGCTCTATGAAGATCAATGTTGTGAATCAACAATATATTTTCTATTCTTATAATGTGATGCTACATATTTATTGACTATTTTTTTTCTAACTGCTAAAGTAACATTGATTCGAGAGTGTGATTATTTGCAAGTTTATTAAAATGGTTCTAGATAATCTGATTTATATATTATTCTTATGATATGCACATTTAATTTTTTTTTTTTTCATAAATATCATTGTATATTATCAGCATGAAATATTTAATAGCTTTTGCTTATTTACAAGCCTTTTAAAATTATTAGAATTTACATGTGTATATATATATGCACATGTAAGAAACTTTTCTTTTATTTCATAGTATGAAAATTTACTTATATATGCGCTTTCTATGTTAATATGTATATATACATCTTTGCAATTGATCTTATTTAACTTACTTAGCTATAAATTTATTAGAATTATTAAATATTATTATTATTATTATTATGGATATGATCAATATAAAAATGTTGTTATAAGTTCAGTGATCTGTTTTGACAGGTTTATAGTTAGTCAGTGATAAACATGAGGCCCAGGTTATAGTATTGATTTATTGCTATCTGGGTTTTTGCATCTGCCTGCTCAGCTTCAGCATTTATCATATTAATCTTTTTACATCTTGGGAAAAACTTTGTCAGTTATATTTAAATCATAATTTTACCTTAAAAGTTTATTTTAAAACCAAAATTTGTGTTTGTGTACATATACAGATCAAATGGAGGCAGAACTACTCCGCTGTGGCTAAATGTTAAAAATGTTGTTGCACAATCTCATTATCTTAGTTAATATAGGAAGGGGGGGGGTGATCTTACTAATTTATGTGACTGAAGACAATATTATAAACAGTACTTAGCATTTTGATGGATTATCATCCTATCCAACGTAATAATGCTTTTTTTTTTTTTAGGTAGGCAGATCCTATTTACATATTATGAAGATTATTTCAAAGACATTTTAAATAAATGCAATATTGTTGTTTTTTTGTTTTTTTTTCCATTGGGAAGAATTGTCAGAGAATAGACTATATTGGAAAACTGCAATTAGATACAATGTTGAAGTATTTCGGAAATAAATGTTTTCTATAGAAGTATTTATAAGATAGCATTACAAAATACTTAATAAACAAATTAATGGACCAATATTGTCAGTATGTGGACAAATTAGCTTGTATATAACATCTATAGCGTAGTATATAATAACAATTATTATTATTCTTTTTTATTATTGTTTCAAGTTAGAATGTTTTACTCATTTGAAAGTTACTATTGGTGGTAAAATAAAATTAGCTTGTATCAATTAAATTATAGTTATTTGTTTTGTTTTGTAAATGGCATAAAGTATAAAGTATGATTTATAATAAGATACTTGTTTCAAAGTTATTGAACCCCGCAAATATATATATATATTAGGGATTTAAAACTGCTTGTCTAATAAAGTTTGATTTTCTTCTTCTTGTAATTTCTGAAATTTAAATTTTTATAAATCAGTTTAATAAGAATATAATTTTAAATATAGGGGATTTGAACTCAGACTTTTAAGCAACCTTCAAACTATCCACACTATCTCATACTACTGATACACATAACCACACACATGTAGAAAATATAATTTTAAAACTTTTTATTTATTATTAATGTAATTCTTTTTTCTTAATACATAGTACAGTTAGTTAAAATCTAGTTTGATAGTTATTTTTTATAGCATATAGGGCACAGAGAGGTGTCTTATATTTAGATAAATATGAAATTAAGATTTATTGGATGTTATAAAATAGTTAATTATTAAATAATAACAGTGACTGGGCTGCGATTTTATTAATCTTTTTTCAGTTACCACATTTATAATGTCATGTGTGATAGTTTGGAAAATAATGTAAACTTGATATTGATCACTTCACGTGAAAGTGGAAAAATTTCACACACATGCTTGATATGATAGTCTTTAATATTCACACATATTAAATGTTATTATCTTTGGTATACAAATAACTACATTTATAGTGATTAGTATGAAAAAAAAAAAAGATAGCACTACTTGAATTGATATTAGCCAAAGTTACAATCGTATGTATATAGATAATAGTTTTGTAAACAAAAGTTTTTTATTTGTTTACTTTCATATAATAACAATATATACACACACACGAGTTTTTATTCATTTATTGACATAACAGAAAAAAATAACAAAACAATTTTTTTTAAATGTTGGTTTTTATTTGTTACTAATGTAATATTAAAACAAAATATAATAAAATTGAATTATTATTTTAAGTTTTATCTCAAATAAGAAATATAGCAGTAATATTGATGACGATGGTAGCAGCAGTAGGCAAATGGCTTTATTGCTAGAGAATTTATAAGAAGTTTAATTACTGGACCATGATCCTTGGAGCTTGAACTCTATACTTAGCCATTCTACTACTGTATCAAATCAAAAGGAGTTCATATTATTAAAAAAGTGTTTCATTAAACGCATCGTTATTTTAAAAATATAGCAACATAGCTTGAATTTTTTATCTTAGTGATTTATCTACATCTCAGAAAATTCTTCATGTTTTGTGATATTTGCATTAAAAATAGGTTTTCTTTTTATATATATTTTGTTTGGCAATACTTTTTAAATATAAATACATAAAACTGAAAATAAATACAATGATTATAATAAAGAGATGACACCTTATTAGTGACTTAAAATACTTTTTAAGGCTGAATTGTATTCATAACTTGCACAAATTTAGTTTTTTTTTTCATTTTAAATAGAAACTGATATTTTAAAAAGATGCAATAATGGAATATTTGAACTGCATTATAATAATTGTAATATACCACTAAACATCACATGATCACTATTTCTATGCTTGCCCATAATTGTTATTAAAACAGGCAAAACTCTCCATACAGTAGTGCCACTCAGTGCAAGCCAGAGTAATCAATGGATGCCAGAAGGCATGTGCATAAAATCCCTATATAGTGTCTACTCATCCAATATCCCCAAACTAGTTTTTGGCTTGTGACTTTCGTCAGTGTGGAACCTTGGATTTGAGAGCACTGCACCTAGATATTAGGATCTATTGTAACCCTCCAGCAGCCATATTTTATCTCTACTTAACTACAAAACTATGAGAATAAAATTGAAAACACAATAATATTTTCAATCTAAGCTCATTAGCTTGTATAGTCATATAGGTCTGAACTCAGTTCAGTATCCATACATTTTAGTGTTTTTTTGCCTATTTAAGAACAGTTATGAGCAAGCATAAGAAATAGTGATCATGTGATATTTAGTGGTTTAACACCATTCCTGGCTAATAGGATAGTGGTGGCTATGGGTATTAAAAACCAAAGACACCAAAATGTATGAGTACTGAACTGAGCTCAGACCTATATGACTATATAAGCTAATGAGCTTAGATTGAAAATATTGTGTTTTAAATTTTATTCTCATAGTTTTGTAGTTAAGTAGAGATAAAAGGTGGCTGCTGGAGGGTTGCATTAGATTGTAAGATCTAAGTGCAGTGCTCTTGGATCCAAGGCTCCTCACTGACAAAGGCCACAAGCCCAAAACTAGTCTGGGGATATTGGATGAGTAGGCACTAGATAGGGATTTTATGCACAAGCCTTCTAGCATCCATTGATTACTCTGGCTTGCACTGAGTGCCACTACTGTATGGAGAGTTTTGCCTGTTTTAATTGTAATATATATATATTATCAAAAACAGGAACAAAAAGCAATATTAAAATAAACATTTTTATAATTTTTGACTGATATTAATTAATTAAATTGTGACTTTTATAGACTGTATACAAACAAATTATGTATACCATACATAAAAGCAGATTGATAAATTATTTAAAACCAAAAATTATAAGCTGCGCCTATCTAATTATTAATTATGCTGTATAAAATTTTTAAACTTAATAATATAAATGAGTGCATTTAAAATATTGAAATAATTTTAAAATATAATAAAATATAGACACTTTTATTATTTTTTTCTCTTAGATCTTCAGTAATTTTGCAATTAACTATGTTGCAGTTTTTTAAACTGTCAAATAGTAATAAAATATTTTAAATAATGAAATATTTTTGAAATTTTACAAATTGTGCATTACTATATCTCCGGTTAGATCATTTGTTTTTTTGAACAAATATGCTACAGTTCTTCCATTAAATATATATTAAAAATAAAATAATCAATTAATAGCTCAGAACACCATGTGACATTCAAGTTCCGGAATTTTGGTAAGTTGTTCAATGATTCAGAGATCTTTCATTCTTCAGTATGTCATTCTATCATCATACAAAACAGCATAAGGCAAAAAGTATATTCAGATAGTGAAAAAAAAAATTCTAACAGGAAAAATATATTGGATTATTTTAAATTTAAAATTATTTCTTATATATATATAACTTCAATAAAATTAGACTAAGTGTAATTTTTTTATTAAAATATTTTCAATAAAAGAAATGAATTAATTTTGAAATTTGACATAAATACTTAAGATTTCTTTCAAAATTTGAAAATCACAGCTACATTTCTAATACAAAGTTGAATACTCAATTAAAAGTGTATTTTAAATAATGAAATAATTTTAAATTAGATAGTTATCTATCTTTATTATTATTAGCATATTTACATGATTTTTTTAATGTTTTGATTCGATTAAAGGTTTAATTAAAACTTTCAAATAAGATACTATAATACTTATGCGTATTTGTAACTAATGATTTATTCATATGTTCTAATCATATAGCATAACTAACTATAAGTATTGTAAAAAAAATCATAAAATGTGTGATTGGATATTTAAAATGCAACAGTGATCCATTAGGAGAGAGATTGAAGTGGGGAAAGAGGGTTGTTACACACCTTTTATAAAGAATATTGTAGACATATTTGAACTTTATTTAAATCTACAAGTGAAGCTACCCCATCCATTATGAATATTTTTCTTATAATTTTATCAAAAAATAGTCTTTTTTTCCAACATTATAATCTTTTACTAAAATAGTATGTTTGTTTATATTTATAGAGAAATACAAAAAAAAAAAAAAAATCATAGTAATATTTTATTACACCATTAGAAATAATATACATGTTTAGAAATATTTTAAAAATGTATAAAGTACTTTTGTACTTCTAAAAATTATCCATACTATAAGAAATTACATATAAAAACAATTTTAATTAAATTATAGACAAAATTGCTTACTTTTAGCTTTTTTTTTTTTCAAGCTAGATCAGCTAATGACATTTATTACAGAAACTATTTTTTCTCTTAGAATCATTTTTACTTTCAGAGCTCTTTAGAAAAATATAAGAAATTATATCTATTAGCAAAACTATATGGTAGGTTTTACACAAGTCCAGAGCATTTAGAAGTTTATTGGGCAATACAGCAATACCACCATGAGGTATTTTGTGAGTAACAAAGGCTAAATGAAATGCATAAAGACTAGATTAATAAAAAAAATAATTAATAATTTGTTTATGTATTTATTGATAGTTAATTGTTAACAAGTGCTGACTAAAAATATTTATATAACAAATATACGTTAGCACAAAGATTTTTTCATGGGTAAAAAATGGAAATGTATTTCAGATTCATCATCCTTTTATGTACTTGATTTTGTATTAATGCTAATATTAACATTATGTAAATATATATACAGAAGAATCAAAAATACATATTCATATATATATATGTATGCTTCATCTAGTAATAAAACTAATAATTACTGTAACTAATACATAATGTAGGCATAAACATTTAACTTTTACTGATTGTTTGTCATCAATTCATTATATAATTATCCATATTATATATCATAATCATAGACTAATGCAATTCATGAATTAACAATTATTTGTTAACTCTGCAGTATTATAATTAATATCCAACTACAAATTTCAAAGACAGAGTCCAACTGCAACAAATAGAAGTTTCACTTTAAATATTCATATTTAGATATGTGGTAAATTGGTTTTGTAATCATAGTTTACATTAGCTGCAATAATGTCTTTCAATTAATTCTTAGATATCATTGTTAAAGATGTTCATAGACTAACGTGTACATTTATTTATAAGTGATATAAGTGAATAAAGAAAAAGTTAAAATGGCTTTTAAATAGCCCACTGTAGGACAATATTTTCTACATCTTTATTGACATGGAACAATAAATTAAATGGCAATGCAGCCAATATTATCATATGTAAAATGACAGTATTATGAATATTTTTCCATCTTTGGTTTATCTTTTAATTAAGAATAGCTAGATGCCAACATTAGCTGACTAGCTGGATGGTTATAGACCAAATATGTGTACAAAAAATTATAAGTCTGATTAAAATCTGGATTGTGGGGTTGATATAGATTTTCATATATAACAGCAAAAAAAAAAGTTGTAAAATGATGACATAATTTTATAATTTAATCCTACACTGAAGCATTTTTTTGTTTGTTTTAGATCTTTTGTAATTAATGTATGATTGTTTAAAAAATGTGTACAATGAAAAAAAAAAAGATGTCATGAATAACAAATTTTTATACTACTGAAGAACTAAGTTATCATTTTACATAAAATTGTTATCAAAATACACATTGTAATTTTTCTAAAATAGGCTAAAGATCACCAATTTTTAAAGATACTAATATTTCCTGTGAATCTCATTAAGATACAAATACCTGATAATAAAATATAGTAAGTCTTTCTTTATATAATATATGGATACTATGTACTTTTTAAAACTCGGGATTAATGTTATAGATCTCTTCAGAACAAATGTGGTCATTAACCCAAAGAAGTAAAAGTACTCACACAAACTTTTAAATTTTAACAGACATAGCCTTCACAACATTCCAGGCCTTACAATACATTCCATAATGCATTGGGTTAATGCACAATTAAACATTTTTATCAAATATATAGATATGTTAACTACTATTATTTTATATATCAATTTTACTATTATTTTATATATCAATTTTATAATCACCATATTGTCTAATGCAGCTGGTCTTCAATTTTTTCACACCTGCAGACTGGCTAAAATAAGGATAAGATTTCATGGATCGGCAGAAGTCTACAGATAAATTTTCCTAAAGATTTTAACTGCTTTGCCTTAGATGAGCATAATTTTTATAACTGATCAAAACAACATACTAGTTACTGTGTATTGTAATGGTGTTGCTTACCTTCACATGCTGAACACTCTTTTTCGAGTTGCCCATTCATACTGCTACAGAAAACAGTATGTTCTCATTAATGTGCCTGCGTTGCTACTTTTATTATTTCATTGTTAAAACATGCAAAAAATAAAATATTATTCACCTGAATGTTGGGAAATATCACAGCTAATGTAATTACATGACAATGATTATAATAAATGTAATATCTGTATTTAATGTTAAATATACAAGATGAAGTTATATATATATGGAGTTTGTATAATAAAAAACTTCCCTTTTTTTTTTAATTTTGAATATGGTGGTTATTTTAATCTCATTTTTACCCAATTAAAAAAAGAAACAGAACGAAAAGTTGTTTTGGTAAATTGTCACATAGAAATAAAACAATCATTATAAAGATGTCATTTTGCTAAAAAAAAAAAAGATAATAGATTTACGTTCTCGATGAAGAGAAATCATCATCAATGATCTGTCTCCATTTTGTGAAGTTTACAATTTCAAAAAGAAATGTCACACACAAAATAAAAAGATGATTCAAATGCAATAAAAAAATTTTGCTTTATGTGACCAATAAATGAGGTGATGCAATACAGAAATGCCTACTAGATATAGAAATTGACATGTAAGGAATGGTACAATTATCATGAGATTGGCGCTTTTTCTTTTAAAGATTGCAATTTCAGATAAATTCCTTTGATTATTATTTAGTAATTATAGTATTATCTAATGATTTAAATAAAATGTTGATTTATAATTAATTTTATTTAAGCAATTGCGATGAAAAAATAAATAAAAATTGTTTATATTAATTAAAAGTGTAAAATCATATTATTTTGTTATTACAAACTTTCCTGCCAGTCTAGTACGGACCGGCAGAAAACTTCTGCGGACCAGTGCTGGTTTGCAGACCAAGGGTTGAAGACCACTGCAGTGTTGTTTTTATTTATTTGTTTATTTGCCTTTTTTAAAAAAAAACAAACAAACAATGCAATACAATTGGTTTCGATGCATCCATTTTTACTATGTTATTTCTCTTTATATTGCTTTTTTTTCATCTAGTGATTTTGTCTTCCATCATTTTTTGTAGTTATGTGAATTTACTATTTATTTATTTCTTTTTGTTTATTCTGAATTAATATGCTTTGAAACAATATTCATTTTAGTGTTATTAAGTATAGTTATGTCCCCATTATCAGTTTTAGCTGTAAGCTATATTTGTGAATGAATAGTTGTTTAACATTTTATTAAAAATTCAATTTTGGCAATTGATTTTTGCCTTAGGAATATGTACTATCAATTATCTTTTCTATTTGTTACCATTTTATTGTTTACCATTGTTATGAGTTTTGTTACTCTGTAAAAACCCTGCTGGTTTTAACTAATACTTTTTAAAATTACCGGTCTGTATCATTTGATTTCAAGATTTTAAAACGAGAAAATCTTGGAAAATTAATGTAAACATGGGAGTTATTCATATCTTTTATATGAGACTATTGTTGTTTTTTTTTTAAATTAAAATATTTGTTTTATTTGAAATACAAGTACACTTTATATATATATACTTGGAGTTTAGATGCAATATAGGGGATTTGAAATATTTGTTTGTGTTTACTTTATTTAGTATTTTATAAATGAAAAGGACTATATTTTAAAATAGTCGAAATGTTGAGTATATTTTCATTATAGTTATAAAAAACAAGTTTTTAAAAAGAAGTTTGGTGTATTCATTTGCATATATGGAAAATTATGTACTGTTTTGAAAAGAAAAAAAAAAAGTGTAAATATTTTAAATTCATTATATTTATTATTTTGTGGTTTGAGTCTCTATTTCACCATTTATTTGTCAAATACTTTTAATTATATTTTTTTCTCGATTATTTCGCACGCACATACATAGAATATCTAATTCATCTATATTGTAGGATTCTATAGGCATTCGAGTATTAATTTGTGGATTGTATATATATCGAAATAGT
Source organism: Epiperipatus broadwayi (assembly GCA_028023455.1). Taxonomy (NCBI): domain Eukaryota; kingdom Metazoa; phylum Onychophora; class Udeonychophora; order Euonychophora; family Peripatidae; genus Epiperipatus; species Epiperipatus broadwayi. Next base: position 1,261,227 of record JAQFVV010012524.1, read on the forward strand.
ATTTAATTGCAGCTAGATGTATTAAACAGTATACCTGATTCGTGAAATAATAGCATATAAAAAATGATAAAGAAAAGAGGAAAGAGAATGGGATTTTGAATTAATTTATTAAATTAATAAGAAAATTGAACATACAAAAATATTTATAATTAGGTAGTTTACATTAAGCAATATAGGCAAGTATTAATACGAGTTTAATTTTATTTAATATACATGAGATGTTTGTGTAATTTCTTTTGTTAATCATTTTTTTAATTAACAAATAATTTAATTTATATAAGAAAAACAATTAACTTTTATAAAACAAATCAAATCCATTGCAATTTTAAGTAGGATTCATTTTAATTAAATAAATAATTTTAATGTGAATGTAATGGTTATTTTAAATTAAAACATTTATTGTAGAATGTAATCGAAAATATATATTTTATTTATATAAATAAATGGCCGTATATATAGAATCGCAAGATCCTGCATTCCAAAAGTGAAAAATGTTCATTTTTTTTTCTTATTTAAATTGTTTTACCAGAGCAGTTTTATTCTATTCAAGATATTAAAAAAAAGATGATCATATTTTATTTGTATTTTAATATAAGGATAATAATCTGAATATAGTTAAAATTACTTTATTGCCCTCTTTATTCTCAAAAGAAGTTGGATATTTTCAAAACATAGTTTGCTAAAAAGTGAAGGGATGTCAAGCGTTGGTGGTCGAGTGGTCAGCACAGCTGTTTTAGAAGCAGTTGTTCCGGGTTAGCGGGTTCGCTTCCCGGCCGATGCTTTTTCACATGAAAAAAGAAAAAAGTGAAGGAATCTCTTTTTTCACTTATAGGATTATTCAAAATTTTTTTTATTACAAATGATACAAATAATTGTAACTAATAAGCCATAAGAAAGACAAGCCACCAATAATAAATTTATTTGCTAAATTATTTGTTTATGGAAAAAAATGTATAAAAATCAAATATTTCATTAATAGTATTCTTGTATAAAACATACAAAGATATTTGAAATTCCATAATATTTATATTAATAAACAAATTAGTTATTCCTTTTTTTTTTTTTAGTTTCAAAGAAAATTTTGTTAGTTTAAACACACATAGGCAAAATTTGCATAACTAAAATAAACACGTTGTTTTCTTAAATTATACATATCAATATTTACATAATATGCAATGTTTTACTTGGAATTTTCTTATATACATTGCTTTCACAAAGCTAAAGGTTTGCTTTGTGATTTATATGATAACATATGGCCACAAAAATATTTGATGGAGTAATCTTATCTTTCAGTCTTATTTGTTATATTTTACTGTAAATTATATTTGGACATATATTATTATTTGTGGGTGTGTATATATGCACTCATTATGTGTACTTTATGGAATAAAATATAAATGTGGAAACACAAATACTTGCGAAAAGATCTCTAGCAAAAGTATTCACAATAGATTAGATGGAAGTATTCAGGTTTCTGTACATTATTCATATTAAACAGCATATATGATCAAGGTCTGTCAAATATAGTATAAGTGAGATTATTCATATTTCTTGTGATAAAATGAACATATTGCATCTATGTTACGAATGTATCTTCTGTATTTCATGAAATATAAAGTAATCAATGTCCATACATTTATTTTAAGTAGAAAGTCAAAACACTTCAATTTCATTTTCTTTAATGCAAATTTTCTAAGCAATTGTCTGTTGTTAATACTGAACATTGGTGCAATATTTTTAGCAGATAAAATTGTGTTAAGTAATTTGTAAATTATCCAATATGTATATTTTTGTTGGTAGATATAAATAAATCTTCTAACAAAAACTAGAATATAGAAGTGTTCTGAAAGTGTAACATTGCTGTTAATATAACAACATTTTTGTCTCCAAATAACTAATGGAGAAATGGACATGTATAATTGGACAGTTTTGTGAACAATAATTTCAGCATAAGAAGTTGGGTTTATGTGTGTAAGTCTGGAAGGGTAGGCGAATTTTGTGTCACTGCACTTCTGGAACTATTAATATCCCACTCACCTATCCATACATTTATACTTGAATGTTCAAAATCATATGCATTGAATCAAGTGTATGGGTGCGGATGCACTTGACATGCACCGACACTCCCTAAATTTCTTTGTAATGATTCTTGTTGATTGCATTGTAAAACTTATGCCTCTTGAATCGTCTTGAGGCACAAATAAAGGCATTTGAAAGTAAAAGTAGAATGTAGAATTATCAAATATGAATAATATATACAAAATTTATACCTTTTCCTTGTTTGAAAAATAAGTTTATGATTAGCTGTTTAAATTCTTTATCTTATAATTATATACAAAGATTGCTTGATATGACATGTGCTAAAAGTGATTGCTGGTTTATCAATAAGCTTTTAGTCTAGGACTTGAACTGTATAAAAAACCAAACACTTTAAAGTTCATTATTTTATTTGTTTTTATTTTTAAAATAAAATTGACCAATCATAAGCAGAGTAATATTGTAACTTAAGAGACCTACTTTTTTGCAAAGGAATATTTATTTTAGTCTATATTTTAATAAGTAAATCATTATTTCATAAAAAAATAAAATGTGGTTAGAAATAATATACATGTAATATAAATAAATTAAGCCAACAATTTTGCATAGTTTCTATTAATGCAGTGAAACAAAATAATATATTTAGTATTGCTTAGTATATTTGCTACTTTCCTTTACATTCATAAAATTGTCTGCATGTAAATCTCTTATTCTGTTACTTTCAGTAATAAATATATCCACTAGATTAATGATTATATAAATATGACTGCGCTAATGACACATACAAACACAAAGCTGAAATTTTAAATTCTTTATATATTAAAATAATACAATGTAATGTATAAATGTGGCTGAGTGCTTTCAAGGGATGTAGCCGTTGTAGTCATATTGTAACTAATAAAACTAGTTAATTGCAATGCAAATTTATGCAAATGACATTATGTATTCCATTTCTTGGACATATTGTAGCACCTGTCTTTTCTCTCGATGGTATGATTGTCTCTAGCAATAAAGCAAACCACTTTCACTTTTATTTTTAGGTCATGCCATTCTTTGCAAACATCCACAGGGTCTTTTGGCTCACAATTGTGCTCTGCTGAGTTGTGATGCTGGGTGAAAACTGAGTTACAAGTTGGGTCTATTATAGGAATTCTCATTTTAATTAACTCAATTGATTAAATGTTAATTATTTCCAATCATTTTGTTGTTGCTAAACTGAAGAAGTGCCATAGACAAGATATTTGACATTTTCACTAATGAGAAAAAAATATAATAAATATTAACCTCATAAAAATAAATTACAAAAGATTGAATTGTTAGTCATCAAGGAAGATGTGTGATGGTGACAGATTAAGCACTTTTACTCTCAAGTCCATTACTGTAGCACTGCATTAAATAATACTTTTCAAGCTTATTTCTTCCAAGATTTATAGGAGTTAATTTCATGTTTATACAGGTTAAAAGAATTATAGTATACTTTTTGAGGTTTCATTCTGTAAAAGGTCATAAAGGTAGATAAATAATATTCATCACACTTTTATGCTAACATAAAAGAAAATATTTTGACTGCTAATTGCTCTTCTGACAATAATAAAATAAACAAAAATATTAATATTTAAAAAAAAACACCTATATTCTAAGCTTGAAATGACTGCTTTATTAAAGATATTCTTCATAATAGCCTTGTCATTGTCACCTCTGCAGATTCCCATAGCTCACATCCAAGAACACATACTCAAACTTAATCAAAAACACATATCAAAGAACATAGAACACATTTTATCACAGATTTTTGAGGGCAATGTTGGCATCTGATTATGTATATATTCGGTGCATAAATATACTATTTAAATCTTTTTATTTCTCATTTTAGAGACTGAAATGGAGTTGGGTTAGTCATATTGCTAGAAGAGTAGATAATAGATAGACAGTTGAAATCTTAAATAGGATTCCAAGAGATTTAAAAGACCTAGAAAATGACCACATGTGAGGTGGACAAATGAAATAAGGAAGTGTGCTGAGGTGGGAGAAGAGTGTCTAGAGATTGGAAAAGCTCTGTCAAACTTGGACCTTCACTCCATCATATCGCAGTGGATCAGTAGTGATTGAAAATGATGATGATTTTTTATTGTTTTAAGAGTATTAAATTATTCTATGGAAAACATTCTATATTATCAAAAGAGCATTATTTATGTTGGTATTGGAGTGAAATGCTAAGAAAAAGTATCACTTAATGCTTATTTCATTCTTCTTAGTTATATTTCATCTGAATAAATAATTTGTAATTTTAAACTAATTACAATTATTAAAAAAATATTTAATTGGTGCAACACAAGTTCCAATTACTATACAGTCTTAACACTTTCATGGTGGAATACTTTTTTCAGATGCAAAGGATATATTTAACTGAACACTATTAGACTTCCTGTTCATAAGCTCAGTGCTAAACTTTGGATTTTTATAGACAAAAATATGACCAAGTATTTTTTCCTTTTGGTAAAAATGTAATAATATAGGATTGTTATATATGTTATTTTGTCCTTATAGTAATATTACCTCTCATTTTCTATAATAAATATAAAACCACAGATTATCTCATAAATGATGTAGGGACATTCTTTTGGACCAATTTTGCTGTTAATATAATTAATTGATTCAACATAATTGATTAGTTTTTTATCATTAGTATTTGTTTTTTAACTTTATAATTAAACTTTTTATCACTGTGGCTAACATTTAATTTGACCAGAGTATTGCTGTATGATTGTTTAGAAATGGCTGAATTTGTTTTGTTTCAAGTCATTAGAATTATCAAAACTATTTGATTTATTATTCTGAATATAATAATCTAAAGCAATGTATGCATTTAGACAATGTTAATTAAAATTAATGATAGCAGGGAAAATATTGAGTAGCATCTGATTAATGATTTTATTGTGACATAAAGATTTTTTTTAAAAAATTATTAGTAAAAAATAATTAGTAAATCAGATATATAGTATGTGGATTGATAAGATTTAAGTGTTGTGAGAATTTTCTTATTGTGAAAACAATAATTTAATTGAAAAAAGAGAAACCGGGAATGACGTGTTGTGTTTAAGGCAGAGAGAAAGAATGTATATTTTGGAATAGTATCTACTTTTGACTATTTTTATTTCTTCTTATATTTGATTGTATTTATCTGTTGTTGTTTTTTTTTACCGATATATCTATTTATCTTACAATTTATATTTTTATCTGCCTGCCAATTGTAATAATCCTTGAATGATGCACCCACACACTAAATATATTATAACAATCGTAATTAACTTTAATGAAAGAAAAATTGTAGAATTTCTTCAACACATTTCGTAATGTTTAATGTGTCTTTTGCAAAAATCCATATATATATTTCTTTAAAAAAAAAATGAAAAGAAACCATTTGATATTTTTTACTAATGAATGCCTTTATATTCAAATTTAATTTTAATTCTCTTTGTTAGTTGCAACTTTCCTTTTTGTTTTTCGATTCATTTCGAATCTATTTTGTTTTTGATTCGAAATGTTATATTTCAAAGTTGTTGTTGTTTTTAAATATAACACAAACATTTCTAATTAGATGTCAAATCATTTTTTATTTTAGTTTATTTCTTTCATAATATTTTTTTAGTGGATGCCACCCACATAAGTATAGTCATCAACTTTTTTTATAGTCTGTATATACAAAGTCTGCAGACAAAAAAACAAAACAATTACCTAGATTTTACTATTTTTTTTCCCCATGTCTTTTTTTTCAATGAACTTAATTCAGTTCACAGTTTTTTTTTCCCCATGTGTCATAGCATTAGCCAGGAAGCGAGCAGCTAACCCGGGACAACTGCTTAGAAAGCAACTGTTGCTGACCTCTCGACCACCAATGCTTGACAAAAATTTTAACTACATTATAATGTTTCAAATATTTGTGTTATTTTTATTAAACTTAAAAATGTTTCTTATAATGCAAAATGTCAAAGATCAATTTTCAAAGAAAAAAGCAATATAGTGATTTATGTAGTTGTTAAAGTTGTTATCATAGAAATGTTAATACTTGTAAATCAAAACACACCAACTAATCTTTCTTATTGCATTGCCATATGCATATAATGTTAAATCATCTATACAAGTTCTGAAGAAGATTGCTGGGGCAATCGAAACTATAAAAGAGGGTGGTCATTAAAGCATTGTGAAATAGTAATAAAGTGCATAGATGATTTAATATTATATTACACAAAATACACTATATGTAATGAGGACTGCCAATTCCTCAACAAGCTTTGCGATAAATGCTTAGACAGAACCAGCATTTAAAATATCTCAATAGATAACTTTTAGATAGGTGCTTGGCTTTGGGTTGGTATTTTTAGATCTAGTGTCTTAACCTACCCTGGCACCTCTCTGAGGAGTGCCAAAGCACAAAACCATGGTTAGGGGTTTGTGGGGGGTTGTTGATAGAGATATTTTAAATGCTGGCTCTGGCTAAGCATTTATCGCAAAGCTTGTTGAGGAATTGGCAATCCGTATTGTTTATAACTTACAAGTTTAAGAGAATAGGGTCAAGTGATCTATGACTCTTGTTTTGACTATTTACACTATATGTGTATTTCATTCCAATATCAGCCTTTCAAGCTAATTGAGCATGTGCCTTTTGAGTGTCAAATAAATGAATACTCTCTTCTTCAATCCAAGATATAGTATTTATGCAGAAATAAAAGGAATGATGTTTAGTAAATTCTAAGTAATTACACCAATGTCATTCAGCCAAAAAACATCGTAAATAGTAATTTAAAGTGAGAATCTACTCACGCTCTCTTTAACAGTTCTTCAGATTTGCTCATATAAAAGAATTTGAGTCGTAGGAATAAGAGGGATTCTTTTTATTCCTGCATAAATACTATATCTTGGATTGAAGAAGAGAGTATTCATTTATTTAACACTCAAAAGGCGCGTGCGCAATTAGCTTGAAAGGCTGATATTGGAATGAAATATAATTGCAAGCATGGTGCTAGATAAAATATTTGCTTATTTACTATATGTGTATGTAAATTACTTTATTACATCTCTCATGATTAAGCTTAAGACAATGAATATATCAGTAATTCATTTTCAAAGCAACATCATGACTAGATAAATAATGGAAACCTATTATTAAAGTCTATAAAATCATAAGTAATAGCAATGAAATATCATGGATTGAACTTAAAATTTTGCTGAGAAGTTTATATAAACTTTATATAAATTGGTCAAGATTAACTGTTTGATGATAAAACAAATTCCTATTCAGAATTATATACATATATACAATAAATTTAAAATGCTAATATCTCAATGATCGATTATATGTTAATCAAGTCACCATAACTTTTAAACTTAAACCAAAAATATTTCAGCAATCCATAGTGAGCTATTTTTTTTTTCTCATGTGTCATAGCATCAGCCGGGAAGCGAACCCACTAACCCGGGACAGCTGCTTGTAAAACAGCTATCGCTGATCTCTCGACCACCAGTGCTTGACTAGCTATTTTTATTTTTGTAAATTTAAATACATCTAACAACTGGCATTCCTTTTAAAATCCTTTATTTACCAAAAAGACAAAAGTTAACTGGTTTCAGACAATGAAAGATTAAATTTTGTACCACTTTATTCCTAGGACTCTGCTTAAAAATATTTTTTTCAGACACAATTAGATTTTTTTTAAAGTTTGATCTAAAAAACAACCACTAACAATAGCTTTTTAAAAGTTATTATTTGATATTGTTGTAGTTCCCCAATTTTATTGTTTAAAAGGTTTCTAAGATCATCCGTTTTTTAAAAGTTATCCCCCAAAAATTGCTTCTTTGATGCCATAAATAAAAATCATGTCAAGTTTCAAAATTTTCAATTTTTTAAAAAAAGTTTTAAAATAATTTTTTACAGTTATTTTATTCATGACTTACAGAGTGTGCTCATAAATAAAGTAATAACACTGTAATTTATATGATTTTTTTATTATGATAAAAAAACAAAATTCAAATAAAATGAAAGAGAATATATACAGAATGTATTGTGGTACATGTAGAATATCATATTAATAATTATATATATAATCATTAAAACCAATCAATATTTAGACAAGCCCAATATCAACAATAATCTCAATTTGTTGTCAAGACAACCTCCTTTTAACAAAAATCAGAGGTTGCTTTGAAAACAGGTTGACATTGTTAATTATTATTGATATTGGGATTGTTTAGATGTTGACTGATTACTTATAAATCCATTTAGGCTTGAATCTTATTGCACTTAATATATATATATAAGATTCTTCATAATCTCAAATATATATATATTTATTGATGTAAGAACTTTTAATTTTGAATATATACTATTAAGCTTGTGATATATAATTGATAAACTGTACATTTTTACATTTGAGAAGTAGCAATAAGAAGAAAAAAACAACATTAGAATTGCATTCTGTATGTGATAATAGGTTCTAACTCTTTTTTTAGTGATTCTAACTGATGTTCTTAGTAGCACTAAGGAAATAATTTTCAGAGAGTATTCCATATTAAGAATATTTAAATACTAATGTTGATTAATTAAAACATATCGTTTATATATTTACTGAATGATTTTTACATTAATGATGTTTTTATAACAGGGGTTTTTTTTTTGTCAATTTGCAAAATATCTATATTAATTTTAATTATTTTGATAATAAAAATAACATTTTTATAAAATTGAAAAAATAGAATGAAAAAAAAACTATAATGTATAAAATAAATTCCAATTTTTATTATTTTCTTTTTTTTTTTATTCTTTAAATTAACGAGAGGGGGGGGGGCTTTTTAAAAAAAATAATAATAAAATGAAATTGTGTGATTATATTTTCAAAATTTGTCATTTTTTATGCTTCAAAAGTAAATAACAGCAAAAGATAAACCAATATTTTTTTTACATTAACTTTATAATAGAAAGTCATTTTAAAATCAAAATTTTGTTATCGTTATCTTTTATAAAATTAAAAAAAATATTTGAGTTGTTATTTAAATATTTTTTAAGTATTGTTATTTATGATACATTATGATACAATCATATATAGAAATATAGTTTAAAATCTCTATTGGATTTTATTTACATGAAACCCATGAACAAAAATATCTTTAAAAGATTAAATGATATGGTTGATGTCAAATGTGAAATATGGCACATGTAGATCATGTTGTAGTAGTCACATATATTTCCAAGAGGTTTATTCAAGATATTAAAATTGTCAAATATTTTTATTATTATCTTTAAGACATAGAGATTATTAAAAGTAAAGGTAAGTGTAGTGTCTCCTTAATCAGAAACTAACAATATTTGATAACCATTTAAATAATCAATATTGAAAAAAAAAAATCAAGTCAGATGTCATATGACCTAATTTTAATAAAGCTTGTATTTACAAATGTTATATACAGAACCTGCAAAACAAGCTCTTAACAAGCTTTGAAAATATCCTCACCCCAGACCAGTTTCTGGTACCTTACTGACAACACTAGATGCAGAAACCAGTCTGGGGTTGAGGATATTCTCAAAGCTTGTTAAGAGTTTGTTTTGCATGCTCTATATATATAATAATCAATATTGGATGTCTAACAGGAATAGCTATGGATTAGTACATAAAATAAATATTCCAAATCTGGATGAACTGAAAATACTTTCAAGATTTGGGACCAGATTTGAACTCTAAATCACAGTTATACAGATGATTAAACAAATTACTGCACCATGAAATTCTTCATTATTATTATTATTTCAGGTTGTTTAGATTGCCATTGTAATACTATGCTTGCTTTTTATGTTTGAACCAATTATAAAGAATGTTTTTTTTTTAATTATACATTAATGGCTCTGTGTATTCTTTATATATAAATGTATCATTTCTCTTTATCTTTGTCAGACAGTGCTCTAGTTTATCTACTGTTATATTTCATGTCTGGTATTTTAATAAAGACGTCATGATTTATTTTGTGGATTTTTAATATTTTTTATGCACTGAAGTTAGTAATTATTTAATAGTAATATGTAGTTATTATTTTTATTCATAAACTTATTTAAAAAAATAATATAAAATTAGTTATTGTTTTTAGAATTTGATTTTATTATAAGTCTTTAATTTTAGTATTGTTCTGTTGTGTATACTCTATGGGGTTAGTTATCTTTATTATTTTAAAGAAAATAAATTCTAACAGTATCATATTTAAACTTATAACTTTGAATAAATAATTGTTTCTTATATATTTAGCAAATTAATGATTTTTTTAATAAAACAAGTCCTATAGTGATTGTATATACACATAAGAAAAATGTTAAAAATCATTTATTATATACATATAGGCAATTTGATGAATATTAGTTCAATTTGTTTTTGTATATGTATAAGGAATGGGGGTGGGGAGTTGAAACGAATATGTAAATACCATAAAGTTTTTTTAAAAATTTAAAACCCTATGAAATAGCTACACATAGTAATAATAATATTATTTATTAATTTTTATGTGAATAATTCTGATGCCTACATATCTAAAAGTTTAATAAATTAAAGGCATTACTATTACCTTATATTCAGAGTTATCATTAAAAATAACATCTCAATCTTCAGTTCATATTAATATATAAATTCAATATGTTTATATAATTAAGGAAAGTCAGTCAATTTTTTTTTTTTTTTTTTACAAATATATATCTATATTTTTTTTATGCCAATAAATGTTAATTTATTTTATACTTCACTATGATTTATAATAACAGTGTTATGATATACAAAGAAAATGTTTCTTTCTAAATGTACATGAAATATTAATATTAAATGTTTAATATGTTTGTAGCATTGGTAAATAGTAATCTATATAATTTAAAAATACCAATAACTTTAGACTTCATCCAATAATCTAGCTTGAATTGCCATTTCATATTTATAGTACTCATATAGATTTGAAATGATTTTTTTTAGTTTTCAAACTATTTAACATGACAGTGTTGACCATCATTAAGGTTCCCATAAATATTAACTATCTTAATTAATATAGAATAAATAAATGATTTAGAAATTCTTTTTTTTTTCTTAAAAGAACTTTAATAACATTCCATTTTATATGGAAATTAAGAAAGCAGTCTTAAAATACATATAAAAACTATTCTAAAATGTTTAATCTTATCTTCTAATCATTCATGTTAATACTGATTGAGAGATCAATACATTTGTAATTTTTTCTCATATGTCATAGCATCGGCCGGGAGGCGAACCCGCAACAACCGTCTGCAAACAACTGCTTGCTTGAAAGGTGGCTGCTCTGACCTCTTGGCTAACAACGCTTGACATACATTTGTAATTTAAAATAGTGTTTTCCATAAGTGAATATTACTAACAATGTTATATATAAAAGTGAAATTAAAGATTATAATGAAATTCCTTTTTACATGTACATATCACAAAATAAAATTAGTTACATATGTTTACTAAATAATAAAAAATGAAATTACTGAAAATATTTTTAACACAATAACAATTCGTGGAACTTTTAAATCTAATTCAATGGAATAAAATATGTTAAATGCTGTCAAACAAGGCAAATTACTACTAGTGGTTGTGATTATTGTTAGGACATACCAGCATTTCATAATCTCAACATGTCTTAGATAGAGTAATTGACTTATTTACTTAGTGAGTATTTACATAACCACTAATATCTTAACACTATATCATAATTAGATTAAATAAATTATACACAATCATAGCTTTGTATTCTCAGTAAACAAATCATATCTATAATGCATCATATTATTATGTTAATATTAAATTCATGACAGTTATATATATAAACATGAGTATTTATATATGTATAGTTCACATATTAACTTTTTGTTTGAAATCTATTGCTATATTTGCTTTCATTAATAACATCAATTTTAAAATAAAAATTGTTTTTATATTCCTATTGATATTTTTTTAATAATAACATTAATATCATTGTATTTGAAATTATTTTAATTATACATATATAAATAAAATGTCTGTTGATTAAAAACTATTGTAATAGCAATAACAATAATAAACATAATTAATTATTATATAGTTTTTCAATCAGCAGAAGTATTTTCAGTTAATTTTTTAACCCTCCTCAACTGTATTAATGAGGATTAAGGAATTAACTGAAAGTATTTCTGCAGATTGGAAGACTACATATAACAGTAATTATCATTATATTTATTATTTTTATTGTTATATATAAATAATATTTAATTGTATTTTTTAAAAATATTATTTATAAACTTTATATATATATCAATTTATTAAAACATGATTTCCCTAACTGTAATTAAATTTTTTCATCATATTATACATTTAATATAAGGCATAAATATTGTCTTTATTTTCTTCAACACAAACCATTTGAAACATTCAAAATACATTTGCAAATTGAAACAAAATTGTATATTTTCCTTCTATTCTAGATTTATGTTTAGTAATTCATCATATTTTCCATGCAATTCAAAATTGCTTTGTATAGTTGCTATCAATTCCATATTTTTTTTTATCTACTAACAATATATTTTGCACCATGACTTAGAACATTTTGGTGTTTAAACTTCAAAGCATGTTTTACACTGACTAATGAAATTATCTCTTTTAAGCAAATAACTTTTTTAAACTTATTTTCAGATTTTCTTTTAATAATGTCAATGATACATTGTTAATCTTCCTTATATTCAAACCAATGTAATCATTTATTCATATGTATCACAATGATATGTCTATTCTTAAGTCTAAAATAAAATAAAAAATGTTTCATTTGTTATCTATATTCCTTAATTAATTATCCATATTTTATTTGCATACATGTTAATTAAATGTTTATAATTTTTTTTCTGAATGTTCATTTTATTTTTAAGACATTCCAAACTATAAATAAATGTTTGAAAAAAAAAGCTTGTTATAATATAGACTTTAATTAATAAAGGTTGAATGATAATAGGTGTGTATTTAAATTTAGGTAAGATTATTAAGTAAAAACTTAATTACTAAAATAGTCAAAATAAAAGTCATAGATCAATTCATAGATCACACGACCCTATCTCTTAAGCTTGTAAGTTATAAACAGTGAGGATTGCCAATTCCTCTACAAGCTTTATGATAAATGCTTAGCCAGAGCCAGCACTTAAAATAAAGGGGTTTGGGGAGGGGTTCCTGACAGAGATATTTTAAGTGCTGGCTCTGGCTAAGCATTTATCATAAAGCTTGTAGAGGAATTGGCAATCCTCACTGTCTTTAATTACTAAAAGTATATTATATTTATTTTATAAATATTAAATGATTTATATTTTGTTAATTTGCATAAATTCTAAAACACTAACTCTAAATGTGCATATGAATATACCCAAATTTATATAAAAGCATCATTAATTAACCTACGTGAAATTATGAGACAAGAAAGGATAGCAGAAAAGAATAATATAGAATAAAATTTACTTACTTGCAATCTAAATCTGCAGCTGATAATTCTTATCGAAATATGCACTTGGTGTTCAAATAACAAAATGCCTTGCTAGCATTTAAGTAGAAAATAGGTCAAATGCATTTTGATCCTTCCATTTTCTGCCTATAAATCTGATGATCTTGATTTACATGCTGTTAGAAGTTTGGGTATAGATTGTAAAAGAATTCTGTTTATCAGCTTTATTTCAAGACTTAGACACTGAAATATAATTTAAGAAACTCTAAGAAATTTCAAAAAAAATTTATTATATTATAAATAAGCCATTTGATCACAACTATACCAGAATTCTTTGAGAGAAGTTGTTTCCAACTTAAGAAACCAAGTGGAACTTTCCTAGAAAATAGCATCATCCTACAAGTTATAGAGACAATTGATTTACAATAAAGAAATTACCACCTGGAGCAAATTCATCCATTAACCTTTTTATGCTTTGCTGATTATGGGATCTAGAATAAAGAACCTTCCTCCAAAAACTTTTAAACAAAGAAACTTTGTCAGAAATAATGAAATTTCACTTATATATTTCTTTTATTATGCATGCATATTTTTCTTTGTTTTAGTGCTTTTGGAGATAATAGCTTTACTGGCCAGGTAAAACAATTTTACTAATGTTTTATTTCTATATTTATGTGCACATACAGTAACTCTGTGTGAATTGGTGAACATTTAGATAGTTAGCACACACTATATTTTTTATGTCTTAACTGATGAGAATAAACTAAAGGATCTCATTGTTGTATGTAAATTAAATGTTTGGGATTATAATATTTTGTTTTGCCTGTTATACTTATCCAAAGATTTATTTGAATTTCATAAAAGTTTTAATGTAACATTTCATTATAAAACTATTTTATAATAGTTTCGTGTTTGAATGTTATAAATTGATCAGAGCCATTTAAACTATTAATGCCATTTGCTTATTAACTTTATTTATTAGTGATGTAAATAAAATTGGATGATTTTTCACTTGATCAAATTGTACTATATATTTTATTCTTCACTCACATCAATTCACAGGCACATTATTATTATGACTGTTATCATCATCATTATAATTATCATTATTGTTATTTTAAGCTCTGAGATCATTAATCATTTATTGTTTAAACATATTTGAAGTTAATAAAATTACCCTTGGACTTTAAATATATGTTATTGCAGAGCCTTGTTTTTGATTTATATCCATAAACAATGTTACAGATTTTATAGTTAGTAATCTCATTCAATCAAATTTAAATAGGATATTAAGAGAGTATCAACCTATAAATGCATATTATAAGAAATTGGTACCTGAACCTAGAGGGCTTTCCTTTTCCCTACATGTACTGTTACAATATATATAAATGCATATTTTATGGATTCATCCATGTAAGATTTTAATTATATATTTCAACATTTCAATTTGATCACACAAGTCCTCAACTGGAAGTGAATACTATATAATTGTAGAGGTGCTGTAAACATTGTTTATATAGGAAGTTGTAGATATGCTGTGAACATTGATTACATCACCACAATTAAAATATTACACAGATGAACCTGCAAAATATGATTTTTATATCTATAACCTGTGAAAACATTCATATGAATATATGAATATAGTTAATACAATGAATGTTACTATAAAATACTTTTTTTGCAAATTGGGTTTTAAATAAAATACTGTGATTGATAAAGTTTGTTTTGTTGATTTAGCCAATTACATTCTTTTATTTAAGATATATTGCTATGTAATGTTCCTTTAATCCTAAAGTAAAATTATTTATGGAGTACACTTATTAGTCATAATGTTTATATATTCTGTAATATTGATTTTTAATTATTTTAAGTTGTCTAATTTTATAATCAAATTCTATCTCCAATGGCAGATATAATAACTAAACAATAAAGTGATATAACCAAGCAGCTATATTTGATTGCCTTTCCTCATAATTTCCCAGTATTTGTCATCTTTTTAACATAATTCATTCCAACATCTTAATTTTAAAGTTGCATTTTAAACTGTAGTGAGCCCACACATCATTAAGATATATACAGTCGAAGGATTGTCATTTATAAGCCAAAGTACAACATTAATCTTTAACTAAACTAAATGTTAATGATAATTACATATATGGTTAAGCAGTTATATTTGTGACTTTAAAATAATGTTTTCAAAAAACTCTTAAACTGGTTTTTATAATTGAACAAAATCAAATATAAAGTGAAGGTAAAGTCTATATGGAGATTACATTGATTAAAATGTATGTTCTTCTGTATACAAAGACAATCTTTTCAATGCTAGATGAAAAACAAAATCAACTAAAATAGAGAAAGTCATATGTCAATCTCATTAGAATTGCTGGAAACTCAAATTTTGAACATTGTCTGGTAGTTAAAAAGTCATTAAGTTGTTGTTTTTTTTTTACAATTTTTGTATTTGACCTGATTGTAGTTTCAGCAATGGCTTAATTATTTTTTATGAAGACTGTAGTCAAACATGAATTCATAATTATGTAGTCAGAAAATTATTTTCCATATTATTTTGAATTTTATTAATATTGAATATTATTTACATTTGTTAGATACCACATAAATACAATTTCATTATGAATTATTATTTTCTTAAAGTATTTGAAGAACTAACAACAGTGATTATTATTAATCTCTTAATATATGCTCTTGAACATTTTTTAATTATTACTTGTCCAATCAATTTGCCACAGCTGTGGCAGGGATGAGGAAACATTTGACCACATAATTAAAACATGCATGGGTCTAGGTAATATTAAAACAATAATATTTAACAATTCAAAGATAGATTACTACAAAATACTTAATATAAAAGAATGCATTCGTGGAAGAGATATTCCTACAATCAGGCTGTCAATTTACATCACCTATGCCATTTGGATTGTAAGGTGCAAGGCACAATACCAACATCCCAAGCCAGATGAAAACTCATTATTTATTCAGAGCATAGAGAAAATTAAACAAAGAGACAAAACTCTTGCCACAACATTCATTTTTCAAGAGACATGGAAGCTATATCAGACTCTCTAATAAAGTTAACAAAGAACTTAACCACTAAATACCTAACCCTGTTTAACTCAATAATATTAGTTCCATAACTCATCTAATATTGTAATTGTTCATTATACATATTTGTAATATATCACCCATATTAATTAGTTTAATAAATGTTTTGAGAAATTTTTGTTACTTCTAATTTTTATTGAATTTTTTTTTAAACAATGGATGATTTTATTTTAAATGGCAATGAAATGCAAATATAAAAATCTTCATTTCCTTTTCAGATGATGAATTGTGTTATGTTATAAAAGCTTTATAGTTTGTATTTCAATAGAATATCAGAATTGGTATTAGGGATTTTTATATTTTTTCATGTAATTATTGAGTAGTGACTTCTGCATGTGTCATATCTGGGGTAGACTGTAAATATGACACTAAACAGAAAATCGTGTAACGAAATTCTTAAAATTTGAAGCTAAATTTGATTTCAGATAAGCATTTTGAATAATAAAAAAAGGAAATTAAAAAAGAAAAAAGACCATTGATTTTTTAAGCTTATAAATATTTTATATTTCTCAAAATGTTTAATGATTAAATATAAAAATAACTTCTTTTTTTATTTTGTTAATGCATTTTACGTTCAGTTTATGCATTGTAAGACTAAGATGTTTTTGCTTAGAAGTTCAAGCAATTTTACCAGATTTCCTGAATTATCTGAACTTCCTGAGTAATTTTAATAGTGAATTATACAGTCAATATTACCTTATTTCATTCAATGTAGATTTTAAAACATCTTAAAACAGAAAATTCGGAAATGAAAAGAGGAAACTTTATGTTGATAAATTGCACCAATCATTTTTTTCCCCCAAAATCATTAAGAAAAATGCAATTTTCTGTATGATTTGTAATCTAATGTATAATTAAAAAGTATTTTTTTTAAATGAACTGAAATTTTTTTTTCCGTATAAGCAAATAAACTTTGAAATGTAGACGTAATGTTACATATTATGTATGTGCTTTTTGGGTGTGCGTGCATGTATTTACATGTACATACTACAGCTAAAAATATTAAAGCAATTATATACTATTTACCTATACATTGAATGTAAATCAATATCTTTGCACTTGAGTAATTATACAATATAGAATGTGTATTCACAACATCACGGATGTTTTAAGTTTAAAAGGGCAACAACAACAAACGTGTGAACTGCTTAAAAAAAAATGTTGTAATTATTTCTATCAATTTCAGAATGATGGTAGAAAATAATTATTTATTTTATTGAAAAGTATCTTTTTGTAATATGATGTAATTAGCAATTGTTGCTCCGAGTATACATATTGAAATGTTAAAATTATTTTAAACTTTATTTTTTTTTATCATTTATTTAAATATATTTTCTTTTTTTACTCTGCTTTCTTCTTATTTAACAAAAGCAGGAAGAAATACAGTCAACATTATAAAAGAAGTCAGAAATTTTATCTTCTATTGAGTTTTTAGTTAAATGACTTTTAAAAATACACATGCATGCATACACACACGTTACATCTAAATGTTTTAAAAAACGAATGTTGTAAATCAATATATAAAATAAATTGACTGTTTTTAAGAGCTATAACTAAAATGAACATTAATAACATTATTTTGATAAAATTTTGCTTGAGTTTATCCTGAATTGAGTTATCATGAAGATTAAAAAGAATTAAATATGATGAATGGGTGTTTTCTGTATGCACCATATGGAAAGGTGTTTTGTTCTTTGTCCAAGCAATTAGTTACACCATATCTGAATCAATGCATGTCTTACATAGTGACATAGTTTAGCTACTCTTCCAAAAATTCTAAGTGTTTAACATATCTGGCTCATGAGTTATTATATGAGTGTCTGAAACTAACCTAATGCCTCTCTGAGGAGTGCCAAAATACCAAACCATGGTCATAGGTTTGGGTGAGGGGGGTTCCTGACAGATATTTTAAATGCTTTCTCTGGCTAAGCATTTATCACAAAGCTTGTTGAACAATTGGCAATGGTCATTGTTTATATCTGACAAGCGCAAAAGAATGGGGTGATATGATCTATGACTATTCTTTATTTGACTGTTTATGACATGAAATGTGTTTTGTATCTTAATCTTTAATGGAAAAACATGATAACATTAAATTTTGTTTTATGTTGGGCAAATTATTAATGAATATTTGAAATTATTCAAATTAAATATATCAATGAAACCATAAGTTATAAAAACTTTTCCAGGTGGTTTGTAAGATTTTATGATGGCAGAGAAAACATTAAAAAGGATCCATGAAGGCATAAAACACACTGTCATATTTTCTGTTGTAATTCAGAAGTTATGCCATCATTGACTTGAAGAACGAACTTATCATTTCCTTGGGAAATGTGTATATGAGTAAATAAATAACAACAAAACAAGTTACATAGTAACAAATATTACATTATTTAATACAAAAAAAGGTTTAATTCAGATACATTTTATTGTCTTCCTCAATGTAACATATATTACAAACATTATATTATTTACATATATTGCTGCAAAGTTATAACATCGAAAAACTATTGCGTAGTAAATCGAAAGATTTCACGCTGTATGTTTATAATTTGAACTCAGTCAATTAAGTGGGATGATATTTAAGAATCACGCTCTCAGATATAAGTACTTTGGACTGGCTTGGATATTTAGAAAGACAAGTAAAGGAGTGGGAACCATTCTTTTGCTTAAGAAGTTTGCACTCTCTCAATTTAATTTACAAACATTAACATAACCAGATTTTGTAATTTAAAGATAGTAATGATTTTTTTTCTAATTATAGGTTGCATTATTATTTATAATTAATGTAGATTTGAATATATATATATTATGAAGCATGTTTTCAGGAATAGTCATCTTTAATAGAATAAAATATTTTTATTACTAATGTTTTGATAAGATAACACTTATCCTCCACTGTGTGGAAAAAATATATAGTAATAATTACATGAATATAGCATATAGAATTGTTTTACATGGTTGTTATATTATATGGTTGCTAAATAATCTGATTTACATGTAGCAGTATTTTTTATATTTTTTTGCATTAATAAACTTTTCCAAATAGTTAGTAACTTTATTGTTTTATCACATATATTAATGCAATTTTTGCTTTTAAAAATTTCTTAAGCTTCTCTAGATATTCTTTGATTATGGTTATTGCATTTGGATATGATTTTTGGTGTTTGGGAAATCTATGTGATGGCCATATCTAAATCATGAAGAGCAAGTGGTGAAGATGTTGAGAAGTTTTTTACTGCCTTAATGTGTTCATCTCTTCTAGAACATATACGTTGATTGTTTTTTCCTATGTACATAGTTGGGCACATGCCATATGAGATTTTATAGATGCCTTGGGCTTCTAGAAGGATTACATCTTTATGTTTGATTAGAATATTATTAATTGTTTGCTCAATAGAGGATGTTGTTTTTATGTCATAGCATTTTAATATATTTCCAATTATGTCTGTAGTTCCTTTTTTATAAGGAATACATATTCTATTAGAATATATTTCAATATATTTGTAAATCATATATACACATTAGATCATTTTTATTCAAGCCTAAATAACTAATTATTAATTATATAGAAGTTTTGTATATTATATATAGAGTTTGCAAAATAAGCTTTTAACAAGCTTTGAGAATATCCCCAACCCCAGACCAGTTTCTGCTACTGGTGTCATCAGTGAGGTTCCAGGTTATTCAAGCATTAGATTAAAAATACTAGGACAAATCCAGTACTTTATCTAATGTATAACCATTAAGTAAAATTTTCAGACATCCATATGTCTTCCAATCCAGCTATCTAACTTAAATAGCCATATGGGACTGAACTAAGTTCAGATACACCATATATTAATAGCTTTAGCAATATAAAATTGCCAAAACCTTAATAGAAAAAAATAAAATTACGAAAAAATTAAGTCAGATGTCACATGACTTAATTTAATAAGCTTGTATTTACAAATGGCTTTGAGTTTTGCAAACTCCATATATAACATTTGGAAATACAAGCTTATTAAATTAGGTCGTGTGACATCTGACTTGATTTTTTCTTAAGCTTATTTTTTGCTATTAAAGTTTTGGTGATTTTATATTGCTAAAGCTATTAATATATGGTGTATCTGAACTTATTTCAGTTCTATATGGCTATTTAAGTTAGATAGCTGGATCGGAAGACATGTGGATGTCTGAAAATTTCAGATTTTCTACTTATTAGTTACACATTAGATAAAATTTTGAGATGTCCTGGTATTTTTAACCTGATGCTTGAATATCCTAGTACCTCACTGATGATGCCAGTAGCAGAAACCAATCTGGAGTTGGGGATATTCTCAAAGCTTGTTAAGAGCTTATTTTGTGAGCTCTATACATAACATTTGTAAATACAAGTTTATTAAATTAGGTCATGTGACATCTGCCTTTATTTTTTTGTAAGTTTTGTATATATATATTATTATTATTCAATATAAATAATACATATAGCATATTTACTAAGAAAAGCTTGTTTAATAATATGCTACATCCCTGAACATATTATGCTAAGCATACTTTTGACTGTGATTACTAGTTAGTCAAAAACATACCCAACACATACTATGTTGATGTATTTAGCATTTTTATTTTAAAGTATTAAACAAACCTTTCTTAGTATACATGTTGTACGTATTATTTATATTGAATTACATTTTTGAGATATGTTTAAATGTCTTGGAATTATATCATCATCATCATCATCATTATTATTGTGATGATTGTAATGTTTAATATAATTAGTCTCATATACTTTTTTTTTAATTTATTATGAAAATGTAATATTTTTTGATAATCAATTTTGTGAATGTATGCCAAATAAAGAACGTGTAGTGCTTATTTTTTACTTTTATTGTTAATTTTTCTAGTGTGTTCTTTCTTTTAGTTGTTTTTATGTGCGTTTATGTATCAAATATTTTCAAAACTTTTATAGTTAATTTTATATATATATATATTCATTCTTTAGTTTCAACTTTTATACTAAAATTATATATTAATAATTTCCTATTTTACTCTCTGTTTTTCTATTATTTATTTATATGATTTTTAAATTCAGAGAATAATGAGTTTAAAAATTTTAATATTCTCCAATTATTAATAAAACATTATTATTAAAATTATTATTCTCTGAAATAATAATCCTTTTATTATTTACATTATTATTTACTAATAGTTGTTTAGTTTTTTTTTTTGGTTCTGGGATTATATCACTATTTTTGTACATTTGAAATAAACTATAATTTATCCATATTTTGTATATTATTTGTAAATTTCTTAATGGCTCCTATCTTATATGACCATGCCTGTTAGTATTCTATTCAATAATTATTTTTTAATTTGTATTTATTAATAAAATGTTTTAATTTAATTTAATCATGTATATTATTTTTATAAAAGTAATATCAAATATTATTTTAAATTATAGAATTCTATTGAGAATATTAAACCCATGTTATAAAATATTTAATTATCATCTATCAATTATTATTATATTTAAAGTGTAAATTATTATATATTATTATCAAAGGTATCTGAACAATATTTATTATATTTTGTTTATATAAATGTTGATTTAGTTGTCTTTTTTATTATTTATATTTATAGGATTTGTGATTTTGGTATTCTTGCCATGCATCTTTTTTATATTTATTGTAATTGCACACTGGTTTTTGTACTTTATATATAAAAATTTTTGGCACTTATGAGTTTTCACAAAAATTGAGATGACAGCCTATATTTTTAATAAATTTACAATTTTGAGGACCCACCAAAATGTTTTTTGTTAAGATTAATTTATTAACAGAAAATTGGGGGGGGGGGTATAAATAGAATATTTATACTTCAAACATATATCAAAATTTGTGTTTAACACTTTTTAAAAAAGTTATATGATATTATTATTTTTTCCATTACTATGAGATTAATATTATTTACAATAATATTAAAATATTTTTTATGTATTAAATTACAATGCATTACAATATTTTTATTAAATTATGCAATTCAGGTTTGATTGTATGACAGACTTACTCATAGCTTTAAATATGCAATACATTCAATTATATCCAATTTAGTAAATACAACAGTGAAAAGGGTATACAAAATATTTACTTGGAAACAAGCTTTTTTTACCATGTCAAAACATTTTTAATATTATATAGATTTATGCACACTTATAAAAATAGTTTTCTGTGTTTAAATCCATATAAGAATGTTAGTTTGAAATAAAAGAGGACCTTTTTTAAAAAAACCTGGATTTGCATCAGAGATTGCCAATGAGTAGTAATTGATAATATCTTGGTAACATCAAAAATTAAAGCTTATTTCTTTTTACATGGATAATTTTTATTCTCTATTTTAATAGCAATCCATGGAAATATATAAATCACTATATATATATATGAGTTGCTGGTGCTTGAAAGGTTTTTGTAAAATATTTGTGTGTGTCATACAGCCATATTGTAAATTTTAAACTAATCTGATTACAAACTTATTCTCTCCTAAATTAACATTTAAGAATTTTTATTTGAAAATTATTAAACTGAATTACTCCCAATTTTATGAATAAAATTTAGGTACTGAAAATAGTAAAAAGATTAATAATAAGATTGTAATCATTTTTTTTTTTACTTTTCATAAGTCAAAAAAATCTTTACAACTGTCTAACGGCTTTATTTGAATGATGCTAGTTCCAATATGAAATCATTGGCAATAGAATTATAAAATGTTATTTTTATGTTATAAGCTATAATATATGTATATAAATTATTTTTTTAAGAAAAATAATACATTAATTTAAATATCATGAGGTTTATAATTTTCAAATTTAGTTTTCATTTACCTTTTTTTAATTTATTGTATATTCAATATTTAATAAGAAAAAGGGGAAGGGTGATGATTGATTAATGTTGCCATAATTAAAATCCTAAGTCATTTACTTTTTTTAATCTGATAAGAAAACAACTGTCATTCAGTTCTCACTACTGAAAATATGGAAAACAACTTTGGTACAAGAATAGGTTTAATTGAATGGCATATTGCACACTAAATCAAATTCAAGTGTTAGTAATGCAAATCTTATATATTGTAACAGGAGAAAGATATTTGAGATTTGCATATACTGACCCCGGGGGCGCCACTAATCCGAAAATAGGAACTAGACATTTATTTCAGGGTGGACAGGATATGTGAATCAAAAGGCACCGAACTACACTCAGGGAGGAACAAGATATCTTAAATATTATTTAGACAGTTGAGAAATCAAAGCACAAAGACAAACGTCAGCCAAATTAAGTTTAAACAATTTATTAATTTTATTAAAAGTTGGGCAATAGAATGAAGACATCTAGCCATGAATACAAAAGTGGCTTATAGTAACATACGCATATTTACCAGAGAGTGCACAAGAGTACGACAAATATGAAGGCATTAAACATTTTGGCAGCAAAATTCTCTCACTTAAAATATAAGAAATGGTTAGGATAATATCTTCTTGCTGGCCAGTTGTAAAATTACAAAAACAAACAACAACTCTAGCTTCCTAAATCAGAGATAATAAAACAGTTACTGTCCCACCGGAAATCAACGAAACCAGCGCGAACGTTCGAGCAGTAATATTCTAATTACTGTCGTTAAAATGCCGCAGGACTGCTGCGCGTAATACTACATTCAAAGTAAACATGGTTGATCTCACACACAAGACAGCAAAAGATATTTGATTACGAACTTGCATAATCCAGAAAGAAATGACTACTTTCAGACAACCCGAAGAAATAACTTGACAAATAGCCAGCAAAAAGATTTTGTTGTTTGCACAAAAAGCGCAAACGAAACATGCTTAAAGATTCTTTATTTTACAACTAAGGACAGGTGAATAAATAAAGACTACGAAAACTGCCAATGCATTTTGTAATAGTTAACGAAATAATCAGGTATATATTAAACATATAAAATACAATCTCCTAATGCACCCCCTGATAAACGAAAATTGCAAACAAACTTGGAATCTTAAAACTAAGATTCCAAGACACACTTTAAATACTAGAAAAGAGTACATACAGATAATAAATAATAAAAAAAACAATTAATACCATTTTAAAACATATTTATCATTAGATTGAGCGGAGATTTAATTAAACCCAATTTATTTACCCTGGCTAGAATAGGAAAAAGTTTAGCTTACGGTAAGGCAGAGCTCTAGTGATTTAGTGACGAGTGCACACTTTTGATAATAGTTCATCTTTCAAGTCCTTTGACAGCTGCAAGGTAGAGGCAGTGTTTATTTTAGAGGTTCATGGCATGACTGAAGGAGAGCTGGTAGGCGTGGGTCCATTCTTTGTTTAAATTAGCCAGACATTCTAATGATGGCAAAACTCATAGCGGTGGATTTTGACATCTTGCACAGCAACAAAGTTTGTCAATAATTATTTAAGTTTTTAATAGGAATTAAACGTCCGAACAGCTACTCACAATGGTATCTCTTTGCAGGCCATAATCCAAGTGTGTATCTAATAATGAATTTCTTCTCTCTCCAAAAATTGGCGGGCTATCGTTGCCTCGCTACATTTCCCGCAAAAAACTTTCATTAGTGTCCACTCTATATTTTAGGCAGGGCAAATATTAATTTCCCGCTCAATCTAATTTAAGACTTCCAACCAGGGATAATTGAAACAAAAACGACAAATACAAAACTAAATCTCCACTTTTTAGAATTAACTTTAAAAATAATTACAATAAAAGCAACAGGAATATATAATTAGCAAGCTTGCCTGTTTTTAATCAAATTGATTAAAACAGATGGTGAAAGTAAACTATTTTACAATCAATTTTATAAACATTAAATAATCTATTTTAAAATATAAATGCGTATGTGTTTTAAATAATAATAAAAAAAATTGAGCCTTAGACATTTAATGAAAATGAAGTTGTTTTCCCTTTTTAATTTTAGTAATAAAACCATTGAATCGGAAATCAATCCGGCTCAACTGCCTCAACACGTGATCAAAAAAAAAAAAAAAAAAACATTCCTGCAACTTTTTTTTTTTTTTTTTAAACTAAAAACATTTCAAAAACTACCCCTAGGAATTTGGCTGAATGCACTCATGAAAAACCAAAACAATATTTCATTTCTTACATTTATCCATTCTCATAAATCATTAACAATTTTTTTTTGTCTGTTTTAAAACAATCCGTCCGATTGCTAAAAGCCGAACCTTTAACTTTTGTCCGGCGGTTCTTTTACTCTTTTTATTAATTTTCTGAAATAAGTTCCTTTCCCTCTCTTATATTTTACCTGCCTAGAATTTATGATTTTGTCTCTTTCCCGTTCTGTTTTGCTTTCTAGCGTATATACCTGAATCTTTTTCTTAACGAAACTTCCCAATTCTTCATCTTTTCCTACTTTATTTTTAGTCATATCAACACTAGTAAATGGCAACACTTCATTTCCCACAGACTTTTTACGTGCCTTGATTAAGATTGCTTTATAAATGGCTTTTATTTCTGTTTTAAAATCATATTCCGAAACCTTTTCCTTAGTTTTAAACCCCTGTTCACAACTAACAGTTATTTTACTCAACTCATTTTTAACCTCTTGAGGTAACTTATAACTGTCTCCAAGATTTTCTTTCTCCACCATACTATCTATCTCTCTCCACTCTCTACTTATTTCAAACTTTATTTCCACCCTCTCTGTCCTAGTACTCTCCTGTGCTACTTCAATTTCTATATCTTTTACGACTACTTTTTCTACTTCCTGACTCTCTTTACTCATCTCATTTTTCAAATCCTTTTCCATCTCCACTTCTTTTTGTTGAGTTTCTTCTACTCTTCCTGTCATTTCTCTTCTCATTTCTTTCATTTCTGCTCTCAGCTCCTCCAGTATTGTTTGTTGACTCTGTTTTATTTCTAGCAACTCTTGTCGTATTTCTTTCATCGCGGCTTGCCAACTTTGTTTCATTTCTATTATCAACTTTATCATCATCTGTGTCTCGCTCTCTTCTTCTATCTGGGGGTATTTAAATGAAACAGGGCTCTCTTCCAAACCTGCCGCCCTGTCACCTTCTTCTTTACCTTCCATTTTTACACAAGGCTAACTCGCTATACTAACTTTTTTTTTTTTAAACAAAAATCTCAAAGCAAATAAAACGCTATTTATTTATATGCAAGAAGACAACAAACTATTTTTACTACTTTTAAATTCGAAAATTTACTCCGAACGATTTTTTTTTTTTAAACAACAACAACAAAAAAACTCTATTTATTATTTATGTCATATGAAAAAGACGAACTATATATATTTAACTCTTCAAAAAAAAATTAACTCCGACAGACTTTTTTTTTAGAAAATACGCTATTTATTGTTTATTTATTTATGTCATATGAAAAAGACGAAACCCCGTTCTACCAAACTGCTCCAACAATACATGCAATAATTAACAAAAATCGAACCTCTACCGACTAGATCTTGCCACTTACACCTGAAATCTTTCTCAACCGTCTAAACAAAATCTCACATGGGTTTGAAAACTCAGAAGCTCCACGTTGATGTGCTAAAAATTACTATATATGTAACGGGAGAAAGATATTTGAGATTCGCATATACTGACCCCGGGGGTGCCACTAGTCCGAAAATAGGAACTAGACATTTATTTTAGGGTAGACAGGATATGCGAATCAAAAGGCACCAAACTACACTCAGGGAGGAACAAGATATCTTAAATATTATTTAGACAGTTGAGAAATCAAAGCACAAAGACAAACGTCAGCCAAATTAAGTTTAAACAATTTATTAATTTTATTAAAAGTTGGGCAATAGAATGAAGACATCTAGCCATGAATACAAAAGTGGCTTATAGTAACATACGTGTATTTACCAGAGAGTGCACAAGAGTACGACAAATATGAAGGCATTAAACATTTTGGCAGCAAAATTCTCTCACTTAAAATATAAGAAATGGTTAGGATAATATCTTCTTGCTGGCCAGTTGTAAAATTACAAAAACAAACAACAACTCTAGCTTCCTAAATCAGAGATAATAAAACAGTTACTGTCCTGCCAGAAATTAACGAAACCAGCGCGAACGTTCGAGCAGTAATATTCTAATTACTGTCGTTAAAATGCCGCAGGACTGCTGCGTGTAATACTACATTCAAAGTAAATGTGGTTGATCTCACACACAAGACAGCAAAAGATATTTGATTATGATCTTACGTAATCCAGAAAGAAATGACTACTTTCAGACAACCTGAAGAAATAACTTGACAAATAGCCAGCAAAAAGATTTTGTTGTTTGCACAAAAAGCGCAAACGAAACATGCTTAAAGATTCTTTATTTTACAACTAAGGACAGGTGAATAAATAAAGACTACGAAAACTGCCAATGCGTTTTGTAATAGTTAACGAAATAATCAGGTATATATTAAACATATAAAATACAATCTCCTAATGCACCCCCTGATAAACGAAAATTGCAAACAAACTTGGAATCTTAAAACTAAGATTCCAAGACACACTTTAAATACTAGAAAAGAGTACATACAGATAATAAATAATAAAAAAAAAACAATTAATACCATTTTAAAACATATTTATCATTAGATTGAGCGGAGATTTAATTAAACCCAATTTATTTACCCTGGCTAGAATAGGAAAAAGTTTAGCTTACGGTAAGGCAGAGTTCTAGTGATTTAGTGACGAGTGCGCACTTTTGATAATAGTTCATCTTTCAGGTCCTTTGACAGTGGCAAGGTAGAGGCAGTGTTTATTTTAGAGGTTCATGGCATGACTGAAGGAGAGCTGGTAGGCATGGGTCCATCCTTTGTTTAAATTAGCCAGACATTCTAATGATGGCAAAACTCATAGCGGTGGATTTTGACATCTTGCACAGCAACGAAGTTTGTCAATAATTATTTAAGTTTTTAGTAGGAATTAAATGTCCGAACAGCTACTCACAATGGTATCTCTTTGCAGGCCATAATCCAAGTGTGTATCTAATAATGAATCTCTTCTCTCTCCAAAAATTGGTGGGCTATCGTTGCCTCGCTACATTTCCCACAAAAAACTTTCATTAGTGTCCATTCTATATTTCAGGCAGGGCAAATATTAATTTCCCGCTCAATCTAATTTAAGACTTCCAACCAGGGATAATTGAAACAAAAACGACAAATACAAAACTAAATCTCCGCTTTTTAGAATTAACTTTAAAAATAATTACAATAAAAGCAACAGGAATATATAATTAGCAAGCTTGCCTGTTTTTAATCAAATTGATTAAAACAGATGGTGAAAGTAAACTATTTTACACTCAATTTTATAAACATTAAATAATCTATTTTAAAATATAAATGCGTATGTGTTTTAAATAATAATAAAAAAAATTGAGCCTTAGACATTTAATGAAAATGAAGTTGTTTTCCCTTTTTAATTTTAGTAATAAAACCATTGAATCGGAAATCAATCCGGCTCAATATATATCATTTAATTGTAAATATATAAAATAAATTTACTCCTAATTACTTGTCACCTGAACTTTATATCTTTTCATTAAAATATAATGAAATTTTCACTGCTCTTTTTTACCCAAAATTATAGAAATATCTTTAATACCTACATATTATTTAGATATAGAATTATTTTTAATTTAATTTTTTTTTTAAAAAAAAACCTACTATGGGATATTTTTGAAATACTGTATTGGAAATTGTTCTTCTCAATATCAAAAATGTTTTCAAAGTCAGTTAATTTATTTTAATAATTCTGTTTTTTTTTTTTTTTTTGACCCAGTGAAAAATTGAAGATTGTGAAAATAAGATTTGCTACTAACATATAGTAATTAAATATTTAGAAATTCAAAAACTTCTAGATTATTTATACTAAAGTATAACATTCTCTAATATGAACACATAGTAAATTTTTATAATTTTGCTAGTGATAAATACATAACAAAATAGAAATGTAAATTGAAAAATGTAATATATCACCCTCTCCGTCCAAGGTGCTTATGATTGGTCTATTTAATGGTCATTCTTATCTTTTCAAAGTCTTTATTTTGTAACTTGGATTGAATGTTTACTAGTATTTGACATTGCTAATTGAATATTAAAATGCAACACTCATGTGAAGGATGATTACTTTTGTATCAAAATTACAGTTTAACACTGTGCTAACAAAAATTTCTTCATTATTTACATTAAAGTATAACAACTTTTAATAGTAAGATGTAGTAAATTCCAAGATTTCATAAGTGTTAATACAGAATAAAATAGAAATTTATATAACACTGCAATACTAGTCAAAACAATCAAATTTTACTAAAATTCTTCCACAACCATGGTTTTATTTATTAACAAGTAGACATTCTCAAGTGAAATTCAGTTAAACATACAATGTATATATTCAAAACATAATACACCTGGGGCTTGTTTTACACGATAGATAGGTTCCTCAGAAAACACACACAAATGAAATCATGCAAAAATAGACGTAACTTACATGGATAAAGGGGGGATGCGGTCTGTGATTTTTCAAAATTCGCACAAAAAAAAAATAAGGAAATAAAAATATGACTAATAAAAAATTTCAAATTTGAAAAAAATTGATACAAGACAAACTTTTTTTAACTATAATATTTAATTTTATTCAAAATAATATATTTTCATGCATAATTTACAGTACAGTAATTTACATTTTTTTTTACACGTTTTAATTATTATAGCTATTTGCTGAAAAACACGTTCGTTTGCAAACAACTAGCACCAACTTCACACTCATGTTGTGTCAATGGTTTTCTGGTGACAACATAATTAGTAATTAATCTTTGAGACGATGATTTTATTAATTGTTTATGAAACTAACAACTAAATATTAAACTCTTATTTTTGTCTTTAATTTTCAATTCCGTTTAAAAATCAGATTTAAATTTTTAATTGTCAAATTTAATTGTGCCCACTGCTATTACTGACTTTTTAAAAATAAACTTGTGGACACTAAATGATTAATAATTGATTACGTTCTTTTTTAAAAAGCAAAAACAGAATGTGATTTAAAATGCAAAATTAACACACACAATGTTTGAACAAATTTACATTATAATCTTGTAAAATTTAATGTGTGTATACATAAAATGTGGAAATCATGATTTTAATTTCATTATTGTATAAAATCTTACTATTATAAAGCACTGAAAATATTGAAATTACTAAGATGAAAGTTGAATTACAATAATGTGCTATTACTTTCAATATAATGTAAGTGCGCGGAATTTATTATTTAAAGTAATAGCACATTATCGGAGTTCAACTTCTGGTGAAATATGAATCGCGTAACTTCGAAATCATGTTAAATAAGTCCACATAAAAAGCAACCCAGGTGTAGTCTTTCAATCATACTCTTCACCAACCAACTCTCTTTAATATCAAACCTCAGTTTCAAAAAAAAAATTTTCAGAGTTTCTCTTACTCTTCTGTTCAATTCACCCTTTTCATAAAACATAACCTATGCATTATCAAATAATATTTTATGACCTGTATTCAAGTCATGAATATAAAAAGCTGAGTTTTGATAACTTTTTAATCCTATTCTTATTAACTTTAACTTTACTCTTATGAACTTTAACTCTTTCATTAAGGCTTAATTTACTCAGACCTATATACATTTTATTACAACTGCAATATATCTCATAAACTACACAGGAATAAATTTGCAATCAATTTACTGTTTTGAACTATTTAGTAATGTATTTAAGTTTTGGCCTATCTTTTAGGTCACTTTTATACTACTCAATAAAAAAACTATTCTTACACATCAATTTACTAATTGATGCCTTATTGGGAAAGGTTTTTCACTATCAATGGCCTGGTAAAAAGACCTGAATTTTCAAAACAGTCAATTGATTGCAAATCTATTCCTGTGGTAGTTTCTAAAATACTTTGCAGCTGTAATAAAATTTATATAAGTCAGATTAAATTAAGTCTTAATGAAAGAGTTAAAATTCATAAAAGTAGAGTTAAAATAGATCAAAACTCAGTTGTGTATAGTAATGAACTGAATACATGCCATAAAATATTGTTTGATAATGCAGAGGTTATCTTTCATGAAAAAAGTGAAGTCAAAAGAAGAATAAAAGAATCTTTGATGATAAAAATGTTTCAATCTGAGGCCATCTATTTCATGAAGTCATCCTTTGATGTAAAGGAAGTTGTTTGTGAAGTGTATGATTGGAAGACTATTTTGTTTTGTAAATATATAGCATGTTTAGTTGGATTTCACTTGTGAAGATTTATTTGTTAATAGATGAAATTTTAGTAAAAAAAATTGTTGTTTGGGCTAGTATTGCAGTGTTATATGAATTTCTATTTTATTTTTAATTGGTAGCATTGTTTTATGCAATATTTATTTTTTATAATAAAATAGATATGTAAGAAAAGTTAATAATGTAATATATTCACACATTCAGTCCAAGATGCTTAAGATTAATCTACATAATTGCATGTAGATACAAAAGATAAGATGATCATTCTTAGATCTTTCAAAGTCTTAATCTTAAACAGGCAAAACTTTCCATACAGTAGTGTCATCCTGTGCCAACCAGAGTAATCAATGGATGCCAGAAGGCTTGTGCACAAAATCCCCATGTAGAACCTACTCATCCAATATACCCAGACTAGTTTCTGGCTTGTGGCCTTCATCAGTGAGGAACCTTGAATATGAGAGCACTGCTTTAAGGCAGACCACTCGGCCACCAATGCTTGACAGAATTGTAGGTAATATTTAGTATAAATTTATTATCTTTTAGTCTTTTACATTTGAAAGGTCTATCTATTGTATCAGCAAAACGATACATTGAGTTTGTTTATTTTCTTTGGCTAGTCTGATTTAGTGGTGAATTTGGGGTAATTTTTGTTGTTTGTTTATGTATATGCATACCACTTATCAAAATATCATAGATATTATCATTTAGTTTATATACTGTCTAGTTAACTTTTTGTGAGATGATTAATGAGAGCAATATTATGCAATTAAAAAATATTTCATAAATTGATAGATGTGGCAAAGCTTGTGATGTTGATAATAATAATTTTTAAACTACTTTTTTCAACAATGCAGTTTTTATTTTGATATTTTTTTTTTACTATACTAAAATGATTTAAGAAATTGTAATATCTTTTTAATTACAGCCAATTTTATTTTTAATGGAAACAAAATAAATTATTTTTTACATAAATATTTAATTTATTCTGTTATTTCCTTATAGTATTTAAGTTAATGGATATAATTTATCACTGTTAGCATTTTTTTTAATATAAATTTGTTTTATATACTTTAAATTATAGTTACAATTTTCCTTAAATATATGATTATTAAAGGAATAATTTTATGAAAATTATTTTTCAGAATTTACAAATATTTTCAAGGTTTGATATATTTCTGTTAATTTTATTATTTAATAAACTATATAGAAAAATGTATTGATCTATATGTTTGTTTTGTTGCACACCCTTTTTTGTGCACTTGTCTGTTTTTCATGGTTTTTTTTTTTTTTTTTTAGAATCACAAAACTTCTTTTGCGCATCTGATTCCTTTTCAATTTATTTTATTTTTCGTCTGTTATCTGAGTCTTCTTTAACATATTAGTGTTATATAACAACGAGTTGATCACTTTAAAAAAAACAAAAAAAAACAGTATTTACTGGACTCATATATATGTGAAGAAAAAAATTGTTTATTTATAGACTATTTTGCTAGGTAGGCAACGTAGTAAATGTTATAAGTTGAACTGATATTTTATTGGAACTGCTGCTTGTTAATAGGACTAAAAGCTTTTGACTTTGAGATATGTTAGAATGCAAAATCAAGTCATTATAAATCTGGTGACACATTTAATGGTACATTTTGAAGCTAACAAGTTATTTAGCTATTCAGTCTATTTAACTGCATCTTTATAAATTTAATGGTAGAGTTTATCTGACTCATTGCTTGTCATAATTTTTTATATTCTCTTCAACTTTGTTCTTTTTCAATTAATTAGATTAATATTATTCAAGGAAACAATATTAATCTGGCAATTTATGCTTCAAATAAATAATCAGGTATGTTTTTTGTTGATTTTTATTGACGTTCATAATATTCTCAAATATCCTTATAATTTAAAAACATCTGTATATTTTTTTAATTCTGTTTTTTGTGTATGGGTCTGTCAAATTTCCTAGGAAATAGCTCAAACAATATTTATCTTACTTTTCAAAGATATGTTACCGCATCTAATGTTTTTTTTTTTTTTGTCTAACTTTTTCTTAAAATTATTTTTTGGGCTGAATCAGTCGGTAAAATAATTAAGAAATAGACATTAAATGGGGTGTACTTGTTTTAATAATAGATGAAAGCAAGTATAAGAACATATTTATATGACTGATAATTTCAGTAGATTTATTTTAATTAAGTTGTATTATTAATTAATATTTTGAAAATATAACTCATTATTCAATAACAAACATTAAAAACTATTAAGTAGATTGGACTTGCCATTAATTTAGGATGTAGTTTTCCACCTAAGATTTTTCTCAAACTAAAATTGTTTATTTGGATATTCAACAAAAAAATCTTCAACCAAAGAATTAGTGTAAAAAAAACGACCCCCCCCCCCACCAAAAAAAATAAATTCCAAGAATGAAGCCAGCTGGGTTTGATTTTTCTAGATAGAACTGAAATCTTGTCATCAGATTCAAAACTCATTGTTGTAACACATATCTACATTGTAAATGAAATGCAATAGCACTAATTTATGGAGATATGGACTAACACAAACGATGGATCATTTGTTAGTTAATGTCTGTTGAATCTATCTCCTCTATAAAATTTCTACAAATTTCTTTATAACATAAAAAAATCATTAGGGTATATATATAACTAAATTTATTGATATTTATTTTTTCATAATAAACTACTTATTCTTAAAATAACTGTATACATGACGCTGATTTGAAATCATGTTTTATTTTAATGATACAGCTTTTCTCCGATTAATAAAGATTTATTTTGTATTATATAACTTTCGTGAAATATGATGTGTTGAGAAAAAAAAGTCCAAGCTAAATATTTTAATCTACTTTCATATTGCCATGAGAATGAGAGTTCAAAAAAAAAAAAAAAAAACGACTTTAATTTGAAAGAGCTTTAGCTTTAATTGACTGACAAATGGCTCATTTTAGGTTTCTCAATACAATGAAACTTCCTTAACTTAAATATGCTTAATAAATCATGCCATGTGTTATTGTTTGTTTAAGCTTTTCTCCATTGACACATCGTGTTAGTTATTTTACGAGTTAGAAGTGAATAAAAATCTGCTTTTCTTGTCTCAGCAAATTAGAAATAAATATTTATTTGGATACACGTATCCAATATATTGTAAAATAGCAGTACATACTGTATATTCCATTTTCAGTTAAATGTCTTTGTGAACGTATTCAATATATTGTAAAATAGCAGTACATATTGTATACTCCATTCTCAGTTAAATGTCTTTGTGAATATATATATATATATCACTCGCAGGTATATATATATATATCATTCGCAGGTATGACACACTGTTTTCGACCTTTAATAAGTTTATAAAAACTGAACTCTTGTTTAAATATTTGGGAAGAAATTTGATTTAATGAAGTACTTACTACTGGAAATAAAAATATTATTTTTATATATTTTTTTAATAGTATGGTATATCTTTATATTTTTGAAAGGTAAAATATCGAGACATATGAAAGAAGAAAGTATTTAAAACTGCTAAGAGTGGGGTTGGGGGCTGCATTTGAGTCTGCATTAAATTTATACAACTGTCAAAAGAAAATTTTATTTGTAAATAAAGTTATGAAATTCATAGATTGACGTAAAATAAGAGCTGAAATAAATATCTAACGAAATAAATACTTAACTCACCGGGATTGCTAAATGCATGGTAGAATGACGAATCTGAAACTCAACTTCTATGGGTCTCGGAGCAGATTTGTCATTTCTGAAGTTTGAACTTCTTAGAGACTCCTGAATAATAAACTATTTGATTGTTACTTTGCTCTGCATTACTTGGTGCTGTGGTAGAATGCTGGACATTGGAAATCAATATCCATGGATCATAGTTCCTCTTTACCCAAACGATTTATGAATTCATGACAATAAATCGTATGACTATTTTTTTTTGAAAGTATATAAAATGCATTACCATCAAATAGTAACACTTTATTTAATTTAGTAATACAGTAACTTTGCCATCACTTGATAATTTTATAATACAATTAATTTATTGTGTATTTAAAATTAACTCCCAAATATTAATAATAGTCTATGGTAGTTACTATTGCTTTATAATTTAATGAAACATTTATGCATTTTTATTAAAGTAAAACAAACCACTTAATATTCAATGACAACCATATACATGTGAGCCAATTATGGAATAAGTGATTTTATTGTTCTGTTGATTATATTTATTATTTTCTTATCTCTTTTTATGTTTAGTAAGCATATACCAAATTTTTAAAAATCACATGTTATGAAAGAAACACCACAATTTTGAGTTTTAAAAACCAACAATAACAACAAAAGAACATCTTTGTATTTGGTTGTGATTTTTTTTTTTTAAAAAAGAAAACAATCTAGTAATAAATTGAAGAATGTAGAAGATAATCTACATTTATAGTTTATGTCAATCTAGCCATTTATTTATCATCAACATGCATTCATTTTAACAATGATATGGAATTAAGCAATGATGAGAAACATTATGTATAAGTATATTTTCTTTGCTGGAAAGCATGCTTCCCAAATCAAAACAATCAATTCACTCAAACAATTCAGTTTTATATATAAATGAACAGTTGTTAGGAAGTTCTTGTAGCAAAGCAATAAATACATCTTAAAGCAAGTTGAATAGATAGATATACTTCCCCTATTTATTTCAACCAAGTTAGTGATAGATTTTTTATCATTTCAATCAGCCATTCTAACCGCTGAACTGACTGTTCAATTTATTAAGCCAGAGTGTATATTTAGTTATTGATGACTGCAAATTGTAGATTGTTTTTCTTTTGTTTTTATGTAGTATATCATATTTAAGTTGGTAACATAAATTGTAGTGAGCTTTTTTATTAGAACTTAATTTAATATTTAAACACATGTATATATACTTAAGCAAGATGTAATTAAAGAGCTTTGAACTCAGACTTTCAAGCTCCCTTCTGTTATTCACTCCATCTTATACAACTGATACACATACCCACATACATGTGAAAAAAATAAATGATCTCCAATATACACATTTCATGCATATATATATATATATATAATCAGTGCTTGGTTTATATTAACATAGCAAGTCTAACTAATGAGTGCTGGTTCAGCACAGAATATGTATATTGGAGATCGTTTATCTTTTTCATATGTATGTTGTCATGTGTATCAGTTGTATAAGATAGAGTGGATACTGAAGGGAGCTTTAGAATTTAATTTTGTAAATTTTAATAATAAAACTTAAATTAGACAAAAAAAAAACAGAAAAGTTTAAAACACATTTTATATGCCAATCATATTAATGAAATTTATAAGCTCTCATTTAAAATTGTTTATGTAAAATCAATTATAATCATTCATGAAAATTCTATACATCAAAGAGTACAATTTATAACAAAAAAAACATTGACCATAATAAAAAACAATTGTAGCAAATAGAATGTCAATGCATTTGGTGTGTTTAAAAATATGTACACTTTTATAAGCAGTACACGATTATAAACAAACTAATCCTATAAATAGTTGGTCAGAGTCAAGTAGTGATCAAGCAGCCCACAGGAAAATTGTATATAATTGATCAAACTTAATTTTTTACTTTTTTCCAGCTGAAGGATAAATGTATTTTGATTATTTAATTCTCCAACACTGTCACGGATCTATTGTTCCCTGGTAACACTTAGTAATGATTCAAATCTGATTTTAGTTTTAAACCATAAAATTCGATAAACAAACTTGATTTTTAGAAATATAATCTCATAAGCAAATAACTTGTTAAGAAATCATATTTGAACTTTGAAAATATAGAAAAAATAATTTTGTAATGAAAAGAAACAACACTGAATGGTTGGCAGGAACAAAACAAATTCAGAAATTGATCATAATCTTTTTATTGATTTTTTTAAAAAACTGAAGTGAATAAATTTTAATTTCTGATGAATATATAAAATTATGTTTTAAAATATTTCAATTGCTTTATAATTTTTAGAATATCTCATAAGATCATAAAGCAGTGTCAGTTATGATGTATAAAATGTCAAAGTGTGTAATTGAAATGCCATTGTTTTTTTGCTAATACTAAGTTAGTAGTTATTATTTTTAAAAATAAAACATATGCTTATAAAATAAAAATGTCATTATGTATATTTTTGAGTTTTTTTAGTTATTACACAACAATTGTATAAAAATAATCATGCATCTCAATAAACTTCACAAAAAAATTTTTTTTTCGTTATTCCAAAAATTTTATTGAGATAATCTAGCAAATGGTTTTAAAAGAGAACTAAATTCAAATGTACATTGTTTTGCTATTTTTTTTTTTATATAAAAAGTAGAAAAAATATTTCAATTGATGTTGAAGGAATATGATTTTAGTGGTTTCTCTGGATTTCTCTGACCAAGGACCTTCACATCATTTTAAAGAGATATTAAAAGTCAGTAAATGTATATTACATTCTTAGTATGTATTCTAATTATATACCATTGTTCAACTACTGGTTTTCAAAAGTATCATTGTTCTAAAAGAGGATTCTGTCAATACCATTCCTTAATTTTTGTGTGTATGAAATGTTCTCAGCATGTTCACCAGTTGGAATTAACTACATTACATGATTACTATTCTTATGTTTACACAATCTGGTAAAACAGTAACAAGTCTCTCCATACAGATGCCACCCTGTATGTACTAGATAGGGATTTTAATGTACAAATCTTCTAGCATCCATTTATTACTATGGTTTGCACTGTGACATACTACTATATGGATGGTTTGGGGGATTAACTAGTTGACCACTTATTACGTCTGCATAATGATCATCATATTGTTTGCCATTCTTTTAACACACATTTAGAGGTACATCATGAAATAGTGGAACTTTTTACATCAGTTTGTAATTAGTCCATTCACTTTTAATTTTCAGCATTATTTTATTTTAGATTTTATTTTTAAAAAAAATGTTTACATGCCCATGAATAATTCTTATTATTTTATAAGGAAGAAAAGTTTATTTTGTAATAAAATTATTCCAAATAATATTTTAATTCGGAATGAAATGAAATTGTTATTCAAATTTGATTTTTTTTTTATTTGTGCAAAAAAGTTAAAACTTTCTAAAATTTCTAATATATAACACATTTATACAAATAGCATTCATATACCTATCTGTTTTTGTAATAACGTAAAACGTGAATTATGTAAGATAAATGTGACCTTGCATTTCATGAGGATTATTATTATTTTGTAATAGTGCACAAACAAATTCATGTATTATTGACACATACTATAAAAAAAATGTCTGAACTTAAATAATTGTGTTTTGATTAATTCTTTTTCAATTTGAGTGGTTTATTCTAACAGAGTCATAAAAAACAGAAAACAATAAAATCGGTAAATAGTTTTGTATTAAAATGTCTATTACAAACTATTACTTTATAATTGATTTATTACATACAATAGGGAATATATGGTAAAGCTTGGTTATGATATAACAGAGAATAAATAAATATTTTATATATAGAGAGATTATTTTCAATAGAAATTTTGAAAAATTCATAGTTATGACAGATGACTAACTAGATAAATTGTCTGAGTAGTCTAAAGCAATCAAGGATAGGTTTCATGTGGTGACCTTTACTGTGATGTATTTTCAGATAACTTTTTTCTCTATTTACATATAAATCAACAGGGTTTGGGAAGATTGTTAGCTTTAAATATGTGAAGAATGTATATCATTTATTTGAATAACTTACTAACTAAATGATGTATTTAATATTCTCCTTACAGTTAATTTAAACAGCATAGACAGATTTTTATATTTTAAATTGAAAGACAATCCAAATATATATATCAATGACAAATAATAAAACAATAACCATGAAATACAAAAAGTATTATCTTAAATATGAAGTTATTCAATTTCATACCTTTTATATATAAGTTTAAGTTATTTTAAAGACCAAATACATCTATTTTTTACATGCATTAATTTTTGCTGTATTCATGAGATTTGAACATATGTGGCAAAAAATTTGAATCATTAACTAAAAAATAGTATGAATAAAAAGCAAATATATTTAATTCTTAATATAATTTAGAATTGTATATCAAATGTAATTAATAATGCCACGTTTAAGATATGATTGTCTTTATAATTTATAATGATAGGAATTTATTTAGATATTTAAGAGCAAATGCCCAAGAAATGTTTGAGATGTAATTAATGCCTGAAGTATCGGTTTCTGTTTAAATGCATTAGAAGTAGGGAGATGAAGGGTATTATATTTTTTTCTGATGACCCTTGGAATAGATTGTTCTCTAAGAAGAATGTAAATTTAAGTTAATAATAATGACTTTTAAGGATTACAGTTTTATATAAATTAGTTGTTTTTGCAAAAAATATCAGTTTGGTATATTTTATTTTTCTAACAAACATCTGATTTTTAAAATAAAATCTGTCATAATTAGATATAAATCACAAAATAGTCCGAGATATTTTGTATTATTTTACATTTTTTAAAATTTATTCACATAAGGTTTTTCTTTACCTTTGAAGACATGACTGCATTATGTATTCATTTTGTTTTTAGAGGTAAATCTTGTCATTATATTTTTTGAGTTGATCAAAGACCAGCATCAATTTTAATAATCTTATCCATGTTCAAAGAAATATTTTTTATAACACATTTTTGATCAAATTGCTGTTGAAAGAACATGTGAGTGACTCTCAAATTAATGTAGTTTTTCATATACAAATTTGGCATTTTCCATGTCTTTTACAGTATTCATGTTATTCATAGCTAACTTTTGTTGCATGTTATGTTGTAACTGTTATTTATTATTTATTGTTTTATAGCATTGTATTATTGACAGTTACATATAACTTATTTTTATTATTTGTATGTGTGTGTATTGTGCCACCATGTGGTTAAGAACAGTTTTTGTGCAAAATAAATTCCTAGCACTTTCATAAGAAAAATATATATATATGGCTTTAGCCATTTGATGTGTTTGGTAAATACCTTACATATTTTAGTAATTTATTTAGTAAATTTGAAATTTTCCTTTTTTTCTTTCAAGAGTTTTTATATTATTTTTTGGTTAATCCTGCAAACTTGCTAGTTGATAATGGGAATGCCTGTAACTCTGATAATTTTTAAATATCTAAGTGTTTTTATTATATTTAACTTATTAACTGACCATTTTTTTTATTTGTCAAATTGAATAAAACATTGACTGTTTTTATTTGTCAGTTATGTTTCTATTCATAAAAATATTAAAGTAAAATAATTATAATTGTTTTAATTTAGCTTCTAAAAATGGAATTATTTTATATTCAAATTGCTCAGATATAATATTAATATTATGTATGTTCTTCATTACTTTTTACAATGCTTTTTAAAACCCATTATTGACAGTTTTGATTGCCCCTGCAAGAACTTCTACTTATATTTGGGTAAGTAGAAGTTCTGAAGAAGATATCTGGGCAATCAAAACTGTGAATAGTGGGTTGTAGAAAAGCATTGTAAAAAGTAATAAAGAACATAAATGATATTAATGATTTGGCAATGCAATAAGAAAGATAAAGTTGCTCATATATAGTGGAAAATTTAAAACAAAATTCATAACTGAAAAAAATTAAGAAAAAGTGCCTGCAATGTAACAAAAAAAATATTTAACAACCAATTATGTGTTGCCACCATTGATTTCTTTGATTCACAGGTAGAAATGTGGATTATTTACTTCTCTTGCCTTTACTTCTTCTAAAATTAAATATTTATTAATAAAAATCTGAATCTAATCACCTTATTAGTCAATGTATTGTGAAAAAATAATTATAATTATGTAGATCGTTTTTTATTTGCAGTCATTGAATGTCATTGATTTACAAAATGTTGTTGAGTGTTATTAATTTCTCTTGATTCTTCTTCTTCTAAATATTAAATATTTGCCAATAAAGGTCTATATTAGTCAGTATATTGAAAAAAAAAAGTAATTATAAATCAAAATAAGTATGGAAAATAAATTTCAAAAGAATAAACAATCTTTCATGAGATTTCTGATGTTGACAGACATGTCTACTTAACAATGGTGAGGATTGGCTGTAGTCTCTTTCAAGCACCATATAATGTGTAAGGGGGTTGAGTCAGCTCTTTATAATAGCATGTAGAGCAACAAAAATTTATTTTTTGGCAAAATACTGACCACTGCAGATATTTTTTGAAATTAAAATATTATTATAGATTTTGCTGAGTTTTTACAGTCAGATGAGCATAAAATGAAGTAAATGCAGACAAAAATGGCCAAGAGATCACACATTAAAGAAAATGAAGATTATGAACTGTTATATTCAGATAACAATTTAAAAGAATCACAAGCACACACACACACAAAAACATTGCACCGTCTCCCTCTCATTCTTGGGCTGGCTCTGATACTGTATAAGTAATTCTATTTCTAGTTTAATTATTTAAAATATTATGTACAGCCAGAGTATCATTCTCTGGAATGCTTTGGTTCTGAGCGTTGTACCATCCAATGAGGGGAAAAAAGAGTTTGGCTTGTCTCCATTATCTTTTCTGAAGTATAATAATTATAAAAATGAACATAACTTTTATACTTTTTGGCCAATATTTGGATTAACTTTAATCAAAATAGTTTAAAATATTTTTTTTTTGTTTGAAAATTTATTCAAAATCTTTCATACATAAACTTATTTATGTTTTTTACTAAGAAAATTATATTCCTTCATTAATAAAATATTTACACTATTATTTAATTTTTATGTGCATGCTATTCCACTATT
The DNA here is from genome assembly GCA_028023455.1 of Epiperipatus broadwayi. Taxonomy (NCBI): domain Eukaryota; kingdom Metazoa; phylum Onychophora; class Udeonychophora; order Euonychophora; family Peripatidae; genus Epiperipatus; species Epiperipatus broadwayi. The sequence continues at coordinate 1,303,980 of JAQFVV010012524.1, forward strand.
AATATCTATAATTTATTATATTTATAGTGCAATATTTTAAATTTTTATACTTACAACTTTTATATTTTATTATGACCATCAAACTAGATCAATTTTAAATAGCATGGTTACCATAAATCTTTCTTTCTATTAACCCTTTTCCCGCCTCTTACGAGGCTCCTCGTCGACATCTGACGTCACTCTAACTCTGCCAGTTCTTATGCTAAAATATTCGTTTGACAGGTATTGAATAGGTTTTTAAAAGTTCTGTAAGATGGTGCCCTCTTCCGAATTATTTTACAAGTAAAAAATAAAAAAAAATGCATTTAAACCTAAACAAAGAAAGAACATTAGTTGTGATTGGTTCTTAGCATGCTCTCAGCCGAAAAAGACATTCTGATTGGCTGGAAAGAACAAAGAAACCGCCTGATCAAAGAAAATAAAGAAAAACGCTGAGATTTTCATTTCGAATATGATTTAAAGTATTATAAAAGAATATTTTGAGAAATTACAAATTATTTTCAGAGAGAATACTAAAAAAACAAAATTATTTTCGAAAAATATTGAAGATTTTAGTAAAAATATTTAAGATTTAGTAAAAAGAAATATTTACTTTTCTGTAATGTAAAAGTCGACCTTTTTGTTTATATTATAGCTTTTATGTTGCCGAAATTGAATATTTTAGAATAAATAAATAGCAATTTATTTTTGAAAGAACTTTCGTTCTCTTCATAACCTGAAAAATTAGTAATATACTTTTTATAAACGTATCTGAGTTGAATTTAATATTATAGGCAAATATGTTTTAACAATAGGCTTTGTCTTCAGTTTGTGAGTTGGCCAATTAAAAGATTTGATTTTTACCTCATACAACCAATAATATAATTAGCGATTTAAGGGTTAACACCAACTTGTTAAAAATTGCTGTAATTATCTTTAGTTACTTTTAATTCAGAACCTTGTACACCTAAGTTGTTTACATTTTCTACTAACAAAAATAGAAAAAAATATTTACAGTGCTGTATTATTTTAATTTTTTTAAGGCTTATTAACCTTTTACCTGTTTATTACGAAAATGCCCCGTAGCTAAAAAATTTTTGGAAGAAGCATGTGGTATCATGCGCCATCTCTTGGTCAATTTTGGTCACAATTTCTTCATTTTAGACTTATTTGATAGGAAATTCAATGCTTTCAATTTTAGTTCTAAAAACATCCGCATATAGCATTATATTTTTTTAAAAAAGTCATTAATCTTCACAGCCTATTTGTTACATCGCTGTGTCTTCTTCTCTGATTGGATACCTACCAAATCTTCTAGGCGTGTTTCTAAATGACAGATTCATAAATGACAGATTTGAAAACGAGGATCGGTAACTAAAAACCATTCTCGCTAAAGAAAAAAGATGTACACATTCGTAATGATTTTGATGTAAATAATTATATTTATTGTAATTTTTTATGTTCACAAATAATAAAATATAGTTCTCTATCAAAATATAAAGTTTGACTCGGAAAATTTTAAATATTAGAAGAAAAATACATTTGGAGAAATAATCCGTAACAAAAAATAATTATTGCTACATAACGTAATCAGGAAATTTCTAAGGCGTGTTTCTAAATGAAGATTCAGAAACGACAACGAAGCTTTGTATGTTCGTAATTGAAGTAAATAATAACATCTATCATAATTTTTTACATTCATAAATAAGATTTGATGTTACTTTATGGAAATATAAAGTTTGATTTGGAAAATTATTGCTACATAACGTAATCAGAAAATTTCTAAGGCGTGTTTCTAAATGAAGATTCAATCACGACAGCGAAGCTGTGTACGTTCGTAATTGAAGTAAATAATAACATCTATCGTAATTTTTTACATTCATAAATAAAATTTGATGTTACTTTATGGAAATATAAAGTTTGATTTGGAAAATTTTAAATTTTACAAGAGAAATAAGCAAACTGGAAATAAAAAGAGAATTACTTGACAGCTGTTGATCTGAATAACGGCACAATCATTGGTTGAGTTATAATTCTTTTGTTTTACTGCTACCTATTTTTTACACATTTTTCTTATATTTTTCGACAGTTATTAACATTATTTTTATTTTTTCGTTAAATTTAACCAATTTGAATCTAAAATTATTCAATTTTTAGAAGCTGAATTTAAAAAATTCTGTGTATTTTAGATTAATATTTTAACAAAAGAACTGATTGCAAATGACACAGACCAATCACATTGTTCTCAGATTTAAGTAGAGGGCCAATAGCTAAAAGAATCAGTTTAAATAGAGGGCCAATAGCTAAAAAAAGTCAGTGAAAGGGTTAATAATTAAGTCATGTTATATGTATATTATTGTGTATTATATTATTCAACAATTAGGGATTATGCCAGGATTTATTTAAGGGAAGATATTTAAAATTTTCATACTTAGATTGTTTATTAGATATACTTTTACACATCATTAAAATGTTTTGTACTTTATTTTGTTTATTCATAGATCATATTGGATAACTAGAAAAAAATCACATACTTGGTTTATTCTAATAAATACATTTTTTAGACTTCAATATAGGGCAACCATCTATGTTTTTTTATTACTGTAAAAATAATTGCATTAAATAATATCATTATCATGCAATATATTATGAATTGAATATTTTGTCATGCAATAATGTCTTTTTGAAAGTTACATTTTTTACCCATTCTGTTTTCCTTAGATTTGGATTGTAGTGTGAATTATAGATCAATTACACATTTTTTAGCTAGAAAACAAACCTTAGTTCACATTTAAAGAATATCTGTTTAGTGAAACATAATAAAAAGATAATACAGCATAAAAAAGATATCATTAATCAAATTAATCAAAGCTATTTAGTAAAAGGTGTAAAAAGATAATACAGCACAATAAAAAAATAAAAACAATATTGTTATTAAGAATATCTTGCATAAGATAATCGTGGAATCAATCCTTAGATTCTACATTCCATAATCAGCTACTCTATCAGTACTCCAAACTATATAATACATGTGAGCTCTTTAAAATAATATTGATAAAGACAAATTCATCACATGCAGAATTGCTGTGAGAATCAGGCCATATTTTTAAAACAAATTTTATTTTTAAATAAATTATTAATAATATTACTTTTTATATAAATTAGATCATTTAAATAAAAGTGAGTGGGAAATGTATTTATATGTATATGTAGTACAATTTGATCTGGAGCTTTGAAATTTGTTATTTGGACATTTGTCACAATAAGTCTATGTAAAGAAGCATTTATTACTCTCATCTTTTTTTTTCTCATGTGTCAAAGCATCGGCCGGGAAGCGAACCTGGGGCATCTGCTTGTGAGGCAGCTGTGCTGACTACTCGACCACCAACGCTTGACTATTCTCATCTTTAAGTAAAAAATACACTCGAACGTATTTCTAATAGTAAAGTGATTCGAAAATGTAAATATTTTTACTTATATATACATTTTATAAATTAACTTATTGTCTTGGCACCTCCCGATAAAGCACGTTTGCGCCCTACACACCCACACGCGGCAGCCCTTAATGTGAGTTTGATATCAGAATATATTTATAATGATTATTTACATTAACTTCTCATTTATGATTTTAAAACCTATTATTAAAGAAATTGTTTGCCTGACTGATCTATTAAGGAATGTAATGACAGTGTTTCATTTCAAAAAAATTAATAAAGACATAACTAATTTTATCACAATAAATGTATTGATATTCATAACATATATTTGTGATATTATTGATTACATTTCATGCTAAAAACTTGCCTTAAAATGTCTGAAGATATGTATGGAGAATCATTGTTTTATTAGAAGTAAATATATTTCTGTATTTGCTGAACATTCACTTATTTATAATGGAAAACGATTTGACGAAAAGTAGAATCAAAGAATCATGACAGATAATATATTAAATAAACAGTATAATTGTGTTAATTTGCATAAATTATGGAAAGTTGGCCATTCGTATAGGAAACTTTAATGTTGGCGATTTGAATGAAATTTCTTTTTATTTTTCCCATGTGTCATAGCATCGGCCAGGAAGCGAATCCGCTAACCCGGGACAACTGCTTGGAAGACGGCTGTGCTGACCGCCAACACTTGACTTTTTCTTTTTAAATTTTAACTATTAAGTCACTCAGTATGGCTATATATGTTTTAAGCTGACTATAGTTATTGTTATTTTTTTTGTATTGGCTTATTTAGTTTAGAGATTTCTTTTTTAATATTTAAATTGAACCCAAGGCGAATGAAATAATTACACTTTTCTAATGAAATCCATTACCAAACACATATAGATTCAATTTCAGAAAATTAATGGTTTTCTTTTATCTTGAAGGTGCACTTTGTATTTCATTCCTAAGGCTATTTCTTAAAAAAAAAAAAAGCATGATAGTACTTTTGGTTCAAACTTTATATTAATCTTATAGATTATATAAGAACCTGAATATTATTTTATTTTACATATTTTTATTTTTTTTTTTGCTAGATTTTAATGGGAATAATTTTTTAGGAGTTTTCTAAAAGAGAAAATACCCTTTTCCCCTATCTATCACTTGAATGTGTCGCCACAATGATGTGATTCTCATGGATAATTTATTCTTGTCTTGATAGTGTTTGCATTTCATTTCAAACCTTTTCTAGAAAATTCATGACCCAGTCACTCTGCAATCACTCATACTGAGCTTTGTCTAGTTAGCACAATAGATGAAGTAATTAAGGTTATTTAAAAGGCATTTTTCTAAATAGTTCTTTTCTTCAATTTAACCCATGGCCATAAAGATTAACTATAGTGGGAAAATACATTACTTGGAGAGTTTAAAAAAAAGGAAGGCAATATTATCCTCTCATTAAATGATTAGATTTATTTTATGTCACTGAAATTAACCTGTTATTTATTTTTTCTTTTTCAATAATTGATGTGTTTTATTAACATAAATGTTTTTTATTTGCTTTTTAGTGAAGAGTGAAAAATTTTTGTTCAATTTTATTTTAATTTGATTTTTTTTTTTTAAAGTCGCTCTTTTTGAAACCATTATTTTACTGCCATTTTGATGTGTGTTTTTAAAAAATACATATGTTCGATGTGCGTTCATTTATCGTTGTTTAGTTAAAAAATGAAGTGGAGAAAATATTTTTCTTTACAACTAATCGACTATCTTGTCTTTTTTGTAAAACAAAATTAAAAAAAAAAAAAAAGATGTAAAGAAACGTGTGAGAATATGTTATAGTTATGAATTTGTTAAGATAATTATTAGTTTGTACTTAGAGAATTATAACATAAATTTACATATTAAATTGCCTCGATCTCGGAGTTTTAGTTTTCATTTTATTTAGTAATTTTTTTTATTTATTATTTTAAATTAAAAATTATTCAAAACAAATATATAGATTTTTTTTTTTTTTTAAAGAAAAAAAAACTGCCCTTTTCAATTCCCCAATGAGAAATGTTGACGGAGAAGAAATAATTTCTCATCAGGTTTGTCAAAGCTAGTTGGTGGAACTAAGAAAAGTGAAAGTACAATGACTTGTCCCTATGCAATATTGTTAATTCATTAAGCGTTAACTAAAAATACTACATGATGTATGTTTCAAAATTAAAATAAAAATACTAATCTAATCTTTTAAAATAATATAATTTATTATTATGATAAATATTTCAAAAAACAACATTATGTGAATGAACTAAGGCTTCTCCTTTATGGGAGTCAGGAATCTCTTAGCCACAGTGCCCAGATAAACTATTTAGCCACCCTCCCCTTCCATTCTCCACCCTAAGTTTTTTCCATACTCTTCATTATCCTGCTCTATCCCATTTCCACACATAATTTTTGTCAATTCTATGGCCTTTATTTCTAAATTTCCTTATGTTTCCCCAAACCCAACATAAAAATCAAGAACCCACTTTCTGTATAACCACTTTGTTTATATTTAGTCTCCCCAACTTCATTATATTTTTCTGCTTGCAGGCATTTACATTCAATTAACAGATGACTAATAATTTTCTATTCCTTCCTATAACTTGCAGACTAACTCACCCATATTTTTCCATATATATATGTATGTTCTGTTGTTGCTAAAGATCCTGTTGGAGCTCTTAAACAGTAAACTACTTTTTTTACTATTGTCATAAATTAATTCATGCCCAATATTATGTTTACTTCTATATATTGTTAAATTATTTTTATTCTCTATATTTTTTATTAATGCATTTATTCTTCTATCCCATTCCTTGCCACTATGACACTCAACAATTTTCCAACACAATCATCCAACCTTTTGTATAAGTAAGTATATTGACATAAATTCTTTATCCATATCTTCTGAATACTGTAAAACTTTCCTCACTTATTTTGTGGCCTGTCCTTTATTCATAACCCAATTAAATATTATTTTGGCTATTGTCTTATTATTCATAAATGGCAATCTATTCATATGATTGTATTGAAGCGATATCAGTTTGATGGAACTAAATAATAATAATAATAATAATAATAATAATAATAATAATAATAATAATAATAACAAACAACAATAACAACTAATTTACTACAAACAAAATAATTATAATTAAAAACAATAGTTTCACATTGAAATATGTTACTTTCACTGTCTTCTGTTTGAAAATTATTGAAACCCATCATCATAATCACTATTCTCAATCACTTGTAATAATTCTAACTTCAGGAGAAGAAGAAATAAAAAGATTAAATGAAAGAGAAAAAAAAGATACATTAAAGAATGGTGCACTTAAAAATATACTAGTACAAAAAATGTCATGAGAGACTCATTATGACCTGCATTATACTAGAAATGCAGTAAAAAAAAAATCAGGAAGAATAAGAGAAATAATGATTAATTTATTTTTATATATTCAACCTATAGCAATAGTTTAATGTTTTAGACAAGAATTATTTGCAAGCTCAAATGTTTATACACTCCTTTTGTGTTCTTTTAAATTTTTCATTTGTGAAAATGTTTTTCTTATTACTTTTCTTAAAATCTGTAAGCATAATATATAATATTTAAGTATATGTATATTGTCTATATTAAATTCAATGCAGTTATAAGGAATTTGAACTCAGACTTTTAAGCTGCCTAGTCTATCCAATCCATCTTATACAATATGTGATCATGTGTATTGGTTTATAATATAGATTGGATAAATGTAGAGAACTGGAAAGTCTGAGTTCATGTACCTTATATATACCCTTTATAATGGGTACAGATATGTTTAGATAGAGTTGGATAAGTATCTATATTAAAATAGGTTATTTCCTAGTATATAATTTTGTTATATAAGTAGAGGGGTTCAAATTCAGTAGATAGGAGCTTATAATAATATATTAGATAGTTTGAACTCATTTGTAGATAAATTAAATAATAAAATGATACAATAACTTGTTTAAAAGATAATATTATTTTTTATTTATTATATTTAAAAAATACTACAGGTAGAATAGCTTAATTATAGCAGTAGATATTTTTATATTATAGGTTTAAAGTAATTATTTTATTTAAAACATTGTTTAATTAAATAAGTTAATTTAATATTAGTTTAAAGTGTGCTGAAAATATCGCATGATTAGAGGTGTTTATGTGAATATGTAGGCTTACAAAAAGTTAGGGAAAGAAAACTTATATTTTAGCTTGCTAATAAAAGTTTGATACATAATATAAGTGTAACAAATATTTAGTCTATAGATAATATTAGAAATGTAATGAATAAAATTATTATTATTTTATTTAGGTATAATATTTTATTTTGATTTAATTTTGGCATTAAAATATTAAAAATTGTTTTAATAAGGATATTATCCACTGGAACCATTGGATTAAGTCCAGTATAAAAAGAGATGTTGAATCCAGTCTGGACAGTGATCCAGTGATTCAATGATTTTAGTGATACGGTGATTTACATATTCAGATTAAGAAGATTATAATCATATTTTTTTTATATTGTGACAGTAGTAATTTATTTTAAATTAATGTTATTTTACTTAACTGCTTGAATCTAGAGTGCCAAATTGAATTTTTAAAAAAACTGACCTGAGACACAATTTTCACAATAATTTCAGTTTTAATAATGTTAGATCAAAAAATTTACATTGATAAAAAGTAGAAAAATTAAGGAAAATGATAAGGCTAAGACAAATAGTGATTACCATTAAAAAAATAAGGTAAAAAAGAAATTTCCACATCTGACATAATTATTACTTTATGGTTTGTTCATAATTTCTAATTCATCATTAACTAAGTTTAAATTACACCTTTAGTGATAATTTCTTTGTATTTATCACAAAATTATTTTTCAAACCATATATAATATGTCTTACCTGAGATAATCCATAGCTTCAGAATCTCAAAAGTATTCTCATAAGAATTCTTCATTTTTTTGCACATCCAAAGTTGAAAAATCTCAAGGCATCTGCAATAAAAAAACATTCTCCATAATAAAAGATAAAAAAAAATAAAATAAAATTTTATCAGAATGTAAAAATAATGAAGGAAGTGAAGATATTATTACTTACACTTATAAATACAATAGAAAAGTAAAATATATAATTTGAAATTCTAAATAAGATCATGATTGTACATGTATATGTATATTATAAAACTAGTGTATATGTATCCATCATGCAAGTTCTTCTAATAGTTATGGGAAAACTCAAAAGCCTGATAAATGAGATGCACTAAAAATTTGAGTTCATAATTTTCCATTATTTGCTCAAAACTATTTTGATTTTAGGCTTTGGATAAACAAACTTTGTTCATACTCAATAATCATTGCCAATACAGAAAATAATTTACAAATTTAGAATATGAAACAATTTCTCATCTCAAGAGGCAGTCAAAGATTACTAAAAAGGTTCTAAGGCACATATTTATATAAAAAAATGTTTATATTCTATCTCTTTCAAGATATGTATGTCTTCCAGAGCATCATACCTGTTCATATTACCTAATATAAATATGCAAAATATTTATTATTATTATTATTATTATTATTATTATTATTATTATTATTATTATTATTATTATTATTATTAAAAGGTGAATCATTCCAGATCTTGTTTACCAATTGGCAAAAGTAATCAGTAATGAAGCGATTACAAAATTTTAATAAGGAAGGCAATCAGGCAGTCCTATGCCTCTCAAATATAAAATGAAGTTAATAAAAAAAAAAACAAGTTAGTAAAACTACAATTAATGAAAACTAAATTAGTAATGCAAAAACAAAGAAAACCAAATTAGTAAAACAAAAACAATGAAAACCAAGTTAGTAAAACAAAAACTAGTAAAAACAGTAAAAAAAATTATTGCATTATATACAACCAAATTTCTAGAGAGGAATAAATTGTAAATAGTCTTGGATCAGGGTGTCAACCATTCTCCCATTGTGCTGGTAACTAAAACAAACCAATAAAAAAAAACAATAATAAAAACATTACCTTTCATATGTGCTGCCTATCATAGAGTAAAAATCAGTTTGTCAGGTTGAATTCAACTAATATATAAAATTAAAAGAATATAAAGTAATATTCCATGTGAAAAGTTATTAATCTTGCTGGAAAACAATAAACAAAAAAAAATAAAATGGAAATATAACTTATCCATTACAACTATTCAAAAGTCATATCCCTCATCTGAGCATAAGTAGAGGCATCGGCATTTGGAGACCTTCAGATTACATGTTAATTCAATCACAGAAGAGGCATTTGTGATGAAACTGCAGCTCGTGGCTGGGGTAAAACTGGTACAACAGGATTAGAATCACTTGTTACATTTTAGGGTGATAAAAAACAAAACATCCTCTTTGTGAGTTATTACAAATAGGTGCCAGTCCACATTCCAAACTGCCAATGTGAGTTTTATATCTTTGTTTTTTTAGACACACAACATAATGCTTACTTATGGGAATGTTATGATGAAGATCTACAGTTCCATATGATTGTTGTGCTAGATGTGGAAATACATGTGATTTTGGACAATATTTTATCTTTGAGAAAAATCCACCAATTAACATTTTGGATATGGTTTTCTGAAATTGTGGATGAGTCAAGACAGTCAAATTTTTAGATGACATATAGATGGAATATAAGATGTATGCATTGGAAATTTTGTGTCAAAACAATGCCAGAATAGTCACAATGGCCATCATAGTGATTTTCTGTCCCAACCATATTGAATTCACTTTTGATTAGCCAAATCAACACTACCCATGTACTTGTTATACATTTTTATTGCAGTGGACATGAAATTATTTTTCATGATCATTTTATTTCATTGGCTAAAAACACCATCTCCAGAAAGGTGCATAAGCATTTGTGATAATAGCTATTGGCTTTTTGTTCATCCATACTGAAAATTGAAGACCAGTATCTTTATCCATGATAAAATGAGAATCTCCTCTTTTCATTTTCTTTTTATTGTGCAATTCAACAATGCTCTTTGGAATATTTTTTCTTTTTATATTTATTTTTCCATTGATATATAATTTATTTTCATAAAGTTCTTTGGCTAGTTCTACACTTGAAAAAAATCTGTCACACAAAATAATGTGATGTTTTGCAAGGTATGGAAGAACTACTGGCTTCACAGCATGAATACCAAGATATTTAGAAGCATTTAAATGCGGTTCTTTGCCTGTATACATTTCCATGTGATACACATAACTGTTATGACTATCAGTGCATATCCACCACTTGAAACCTCTCTTTATTGGCTTTGATTTTTCGTATTTCGTCATAGTATTGCAACCTAAAAATTTTGTGATTACCTCATCAACTGCAATCTGCCTGTGCATCTGGTATGCAGCTTTGAAATTTACATTGCATTTTTCTATTATTGGTCTAATAAATATGGTTTTAATTTCTCCTTATATGTAAAAACAAATAAGATACGGTCAAACTCTTCACTTTTTTATTTGGCATTGTTTTGTTATCATTAAAATGTATACATGATAAAATATTGCTAAATCGTTTATGTGGCATTATATTTGCAAAATATGGAACCCTCACAGTAGGATCAGAACTCCAAATGTCCTTCAATTGGAAAACAGGGGCAGGGCCTTGCATTAAATTCCCAATGTCATCCCAAAAAGGCAGACAATTCACGATCTGTTACATTTACTCAATCACGCATACATTTGTTATTAGTGGTGTACTTAATTGTTTCCTGAATAATTTTTGCTGACAGTTTTTTATCAAACAACATATGAGAGAAATCTAAAATAAAATACCTGTAATAGAAAACTTCAAACCTGGAGTCTTTGTAAAATTCTCTACATTTATTGGTTTTGCAATTATGTTCGGAGGCATATTACTATTACTAGTTGATGGGCCTGGTCTACTGTTATCATCCAGAAGAACATTTTGTTTTTCTTTGCCTTTTGGCTGGTAAAGGGGTTTCTTCTTCTTCTGATGATGATGTAAAATATTCTTCTAAATCACTGCATGTAATGCTATCCTTATCCTCGGAATCAAAGAGCTTAGAAACAGCAAACTCATTGACACTGGAAGAATCCATTTCTGCCATTTATTTTTCTTACGTGCTTTTGTTTTTGTATAATCTAATAAATTGAGAAAAAATAAGAATAATTGACCTTATTCGTAAAAAAAATAATAAAATAATTTTTTGTTGGAGAAAAAGATGGCAAATACCTATAGAAAGAAAAAAATGCAGAGAATTATGGTATGGGCGCATGTATAGTCCTCTCAATTTTTCCATAATTTCAAAAAGAAAACCAAACTTCAATGAATGAACAAAGATGTGCGGGTGATCCCCTCAATGATCCAAAGCAGTTAAAAGTGTTTTTGAAAAATATAATTTGAATAATTATTTAAATAATGATTCACTAATCACCAAATTTCTTTGTCAGTCTATTCTTACTTGAACATTGCTTAGTGCCTCAACAATATTATGGTACGTGATAGTAGCTACTTAAATATTAAGATAATGAACACTAAATGTCAAGAATATACTGTAACAAGACCTGAGAAGATTTATGTAAGGACTTTAAAATTTTTATAAATAGTATGTAATATTTTCTGAGGCTATAACCTCGATAATATGCGTGTAAAATGCGATAGTAGGGACCTCTACAGGTGTTTTAACCACAAGCTTACGCTATGGTGTAGAGGTCCCTACTATCGCATTTTACACGCATATTATCGAGGTTATAGCCTCAGTAAATATTACTTACGTAATCAATGTGCGTTTACTAAATTTATAATTATAAATAGTATGTCTGGAGTGAGTGAATATTTTTTTGCAATAACATTATCATATTGTAATGAAAATAATTTATTAAAATCAATTAAGAGGAATCATATATTTTGTAGTGTTAAATTTAAAAGAAAGAAAAGAAAATTAAGACTGTCATCTAAGTTTAAAAACTGAATTTAAAATGTTTTATAGTATGATGAATGGCTGTTTATTATATAATTGATAGTAATAATCTTTTCACTTGAGTTTAACCGATAAAATAATTTCAGCAGAAAGACAGGATACGTCTTTATAAATTTGATTTTTTTAATATTATATGTTTAGTGTGTTAGTATTAATGTGTTATATATATATTCCATTATTGGAATATTTATAACAGTACTCACTATGGGAATATTTATAAGTAAAATTATATAAGTAAAATGTTCATTATTTTAAAAGAAAAATACGTCCAAGTAAATATATTGTTCTCATGGTTATTAACAGTTCTTTGGGTCAGAATTTAATATACTATTTTAAATTGCTGTATGGCTAAAGCAACATTCATATCTGATATAAGTGTATATACATAGTGTTTGAGTTTCAATATGTGGAATATACATATGTTATGTCTCATGAACCATATATATATCAACTGAATAGATGAATGTTTATTACATGGATGAGAGTTTATGCCAGTGACAGTTATATGTTATTATTATTACTAGTTACTATATTTATGCCTTATCCATTTCATTATTGAAATGCTGCTGAAAGTCAGCTGATGATCTAAAAATTGGTGTGGATATTTTTCTCATTAATATATATGGTTAATCCGGGCCCATGAAGAGAGATTGTCATTTAATAGTTTTTGGGCACTACCTAAACATAGATCATGGGTCCTTAGTTATTAGTCATTTATTATCCAACTTGCCTATATATATATATTTATGTATTTAAATGAATTATTGAATTTTCATGGGTATTTTTAAGGCCTACTTATTTTAAAATTATTTGATAGGTACTGCTATTTAATATATTAGGCAGTTTTTAATTATAATATATCTTGTATTCATTTTCTTGCCTCTCATAGGTACTAATAATGCTAGAATAGTGTAATTATAGTTTGTGTGGCATGGGCATGTTATTCTATAATGATAGGACAAGAGTTTTGTCCTATTGACTTTGAATTGCAAATCAGTAGTGTTATACTGTGAGTACCATGCTATTGACCTAATATATGTATATCCAGAGTGTGTAATTGAAAAGAAAAATGCATGGGATGATGATAACAATGGGAACTTAATAAATAATAATAAAAGAAATTGGTATTATAACTTTTTGTGGCAATACTTAAAAGGGAATCGTTAGAGTAATGTTACGTAAATACCATTTCAATTTGCTAAATTAAAATTAATATATTTTATTGTAATAAATGTTATTTTTATTTATATTGTAAATAAATATTTTGTTATTATTAAAATTTGTTTATGTTTTTATTGTGATGACTATTGCATTCATTAACCAGAAAATTTCATCATAATAATTTTTTATTATTCATTGTTACAAAGGAGTACATCTCGATGGTCATATATTATTACTCCTAATTTGGTTTGCTTATCCATTTTATCTGCACTATACTGAGACATAGGTTTCATTAAATGCTATTTATTTTAGGTATATTTTATTATGTTATTAGTAGCGTAAAATTTGCCCTTGCTACCAGATGCATTATTTCGGCTAGTTGTATTAAAATTATAGACTTGGATATATTGATGTTTATACATGGATAAAACTACAATACTTTTTAAAATATTTCATAGGATAATTTCAATATGGATATTTTCAGTTTTAGGGATTTTTTCTTCGTTTCTACTTAAAGCTCAAAATGTCAAGAATAAATGTTATTTAAACCCTGAGAAAAGATGTTTTGAACTTCTAACTGAACCAGATTATTTTAAGCTTAGTTATTATGGTTGTTGTTAATCATATTACAATATAAAAGAATCTGAGGTTTTGAGAGTGTTTTAAAAGTAAATGTTTTGATGAATCTTGTCTGTGGTCAGTCATGCTCTTTCTGCTTCTCTTCAGTTTGGTGGATCACTTAGCCAGGTTACAATATATATATATATAATTTATTATAAGCACTAAGGATTTTCTTATTAAATGCTTTTATTTAAATTACAATCTCAGTTTGTTGGTTTGTTTATTTGTAAACACATTTAAGTTTTAAAATCAAGGTTTACTTAAATTTGGTACAGTTGTTATAAATTACTCTCAATTTAATATGACAAAAATATTTCCAGTAGTATTCCTAGTTTCTTAAATACAGGGTAGAGGGTCGATGAAATTCCATATATTTTTTATATCTAATTTAAAATAAGCACTTCAATAAGATTTCAGTAATGCACACTATATTGTTTGGTGGTTTTGTTCACTTAAATGCTTTTATTGAAATTAGAATAAAATATTAAAATCAAGGTTTAATATATTTAAATTCAATATAATTTATTCAAATTAGATGAATATTTTATAAATCACTCGCAATTCAATATGACTCTAAAATATTTTACGTAGGTTTCCTAGCTTTTTAAACACAAAACAATGGGTGGATGAACTAAACTATTGTAAACAACTTGATTTAATATTTGATTTTGCTTTCAACTTTAAAAGTATTTTAGCTTCATATAAAATTGAAATAAAAACAAATCTTTGATTGCAATTTTAATGCTAAAAACTAAATAATACATATATTATAAGCAATACTTTTATTTATTTTGCACTAAAGAATAGTTATTTTTTTTCAACCACAATATGGATTTTTATGTTTATCTTGAAATAAAAGCATTGAGGTTTTCAGAAATTAATTAAGTTAATCCCAATTTTTATAGCAAGGGATTGACATAATTAATTTCCAAGAAATTAACTTAATTAATTTGTAGATCCTCCACACTTTTATTTCAAGATAACTCCAATTGTGGTTGAAGTAATAATTATATTTTTAGTACAAAGTAAATAAAAGTGTTAATTATAATATATATCTATTATTATTAATTTGCTATTACAAGTAAGGTATCTTAGATATTGGAAGTTTAGAAATATTTTTTATAAAAAATATATGACATTGAAAATATTGGAATGAATTTTTGTTCTGTTTTGAAACATTTACATGGCCTTGAACAAAACATAAAAAGGAAAAAAAATCATTAATAATGATTTTTTTTAAAATTCAAGACTTGTCTTCTTTTCTGCTGTTTCCAATATTCATTCATATAAGCACATACATATAATAACAGACACAGTTTTTAAAGTGTCTTCCTTTATTTTGGAAATTTTTTTATTATTATAAAAATTTCAGTTATTATTCCATTTACAAATACAAACATTTTTATAATGTCAACTTGAGATAAATGTATGTCTATCCTATTTAACACATAAAAGGTCACAAAAATTGAAGATAATGGATGTGCAAAAGAGAAAATACTATTACATAGAACACTACTGATTAACCCATTATAAAAGTTTTCAGGTTCCAGATTATAATAAAGAAATCAGTGATAATAATTACTTTAAAAACTTAATAAAATATTATGATAGATTGCATGCTTTAAAATTAAGTAATATAAAATATTATTGAACATACATCTAAGTTATAATAGGGAAATTGCATGAACCACATTTATATCTTACTTCTCCAATATGTATGTCACACACACATGCGCGCGCACACACATATATAATACAATCAATTATAAATAAATGCATAAAACTTATTTTTATCTCTTTCCAAGAACTTTATTTCCATATATTATCTAATGAACATATATATATAAATTCATGTATTATACACGTCCAACATTTCAACTCTTTGTTACACCATTACAGTCATTTTCAAGGATCTACAACAAAAAAAAAATACACATCTTTTCCTAATACTTTTAAATACAAAATCTTTTTCATGTATTAACATAAACAACTCAAATTCATTATAGTAAAACATATTAATTATACATAATGATATTTTTACTTACTTCTCCCTCCCTCTACTTCCTTTATTATAAAACTTCTCTTTTTTACATATTAAATTTTCAAAAATATTAGACACTATCTAAAGTACCAATAAACAAAAAAACTATTTAAATCAATTTAACCCATTCCTAATTACAAATTTATTTCTTCCTTTAACTATTTTATCTAGCTTCCATATCAATTATCTGTAATTATTTGTAATTAGGGGTGGGTTAAATTGATTTAAATAGTTTTTTGTTTATTTGTGTTTTAGATGGTTTCTATATTTTTGAAAATTTGTACTTAATATGTAAAAAAGGAAGCTTTATAATAAAGGAAGTACAGGGAGGGAGAAGTAAGTAAAATATAATTATGTATAATTAATATGTTTTATTATAATGAACTTGATGTGTTAATGTTAATATAAGAAAGAGTATTTAGAGTATTATGTAAAGATATGTATTTTTTGTTGTTGTTGTAGATCCTTGAAAATGACTGTAATGGTGTAAAAAACAGTTAAAACATTGGAAATATATAATATGTGAATTTATATATATGCTCATTAGTTAATATTTGGAAATAAAGTTTTTAGAAATAAATAAGAAGTTTTATGCATTTATTTATAATGTTGGAGAACACATTTTAAAAGAAAAAAGTGGTTGTTTAATTTGTCATTGTATAATGATAATATTATAGTGTAATATATATTGTATAATACAATAAATGTTCACTTATAAAAAAATTTATAATAAAATGTAAATATATTCCAAATAATGATAAATAAAATAAATTCCAATATAAACTTTAATCAATAATAGGCCTTCATAATCATTTTCAGTCAAACTGACAATTTCAAAATGGAGTAAAACAGCATCAACCTTAATCACATTTCAAATTATATGTCCCACAATTCATTAATCTTAATACTTGCTGATTGTCTGTTTATTATCATATTTTTATAATGATTAATAGAAATTGCCTCTTTAATTTTTATTTTTTCATTACTTCTTTCTTGATTTAAAATCTTAATTGTTTTCATATCAAAATCAAATTTAGATTTACAATTTCTATCATGATCATAAAACACTGATTCAATAAATGAGCCACCTTCATTTTTTTATCTCTTTGAATTACAATACTCTTTTACATAATAACTTATGTTCTTTAACTGTCTTTTCAATACTACACATCATCTCCCCAATATATGAAGGATTACATCCATAAAAAATCTGATAAACTATATTACTCACTCCATCTTTAGATAATTTATCCTTATTATTCAAATTATACATACCATAAAATGAAATATTATATATTACTATATAAATCTTTTTCAAAAATGTAACTTGCATTATTATATATATATATATTAAGTTTTTGTTTAAAAATAAGTTCTGTTTTTATGACATAAATGATAATACTTGGTCTGGGCTAATGGGAGTTTGCTATTGCTTGTCATCATAACAAAATTTATTTAATCATGTGAATTTTACAAACATTAATGAATTTTACATAATTAACATCATTGAAATCACATCATATATATATAACACTGGAAAGATCAATTTGTATATGCCTTTAATATTAATACCATTTTTTTGTTGGGATAACATAGTGAATGTAAAATGATTATTTCTCTTTCAGCAGTTTATATAGATATGGAAAATCTGACAATTGATATTATTTAAGGAAAAATTTTAAATCAAACTTAGGTGGATCATATTTACATTTTAACAGCACCCCAAAATATTACACCAGTCTAAAGACAAACAATGTCAATTGCTTCTGTGGATTAGACATTAGTCTATTTAATATACACATAATTTAGAGATTTTGTGTTTATATGTTATATATTTTGGGAAATATTTGCTGCATAAAACATTTAATTATTTTATGCTTGAGAAAGTTATGATATAGTTCTAAAATAAAATATAACACTGAATTATAATGACAAGTCGGCAAACAATGCCAATTGAATATGAATCCTGGACAAATGTTATTGAACTTTAGAAGTCTTTTCCCCATATGCTCAAAATTGCTTTCATGAGGAGAAGTTAATATGCTTATAATCTTGTCCTGATAATTAAAAATTTTGATGTTATGTTTGTTTTTGATTTTAGACAAAATTTATTTTTAATTTTAAACCCCTTTATAGTTTTGAAATAAGTCAAACATAAATATCAAAATCTCTCTTTATATGATTTTTAAAATAGAATTTTGTACAAAAATAGTTTTTTTCTTCAATAATATTTAGTTTTATTACTGTCTAGCATGCTTTCAATACATTTTTACTACATAATATTCATGGTATATAATAGTGTGCATTTATATTAAAAGCATGCTAGCAGTAATAAAGCTAAATATTATTTAAAAAGTACATTTTTTGTGTGTATTTTCATATTGCCAGATACTACATTGGCTCAGAAAAGAAAGAAATTAGTAACAATTGAATTACAAAAAATATTATATAATGCAAATCATTTAAATTTGAACAGTATTTATAAAGTTAAATATTGTTTCAAAAAATTAATTGAGAAATAGTCTGTAGTAGAAGGTTAGAATTATTTTTAAGTTTTACCAAAATTCATACAGCATTAAGTATGTGTCACTCTCACAAATACATAAAGAGAAAGTGGTAATGCGAATAGCAAGATTTTAAAAACTATTTAGCTTTTTGAAAGATTAGTCTTATGCCAAGAGCCATTTTGCTAATGAATAAATACACATTTTAAACATTAATGGATTGCCATTTTATAAGATTAATTGATCAATTTTTAATATTTGGGGAAATCTAAAAGTGTTTAGTAGAACTCAGAACTTCATGGAATGTAATTAAATTAGAGTATATTGTACTGCCAATTGCTAGGACTTCAAATGATCATTATATAACAAAGTTGCAAGAATACAACATTTCTATCCAATTAACAA
Source organism: Epiperipatus broadwayi (assembly GCA_028023455.1). NCBI lineage: Eukaryota > Metazoa > Onychophora > Udeonychophora > Euonychophora > Peripatidae > Epiperipatus > Epiperipatus broadwayi. The sequence continues at coordinate 1,323,138 of JAQFVV010012524.1, forward strand.
TACTAATATTTTTGATTACTCAAATGAAACGGACTTGGAAACTATAGTTTTTGAATCTGCCAGCTTTATTGTAATATGAAGCCATATTACAGAGGATATAGATTAAATTACTCTGCATAAAAAAAGGAAGTTTTTCCCCCTCTTAGTCTGTAGCGATTTAATAAATTATAGAGGAAAAATTATATATTTGCTATTTCTATAGCACAATGCCTTTGCATCTATTATAGAGAAGTAAAAAGTGGATAAAAACCCATCACCATGTGAGAAATAGTGTAATAAAAAATATGAAACTGTCAACATGAAGTCTAGATGTTTATGGCTATCTCACCTGACGAATGAGGGCTGTTAACAAACTGAATGCATAGTGAGAGGATTTTCTGAGTTTTTGGGCTGACCAAGGATGATCATATGAGGGATGCATTGATAAAAAATTAATTATAAATTTAAACATATGATGAGTTATTTTATATATAAAGACATTTTATTATGTAACCTATATAACACTTGAAGTAATTAATTGCACTTTAAAACATTTAGAATATTCACTTTCACTTAAAAAAAAGAAAAAAAAAATTCATGTAGAATAAAATCAAAATACTGGAAGATTGGGGGTGGGGTGTTATTTAGGAGTTGCAGCTTGTCTGTTAAACTATTTTTGATTCTTAAGGAGAGTCTTGTTAAAGTGAGAAACAAAATGTTTAGCATTCTTTAAGCAAAGCGTTTAATAACTCACAAACTTCTTTGGATATTTTCGTACATTTCTAAATGGATATTTAAAATTTTTAAAAACATATGATATTTATTGTGTTTTGTTTTTGAAAATGATGTATATTTTTAACTTCTAAAATTAGATTGTTTTTTTTTTTTTTTTGAAAAAAAAAAAGATAAGGGAATACAATTTCAGTGAAGATGAAAACATGAGATCACATTAGTGGTGACAGATTTTTGAAATCATATTACAGTTATATATATAATCAGTGCATTAGCAATCACCTGGACAATTTGAATTAACCAATCACATCTTGTTTTGAATCGTGGCACGCAAATATGCTCACGATTACAATGAGACTCTTTGGTATTAATTTTTTATCCTTCTTATAAGTTTATTGTATTTTAATAGTTTTATTAATTTTATTTTAAGCATTTATTATTTAACATTCAGACTATATATATACCTGTACAAACAATGTAATATATAGGGTATTTTGATTTCAGACTTTTCTCATACTAATGATTCACTTGATTACATATATGTCTATAAGATAAATAATCACCAATATTCGTATTTCATTTATCATTTACACAAACATTCATTCTGCCTTATCAGGCACTGAGAAGAAAGACCATGGTGTTTCTTGATCTTAAACTCAGAGGTAAAAAGCCAGTAAACTCACCACGCTGGCTAATGCGTGTTGGTGAGCAGCTCATCCATGTTCGTATACTATATGAATAATCACATAGTAATAACAGCTGCAACGACAAGAACGTATTGAGTGGACATTTGGAATTTGCCCTGCTCGGTTCCTTTAAGGCCTCCAAGAGGAATCAAAGGTTCTCCTTTCAGTTAATAGCAAACTCCTTTGATTTCCACCAACCAAGAGAACAAGCTGGATTTAAAAGTGGTTTTAGTACAATAGATCATATCCAGGTATTGAGAGAAGTCATAGAAAGGACAAATGAATATGAGTTGTCATTATGTTTTGGATTTGTAGATTATGAAAAGGCATTCGATTCTATACACATTTCTTCAGTGATTAAAGCATTGGATCATCAAGGTATAGATCCAGGTTATTGTCATATTTTAAAGAATATTTATAAAAATGCAACAGCAACAATTAGAAATACATAATAATACTGGAAAAATCAACATTGAGAAAGGTGTAAGACAAGGTGACTCCATATGACCAAAACGTTTTTACAGCAGTGCTGCAAGAAGTATTTTGTGGATTAAAATGGGAAACTAAAAGAATGAAAGTAAATGGAGAGTATTTAAGTCATTTAGATTTTGCAGATGATGTAGTTGTTTTTGCAAATAATGCTTCAGGGTTGCAGGAAATGTTGCAGGAGTTAGCAGATGAAAGTAGAAAAGTAGGACTAAAGATAAATGTTAAAAAGACTAAAGTAATGTTTAATTGATTTGCTCAAAATATGAAAATAAAGATTGATTATGAAGAATTAGAAGAAGTTAACAGTTATAAATACCTTGGTCAGATTATTAATACATATGGAAACATAATGGAGGAAATTAATCATAGAATTAAACTCTTGGAGTGCTTTTGGTAGAAATAACTTGATACTAAAAGGAAATATGCCTATGTGTTTGAAAAGGATGGTTTTTAACAAATGTGTTTTACCAGTTCTTACTTATGGATCTGAGACTTGGAACTTAATAGAAGAGCAATACAGAGACTTCAGACCACTCAAAGAAGTATGGAGAGATGTATGTTGGGAGTAACAAGAAGAGATCGAAAACATAATGTATGGGTAAGACAACAAACAGGTGTTACTGACATTATTGAAAAAATTAAAAGATTGAAATGGAGTTGGGCTGGACATATTGCTAGAAGAAATGATGATAGATGGACAATTGAAATTTTAAACTGGATTCCAAGAGATTGTAAAAGACTCAGAAAGAGACCACATGTGAGATGGATGGATGAAATAAGAAAATGTGCAGGGGTGTTGTGGAAAAGAGAAGCTAAAGATCGGAGATGGATTAAACTTGGAGAGACCTTCATCCTGCAGTGGATTGATAATGGTTGATGATGATGATGATGATTCGTATTTCATGCTAAACCAGCACTTGTCAATTGGTCCTGATTATCATCTCTACACATATACTGTATACAATAAGTCCTCAGATTTATATTGAGATAGCCAATCTTCATACTTTAATGGACAGGCTTCAATCCACTCCACCCTCCAACTCTTCAGCTGTCCTTCCTATTGAAAATCTGATTATGGAATGCTTGAAACCCACACTGATGCTGACATTCTCCTCACATCCAGGTTGGCCATAAGTCACTCTGACCCCTCATATACAGGACATAATTCATTTAAGTAGCTATACAAAGGCTGAGCAGACATTTAATCTACTATTTAATATCTGTAAGTTAAGTAATATTTACCGAGGCTGTAACCTCAAGAATATGCGTGTAAAATGCGATAGTAGGGACTTCTACAGGTGACATACAGGCTATATGTAATATATAGGGTATTTTGAGCTCAGACTTTAACACGATCCTCTTGGTGTTTATGACAATCAACCAATAAGTGCTATAACTAAGAAGTAATATTTATAATGTGAGAATCATTAAATTTTATGATATAACCATAATATTGAAATTCTAAGATCATATTAAGAAAGATGACTGTCAAAGATGTATTGATACATACTATTTTGGCATAGTACACCATTGCCTAGTTAGTACCATCTGCTTCAGAGAGAAAGTAACATATATGCAATAATTGCATAATATTGTTTTAGTAATATTGATTATTTACAAAAGCTATATTATAAAATAATGTCTTTATTTTGTTTAAGATCATGTACTTGTTCTGTATTTACATTTAATTCATTAAAGATTGCCAATTATTTAAAGTTTATAGTGAAACTTATTTATAAATATTAAAATTCAATAGGCATAAGCCTGTATGATTTAGTACAACATGATTGTGCCAGAAACAGCTGTTTATAAATTTCTTTGGATTGTTTCCTGTAAAGTATATATTTATTATGATGCATAATATGTGTAACATTTGAGCTCTCAAACTATAAGTATTTGTTAATATAAATAATTGAGCTACTGTCTAGCTTCCATGTTCACTATACTTATACAATAAGAAAATGCTGTTTTTTATTATGATGCAAGATTTTATATGAAATGTTATTTTGAACAACAATAGCTTTTGAAGCAAATGTTAAATCAGCTAAGACATTTAAGGCAAATAAATTTGAATTGACTGATATTTAAATCTATAAAGCAGAGCTATTTCTATTCATTTTAAAATCTGTGATAGTTCAAGATAATTTGACATATGAAATATTAAATTGCTGTAAGAAGCCACCATTTTCTTGCTGTAATATGTTTATTGGTCACAGCAATTAGAAGATAGCTCAATAATGCTTGGACTTTGTCACTTCATTTCTTACACACATACATATATATATTCTTTAGTCAGCTGAATGGAAAGATATTATACTAAATCTGATAATTCAATATATGAACATAACAAACTACATAGAGTAATAGATTTGTAAGATTATTTTGAAATTATTCTATAAACAGTCTATTATAAATTAATTGTGATAAAACACAGTTGCTGAAGCTTTAAACATAAAATTATAACAATAAAGCTGAGCGCTTTCGAGGGACTTAAGCCTCCATAATCATAGCTCAATACAAAATAAATACAAAATATAAACACTTATTCACAAGCAAAATGTGTATCTCAAATAAGATATAAACTAAATCTAAATAAATAAAAAAAATACAATATAAATAAATAAATATAACGTCCATATTATAACAGTCTATGCACATTAAAGTGTGAATATCTCATGTTGTCGTGAACATTTGTTCATGGAACTATTGTGAAATTATTTTGTGAACAGCCACAGATATAAAAATATAAATACATTCAAATGTCAATATTTTTGTCCAATTGCTATGAAATGCATTATATATTTAATTAAGTTTTACTTTTATTTTCTTTCTTTTAGTTTTTTGAATTAATTTTTTTACATAAATAGAATATAATTAGATAATAGAATATAATTGTCTAATTTTTTAAAAAGAAAGTTAAAGAAGACAAAAAAATCCAATCATATGAAAGAAAATTTAAGACTTAACATGAAAAATATTGATTTCAAATAATGTAAATTTCCTCTTTACATTTTAAAGTAGATTATAAAATTATTTGAGAAACTAAAAATTAAATATATATATATGGAATAAAAGTTTAGAAATTTAAAAATAATTATGATGTATTCCTTTTGTATATGTTTAATAAATGAATGGCAAATAAATAAATATATAGACATAATTTAAATTTATTAAATAATAAATTTATATTTACTATTTTATGTTTGATTTCCTAGATAAAGTAAATTAAACATTATTGTTAAATATGTAATCTAATAATCTATATAATTCTTCAATTTTTATTAGATTCCCAAATAATTTAAAATGTATTTAAAATATAAAAATGAAATCTACTTTGGTTAAAGTTAACATTTATGATGTAATTTTTATTACTATTTTATTTTGTCGTTTATAATTTGGTATGGTAAAGTGGCAGATATTGAAACTCTACGTCCATTGAACATTATCAACATTTTGTAACCAACACAACAATTTTCTCATCTATGAGTTTCCATGTGCCCTACAACTTATGTGTTACTATTTAATTTTTTTTATATAAAATACAGTTTACTACAGATAAATAATGTTTAACTTTTTCATTTTACTATAATATAATAATCTAAATAAATAGAAAAATATGTAGTTTATTTTTATGATATTATGGAACAAAATGTTAAATTTTCTGCTTAAATATTACTTACTTTAGTGACATTTTTGAATATGTTTGTTTGATTTTATTAATATTTGGAGTTAAGTGAAACTTTCAAATTAAATTACTGATGAAAATACTTTTTGTAAAATTCAAAACTGCAAGATTTACAAAGGGCAAATAATTATAAAATGGAAATTAATGATAATTATAGATTCACCCTGATTAATTCTCAAAATTTGACTTTTTTTTTAATTTGACTAAATTCAAATTTTTGTTATTAATTTTTTCCCCAAATATCTCTCATTTCTGGTGTTCAAAGTGTTTATGAATTTCAAACTATTTGATTTATTATTTTTATATTTGGACCATAAATTTTATCTTATTGAAGATTTTGTTTGTTTTTAAAAGTGCAGATATTTGTTTTAAGGTTAAATAATATATAAATAAGTTACTAGATTTAAATTTATTACCCATTTAATATTATTAAAGAATATATTGGTTTTTTTTTACACTAAATTATATATTATATTAATTTTATTTTATATTTTAATTAATGTTAATTTGTGATTGTATTTCTTTTATTATGATTACTACAATTTTTTTTAAGATCTAGATTAAGTGAAAAATAATTCACTTAAAAATATATATCTATTATAGAAACTTTTAACTTCTAGTGTTAGTTTTATATATATTGTGCTTATATATATGTTACATAACAAAAAAAAAAGATATACTGGTTGAAATAGACTTTAAATATATCACTATAGAATAACTATTTTCGCAGTCTATAAAAGAGCAGTGAAGAAGAAGACACTACTTATTAAGGGTGCTTTATGCCAAAAATTTATTTTATTCGTTATTATGTTTTATATATATCCATTGGATTCTAAGCTGATTCTGGTATTCCTATATCCCTAAGTAATTAATGGTTTATAGTTTTGTATGGATGTCCTACCATGGATGATTTTTATTACTGAAACAACTTACTCTGTAACTCCTTATTTACATGTGTAAATATAATCACTATGTATACAAAGTAAATAAAAGAAGCAATCCTTTGTAAATGTATAATGAAATATATTATGCGGGTTTTCAACATTACTTCTTCATTCTTACTTCACACTTTGCTCACTTGAAATCACCCACCCCCATTTTTCTTCTATCAACATTATTACAGAAAAACAATTTAATCAGGACTTATATGGACTCTAGCTTAATATTATTTTTAATCAATTATTATTACAAAATAAGTGAACATAGCAATACAAAATAAAAACAAATTCATCTATTGACATTAATGTGATGTTAAATATATAAAATATTTACATAAACACTATTTTAGTAAACTCTTCTCTCTCTAATAGGAATTTGAATACATCATTAAATGATTATAGAAAATTTATTACAGGAAGCTCTATATACAAATTATAATTTAGATTTTTCCCTCGATTTCTTATGGGATCATAATTTGTTTAATATTTTAAAATATATTATGTTAAGCACTTACTGGTTTCATATGTGCAGTTAATTTACATTATTTATCTAGATGTATTTATATGTTGGAGCATAATTTAACAAATCTAAATATGTATTTCTTTTTATACTTGGAGACAATTGTCGACTGGCTCTTGGTTATATGATTATAATATCAAATTCTATTTAATGTAAGGTTCTTGGTTATATGATTATAATATCAAATTCTATTCAATATAAGGTTATCACCAGATATTATGTCAAATAATAACAATAGGTGTAGATTACTTCTTGGTCAAGTTGCAATCTTTAGTGTTTATATAAATAGATCAGACTATAGATAAATGTGAGGTTGCCTTAACTACAGGTTGAGATTGTTGATAGTTTAAGGGCTGACTGCTCTTGTTAGATATGTATATACGTTCTAACAAATAAATGTGATTGACATTGATATAAGAGATGTGTGTGAATATATTCTAAGTTTTGAAAACATGCATGGGTTAGGCATTTGCTATAATTATTGTATAATATTAATTTCTATTTTAGTTTTTATATTAAAACTTTTTTCCCTAAGTAATTTCATTTAAGCACACAAGTCCCAAATTTTTATTTCAGAGAGTCATATCTACATGACTATATGCTTTCTATTCAGTAAGATTAGAGCTTTCCAGTCTAGGAATGTGAGCAAGATTATTTTTAAAACTGGATCTATTCATATCATTATCAAAGGTAGTGTTACACCATCTTTGATTATTATCTCAGAGAGATATTTTTTTATCCATTCGTTGATTAGCTTCATATTTCTGCATGCATACTAAGTCCATTTTAAAAAAAGTATAAGCTGTTCAATGCATAAAGGTTACTTTTACATGGGTAACCTCTTTTATTACTTTATTTTTTGAACTATGACCTCTATTTTTATGATTCATATCATACACAAAACTCCAAAATTTTTCCAACTTCAAATCATTCACTTTTTATAGGCTGCTGGGCCACAACTATGCATCTCCATGTATTATAATTTTTTAATGTTATCAATATAAATAAATTATTTTGCCTTTTTTTTTGTATTCTTTAATTTCTAGATTTATTAGCCAATTTTTATTTAGCATAATCCCTATATATTTCTCATATGTCCTGTAATTAACATATTTTACACACATACTTGTATGTATAATTTTCTCCCCAATCTGGTTTTCACTTACTTTATTACTTTATTTAATATTGATTCATTCATCGAAGCTCCTCATTCACCCTTTTAAGTCTTTTTTTTTATTTTTTATTTTATTTTCAAAATCATCGAAATTGATTTAACTGAAATAATTTAAAATCATAAGATCGATGCATATTAAAAAAAAAGTTATATTTCAACAGGAACTTTATTTCAGACTAAGAGGCTACATTGATTTTTATGTGTTCATATGCTTACAGTGTTAATTGGGATTTAATGTACCAGTTTGATGTGAATGATTACATATGTCTGGTGTGTTTGTGTGTATGTGTGTGTGTGAGGGTTACAGTTATTCATGAGACAACAGGATGTCAATTAGGAAGCTTTACACTATATAATTAGTATGTGGAGGTTTGAGTCTCTGTAAATCATGGATTTGATTGGGGTTTGAATGTACATTGGATGCATGTTTCAATACAAAAAAGTATATTTGGTATATAGGCATATGCTATATTGCTATTTTACATTTAGGGTCTGTTGATGCTAATAGTTCTGAGTTGCTGAACGTTTTTGCTAGCAGTGTTTATGTGCTGATGTGTGTGTTGGCAGCTGCTATTAGTTACCTAATTGTCACTTAGGTTGTTGGAATTTTCTTCCTATCCACTGCTTTCTGGCTCTGCTGATTAGATGTTTGGTGTTGGCTGACCAAGCACTGGCCTGAGCTCCTCATCAATGATCTTTGACATTGTGTGGTGGTAGGCTTCTTTCAGCACTTAGGTTTTCTCTTTGTTTTGTGTGTAGGGGTGGGATATATGGGTGACTAGCATAGATAGATTGTTTCCATAATTTGCAGATATTTTTATTAGATAGAGTGGAGAGTGATGGGTCATCTGAAAGTCTGTGCTCATATACCCTATATATTACATATATAGACACAGGTATAGAATAAGCCTGTGTTTCAGTTATTTATATTTTATGCTAAATGTGCTTTGTGGGGAATCCAAATGACTAATTGTTGCAGATGGGGGAGGGGGTACAGTATTTTTAAATTGGTCAGCACTTTTGAATTAGAAAAAGAGATAAATTGATCAGACTTTGGGTCTGAAAGTGGCTGTTTAAAAGTGGTTGAAAGAAGTTGAGGTTGTATTAAAATATTATTATTATTGATTAATAATAATAATAATAATAATAATAATAATAATAATAATAATGTAATGCAATGTAGATGATATGTAACAATGGACAGATATATTAAAAAGCATTACTAATGAGGATTAATTGTATATTTTAATATGTAGATGTTTTTTTTTAAAAAAATAGAGATAGTGTAAGCTATTTTCAGTATTTTAGTTAGAGACTTCATCTAATCACAGTTTTATTCTCAGTAACATTATGAAGAAATGACATAGAATACATAAATACAATTTTCCTGGGCAATTTTATGTCCTTTCATCATATCAATATTTTTCTTCTTTGTTTTTTGTTTTGCAGACTATTCTGTTGTTAGTTTTGTGATTATCTATCAAGTAGTTTTAAAAGAAAATAATGCATAGTCTGGATCAAAGTTCACAGTTTCTGATCACATTCCTCTGGCTTGTGGTAGTGGAATAGGATTTTTCATAGATGTAAATGTAAATGATTGTCATTAACTGTTGATTCCAATGTAGCTCTTTTTTTTTGCTTTTACTAATTATAAGTCTAATTTAAAGACATTTTTATATTCTACTATACTCTAACATGGGAGACACATTTGCATTTTTATGCATTGACCTTAAATGTAGCTGCATATATTTTTTTTAATTAAAGAATCCTTATAACAGATAGCATTATAATCCAGCTTCAAACAAATGGAGAAAGCTTTCAGTTAATGAGACAAAGTGAAGCTTTTTTAGCCATTCATATTGGAAGCCATCCATATTTTTATTGTTTTCAAAGAGAAGAGATGATTTTCTGCTGATTCCAATCAGTCTTAATTGCAAAAACAAACAATGATTATTATTATGTTTCTGTGTCAGTTGCCAATTTTTACTCTTTACCATCCATGTTGGTTACTACTTTGCTTTATGATATTTGATTGAAGAAGTATTTTATGACTTTTTGTCAAATAAATTCATCAAGTCTTTTTGAAAACTACTTAAAATAATAAAAAAATTAACAACTATTATTGCTGAAAATATTCAACCATGTATTATATAAATATTGTATCCAAAGTTATTTTGCATCATGAATTTAATGGTTTACATATTTTTTCTTTTCTCATTAAATCAAACCTTACTCTTATTTGTGTGATTTCTTTCAACCATGAACACAATTGATATGGTCAATAGTGCGAACTCTTCAATTATGTTATTTACAAAATGTCAATTTATAAGAACAATTATTTGTTGTATTAGTTAATTTGTAATAATATGTCTCACCTGTTTTTTTTCTTTACATTTAACCCAACTCTTATCATTCTTCCTACTTGGAAGTCCGATTTTTTTTCTCTCTTCTCTCCTCATGTCTTTCCATTTTCTATTTTTTACAATATGTATGTGTATGAAAAACAATTAAAACAATATAACTTTGAATATTTTTAATAAAAAAAGAGGATGTGAAAATCGATAATTCATCATACAAAGAAGATATTCTCTTTTACCTTCTATGGTTTCTAAAAGCTTTGCACTGCATCAGCCTGCTTGTCTTTAGTCCAGTTTCTGGGTTAGTTAAACTTTTTTTTTTTCATTTTACTAAGTTTTAGATATTTTCTTTGATGTAAGTGTAACCATAGCAAAGTCATTTAATCACCCATTACTGCTTGGCAAATGAGTAGCTAGCTGTTTTTAACTTAAGGGCAAAATCACTTTAAAAAAATACTCAAATTAGAGTGTGATGAGTAATTTTTTTATTCATTGCTTCTTCTTAGATGGCTACTGAAGAGGTCTTCTCTCACTAAAATTTTTTTAATTAAAGTTTGTTTTACCTTTTATTTTATCTGCAGATTGAAGAACTCCTAAATTAATGTATATTAATCAATTTAAAAAATTTATGAATATATTTACTTTTCAGGACAGCATGCATATTTGCGAATTTTTTTAATATAAATAATAAATATTTGCATGCAAAATTATCTGTCCCAAAATAGTTTGAGTTATTTGGTACAAATATATTACGATCACGTGATAACTATCCACTCATTAATGGTATTACTTTGCTTTATTTAGAGCAATGGAATATTAGTGAACATCCAGAGTTTAAGATCTGGAGAATTTCAGATTAGTTTTACTGTTGATTGTTTTGTTATTCTATTAATAATATTGCTTGCTAATATTCTTTGAACATTATATGTTTTAGCATCTTTTATCAAGTGTTACTTTATAATATAATATCTCAGTTTATATATAATTTTTGGAATGAATATTCTTAACATTTTTAAAATGATACTTCCGGTTTTCTTTCTCACCTTTGGAGGTGGGGAGGGGTTATGCTAACTTTTAAATATTACAGTAATAAGAACAGCCAGATAGTATTTTTTTTCTTTTACATTACTCATTGACGTAAAAGTTTAAACTGCTAAACATCACACGATTACCATTTTTTATGGTTTACAAAAGCTGCTTACGTAGAGACTCAACTCTCCATATAGTAGTACCACTTAGTGTGAGCTGGAGTAATTAATGGATGTAAGTTTTGTGTATAAAATCCCTATCTAGTGCCTACTCATCCAATTTCCCCAGACTAGTTTCTGGCTTGTGGCTTTCATCAAAAAGTATGGATGCTGAATTGAATTCAGATCTATATAAGCTAATGAGCTTGAATTGAAAACATTATTGTACTTTTGTTTTGAACTGAAAGCTTTATAGTTAGCTAATAAGGTAAAAGGTGGCTGGTGGAGGGTTGCATTAGCTCCTAAGATAAATCTAAGTGATGTGCTCTCAGATCCAAGGCTCCTCACTGATGAAATCACAAGCTAGAAACTAATTTGGGATATTGTATGAGTAGGCTTTAGATAGGGATTTTATGCACAAACCTTCTTGCATCCATTGATACTCTGGGTTGCACTGAGTTGTGTTACTGTATGGAGAGTTTAGCCTATTTATAGACATAAAACTTAATGTTTGATTTCAAACTGAATTTCATTTTATCAAAAATAAGTCAGAGTAATTTATTAAAAGTATATCTCCAGCCTAGACACATTTTTGTTTTATATTTGCATATGACGAATGTGTGAACTACTACATCAAATTAAATTATTTTATAGAATTAATAAAATTAATATTTTGCAATATTCTTTAAAATTTGTATTTTCATTTCCTCATTTTTTTCTATGTAGAAACTTGTTTTACAGTTTGTCAATAAATCTTATAATTTCATCTCTAAATCTATTAAATGAAGTCTGTATTAGTAAAACATAAAATAAGTAAACATAATTTCCAATGCCAATATTCTTCATGGATGCATCAGCTGTTTTTAAATTAATATTATTTGGGTTGCCGATCAAATCATCCCTATTTCAATTCAGCCACATAACTCAATCGTATAGATACTAATTTTTATTCTTTGCCATATCGTTTTTATTATGCTACTATTAACAAATCATAGTCAGAAAATATATATTTACTATGTTTACATATTTATTAGTAATATTTTTACATCAGCTAATATTTATTCTTATTGAACAATAATTACTCTTCATTATTAACTATTTATTAGCACATAACTCCAGCATTAAATTTTTATCTATAGCTAAATTCTTTGACATTTGTTTTGTTTGTTTGTAGTTTCCATTATGATGGTGAATAATTTTATTGATAAATATATACAAATACAATCCCCAAAATTTGGTTCCAAAGTTGTTTTTTATTTTTAAATTTATGATTTTTTTTAGGTTTTAACTTTCCGCCTCCTCTTTATTACAAACTTATATTCCATTAAAACTTTAAATAAATATGGATTTTACTATTTCTAAGATTGTGCACATATAAACATTTTTATGTAAATTTATTTTATTAATAACAATAGAACATTTAAAAAAAGAATTATAACTGAAACACAGGCTTATTATATACCTGTGTCTATATGTGTAATATAGGGTATATGAGCACAGACTTTCAGATGACCCATCACTCTCCACTCTATCTAATAACACTGATACACTCAAGCACATATATGCTGAAAAGATAAATAATCACCAATATACGTATTTCATGCGAAACCAGCAATCATCAGTTGGTCCAGATTATCATCTCCCACACATATATACTATAAGTGCTCAGATATATATTAAGATAGACAATCTTCATACTTTAATGGACTGGCTCCAATCTACTACACACTCCAACTCTTCAACCGTCCATCCAATTGAAAATCTGATGATGGAATGCTCGAAGGCCACCCTGAGGCTGAGATTCTTGTCACACCCATGTTGACCTAAGGTCAATCTGACTCCCACATATACAGGACATAATCCATTTAATACATATGCAAGGATGGGCAGATATCTCTACAATGTAATAACTGAAACACAGGCTTATTATATACCTGTCTATATATGTAATATAGGGTATATGAGCACAGACTTTCAGAAATATGTTTTTATTTACATTGACACTTTTTTGAATAGCAACCGTTTCCCAACAAAAAATCTAAACAATACTTTGTAATTTTGTCCAGATAATAAGTTCATGTTAGAGATGTTTTCCTGAAGATTTGTAGTGATGATATATTAATAGTATATATTGGATTATTCACATCATCTAATATCAGTATTGAATTTCTATAGAAAAAAAATAATTTTATTTAAAGGTTCTAAATACATTCAACTGCTAGTAATAGCACACAGATTACTATATGCACAACATTTCAAGAGGTATTAGTCTCCTCTCTTCTTCAGGTGTTCCTGGTCTGATCAGTAATAGTACTAGCATGGGAATTGATCTTGAACCCTTACATTCTTAATAATGACTTTTAAGGTAATTCTCTAAACAACTGAACCATCCTACCAAAGGCAACAGTCAATAAAATTTTCATATACTTTTCTATGAGGTTCCTTCTGATTTCTCCACTTTTTCCCTACGATCAGTGTTGATTAGGGGTTTCCATACATTATTTATGATCACTCTAGTTTGATTTATGGGATTGTTTGCCAGCTTATTTAAATTTTCTTTTTTTTTTTTATCTTTTCTTCTCTATCCAATTTTTTTTGTATTTTACAAATTGTACACATGTTCACTGGTTCATACATAGTGTACTACTTAAATTAGAGATATTAAAAATAATAACAGCTACCTATAGAAGAATTCATCTTTTATGAAATTGACAAAGTATTAATACATTTTGGTACTAAATTTATATATATTGTGCATGCACAATAGCTTGAAAAGGCTGATCTTTAATGTATTACAATTTATAAAGCATCACGCTATAAAAATAAATGCTTATTTATATATTGTGCGTTGTAAAAGAATATGCATTTTATGTTTTAGTTCTTCACATCTGTTGGTATATATAAATAATTTTTACTATAAAAAATTTAATGAAGAGTGAAGGCAATGTGCTTTTACTAATAGGCAATAAATACAGTTTTACTTCCCATTGATATATAAACAAACACATACTTATAAATAAAGTTAATTAATATTAATAATAGGCTGAACGTTTTTGAGGATCCATGCCTCATAATCATAGCCATAATAAAATATATATAAGAAAATGTATGCAAAAATATTTAAATTAGTGGTGTATTGTCCTGTCCCTTTCTCAGAAATCTCAAAGCATGTATCCTTTCTATTAATAGCATGGATATTTCTATGAATGTAGAATGCTTCTTTGATCTTTCTCCTGTGATCATTAGCCTCGGTGCATAGGATTAGACGATTGGTGGGTGTGAAATCATGTCCGGCATTGTTGGCATGTTCTAAGAATGCAGACGATATATTATTGGACTTCTGAGTTTTTTTATAGGTGTTGAGCCAATATAGTGTAGATGTTGGTTTCACTGTAATATACCACATGGCATCCTGTGTATGGGCATGAGATGGAGTATACAACATGTGGGGTAAATGATCGATCAATGTAATCTTTTGAGTTGTTGATCAATCTGTTAGAATTATACGAAGTTCTGAATACGAAGCAGACAGGAAAGAAAATATGTACAACTTCATTAAAGATTTACATACAGCAGGCTTCAAATTTAATTCTATTAAAAATAAAATTTTATAATAGAATAAATAACATTTCACCTCAAGCTGATCTACCAATAATTATTATACCTTATATCCCCAAGATTTCTAACAGACTAACTAAAACATTATCAAAAAAATTTAAAATCAGATTCAGAACGCCTAATTCTAACAGATTGATCAACAACTCAAAAGATTACATTGCTCGATCATTTACTCCACATGTTGTATACCCCATCTTGTGCACATATGCCAGATGTCATGTGGTATAGTACGTTGAAACCAAAGCAACCATCCACACTAGATTGGCTCAACACCTAAATACCTATAACAGAGCTCAAAAGTCCAATAATACATCGTCTGTATTTTTAGAACATGCTAAAAATGCCGGACACGACTTCACACCCGCCAATTTTATAATCCTATGCAGTGAGGCTAATGATTACAGGAGAAAAATGAAAGAAGCATTCTATTGACAGAAATATCCATGCTATTAATAGAAAGGATACATGTTTCAAGATTTCCAAGAAATGGACAGCATAATACATTGCTAATTTAAATAATTTTGCATACATTTTCTTATATGTATTTTATTATGGCTATGATTATGAGGCATGGATCCTCATAAACATTAAACCTATTACTAATATTAATTAATTTCTATCTTCTCCATTAAAACTTTATTTATAAGTGTGTGTTTGTTTAATATAGCAATAGTTTTACATTGCAATATATATATATGTTGATATGAAGATTTTCATAGGTTACAGATATAAAGGGTATATTTTGTAGGTTCATTTGTGTATGATTTTTATAATTAATATATTGATGTTTTCACTTGGTTACACAAGCCATCAACTGGCTGATAAATAGAATATTTGGAAGTTTTTTAAAAAAATACATATTACTGTATTAATTTTCTGTCTCTATTTTTGCAATGTTATATACCTGTTTGTTCTATTGGTGGAACTTTAACATTGTTACAAACCAGTGTTTACAACACCTCTACAACCATCTTTAAAATGTTCTATTTATCACCCAGGTGATGGCTTGTATAGCCAAGCCGAAATGTCAATACATTAATTATAAATATCATACATGGATGAAGCCACAAAATATATCATTTATATATATATTGAAATATTTATAAATGAAACTGCATCATTGTGGTTAAATCTTTAACCTTTTGTGCAAATGCTTCTATTCAAAAAATCTTTTAAAATAAAGTATTTGTGAGTGCACTTGAAAATTATCATACAAATCTAATTTTATGTGAATTATAGTTTACAAAATTAAAACAGAAAGTAAACAATATATTTTAAAACTTTTTCAAATAAAATAAGTTTTGAATATTTGCTTTTTTTTGTGTCCCACTAATATAATCACTGTTCACAGTTAAATAATTCTAAAGTTAAAAAAAAACAAAACAGCCAGTAATTAATAAATGAATTTGTAATATTAACAAATATTAAGTAAAATTTAAAAAAATGCACTTTTCTGTTTTTTATTAAATTGCATTAAAACAAAAGCTCAATCAAAAATATGTTTTCTAGAAAAAAAAAATACAACTCACCACAGTTAAAATTTAAACAATTATGCACATCATATTGCGTTAGAAGTACATTCATCCCTTGATGGAAAAATATAACTAAAATTTAAAAACGGGAGGGGGGGTTATAATGAATATACAAATTAAAAATCACCTGATAGTATTAACAGAGATAACTGGTGAGAACATGTGGTTTCTTCAGAAGGTA